>CM075780.1:48185593-49435593 GCA_037974665.1 Ehretia macrophylla | reverse complement strand
CCATTTAGTACTTATACTTTTGAATAGCTTATTTTTCAGTCTAAAAGTATTTTAAAAATACACAAATTAAATTCTTAAAAAATACTATTTTGACTCACTATTTGATGGTTTCACTTCAATGAGGGCTGCAATCCTGATTGATCCATAAATAGTTCCGTCATTGTGTATGGATGAAGTGTTTTCATACTTAAACATTTGTATAACATGTTCAGGGGCGGAGGTATTTAGGGGTCAGTGGGGGTTGTAGTCTTCACAGGTCATGAATAACGTTAAAAATTCTATGTATTTTTAGTTGAAAAAATTAATTAGTCCCCACTGAAAAATAATTTACTAATATAATTAAAAAATTATTTATTTTAGCTCCCAAACAGCCTTCACTGGCTTAGAATAACGTTAAAAATTTTATGTATTTTTAGTTGAAAAAATTAATTAGTCCCCACTGAAAAATAATGTACTAATATAATTAAAAAATTATTTATTTTAGCTCCCAAACAGCCTTCACTGGCTTAGAATAACGTTAAAAATTCTATGTATTTTTTCAAAAAAAATTTAAATGTCTATGTAATTTTAGTTAAAAAAATTAATTAGCCCCCACTGAAAAAAAAAATATACTCATATAATTAAAAAATTATTTATTTTAATCCCCACTGAGAAAATTTTCTACTTCCGCCCCTAAACATGTTATTCATATCTTGCAGGTTTATGAGTTAAAGAATCAGCCAGCAGTAAAAGAAGCAGCAGGCTATTCATGGACTGAATCGGCTAATAAGCAATTCAACACACAACAGCTGCAGCAGAAAAGGCAACAACACTACAAGCAAAACAAAGGGAGAGGACATGGTGGAAAGGGCCTTTCATCACAGAACGGGTCGGGTACGATGATGAGGGCCATTTTCCTTGGAGGATCTGGATCAAGAAATGGATCCTGTGGGACCGGTGTTTTCTTGCCACGTGTAATTGACAATCAAACAACACAGCACAAAAAGAGACCAGGTACCTTTCTATCTCTGCAATTGCGTTACGCTATTGTGCTACAAATGCTCCGACTTATTATCAACCGTTAACGATTCTGATCTCTTTACAATATTAATTAGGGTCCGATTTCCATACGATAAACGTACCCCATCTTTTTTTTATACACATGACAACCGTTTTTTAAAGAAAATTTCCAATACAAAATTGTGAAAAAAGAAAACTTAAAAATGTTCGACTTCTTAAACGATCAAATAAGATGGAGTGATAAGATAATATTTGTCAAAATTTAATGATGCCTATTAGTGGCACAACTACTTAGGTGTGAGGGGCTATCAATTTAAAAACAAAATTCTTTTATTCTTTTTGATTTTTTTAATTATTTTTTAAAAATATCATTATATTAAATATTTTTACTATATAAATATACTCTTAATTTTTTTTATTATATAAATAAATTTTTAATATTAAATTTCTAAATCCGACACCAATCCCTACATATGTTTTCATGTATTTTACCGCCTCTTTTTTATTGTTTATAAGCTCGACTCCAAAATTGTCCTTGCTAGCGAAAAAGATGCCCCTTCTACAACCCCATCTTCACTCTGGGGTGCTAATTAGTTGTCCTTGTCAGAGTCATGTCAAGAGTGTCTTTTGCTTTGCCGGTACATTCTAGTATTTGATGATTCCTATTAATTTATGAAGTTGACTGTTTTAACTTTTGACCTTAGATCTAAGTATGGAAATTTTTTTCAAAAAGTACTTACATGGGAGAATTTTACATATATAAAATTTATTTTATATATTAAATAAATTGATGATTAATTAAATTTTTTGTAGTACTTTTTTTTCCTCAAAAAGATTCCGTCAATCATCATTTTTTTAAAGTCGTAATAGTAGAAGTGCTATCAAGATTTTGAATTTTCTTAATTTTTTATTTGACTATCGAACTTATTCGCTTCTTGCAACACAAATGAGATTTACAAATAAATAAGTCTAACTTGTAAGAGCCTGATAGGTCTAGTAGCCGGATCCGTGTATTTTTCCTTTTTTCTTTTCCAATATCAACCCGGTATCTTATCATTTTTTTTTTTTTCCGTTCGTAATATCTTATCATTTTCTTTGCTTTTCTTGTTGAGATTCCATTTGTACGATGAAAACTGCTTTTTTATCCTTTTATGTAGATTCCGGAATATGCATCGACCGGTAGTAAACATACATCTCCTGGAATCTTTCTTTGTGGGATCCATTGTTTGCTTCAGCCATCAATTTCGAGGCCCTACTAAGACTAAGAGCATCTATAGAAACCACTCCTTTGGCATTAATATTAGCTTCAGAACTTTTTAGGATAGACTCATCTTAAATATCTAAGATGGACTTAAATATCAAAGCGGTTAGTTGAGTAGTAAAGTATTGGAGTGTGAACGAGATATTTATATTCATTTTGAGTTTAAATTAATTAAGAAACTAATTTTATTTAAGTCAATGTTGATAGGTCTTATATTTAATTAAATCGGATTTTACTTCTTTTAAATTGAATTATATGTTCAAAAATTTAAAACTTGATATGAGTTAAAGAGATTCCCGAAGTATTTTCCGTGATCCGATAAGAAACAAGTCTAAGATGGACTCAATATATTTCAAAACATTAATTGGTTAATTGATACTTCAGCTGCTAACACCAATTAACTTTTTGATAATGACCAGGATGTTCAACGGTTCTTGTACCTGCAAAAGTATTACAAGCTCTTGAGCTCCATTTCAATAATATGGATGCTTTGTCAAAATCAAATGGTTGTGGTGGCTATACCAATCACACTCGGCAAGGTGGTATATACAATCCCCCTAAGGCCCTAAAGTTCATGCCCTCTCTATTTACATATGATTTTGAAGGGTTACATTATAAATATGATGGTTACCAAACAATTTCAAATATTCACCACCACATTTCTAATCTATTGCCTCATTTAGATCTATTTAAAATTATTGCTAAAGGTTAAAAACCATTGTATATAGTGTCGTTGCATATGGCCGTGTTACAAATTCACTATTGCAATGGTTTTTTTGCAAATAATAAACAACGTTGCAATTAAAATATAATTCTAAAACCGTCAATAAAAAATAATTTTATGAGAATTATTAATAAAATATGATTAAAAAATTTTTAAGCGTTGCAGTTAAATAAAACTACTATAAAAAGTTTTAGTTTGTACAACGATTTCTATAAAAACATTATAACGGTTTTTTCATTTTTTTACAATATTTTTTAATTTTTTTTTCAGTTAGTGTGTTGTAAAAGAGGTAAAATATTGTAGTGAATGTAAATTTCTTTTCATTATATTCTTAAATAATGCACCAAGTGACATTAAAATGTTGTTTGGATCATGCACAGGTGCATCGCAACAGAAGAGAAATTCAGAGCTCCATACAGCGCCGGCAAGCAACCATCAGGAGATGCTGGTATTACCAGAAGAGTGGACTTATTAGTTTAGCATGCCCACTAAGTGCTGCATGGCGGCCATGGTGTCCAGATCCATGAATCATCATTGAAGAAACTAATAAAGAAACAATAAAGAAGAGAGTTCACTCTCTTCGTCAACATGGGAATCTTCTGGAAAGAAGAATTTGAAGGGAAATAGGAAACAATTAATAATTTAAGCCACTAGGGCTTTGGTCGAGTGCTATGTTGCTCATTGTATATGGAAAAAATTATGAGATTAATTCTCGTTAGTTATATATTAATATGTATTGTACGATTTTAAATTTTTTTTGAATAAAAAAATAATAATTAATAATTTAAGAGTTGTATGATTGAGTCATGGCCTGATTCCGGGGTTGGTTGAGGGAAAATTCTTCCTTGCGGCTGCGGTATTGACACGTGGTCATGCCTTTTTTGGGCTAATGCTATGCTATTATAAATACTGAAAAAGTGTGAGCTAAATTTATGAACTTACCTTTGCAGTTAGACTTTAAGTATGCGGTTCTAATTATTGGAATGGATATGAATGAAAAACAAGAAGAATTGTTCAAATACTAGTGAGTGAGGCCTATTTAGGTTGTATTATAAATGCTCTAACTAAACCTATTGATAGTGGTGGTGAAATTTTAGTTTCTGAATCTCGAAACTATAAATATGTATAATGACTTAAAAATAAGGGGAACCGATATATTCATGGTCGGACCTAAAAAGTGAAAATGGGAGAGGTCAATGTTTTTTTATTAATTTTTGAAAATATTATATAGGGTTTTTAGAAAATGTGCGAAACGATTAAGATTATGTTTGACTTAACTTTTAAATATTCAAAACACTTTTTGTAAGTTTAGAGGCCGAAGTTAACCTGTTGGTGAGATTAGAAGCTGAAGTTAAAAAATGTTTGAAACGACTTTGTTTGGCTTAATTACTTTTAAGTATTCAAAATCATTTCCTGTGAGTTTAAAAATTAAAACTAACTAATTTAGCTTGTGTTTAAAAGTATTTATTATATTTTTATTTAAGAATAAATTTATAATTATACCCAAAATAACATGTATTAATTAAAATAAATAAGGGTCAAATCATTGCGGCTATCACGTTGACAACAGTATGGATTCGTGAATGCTTGTACCTGGAACTAAACTGTTTTCAATAATGAAACAAAAAAAAGAATTTCAAACCTGTACGAGTCTTATCTGTACCTGTCTTTTTTCTTTCGATTCCTATAGCGTGTCACTATTTGCAGTTCTTTTCCTATATAATTATTTAATACCATCTTGACAGATCACCTGATTTTATCTCAAAAAAAAATGGGACATCCTAGTGCTGGAGCGTTGGATGTGGACGACACTAACTCTACGTTTCGAGGTTAGATTAGTCAAGAAATTAAAAAATTAATCTTTTAAAACAGTTTGGCATAAAGATGATAATGCAGTGGATTAGTAGCAAGAATCGGACTTACCCCACACATTATTCCATCACTTAAAAAGTTATTAGAGCATTTATCTTACTTCCACATTCTTAACCTTCATCACTGGCGACGACATATATCTGGCACCCACTAAAAAAAAATTTTTGATCTTCCCCTAACCCTTCATCCCTTGCTCCTACCTGTGTCCAAATCTCCAAGGACAATAAGAATTACACGTGAGTTTATTTTCTTTTTCTTTTAAACCGTACAATATTCAGTTTGATTTAAATCATACAACTCCAAAATTAAACTAAAATTGTAACAAATAATAAATATAAATACATGTGTTAAATGAAAGTCAAACATGAATAACATAGGAATTATATGGCTCAAACTAGATATCAAAATAAAATTACGATAACCACGTTTAAATATTTAAAACAAGTTACAAGTATATATAACTATTACGTATGACTATTCCAAATGAGAAAAGAATATTTACTTGTATTTTCGGATGCATATTGACAACTATAAAACCCTTTTTGTTATTGAGTGTCCAAATATTAGTAGCTATTGTAATTATATTCTATCTTAAAATATTGATATGTTTTTTTTTTTCTAACATCATAAACTATCAAGATATATATTCCCCTTGATTGTATTTTCTAAAACTATCTCGAAGCACAACTAAAGTTACTGACAAAATCTCTTAAATTCACTATAATAAACAACAAATAGATATTATCTATGTAAAATAATTGCAACGGCTAAGTATTAGCATGTCCTCTCTTAATTTAAAAAAAAAAGTGAAAGTTAAAATTCTTTAGAATCATTATACTTTTCCTCTCCACTTCTAAAATTTTGTCTAATGTTATTGTTCTAGGATTTCATTTTTAGAATTTAAAGATTTAGTAATATGTGAAGCCAAGTGTACACAAATAATTTTATATGTATGCAGGCAAGTTATATGGGGTGAGAAATGTTTATCCCCGTTCCTGCTTCTTCTCTCTATCGGAACAATATGGCCGTTATACTCATTACTAAACTTGTCTCCTCCCCCCCCCCCCCAACCGGAGGGTGGGAATGATATCTACAAAACTCATTCCTCTTGTCATTCCTAGTCTTTCAACTATTTAAAAATAAACATCTAGATTATTTGTAGGACTTGTGTCTAGTTAATCTAGACTACCTTCTCAAATAGAGTTTTAATACTCTTAATATGAGTTTAAAAAACATACCAAGACGTCTTGGTAAAAAAAAAAAAAAAGTCTGATCGTTTACTTCCAAAAAGTCAATGCCAAAACTATGTGTACATTCTTTATCAAAAGAAAGAACAATATCCAAAATGGACTCCTAACGGTAATAAATTTCCCTCTATTGTAGCACAGAAATGAAGGGATATAAAAGAGCAGGAGTTTCCTATTAATATAAAATCGACAAGGATTGATAAAATAAAGGTTTCGATAAGAAAAATAAATAAAAATCTAAATAAAAGACGATCAATTATCCATTCAAAAAGATAAAGTATCCCACATATATATGAGAAATATGAACTAATCTTACGTAATTGCCTATATCTTCAGAAAAGGTTGTTCTGATGCCATCATGCTACCATATGGCTTCTTATTAAACATTTAATTTGCCTTACGCTTAAAGTAAACGTGCGCAAAGGAAAGGCTGCGTACAGATATTTATAATTCTTGTGATCCAAGTATTCTGTCTTATGCGTGACATATATCAAAGCCAAGAATTTTAAAAGGGCGTTATGGATAGGAATTGATTAAACTTGACTACAGGAGCTAATTCTTTTAGCGAATACAAAACTTAGTTCAATTATATTTATTTATGCGTGATTCATCTTTTACTTCATTTATTCATTCATTTTAAGCTATTTAACATGACGTTAGAATTAGGTCTTAATTTAAAATTATTCATCCACGTACTATTTATGTTTGAGGCTTTGATTTTAGTATACAACTCTTCTAAATCACTGCTTCCTATACCATGTCTCTAATTGGGCCTTTAACAATTGATGTGGTACGCATCTCTTCCAAATTCGTTGCTTCTTCTTTTATGTCCATCAATTCATAATGAGTCATATGTGAAGGGGGAATTGAAGAATTCAATTGTCTTACATAGATTAATCAGGGTATTTAAAATCACTACATAAAATCTTAAATCACTCTACTTAAAATTATTGATTTTAAAATAGAAAATCAAGTTAATTAACACTTAGAAAAATGGAAAGAAATGATAAAAGAACAAACTAACGTTCCAAAGGCCCTAAAACATGTAATGGATTGTAAATTGGACCCTGCTGATTCTAGCTTTGGATATTTAAAAATAATACTACTGACTGATATCCTTATCTTATAGGTCCAAGGGAGGAATATTTCTCATTCGAGCACATCTAATTGGACTTGATCTTTTGAACACATATAGCATTACATCAAGGTGTGCTTTTCTATTTATGGCTTTTATATGTTCTACTTAGGCAAGTTCTCCATTAATTCAAACAATTGTACAAGTAATTACAAAACCTTCCTATAGCATGCAAGCAAGCTAGAGTAGAATATTTATTTTCGATAAATTAATTAAAAATATCTGGCTGAGCTATATCAAAGCTTTGTTAAATTAACAAGCGCCCTAAATCATGGTCAAGCTAGGAATGATAATTTCATGAACCAGTTTCTAAAACTTTCTTAGCACATGAATCTCGAGCTAAGCACCAATTATAGCCCAGTTCAACTTTAATGATATATCTAGCATTTGTGTATGTTAAGATAACTAAGGTTCAATCCTAAAACTAATTGGTGTCAAGTGAAGTACTCACGATCTTATAAAGTGATCTTGAAATTTTTGATTTTGTGATATACGACAAGTGTATATTCTAACAGTGCAAATTATCAAAATATTCAAATCATATATCTAGTTGGTCTTTGCTCCAATACAGCTGGTCGTTTGCATTTTGCACAACTACAAGGAGACACTAGCCAATTATGCAATCCTCTATTTAATGGCTAGTTTGGATTCAAGAGGGAAGGCAAAGAAATAAAAGTAGAGGAAAAAAGTCATATGTAAGTACTAAAGTATTTTGTTCTGGTAAAATACAGCACAAAAGAAGGAATGAAAGGAAACAAATAGATTTTGTATTTTTCTTGATTTTGATTGGAGAAGAAAATGAAAGAAAAGGATCAATATCGTTTAAAAATTTATACACATACCCACCTCTGTTTTTGGTTTTCCTTTTCTTCGTTTGCTTCTTCTTTCATCTTTTTGTTGGAAAGAGTGAAATTAAGCCAACAAAATTTGAACAAAGCACCCTATCTTGGCTAGTGTCACCCCATTATATTTATTGAGATATGTCATCGTAGTACAAACATCTGAATCACATTTGAAAGGTGTATGCCCGCACAACTATATAATCCCACACAGTCAAAGATGTTGGTCTAGATTGCTAGTAAAGTATGTACTTGTTATCAAATTGATCAAGAAGCTCGTTTCTAGTTTTAATTGGGAAAATGGTTTCATATAGTCCTTATTATTTTCTATTTTTTTCCAATAAGTCCTTATTATTTTAACTGACTCAAATTGGACCATGCATGGGGCTAAAAAGGAGAAGAAAGGGCATACTCTATGGGGGCCAAAAGGGAGAAGAAAGGGCATATTGTTATCATGTTGAATTGGCATGGGAAAATATATAGGGGCGAATGTAATAGTGGGCCAGCGGAAGCTGCAGCCCACACTAATCTAGAAGAATGTTAAAAAATTTATATACTTTAAAAGAAAATTAAATTTTTATGTATTTTTGGTTAAAAAATTTAAAATGTACTCATATAGTTAAAAACTTATATATTTTAGCTCCCACTGAAAAGAATTTCTGAATCCGTCACTACAAATATGTCATCTCATATTATAGAGATAATCTTCTATTTTACCCCAAATTCGGAAGAAATCATCTTGGGCCCCTTTAATAAAGTTCCAAAAGAAACAAGGTGAGGGATCCTCCCCTTCCCCCACGTCCCTCAATCCAAATATGCTATAAAATCTCTTTTTGTTGTTCACTAATGGCCCCCCATATATACTTTCACAATAATTTGCTTGATGATCTTGGCATGAAATTAATCCTTCGATTACGTTAATTTGGTGAATCTAATCCGTTAATGAGATAATAATGCCTAAACAGCACATGATGATCAAATTTTATTTGCTTTCAGAATAGCAGTTCGAAAAAGACAATATACCTAATAATTTTTTTTTTTTTGAGATGACGTAAAAATTCAGTTATAAAAACGATTTCATCTATTACTGCTGGAGTACTATACTCTTACGGGCTACAATATCCATAATAGTTGTTTGCATTAAATTTCGAATCATGACTTGGCTTCTATTATCGAAAGAAAAACAGAAAGAGCAGGTAAATTGCACTGAATTCTTTGCTAAAACACTTGCTTCAACTGATTCATTTAAAAATTATTAACATTAATTCATTTAAAAACTATTAACATAATTAACATGAAAATTATTTTTTTCTAATTCACTACCATGAGTGCAGCCTCCACCAAATCATCAGCAACTCGTAAGAGGCTTATCTGAGGTCATCCCACTTGTCGCCGCCGGCGATTTCTTGAAAACCCTACTTCCAAAAAGCAAGAAACCAAACATATGCCCTCCTACAGCAACAAGAAAAACACCAGCATTGAAACTCATGACAGCCAACATCACCATGTTGGCTAAACCAACCCTTATGGCATAAAGAAGAGTCTGAATCAGCCCCGCCGCAACGTTGTTGGAACTTTCCTTGATCAAATTGCAGTGTGAGAACCATTCTATGAAAAAGGCAAGAGCAAACACAAAGACTAAGGCCAAAATGTACATGCCTAAATTGTCACGTCCTGGCCAACCTGAGAAGAGCACTTCAGCATTTTTGCCCCAGAAAAAGGTCATGTGCATCATCATGTGGCGGCGGTGATGCATCATATTCATCCCAGTTGTACCATTAATACTCATGTTTGAAGGGATTGGGGTTTGTATACTAGACATGGCTAGAGTTTCTGTTTCTGGAGGCTTTTAAGGGGATTTGGGAAGATGCGTTTGCATTCGAATGAGAGTGCCTTCAGTTCATTTGTGTGATTTATTGTTGGTAGAAACGATTTTTGTGATTTATTGTTAGTATAAACTACTAGGTCGAAGAGGCCAAGTTTTGTTAGGATATGGATCTACAACGTAACTTAAATATGGTAGTACAGTGCAAAAATTTTCTGTAGTACAAAATTTACCTAGAGTAATTGTACAATTCATTTCGCTAAATAAGCAAAGCGTTTTCATTAAAGGCAAACACAAATCACATGTACAAAAAAACCTACCCAAAAGCCTACCAAAATCTACCTAGAGTAATTGTACAGTTAATTATACTAGTTTCTACTTTTTCAGGAAACTTGATTTTTGTTGCCCCACGGGCTTAGAGTTTTAGGTGAATTCAATGCGATTTCATTTAGAGTAAGTTTCTCGTTATTGAAAAAAGAGACAAAAGATTTGGTCTTTTCCGAAATAATAAAACGTTGAGGTTTAGTAATGTTTCAATTTCAGATAAATTTTTTTAAAAGAACATAAACATCAGCCTATTAACATTTTTGTGAGAGGATATATACAAAAATGAAAGATACCAATATACATATATCATCTGAAATTTATGTTCGTGCACTTGTGATGAATTCGGATCCTCTTATAATATATAACATTACGAGGGAAATTCGTGATGGTAAACTAGTTATTTAAATTATTTTATCATCATTATATAAATAATTTATCACTTATAAATCTTCCCCATAATACTATAACGATAAGAGAATTCAAGGTTACTCACACCCTTCAGTACCCTCTGATCTTTTGGATATTGTAGATATTATGACGACCAGAGTTCAAGTTATTGAAGGACTCGAGAATCTAATAAAATTCGTGTGGAAGAATTGGTACAATATATAGTATGAGACCCACATGCTGATCTTTAAGTAAAAGAAAAATATGTTAGAAAACTTGTAATTAGTATATACTCATATAACATAGGGAAATAATTATTAATTTTGAACATTCTTTAGTAAAAATGAGCAATTTCTTAGTCCTTAGATGTCGTGTATCTAAATAGGAAAAATCTCACATTTAGTCCCTATTGTTTGTAAAGTGTCTCAGTTTAATCCCTATTATTTAAAATGTCTCAATTTAGTCTCTATTATTTCTCTAAAAGTTTCAATTTCATCTCTAGTGTTTAAAGTTTTCAATTTCGTCCTTATTGTTTCCTACAAAGTTTTAATTTCGTTCCTATTATTTTTAAAAAGTTTCAAATTCATCCCTATTGTTTCTAATTTTTTTTTAATTTAGTCTTTGAATAATAGGGACAAATTTAAAACTTTAAGAAAACAATAGGGACGAAATTGAAACTTTTTAAAAATAATAGGGACGAAGTTGAAACTTTTTAAAAAATAATAGAGACTAAATTGAGACATTTTAAACAATAGGGACTAAATTGAGACATTTTACAAACAATAGGAACTAAATGTGGAATTACCCCTATCTAAATATTAGCAAATAATTGGAATATTATAGACATCTATTGGATTTATGTATGTGATAAACTACCTATTAACAATAAATGTACTACTTGTAACTTGATGTTTATGCTAGATCTTTTACCTAATAAACTGTGTCATAAAATTATTGCATCAAATCCCAAAATGTTCAAGATAGTTCTATGTCTTTATGCTAGAAATTGGATCCCCATTCATCCGTCCACAAATATTATGTCTACCCACTTATAAATGTTTGAAATTGATCAACCAATCAGCACTACGTTTTTATTGGATAATCGATTGTTTCACTTAACTTAGAAACCCATTTACAGTAATTTGATCTTTTTTTATAATTTTTTATTGTAAAACAATATAGCCAATAGCCACCGGCTACATCCCTACTTCTACCACCGACCACCAGTGTAATTGGAATCGTACGATTCGCGATGCGAATCGTATGATTCGATACGATTCACTAAAAAAATAATATGAATCGAGTAGGAGAATCGTGAATCGACGTGAATCGCAAATGAATTAGTACTGAATTGTAGCGAATTGTGTGAATCGAACGATTCACTGAATCGTTCGCTATTCGGATCAATTTTCTTTTTAAAAAGCCCAAAATATTTCAAAATAGATAACAAAATAAGTCCATTTTAGTAAAAAAAAGGGAGACAAAACTCGTAACTGATTGGACCACTTGTGTTTATAGCAGTTTTTGAGCACTAGTTTGGACACTTGTGGAATGTGATATTATTCCGACCAAAAAAAATAGTGTGATATTGTGATGTAAAAATTGTTTAGTCTACTAGAAACAAGTGAAGTAATGAACAATCTAAAAAAGTAACAAAACTATATATTAATATTAATTCAAATAAAGAATCTCAACTAAAAACTATTAATAGAAACATAATATGTCAAATATCAACTAGTTTTAAATTTGTGACTGAATCAGTACAATTCACAATTTGATTCGATTTACGATTCAAAAAAATGACATTTCGATTCATGATACGATTCACGGTTCGATAACTATGCCGACCACTACAAACCTCATCGGACATCATTGACCACTGCCGGCCGCCCCATGATCTAGATTTAGAAGAAATTGTTTTTTCTTTTTTTTTTAATTTTCAAACATTTCAAATATACCTATACTAAATGAATTGATTGTTTTATTCAATTCGACTCATGAACCAATCAACTAATTTTAATTCACTAAATGAGAGATAGTAGATACATCTTCTACCCCCCATCCACTATCTCTCCATCCAAACCCACGCCAGCTCATTTTACAAGCTCTATTTGAAAGATTTATATGTCTATATATGACGAATTAGCTACGTTATTTTCCATTATTTTCTTGGATTAAGATGATTTAGATGAAGATATTCAGATAAAATTTCGTGTAAATAGAGTTAAAAGAAAAAATCTCATTATTTTCTTGGATTTATTACGAAGGAACTTCTAGTTATGACACTACATTTGAAATAAGACTTCTACACACGTATGGTTTCAATTATGTTACGTTCCTAGCCTCATATGCAGCAATCATATTAGGGGTCGTCATTTAATTAGTTCAGATTGATATTAATTTTTTTACAGGGACGGATCCCACACATATATAGACTCACCTCCTTTCTCATTAACTACTAGAAGAGTTTTTAGCAATTAGGTTCAATTTTTTCAACTTTGCCGGTGAGGCCCTACATATTGGATTATTCATGTGTACTTCGTTTTGCATAGTAACCACCTTTAAACATGAAGTTGATATTTGCACTTATGTCGAACTTGTGTTAACGTAGGTGGTTGATCTTGAACAATCATCGAAAAATGTAAATATCGGTGTTTCATACTTCCAAGTTCCAACAATAGTGATTTACATTGAAGAAAGAAAATTCAAACAAATCGCAACTGTTGTGACACCACCGATATATCATTGATTTTTCAACCATTGACGTTTTAAAAACGTGGCCTCATCCACGATATATCAACCCTTGTCGTCCTAGAAGTTGCGAATATATCTATGTTGTACATGTAATTAACAATTTAATGGAGGAAGATCAGAGGGCTTCTGATAGGATGCTTCCTCTGATTTATCAAAGACTTGGCTGCGAAAAAAGAAGAAACCAGTTGTATATCCAGCAACAGCCGCAATAAAGATGCCAACATTGAATGACATGACTGCAAGCATCACCAAGTAAGCCATTGCCATCCGAGCTCCATACATCACAGTTTGTATAAGCCCTGCGAGGACATTATTGGTCAATTTGTTGACAAATCGCGTGTGAGAGAGCCACTCGATAAGCATGGACATCGCAAATACTTTTAGCAGATCAACTATGGCAAAGATGAAGCTGATCTCTGAACCTGTTCCTCCAGAAAACGCCATGCGTGTCGAGATAATATTCTAATGCATGGTCAAAACCCCCTCTCTCTAATAATGTGTTTGTCTGTGTGTTTGGAGAAAATGGAGTCATATATATCTTCGTTTTATAGACTTGAAAATAAAAGATTGTACATTTGGATTCATTCGTGTGTACTACCAAAAATCTACCTAGCTATAGGAGATTGAAAATGTTGCTGGCTGTGAAGTAAAGTAAAAGCACATGTGATTTGCAATATAGTGAATATATAAAGAAAAACTCTTCTATGAGTGCTACTGATCAATTTATAAGAGAAAAAGTGAGTCTTATGTGTAGGATTAATCCTATATAAGAAGACTAATATTAGTTTAAATTAATATATAAAAACACACTAAAGGCACCGCTAGCTTGCCATTTGGTTTAAGGGTGTGAAAGATTTCGAAATTAGTTTTCGGTGTGTACAATGTCATTATAATATAAAATTATATTAGAGCTTCATTTGAATTATAAAAAAAAAAAAAAAAACACACACACACACACAAGGCTGCTAAGACAGTTTATTGTGATAGTTTCTTCTCCTAATTAATCTATAGAAAATGTTTAGATGTTGACTTCCATCATGAATAGATTAGCACCTTTCTGTGTAGTACATGTTGCTATGCATGTAAAATTTATAGTACAAGTACGACCAATGTTTTTTGAGCCATCGTGATCACTTAGTTTGTTGAGGAACCCGCGAAGAAAATTTCTATTGGCGGATGATTATAGGCATATTCTTCTATAGGTTACGTGTTGGACTATGTTAGCGCCAAAATATCAGTCGACCGAGTGAACTTTTGAGTTGTTGACGTAAAAAAGTAAAAATAGTGTGAAAATCTTAGTGCGGGTAGTGGGAAATTATTTTTTTACCGTTAAATAGAATGAACAGATAATAATTTATAGTGTTAAAATATTTTAATTTTAAATTTATTTATATTTTTCAAAAATATTATTTAGTATTTGTTTGATTTAGAGTATGTGTTAGAAAGTACTGTTATATTACAAAGTCTATAATATTATAATAAATCTAATGTAATTGTATTTAAAGTGAGTTTTTCTTCACTAAAAGAAAGAAAATAATGTGAAAATCTTATTTAGACTAGTACCCTATTCTTTACAATTTCGCATCAATCAAATTAATCTCATTACTAATTTCTATATACGGAACCACGAAATGGCTATATTATTTTAATGTTTCTTTTTCTATTTTTCCCTTTGCCTTTTTCCTTGTCCTCTACTTTTTTTGCTTTTTATTCTTTCTCTTTAATTTCTCTTCTTTTGCCTTTTCTTTTTCTTCTTGCTTCCCACATACATAGACTGAGCACATATGCTTGCGCGCGCATGTACAAAACACTCAGTCACGCACAGATACACCCACAGCCACACGCACACACCCATGGGTTTAGGAATCAATCAAGAAGAGACGTTGTAGTGTTTAGGTAGATTTTCAAATTTTTTTCTTATCTTTATACCCAATTTAAATTCTCCTATTTTTCCAGCGCTCAAATTCTCCTATTTTTTATACCCATTTTCTCATAAATGAAATATACTACACAAGTGCTTAAAACAATCAATAAACCAATTACAACTAATGTTGTTTGAGTGGTCATAAAGGATAAGAATAATAAATTACATTTTCAAGAATTAAGAGTATAAAATAGAAATTGAAATGGTTCAAGTGAGTGGTATAAATGCACCAGTAATTGTCAAATATACCACCAAAGAGGAGTAAAACACTCATTTATTAAAATTAGCATCTTTTAGGAGGAATATTAATTATATTTGGTACAAATGGACTATCTAGGCAACGTTCCACCAATTGCATTGGCCATTCTAGGGGAGAGGTATTTTATGATAAATGCTAATTTTCCTTCCACTAGAATCCTTAAAATATGATGGTTGAGAGAGAATCTTTAATTTGCGAAGAAAGAAAATTAGAAATATGAGCAGTGCTGTTTTTTCAGAGAGGCCACTAATCAAAAATAGACCAAGAAAATCTTCCAGTGTTAAAAGTTTTTGGCTTGGTCTTTTCATAATCCTCCTGGTCCTGGACTACCAGACGTGATTTTGTTTTGCCCCAGTTATACCATTTCTCCTCCAATTTTGAAAGCGTTCCATCTTCTCAAAGTTTGGCAATGGCTCTTGATATCTCAGACACTATCGGTGAACCTTTTTGAAAAGCCTGAATAAGACGAATATGTATAAGGAGATTAAACGAATTTATAAGACTGCAAACAATACTATAAGCTACAAGATACTAACATTTATGGTTAATATGCTTATTCGATAAATTAAAAATTTGTAATTATCTCTAAACTGGAAAGTGGAAAATAAATATATATTTGATTAGTTTTCTTAAGTAAATGAATAAACACCCTCTATATTTTGCTAAAAGTGCATTATACCTCTCTATGTTTTAAAACGTAGCTGATTATCCCTCTTTGTTTTATAAAAGTAGTTCAATACTCCTCTATGTTTTAAAAACATAGTTAAATACCCCCTATGTTTTTAAAAACGTAGCTGAATATCCTTTTGTATTTTTAAAAACATAGTTGAATACCCGTTTCCATTAGAAAAATCGTTCATTTTAACAGGGGGTATTCAACTACATTTTTAAAAACACAAGGGGGCATTCAGTTTCGTTTTTAAAACACGGGGAGTAATCAGCTTATTTATAAAACACAAAGGGCTATTCAACTCCTTTTATAAAATATAGGGGAATTGTACACTTTTGACAAAATATAGGGAGATGTTAAGTCGTTTGCTCTAATTTTCAATAAACGAATAGCTTAAAATGTGTACTTCTCTCTTAACCAAAAGGTGGAAAGAAAATTTTCTCAGATCAAATTGCGAATCTTCCCACACCATATACCTTCTTTTTTACTAGGCAAACAAAGTATTTCTATGAATTAAACTCAACAAAAGGAGATACAAAAGAAGTCCTCAACAACAATCAAAACAAATCCTCAACTAAGAACATTCTCTAAGTTCCAAATCCTGCACAATATCCTATTCTTTTCAGTATTTTTAAAATTTTTACATGCATTATTTTTTGTATTTTATTATTTGATTTTTTCTTGGAGTCAATGCATCAGTTAAAAAGAGATAAATGGTAATAAGGTTTTTTGTCTAGTGATTAAGATTAATAAATATATTTTTTTTTCAAGTACTCATAGATTATTTCTTAAGGAGAGAAATACACACAAAACCAACACTACAAAAAAAATTGGATTCTGCGACGGACTATCGCCAAACCGTTGCAGATATGGCGACGACACAGTGAAGGGGAAGGTTGACGCCAGTTTTGTGACGGAATAGTGACGGCACAGTAAGGGGCAAAAACACCTGTCACCAAGCTGTCACTAACAGTGACGACTTTGTTAGTCGTCTCCAATTCGGTGATGGCCAAGCTACGACCATCACTAATTTGGTGACGGCTCAGTGACAAGTTTTTTCGATTCCGATATGTGGAGACGGCACGGTAACAGTATGGTGATAGTCCGTCATCGTGCATTCACCATAAAGGGTGCCGGCTCAATTTCCTATTATTTTTTTTAAAGAACAAGGCCTTCAAACACCGAGTAACAACGATGTGTTAAATTTTTTTCCGAAACAGTACCAATTACTAATGTATTGTTAACTTCAAGTACTGACATTATTTGAGGTAGTAATAAAATACTATGTTTGTGTGGATATTAACTACAATATGAGAGAAATTTGATAATATAATTTGCAATCGACAATATTTTATTTCATAACATTCGATAACTAGGGATTACATTAATAGACGGTTAACTTTAGTCATCACCATACAAAAGTCCTTAACAAGATACACACACATATCCATATAATATATTACATATTATTAACCTTAACTACCATTTTTTTACATAATTTTTCACTCGAACAACTTCGACAGAAAGATGCAATACATTTGATCCACAGACCTTTGATGGTGTTGAGCCATCGAAATGTAACCATCTTTTTTTGGTGGTTCGTTTAGACCAAATTGACCTTCAACTCTGCTACTGCTTGCCTTCGATGGACCACATTTCTTTGTGTGTTCCTCATTTTTAACGGTAACCCACTGACCTTGAACTTCCTTACTCATCGTTTATACATATTTTGATTCATCGAGGTTAAGCTTATGTAAAGATGGAAGACAACAAGCGGGATTGTTGGTTCTTTAAATAGAACTGAAAGTGGTGAAAATTTGGCGACGACATGATGATGGGTCTTCTCCAAATTATTGGTGCCAAATTTACGTGACTGTCCAAACATTGACGACAGCAAGGTGAGGGCTCGGTGAGGACACGGTGAGAGGGTAATTACCAAATTATTGGTGCCATTCAAATTATTTTCTAAATTAGAGACGAGAAACTATGCCCGTCTCCAATGGCGACGGGTAATTTCCCATCTTCAATGAAGACGGGCCATTTCCCGTCTCCACAAAGAGGCCCGCGATGTGGGCCTCTTTTATTGGAGACGAGCATCAGCCCGTTTTCAAATGGAGACGGGAATCAGCCCGTCTCCAAACAGAGGCCCACGATGTGGGCTTCTTTTATTGGAGACGGGCAGCAGCCCGTCTCCATGTTGAAGACGGGTTGCTGCCCATTTCCACAAAGAGGCCCATGATGTGGGCCTCTTCTAGTAGAGACAGTCTCCATATTGGAGACTGATGCCCGTCTCCACAAAAAGGCCTATGATGTGGGCCTCTTCTAGTAGAGACGGGCATCAGCCCGTCTCCAACGACTCCAAGATATGGGCCTCTTTTATTGGAGACGGGCAGATGGGCTGTTGCCCGTCTCCACAAAGGCCTCTTTTAATTGGGCGACGGCCCTGGTTCACACCGGGCCACACCAGGGCCGTCGCCCAATTAAATTGAAATAACAGAGGGCAGAGCCCTTTGTCCTTTGTTATTTTGTTTTTCATGTTTCAATACCGAAAAACCTCACCCTCTACCCCTTACCCCCACCTTCCCACCTCTCTATAGACCCCTCACTACCATCTTATTTGAGGTAATGATGTATTTTTTTTTGCTATTTATATATGTGATATATATATATATATATATATATATATATATATATATGTATATGTATGTATGTATATGTAAATATATGTATATATATATATATATATATGTATATGTATGTATGTATATGTAAATATATGTATATGTATGTATAGATCTAGCTAACTCCACCACCTCCTATGATGCTATGTACTCTCTCAACACATTACCCTCTCCCCCACCTCACAAATAAATTATTTTTATGCGATTATTTATATATATATGTATATGTATGTACATCTATGTATAAACTATGTATATATTATACATTTTTTTGTTGTTCTGAATATGTTAATTAATAATGCACTTAATCTAAATATGTTAATTTAGTTTTTTTTTTGTATTTTCAAATTTTTTTTTGTATTTTTGGATTTTTTTTCGTTTTTATTTATCTATTCTTTTTTTTGTTATAATTTCTTTTTTTAATTTGTGTTATTTTTATGGATATTTAGGTTATTTTTATTTTATTTTTTGATATTTTTTTTTATTTTCGGATTTTTTGTTTTTTAATTTTCTAATTTTTTTTATATTTTTTGTTTTTTTTATCTATACTTTTTTTGTGTTATTTTTAACATCTTTAAGTTATTTGTTTTTTTTATTTTCAGATATATATTTTTTTCGTTTTTTAGTTATCTATTCTTTTTTTTTTTGTTATAATTTCATTTTTTGAATTGGTATTTTTTTATACATATTTAGGTTATATTTTTTTTTAATTTCGGATTATTTATTTTTTCCCGATTTTTTTTTGTTGATTTTAAATTCGGATAATCGTAAACCATAAAATTATAAATATAATGTCACATCCGAGCCCGAACCAACTATTAAAATATTGTATTTAATTATTCTAATCTCATATTTGTCGAGTTGTGACATATTTATGTTGCGTAACCATGTACATTGTACTTTGAGCCATTTTGCGTAGTTCATTATACTATAAATGAATTTATATGAATGTGTTTGAGTAATTTTTATAATGTATTGTTGTTGTGGAAATCTTTTGAGTGCAGGTTATCAGATTATTCACGGTACAGAGGAGACTCTGTCCGTTTATCGCGTCCGGACTTTACAGATTTAGGTGATATTTTTTTAAATTTTGGTTTTTTTTTACCTTAACAATTTGTGGTTGTTGATTTCAAATTCGGATAATCGTAAACCATAAAATTAAAAATTCCAATGTCATGTCCTAGCCCGAATCAACTATTAACATGTTTTATTGAATGATTCTAACTTCATATTTGTCGAGTTGTCACTTATTTATGTTGCGTAACCTTGTACATTGTACTTTGGGCCATTTTGCGTAACCTTGAACATTGTACCTTGTACACGAACATTTTAAGTAATTTAAAAAATGTATTATTGTTGTGGAAATCTTTTGAGTACATATATCGGATTATTCACAATATAGAGGAGACTCTGTCTGTTTGTCGCGTCCGGACTTTACCTCTATATTGGGGTTTGTGCGTGGTTTGACATCCAATATTTTCAACAAGGTATATTATTCGTATATTTTTTGTGTATATATTTTTGAGAAGTCTACTAATATGAGAAATTTATCAGGATTTTTCAGAATTTTCAAATTGGACTTGTTCTATACGGATTTAAAGGTTCGTGTCCGTCTATCAATTTGAATAGTATTTGTCAAATATAATTCAAAGTTAATTTCATGTATGTTTTAAGTTGCACAATTTTTTACATATATCATTTTCTGCGTTGAATAAGATGTTCTTGGATTGTTTTGTTGTGTATCTTTGTCATATTGTGAAACTCATGCATGATGATTCTTACTCATAGAATGATATAGCTCTTTTACCTAATAATCTATTACGTAATTTTTAAAATGCAATAACATTTATCAAATTGCTCAGTGCATCATTTCATGGAGTCAAATTGTGAATGGATGTATCAAAAATGGATTGACGGTAATCTTAATGAGGACTTTATCCAAAGTGTTTCGGATTTTGTATCCTCCGCATGCAACCAAAATTATTATACGGAGGACAACAAGATAATATGTCCATGTGTAAGATGACGGAACTTAAAATTCCAAACAACAGGAACTGTGGTAGATTATCTGTATCAGAAGGGTTTTCTTTTACTATCAATGGATTGCACAAGGCGAACATGTGTATAACAATTATGTTCCAAGTGCACAAACTTGGACGTATAATCAAGAGCAACATGATGGTGAAACGAATAATTACAGAACATTGGTTTTTGACGCTGCCGGTCCACAATTCACCAACGATCATAATATTGAGGTTAATGAAGAACCTAACATGGAAGCACATGAATTTTTTGAGTTGTTGAATGCCGCTGATAGGCCATTATTTGATGGTTGTGCGAAACTTATTCAATTGTCAGTCGTGGCTCGATACATGAATATGAAGTCCGAGCATAATATGAGCAACTCTTTATTTAACAAGTTCATTGCAGAATTAATGGAAGTGTTTCCCGAGAATCATAACTTGCCTAAAAACCTTTATAGATTTAAGCAACTAATCAAGCCATTAGGGTTGGGATATCAGAAGATTGATGTTTGCGTAAATGGATGCACCTTATTTTACAAGGATCGGAGTCTCATGGAAAATTGTCCACGGTGTGACCATGCACGTTTCAAGGATATATCTGGTGGTAGAAAATGGGGTAAGCCTATTTTCCACAAACAATTAAGATATTTTCCTCTGACACCAAGGTTAAAAAGATTGTACATGTCAAATGGTACAATGAAACACATGACGTAGCACAAAAATCACAATGTCGAGGATAGAAAAATTTGTCATCTATCAGAAGCCAAAGCTTGGAAATGTTTTGACTGCGTGTGTCCAGATTTCACTGCAGAAGCAAGAAATATTCGGCTAGGCCTTTGTTCAAATGGTTTTAACCCATACAGCTCAAATGCGCAACCTTATTCTTGCTGGCCCGTGATAATTACCCCATACAATCTTCCACCGTGGATGTCCATGAAGGATCCCGTAATGTTTTTGACACTACTCATTCCTGGTCCCAAGCATCCCAGTAAGAATATTGATGTCTACCTAGAGCCCCTGATCGATGAATTGATAACTCTATGGTCGGAAGGGACATTATGTTATGATAGTTCTACGAAGACTAATTTTTGTTTGAGGGCAGTCTTGATGTGGACAATAAATGATTTTCCGGTTTATGGTATGTTGTCGGGTTGGAGCACACATGAGAGGTTATCGTGTTATTTGCATGGAAAAGACAAGAGCTTTTCGCTTACCAGCGAGGAAGAAGCCTTCATTCTTTGATTGTCATCGTCAATTCTTACCACATAATAGCTCATTAAGACATGACATAAATTTTTTTATCAAGGATAGGCAGGAGATATCTACACCTCCACCACGATTATCTGGGCAACAAATTTGGGAACGGGTGAAAATTTTCCTGTCAATCCAAGAGATATCTTGCAAGAAGCTACATGGATTTGGTGTAGATCGTAATTGGATGAAAAGAAGTATATTTTGGGATTTGCCATACTGGAAGACGCACCTTGTTCGTCACAACTTAGACATGATGCATATTGAGAAAAAATATTTTCGACAATGTCTTCAATACTATCATGGTTGTTAAGGGTAAGACTAAAGACAACCTTCAAGCTTAGAAAGACATGTCCACTTTTTTCAATTGTCCAGAATTATGCGATGACAATTCAAACAAGATCAGTGTATACACACTCCCTAGAGAAAAAAGAAAAGTGCTCCTACAATGGGTTGTAGGCATAAAATTTTCTGATAGTTATGCTTCTAATTTATCAAATTGTGTCGACATGAAAGATTTGAAAATGTCACACATGAAGAGCCACGATTGTTATATCTTTATGGAGAGATTGCTTCCCATTGCATTACGCGAGCTCATGTCGAAACAGGCTTCAGAGACATTTGCTAAGCTAAGATTATTTTTTAGCAATCTATGTTGTTCAACTCTGCAAAGAACCGAATTGGAAATGATGCAATATAATATAGTCATGACGCTGTGCAAACTAGAGAATATGTTGCCTCCTGCATTTTTTGACTCAATGGAGCACTTACCTATCCATTTGGTTTATGAAGTGATATGCTGTGGACCTGTTCAATATCAGTGGATGTATCATTTTGAAAGGTTTTTGCAAGGTCTAAAGAGGATAGTTAAGAATAAAGCACATGTGGAAGGATCTATTTGTGAAGCTTATCACATCCTAGAGACTTCAACTTTCTGTTCATATTATTTTGAACAACACGTGTCAACTAAAAGCAGAAGGTTAGGTTGAAACAACCAGTATAATGAGGTGGATTATCCTAAGGGTTGCTTATCTATATTTACTTGTCTGGGTTATCCAATTGGGACGGATGCAGAGGTCTTCCTATCGGATGATGATCTCCAGTTGGCGCACTTGTATGTACTCATGAATTGCCCAAAGGTGTAGCCATATATCAGGTATATTTGTAACGATTAAGTATGCAATTTTCTCCGTTAGTATTATCACACACAAAAATTTTAATGAGAAGCTTTAAAAATTTGTGCAGATTGTTTGAGGAATACTTGGAACAACAAAATGACCCTATGAACCAAAGATATAGACAATTGCTGTTTGACAAATCTTTCCTGAGATGGTTATATGGCCAAGTCAGTACACGTTTTGCAACTTTTGCCTATTCATTAAGGGCACTGGCCATATGAGTATTAACCAAATATAGTTGTATTGTAGTTAAGAGATAAGTATGACGTAGACGAGCGTGTAAAATATCTCTCCAAATGGCCACATAAAAAGACCCGCAGATGGTGTAGATACATGGTAAACGGATACAGGTTCTCTACGTTCAAATATGGGTCTTCAAAGTCCACGAACAATAGTGGAGTGTTCGTAAGAGGTACCAGCGATAGTACAGCTGGGGAAATTGGGTACTATGGTGTTCTTAAAGACATTATTGAACTTGAATATCCTAATCTAACAATGCAACATACAAGAGTTGTTGTTTTTAAGTGCTATTGATATGATACCACAAATGATAGAGGTGTACAGTCCAATCATAGGACCGGTTTGGTTAAGGTGAACGTGAAAATAAGATATCCTAAGTAAGAACTGTTTGTCTTTGCAGGTCAATCCCAACAAGTGTACTATTCTGTATATCCAGGGGCCATGAGAGAACGAGTTGATTGGGTGGCCGTCGTTAAAATCCGGCCAAGACATTTCTATGACGTAGACAGGCAGGAAATAAATGTGGATGATAACATAAGTTTTCAATCGGATCACATGAATGTTCCCACAGTGGAACCGAATGATTTGGATTCTAATTCACATATTAATTATTCAGTTGTAGACACTGAAATAACAAGAGAATATCTTAATGTCGAACATGGAGATATAGAAACATATGTAAATGACGAAAAAGACGAGCATGATGATGTTAATGATGATGATGATGATGATGATGACGATGATAATGACGACGATGACGATGATGACGATGATGATGATGATGATGGTGATGACGAGGAGGAGAAAGAGGATGATGATAATGGTGATGACGAGGAGGAGAAAGAGGATGATGATGATGACAATAATGATAGTGATCATGAGGGAAATGATGATTATTGAAAAAACATAGATTATGTCTCCAATAATGTTCGTGTTTTTTTTTTCAAATTATTGTTCAGTGACTCCATATATTGTTTGTTATCTATGACAATTTTGATAGAAGTATGCATAATTATATTTTTTAAGTCTATATATATTTATTTATATATTCTAATAATAGTGTGTCGAAACAGGCAATGGGAGGCGGTGAAGATCCAAATCGAAAGGGAAAAAATAACTGAAGCAGAGCAGCTTGTTGGGAAAAAGGAGGCCCACTACTCATACACCGACCACGGTGCTAGAGACTCTGCAATTCTCTCCGGCCCGCTATAATGATACTCTGACATTGGGTAGTCGTGGATCTACAGGTATGCAGCATGTTAGTGGTCGTGGATCCACATTGGCACATACAGCTGCTGGCCGTGGAGTTGGCAATGTCCCATTGGTCGTTGGGCGTGGTTCGTCTAATTAATCAGTGGGAACGCAGTATCGGATCCCAGACGATGCGCATCCCCAACCAGAGCAGCCATATGTACAGGGCCCGTCAACCAATCATAATGAACAACACTGTTCATCAGTTGGATTGTCACATGAATTAGAGGACTTATGTGTAGATAGTGATGACACTTCAATGCCCGGTGGTGCGCAATTTTCTAATATGCCCGAGTCTTCGCATATTGCCGAGAAACGGGTTGTAAGCATCGAAGATTGGCAATATTATGGGTTCCAGTCTCTAGCCGATTATACGGTATGGCAAAATGACAAGTGACGATGCGTGAAGGTCGTAGGAAACGGGTATGTATTACTTTAAATTATGAAGTTTAAATCTTCTACATTTTTTTCCTTAATATAACATATTTTGATTATGTTATGTTGTATAGATGAGATCCATATAATGCTGTCAAAGGGGTTTCAAGAGCTCTACATGCCGGGTATGTAGAGCCGTGGTTGACATACAGGCAGGTCCCAAGTGATACAAGAAGATTATGGTTTGAATATTTCATGGTATGAAATGTTAACGCAATATATATTGTGAAAACTATTGTACAATGAGCATAATAAATGTTGAATTATATGGATCATAATATTAATGTTTTCAGAGGGAGTACAAGTGGCTTCCAATTGATGAAGCTGCAGTTTGGCGCAAGTTTGAATCTACTGCAAGACGCTGAATTTCAGATTTGACAAACAAAGGACGGACAAGAACGAAAAAGCTAGATCTCATACAACTTGCTGTATGGGACCAAATGCTGGAGGTTTGGCAAAGCCCAGAGTGGTAGGAAATATTGAAGAAAAATTCAAACAACCGAAAGACCAATCCATCTACTCACCATCTGGGTTCAATCCCAACCCATGAGGCAGCTAGAAGAATGGTATTGAATTAGTAATACAATCTTGATTAATTTTATATGTTATGCGAACAAATCAAAAATTATGTGAAATATACATTCAGTTGTAGGTTGATTTTGTGAATTGCTATTGTAGGAAAAAGAACTAGGGATGACAGTGACTTATGCAGAGGTTTTCCAGAAGGCTTATCACATGGGGGCTGACGGACCGTATACAGACTCTCGGGCCGAGCAGACTATGGTATGTATTATCCATGTAATTTCTGGAAGAGGTAGCAATGCATAGGGTCTATGTTGAACACAATTTGAGATTCACAGTGTTAAAAAAAAGTTTGTTGATTTTACAAAGTATTTAACATTGTTAAAGCTAATATTCCAAAGGGAAAACATACTTAGTGATGTGCGAGCACGAATGTAGCTATGATTTTAACAAACATTTCACAAATGGAACATGGTTATTTGTTGTACCCTCTTGTGTTGTACAATGTTTCAAAATGTCTCTTTAGGGTTGTAGTAGCACTTGATTAATATGTTGAGGATAAGTGTGGTAATGGATCGGCTTGGATACTGTGTATTAGGTTGGCTTTATTCCATAACAGGTTATTGAGAAAAGTCCAAAATACAAAGGAGACTCTGGGCATTTTTTTATTGAGGAGTAAATGCATTCAAGGGAGATGTAATACCTTAATATTGTGTGTTTGAATATTAAGTTTGTGTAGATGAGAAATTAATGTTTGTGCAACAAATCGAATGTAGTAATACTAACTTGTTACTAATGTCTTTGTAGGCTCGTTACGACAAAATGCTCCAAATGGCCAGGAATGCATCAGAATTAGACTCCAACCCCACGCCTGTGGATCATGACTCAGTATTTTTACAGGCTGTCGGACCACCACGCAAAGGTCGGATATATGGGGTAGGTTCTCAGGTTTCAGTTGAGTCTGTCATAAACACTACAACTCAGCATCGGCGTGTTATCACAGAGGAACAACTGAAGACGCCGTTATGAGAGCCATAGTGACTTTGAATGAAACAGTACAAAGTCAGGGGCAAATAATCGGTTCTCCCTTTGAATCCCTCGTGTGAAGAACAATCCATGATCCATTTTGTCTATTAAGAACATTAGTATTTGCAATTGCCATTTTAACGCAACTTAAGAGAACTGTTGGACTTGGACTTTGGGTCGCCCAAGATGGGATAGCTCAATCCATATAATGCAAGTAGTAGGCAGTTATAGAACTACCCACTACATGCCACATAGTCCAATTAGTGGCAGTTATAGAACTGCCCACTACCCATATACTGTACGCACATTCAGTATATGAGATTAGTTTTCTGTACACATATATAATATATATATACATAAAATACAGAAAACTCCTGCTCTCAGATAATAAAAAATATTCTCTCTGTTTTTGGCATTTAAGTTGTAGAAATAGGTGTGTAGTCTTGTATTACGCATTACGATTCTTGCACATACAGTGGAACGGACGTGCTGTCAATCCTTGCTTCCGCTTAGTAATAGGTATGTTATTGATTTATATTATTTAGCCATGAAGGAGCTAAACACGTATATAAGATTATATTATTTTCCTTCATTGGTATCAGAGCTGCATTAAGTTTGTTCTCTGTTTTCATACCATGATATGCATGAGAGAGTTAGTATTTCTGCGAAAAATATGATCTCTTCGCAAAAAAATCATAGAAAAATGTTTTTGTGACTTGTCTCAAACATGTTTGTTTTCGATATTGCTGGAAAGTATTTTTCCATGGAATCTAACGCAATTGAAATCGTAAGTTTTGTTTATGTAATGAATAGATTATGAATTTTTTAAAGTCTGGATATTGTTCTGGCTCTTTAAAATGCATTACTGATTAGTATCAAATTTATGCGTAAAACTGATACTGTTAGAAACTACGTGTTTCAAGGTTTCTATGGACATAAAATTCATAATTTTTGGTCTTCATATGAATAAGTTATGAATTTTTGAAGTTTTGAGTTTGCACTGTGTTTGTACGTTTATAAGTGTGTGTTCTTGGTATTGTGTGTGCGTCAGAAAGTGAGTTTACATGACACATGGGGGCCAATCAGGTGGTGACATTAGTACTTGGCACGTAGGGTCAGCCACGTGGCGCCACATAGCAATAACTTTGTATTATTTACAGACTAACCTCATAACTTTATATTATTTACCTTTTAACCCCATAACTTTGTATTATTTATGATTTGACCCCATAACTTTGTATTATTTACAGTTTGACTCCAAAACTTTGTGTTATTTACCTTTTGACCCCATAACTTTGTATTATTTATGATTTGATCCCATAACTTTATATTATTTACAGTTTGACCCTATAACTTTGTATTATTTATAGTTTGACCCCAAAATGTTGTGATATTTTCAATTTTGACCCCATGTCTTCAAAACTTTGTGTTTATTGTATTTCTAATCCCTATGTTTTTAATTAAGCCCTATATCTTTCTGATAAGCTTAATTAAATCCTCTACTTTCATAATTAGACTACAAAATTTCAATTAAATCAAACAAACACTTGGAAATTGTGTCATTTTCAAGTAATTGTATAAATCTATGTGACTTATGCTGTAAGAAAATTACTTTTCTAGATATGAAATTTTGTGAAATTTCTCGTAAAGCATAGAAAAGTTAAATTTTTTTTTTTACAACTGAAAATCATGAAATTTTAGTAATTTCAATGAAATAAAATTTGTGTAATTTTATTTGTTGTTTTGTACAACATACTTAATGCTATGTGCATTGATCTTTTTGATTCAATTGAGAAAGTTTTGTGTTTTTTTTTAACCCAGGACTTGAGTAGTCAAAAGGTAAGGATGAGACGCCATGGAAAAAAAGCTTTAGCGATAAGAACTGATCCAAGCACAACACCTAGAGGACGGTTACTTAAACAGTATATGAATCTTCGTTAGGATGATAAAGTGTTATTTCGTGAAAACCTTAATACTGTGAAGAATTTTTTTTTTATATATGCACGATGAGCTCATGTTTGTTAAGCCTATAGACCTAGAAGAAAGAGAAGGACTATTTCATTTCCTCCCTAGGATGTATTATCCTATAAAGTAAAAAATAGCTTAAAAGGGTGATATGTTCTTCCATGAAGCTGTGTGAGAAGCAACGCGTGCTTCAAGGGTTTAGACGCACTGCATTGTTGTCTATTTCTTCTAACATGACCAAAGCCAGAGGATTGCATGAAAAAGGCTTCATATTTAATCGAGTTACAAGAGATAAAATCAAAGCTTTGGAGATAACGGTTGACTGCGTTGCTTTGAATTATGAGCAATTTGAATTTGCATTCTTGTGGAAACAGATAGTTAGAACAATACCAAAAGTTGAATAGAAATGCTTGTATCTCTTGTTGTTCATATCTACTTTTTCCTCTAGGCGTTTTCAGATTTAAAGTTCTTTTGATGTTACATGAAAATTTGTTGTTTATTTTTTAGATTAATAATATATTGCTATTATGGAATTATTTACTCGAGTGGGAGTTCCGTGAATCCGGACCTGTGTGGTTATCACGAGGAACTACTTCCTTTTGAATTTCAGTGATTCATTTTTGGAAACGTGTTTTTGCTGACGTAAGTTTAGTTGTACCTCTCAGATACCTGGTTTATAAATGATGGTGGATTGTGAAACAATCTACTGACTTTGTAACTTGTATCTCTTAGTTACATTCTTAGATTTAACTCTACAAATTTTTTTAGCAATAATAGTATGTGCTAAATATCTCTTACGTATGTCTATGTAGAGTCTCCTAATGGCATCTAAGTCTATTATAGCTGATCTCAATAAAGGTGACAAACTAAACGGAGACAATTACGATGTGTTGCATCGTAAAGTCCAATACATTCTTGAGGAACAAGAGGTTCATAAAACACTCAACCATATAATAGAAGAACCAAATACGGGTAATGGAGCTCAGCATCGTAGGGATGCTGAAGCTTATCAGGTCTGAAAAAGGAAAAACTCTATAGCTCGCATCACGTTGCTGAGCACTATGCACGATGACCTGATCGCTAAATTTGAGGTTTACCCGACCGCTACAGCTATGTGGGTTGCCCTAAAAGAGAAGTTCGGTGGGACTTCAGCCTCGAGGTTACATCGTCTTACCATTAAGTTTGACACGTATAAGAAAAAACCTGATGTTAGCATGAAGCATCACATCAGGGAAATGTCAAACATGATTCGAGAGCTGAAGGCAGCAGTTCATACGCTCATGGATGAGCAACAAGTGCAAGCTATTATTCGATCCCTTCTAGCGAGTTGGGAATACATGATTGTCAACATGACACACAACGAGGGTGTAAAAACGCTCGAGGACATTGCACGTCATTTGGAGCTCGAAGAAGAGCGCCTCTTAGCGATTAAGACCACTGGACAAGCCTATGTGGCTGAATCCAGCAGGCATGAAGCATCTGGCTCCAAACACAAAAGAGGAAGACAATATGGAGCAAATGGAAAGAAAAATGGTAAAAAAGATGGCAAATCGGATGACAAAGGCAAACAACAGAAAAAGAAGGGCAGACGCAATGGCATGATGAACATTGCCAAAGTTAAGTGCTATAACTACCAGAAGAAATGTCACTATGCTCGGGATTGCCCTGAGCCAAAGGCCCAGGTAATGCGTTTTACCAAATCTTCTTCTGAAGCGTATGTTTCTAGTTGTACATTACTGACTGAATCTTTTCTTATGTGGACTATTTACTCAGCAGCCAGGAACCACATAGCTAGAGACAGAGGAACATATGTGGAGTACCGACGTATCCCGGCTAGAACTCGGTGGATATACATTGGTAATAACGCTAGGGTGGAGGTCAAGGGCATTGGCACTTATAAACTTCTGTTGCGTGGTGGCAAGACCCTCTTTCTCCACGATGTCCTTCATGCCCCGGATTTTAGGCAGAATTTGGTCTCTGCATTGGTTCTTCTACGTTTGGGTTTTTCTATTTATATGTCTGGTGTTTCTGTTGAACTTATGTTAAATTCTGTTTCTTTTGGATTTGGTTTTCTTTCAGACGGTTTTTTAGTGTTGGATGTTGAACATACAAGTTATGTTTTAAATAATGAATGTTTATCATTTCATACATCTTCTAGCACTATGGATGTGGATGTAAATGTATGGCATAACAAGTTAGGGCATATTGGGCAAGATCGTCTAAATAGACTTGCCAGGGAAGGCCTTCTGGGGTCTATAATGACGGTCAATTTACCTGTTTGTGAAAATTGCCCAGCCGAAAAATCCACTAGAAAACCGTTTGACAAAGGCTTGAGAGTTGAATTTCCATTACAATTAGTTCATTTCGATGTTTATGGCCCAATGAATGTTAGGGCGAGGCATGGGGCCTCATATTTCATCACATTCATAGATGATTTTACACGATATGGCCATGTCTATCTCATGTCTCACAAGTCTGATGCGTTGGACTGTTTTAAAAGGTATGTGGCCTTGGTGGAAAATCAACTAGACACAAAATTGAAATCACTTCGTACCGACCGTGGTCAGGAATACCTTTCTGATCAGTTCAGAAACATTTGTGATGAAAAAGGTATAGCTAGGCAACTTACTATTCCTAGAACTCAGCAACAAAATGGCGTTGCAGAAAGAAGGAATAAAACCTTACTAGACATGGTTAGGTCTATGATAGCTCAAGCAAGTATACCAATTTCGTATTGAGGAGACGCTTTACTAACAATCACGTATGTACTTAATCGTGTGCCTACAAAGTCTGTGAGTATAACTCCTTACGAGTTATGGACAGGTAGGCGACTTGACCTAAGTCACTTGCGGCCTTAGGGGGCAGCTGCTTATGTTCATGATAGTTCCTACATGCATGGCAAATTGGAACCGATAGGAAAGATGTGCATTTTCATTCAGTATTCTGAACACTCTAACGGATACGTTTTCAATGGAGAACAAGCATATGGGATTATATCTGAAATTGAATCACGAGACGTAACATTCTTGGAGACAGAATTTCCAAATAAGGGCAACATCGATCGGGATATACGACTGATCGAGTTGGACAGTCCTGATATCCCTAGTACCTTTACACCTTTAGGTATAATAGAAGTGGTACTGCCGTTCCCTGATCCAAGTGGGAGGGATACACCGGTTACTCATTTTGAGTCTAAATCAGTTTCAGAACCGGTTGGTAGATCAAGTTCATTACATACCCCTACAAGGAAAAACATCTGTCAAAGTGTTCCTCATGACGTTTTGAGATTGATGGGTAATATGATGAGGAGCTTAAAAATGTGTCTGAAGCACTCTCATCTTCTACGCGGGAAAGTTGGATTAAAGCAATGTAAGAAGAAATGAATTCCATGAAGAAAAATCAAGTGTGGTCTTTGGTTGATCTTCCGCCTAATAGGAGAGCTATTGGGAATAAGTGGGTTCTCAAAATCAAGCGAAATGCAGATGGATCCATTGAGAGATATAAATCTCGCCTTGTCGCTAAGGGATATATACAGTTGGAAGGTATAGATTATAAGGACACTTTATCTCCAGTAGTTAGGTTTGCCTCGATCTGGTTGATTCTAGCCATTGTCGCTCATCTAGATATTGAATTACATCAGATGGATGTAAAAATGGCGTTTCTCAATGGAGAACTGGATGAGGAAATCTACATGCAACAACCTATAAAATTTGTAGAAAAAGGTCAGGAGAGCAAAGTGTGCAAACTTTAACGATCTATCTACGGGTTGAAGCAATCATTCAAACAGTGGTATCTAAGGTTCCATAGAGAAATCATTTCGAATGATTTTGAAATGGTTCAAGAAGACCACTGTGTATATGTCAAAAGATCACAAAATAGATATATGATTCTATCTTTGTATGTTGACGATATCTTGTTGGCCGGAAACAATAAGGAGTATTTAATCACTGTTAAGAAGTGGTTATCATCATCTTTTGAGATGAAAGATATGGGTGAGGCAGCATACGTGCTGGGAGTCAAAATCCAAAGGGATCAAAGCAAAAGGCTTATTACCTTATCGCAGGAATCATCTATCAAGAAAGTACTTGAACGATTTAGAATGCAAGACTCCAAACCCATAGATACTCCAGTAGCCAAAAGTGAGAGCCTAAGCCATGGGATGTGTCCCAAAACCCCCAAAGAAATAGATAAGATGAAAAATGTTCTTTATGCTGCTGCTGTGGGCAGTTTGATGTACGCCATATTATGTACAAGGCTAGACATAAGTTTTGCCGTAAGGTTGGTAAGTCGTTACCAATCCAACCCTGGATGACCTCATTGGAGTGCAGTCAAGAGGATCATCAGATATTTGAAAGGCACCGTAGATTATTGCCTATGCTATCAAGGAGGTGATTTAAATCTCAAGGGTTTTACGGACGCTAACTGGGGTATTGACCCTGATAAGCGTAAATCGACCTTCGAATATGCCTTCTTACTGAATGGCGGGGCCATCTCTTGGTGCAGCAAGAAGCAGACATGCATAGCGCTATCTACCATGGAGGCAGAGTTTGTGGCTTGCTCAGCGGCTGTACAAGAAGCTGTGTGGCTCAAGAGGTTTATATTAGATTTGGGTGTAATCACAAATGCTGAAAAAACCCCTTGACAATCTTTTGTGATAGTCAAGCAGCCATTGCCTACACTAGAGACCCAAAGTATCATGGCAAAACAAAGCATATAGACATCAAGTTCAATTTTGTAAGAGATTTGGTGGCAAAGAAAGAGGTGACCATAGAACATATATCTACGCACGAGATGGTGGCTGACCCTCTCACTAAGCCAATTCCTAAGGATGTTTATGTGTTTCATGTAAAGTCCCTAGGACTCCGTAGGATTTGATGTACATGTTCTCTTGAGAAATGTTCACCTTTGTACTCATACATTTATATATATTTCAGATGTCATATAAATAAATGACATATATTACACTTATGTAGTGTTCTATCTTTGTGATAAACGTGTATGAGACTGTGTGTGAGTACGATAGCATATACTATTGGCATTGGAATGTACAATCGACAGGTTAAAGAGATTGGCTCTCTCACACAAGCAATCGCCTCTAGCGCAAAGGAAGCGTGCAGAGATGAGATGGAATGAGTTGGTTAGTATTCGTCGGTAATATTATACTCGTTCAAGCGTTGCCTTAAATGTTGTCAAGGATTAGTTTTGACAACAACCATTAAGATGAGACCTCTTATTGCATGTGTTGCAATTTAAGACTTATGTGTGGTCGATATGGATACCCACGATCTATATATATAACCTGTCAATAGCCAGATGTGAAACCTCGATTACTGTGTATATTAGGTTCGAGGATTCAGGTTGGTTACTAAGTGATAACCAGACCAAGATCTGTACGGTGTTTGAATAAAGTCATAATGTACACCCTGTTCTAAAGGAGGTCACACCGTAACACACGTATCATACCGTGTGTGCTTTCGTGAGTATATAAGGGAGATGATGAATAAATCTCTGCACGGTGTGAGCCCTTGAAGCATTAAAAGCTTTTTTAGTGTACCGTTAATGACCTACATTCATATTCTGATATTTCAAGTTTAATGATTGCTACTTTAGTGTGTTGCCTAAAGATCATGATAAATTCGATCATATAGAACATGTCCAGGAAAGCAGTTAACTTGAGTTAAAGGGATATTGAATGAAGGGAAGACTGTTCGCATCTTGCACTGCATGTGTTCATTGGTCGACCATTTATACAATCTAAGTGATTGAACAATCTTAGTGATTGGATATAAATATGAATACATGTTTGAGATTTGAAAGGTCAAATATGGCCTAAGAGGGATAAACATGTTTGACTGATGAGAACTTAATTAGTCTAGGGTGCATCGAGATTCAATGTTCTTTTTTGTAAGAAGTGGCTCCCATGTTTTCCCTAACAAGTGCATGATTTTAGAGCCTTCCACTTGGTGTGTGCTCGCAAGTTGCACGACTTATTTGCCTGTATGATTAGAGTAAGCCTTGGAATTAGTTTCTGAAGGGTTGTTGGTGGATTTGCTTCCCCATCATGTTCGAGTGGGAGATGTTGGACTTGGACTTTGGGTCGCCCAAAATGGGGTAGCCCAATCCATATAATGCAAGTAGTGGGCATTTATAAAACTACCTACTACATGTCACATAGTCCAATTAGTGGGTAGTTATAGAACTGCTCACTATCCATATACTGTACGCACATTCAGTATATGGGATTAGTTTTCTGTATATATATATGCATAAGATACAGAAAACTCCTGTTCTTAGATAATCAAAAATACTCTATCTGTTTTTGGCATTTAAGTTGTGGAAATAGGTGTGTAGTCTCGTATTACGCATTACGATTCTTGCTCATACAGTGGAACAGACGTGCTGTCAATCCTTGTTTCCACTTAGTAATAGGTATGTTACTGATTTATATTATTTAGCCATGAAAGAGCTAAACACGTATATAAGATTATATTATTTTCCTTCAACAACCTTACCCACCGATGACCACATATCAACGATGAGTCCAATATGAATGATATTCATGTCATCACTATCCCTAGATGCATTAATTTGAGCTCCCTATAGTTGGCTCAGAAAGCTTGAGAATACTAGAAATGAAACGAGGACATGGATCTTCGACCTCATCTCTAGATTTGGCTGAAGGGTGCTTGCTTATCGGGTGTACGTGTGACTTGAAATTAGGGGTTTAGATCTCAATCGCTACAGTTTTAAACTTTATTAGTTGGCTCAAGCTGATAGGCCCTCTTAAGTCAACTTGATCATCCTGGCTTTCGTATGAAGCATGCATAAACTGAAGCTTACAAAGTTGAATTTCTCATTTTCGATGACTCATCGACTATAAAAAATATTTCCATTTGTTGTAGTTTATGTTAAGAACAAACGAACCTTCGTTTCTATCTGTTGTTCTAGACCAACCCATGTGGGTTGGTCATGATTATACTTGTGTCTTTTGACCAAAGAAAAGAAAAAGAAAATGTAAAACTCAGAAAAAAAATAAAAGAAAAGAAAGAGTGGTGATGTGAGAAAGGGTAAATAGCACCGTAGTCTCATATGCTTTCTCAAAAGTGTACAAGACCCTTCTTGTGCTTTTAAGAGTGCACCGAAATCCCTTGTGATTTAAAAATATAGCACTTCAGTCCCTTCCATAAAAAAATAATTACTTTTAATAGTAAGTGTGCTGCACGTGCCTGTATTGCAACTTGTTTTTTTGTTTTTTATATATTTTACCAATAAAATAAATTTATACATTGACTAAAATACCATTTTCACAAAAAATAGAAAAATCACACTGTCTTTTTCCCAAACCCCTACCCTCACCCCATCTACCTCGTCAACCTCCTCCTACCCCCAACCCTGTGAAGATGTGCTTTAAATGATGATGAGACATAGAATTAGCAAGTAGAGTTGGGTATCCTTTAAACGATGATACCCTACTGAGTTAGACATATAATCCCATGTAATTGCCTACCAAATCTCGAAGATTCTTCAACTCTCCACAAGCAGAAAGAACAAAAATCAATGTTACTAAACTTGATTTCTCATCTAATGATCTTTTCATTTCCTTAAACGCCACGAAAACCATTAAAAACATGCAATTTTTCAACAAACCAAACATGTATGCATTGTAAAACACCACATTCTTGTTGCCAACACCAATCTTGATAGCCCAACAATGCATTTGCTCACCATTTTGCAATGCATCACACCTTGATAACATATTAGCTATACTAACTGAATCAACCCTAATATTTCTCACACAAGCCAGGCCAAAAACATTGAAGGCTTGGTTAAAATAACTATTGTGAGAGAACCCAAAAATGGTTGCGTTGAGTAATGCAATATTTGGTTGAGGAATATCATCGAATAACTTGGTAGGATTGGTTAAAAGGTTGAGTTTGGAGTAGGTGTATGTGAGAGATGTGGTTGTGTGGAGGTAGGTTTGGAGGTCGAGTTTGAGGAGATAGGTGTGGAGGATTTGGGCTTAATAGGTAGCTTTGAGGTATGAGTATGCTTTGAGGGTATGGGAAAGTGAAGGTAGGGTTTAACAAGATGGTTGTGGTTGAAAGGTATTGAGAATCCTCCGGATCGCTACGGAAACATATGAATCACAACATAATAGAGTTAAAGCAGAAGCGTTGAATATTTAAAAATTTCAACATAATCATTTGTAATCACATATATTTCCGAAGTAAAGTCCATGGTAATCAACATGCATATAAAAATATATATCAACTATATATAAATAACAAGGGTATAAATCGGTATGCCTCATGTTGATAGCCGTTTGGAGATGTTGAATCCAAGAGGAAAATACTACAGCGTGGACAAGCCTCATTCACAAGTGTAAATGTCATAAATTGAAACACACAAGCATCCAATGGCAAACACCATCAACCAAGTATATGTGCTAGCTTCTCGGTGATAGATCTAAGCTTTTGTAAAGTTAGAAAAGCAAGAGAAAAATTCTTCCTATTATTCTCTACCATAGCCGAATCCACCATGGGAGAAGGTGAAAAAAAATTTCTTGCATTTTTACTTGTGGCCGAAAATCATCATCAATAGAGAAGAAGAGTTGACCTTTATATAATGTCTTGTGTTGTGTTAGCTTGTGACAAGTGGCATGATAAATCTTCTCAAGACATCTTCCTTTTGCTAAGTGTCAATCATGCATGCATTCAAGACACATTCTTTTGCCAACTTGTTGTTTGTTCTTTTGTGTTTTTGTCTTTTGGTGACAACTTGTCTTTTGTCTTTTAGTGACAACTTTCCAATAATTAATTCTAATCCCCATTAGAATAATTAATTGAAAATTGACAATTCTCTCTATTTACATATTAGCCCAAATATTTTTAGCATTTATACTTTGGCCCTAATACTTTCAGTATTTATACTTTGGCCTCAATACTTTCAGTATTTATACTTTGGTCCCAATACTTTCAGTATTTATACTTTGACCCTAATACTTTCCAAAGTAAATAACGTTAACTCTTTAACGTGTTTCTAACTTAATATCAAGCTCATTAATTGTCTTATTCTTGATACTCTTTTGTGTGAACTTTCTAGATTCATAACTGTATAGCGATGAGGGACTATTAAATGCTTTTAATCTATTCCAGGAATGTCTCTGTCATTCGATGGAATACCCTCACGTTCAAGATTGACGCACTAACAACATACATATCATGACAGTTTATATGGTAATGAAGTCTAACTATTATACATTTATTTATAGTTGCGAATTAGCGTGCAGTTCGATCCTTCCATTAAATATGTCCCGATCGTTGTGGGGACCATGATACGGTTAAGTCTACTAAACGATTTATGCGTAGATCTATTCGGTAGAATGAGAGATGACACCTATGAAAAAACTCCTTTTCACCATTCCATCTTTTATGCCCGCCTGAGAACTTCCTCATTCAAACAACCGAAATAAGATCGTATAGGGTATCGCCTTACGTTGGAGGTTAACGGATCCTATCTTAACAATTACCTATCGGAATCTATATCATAAGACTAAACTGCGAGAAGCCGTACTTCACCTTTATGAAGACGAGCTTTGTCTAAACGCTAAATTTAGCCCCTGATATATCCGGCAGCAGTAATTTCTCAAGTCAAAGGATTAATTTGCACAATTCGCAGCGAATGACAAACTATTAATCTAACGTCATGTGGTTTTAGTCATTCTTGTAACATTTAGTGATTTGTTCCACTAACGACTACTCATATGTAAGTTAATCGCATCCCTATGCTGTTATGGTACAAGGCTTGTCACCCTTTATCATTAACATCCTTATGTTAATCAAAGGTGCTACATATGATATCATATACTTGATTATTCTAGTCCCGGTCAAATAATCTGAGAGCTATGAATCAGTTTGAATGTTTATCATATCGAAAAAATATGCCAACGTATTTTAAACACTTTTAGATATATTTCTTCTCTGAAAAACATTAACGACACATTCATATAATGGGAATGATGGAGAATATGAACGTCACAAACAAGTCAATATGTAAACAAACTATAGACGTAAATGTCATTAGGTACAAGTTAATGCCAATATATTCCCAAAATAGGTCATCTAAATATATAGTATTAGGGCATATCTCCAACAATCTCCCACTTGCACTAATGCTATGATATATATACATATATATATGTATATGTATATATACATATACATACATGTATATATACATATACATATATACATATGTATGTATGTATATATGTATATATATGTATGTACATATGTATGTATGTATATATGTATATATATGTATGTACATACATATATATACATATGTATGTATGCATGTATATATGTATATATATGTATGTATATATATATGTATATACACATATACATATACATATTATATATATATATGTATATATATATACATATATATATGTATATATATATAGTATTAGCGCAACACACAATGATATCATATATCAATCTTCACGAGATGTGGACCCATCTATGACTGATTTATGGCTAAGGTAAGTGGGTTAGCTACGTCAAAAGATGTGCTCAATTTTCTGCAATAACATATCACAATATCGTTATAGGCTACAAATACAATATATGAAAATGGAAACACATTTCCAAATGTTTGGACATACTGTGAGACCCTAGTTCCTTTAACTTGTGCAATAGCTCCATTATAGGCATAATGTAAAAGCATCACAACTAAATGATAAGAACCAATATCAACTTGTATGATTCATTTTAATCCAAACAACTTCTTTTGTAACATCAAATATTACAAAAGATATAAAATACGTAATAGGATATACAGTTCGTTCAATACCTTTCTAACTAATTGTGCTCCCACTAAATTTGAACATGAATCCCGAAATAGACATTCTATTATTAGTTTAAGATCAAAATCTAAACTAATAAATCCGCTACCACGGATTTTACCCTCTCCACAGAATATATTTTCAATGCTTCTGAAGTACTTTAAATATATGCATGTATTATCTAACATTCTGAATTAGGATAGGATTGACATTCACTCATAACACTTTACAGTTTGCGCAATGTCAAATGGTGTACTTAGTACAGCAACTTATGAAGTCATCTATTGCTGAAACATAAGATGATTTCATCCCAAGTTTGCTATGCTGCTAGAGTTTCTCAAAAATCATTCGGTGGAGATGGATTCATTATCTCAAGGACAATAATTCATTTATTTGATTTCTTTTCGAAAAACCATCTTGAACACCTTCAAGATCACTCTAGATACAATCTTTGGAATATGTTAAGTAATCTTCTCATATTATTACCATAGCTACGAATTCCCGAGATACTAATAACATCTTTCAAATATGGAGAACATTTAATATGACTAGACTTTAACTGACATCACATCACTTATATCATCAACTATGATAGACAAGTCATCAACATACAGATTGAGAATAGTGGTTGCGCTCCCACTAACTCTGATGCAAGCACAAGGTTCATCCGAGTACATAATGAAAATAAACCTTTTTTATTTCAATAGAATCGGATGCAATAATTCCAAGAAATATTCATATGCTACTAATATCCATGGATTCAAACCAAAGCTGTTCTATATGGATATCTTCCCAAAGATGTCCTCTAAGAACATAATTTTTTAATTCCATTTAGTAGATACAATAATGATTAGCATAATAAAAATAGACTTAAGCATAACGATTGGTAAAAGATTCTATCCATTATGCTCTCTTTTGGAATATGCTTCCTTACCTTTGGGTAAACAAAAACACAATCCCAATCAAGCACATGATATCTTTCAAGAAACCAATCTAGCTATAAAAGGTCATAAACCCTTTTTCATTAACTTCAATCTTCATCTCGAAAATCACTATTCAGATAAGATTGAATTGTACGGAGTATAATTATTACGCATTTCACTAAAAGATTTCTTGGAGTAAATATCACATATCAATTCTTTACAAATCAAGGATCATATAAATGATCACTATCTTAAAGATACAAACCACTTTTGTGCATCCAATAGAAGATATCCCCATATCCTTTAAAGGATGAGATACACTACTAGATTTGTAAAGATCTTGTGTGATGACATTTCGAACCGAATTGAATAGATTCAATATTTGGGTCTAGGTGATTTTGTGGCTTAGAGGATACTTCTTCAATTCTTATTTAGTTAGAATGTATCAACCTTTTTGAACAAAACCTTTTCTTCAAGAATGATCACAATCTAACAGATTAATACAACTTGATCACAGAATAGAAATTACATCCTATAAGACAAGGACATAACACGAAATTATCTTTCAACCCAAGCTCCCACTTGTCCTTTTAAATACTTTTCAATAAAAGTATGACAATCCAAATATTACTCCCTTTAATATTTGGTTGAAATCCAACTCTTATCACATATAAAGTTCTAGCAATGGTGAGAATTTAACTATTCAATAAAATTGAAATAAAGAAAGTACAACCAACAAGTAAATAGTATGATTAGTTCAAATAATCAACTTTTGTACTAAGTCATACAAAGCACAATTTCTTCACTAAGAAACTCCTATTTAATTATGGTACATCGGGTGTTGTTAATTACTATACTATACCGAATGATTGAGATATTCATCCAAATAGTACTTAAGTATTTTAGAATCATGATCACATGATAATGCAATAATACTTTTTTCCTATATGGTTTCTCTACTTTAGTCTAATGCTCTTTGAACTTTTTCAAAAGACTTTAGACAAGTTCTTCAACAAGAACACATACCCTTATTATGACTATCATAAGTTAGGTTACATAAAGGAGAAAACATTCTTATTCACAAAAAAAAACTCATACATCAGCATGTACTAATCCAAACAATTTAGTATCTCTAACCCTTTATCAAACAAATGGTGACTTGGTTGCTTTCCCAAAATAAGATACATAAGTTGATCCAAAAACCAACTTACTCACCATCTTAATATTGGAACTAACTAAGTCATGAAGAAACTACAACTGACTTGGATTACAAATTTTATCCCAAAATATATTTGGTATATGGTTATAACAGTTAACAATATATTCGTCATACATTCTTTCGTCCACATTAAGAGTGTATAGAAAGTATACAAATTAATTTTCCTTTAGCTAATGTAACAACTATTGTTCCATTTGCTAACACTGAAACCATTTCATGCTTCCAAAGCGCACTTTGATTAAGATTATTTCAAATGCATATACACTTATGTCACAAAAAATCAAAATCATAAAGTAATAACAACTATTAACAAAGGAGATTTACCATTCATTATAGCTTTATAGCCTTGATATTCAAGCTATAAGGATATATTGAATAAATTTTCTTTTTAATGTCTGACTTTATCGGTTATGTAAACACTTTTACATATCTCTCTACAATCCTTAATTATCCTTTAGATTATGCTCCCACAGACTAATAGAAATCATCTGATTCATGTCTTTCTTCTTTGCATTATTGATAATCAAAGATGAAATACGACCATGAATTGACTTCATTAATATCCTATATTATGCCAATGAAATATGCTTACCACACAACTCTTTGTAGGTTTAGAATCATATTCCTTTTATATCTTGTATACTATTATACAATCAATAAAAGAATATAACTCGATAGCATATTAAAGTTATTTTACTTATCATCCATAAGTATCACACCTTTTCCTTTTGATGCATTATCAAGAAGGAAACTTAAGAGCATTCTAATCTAATCATATGATTAGGTTTCTAAGAACTATTCTTAGACAACATTGTTAATCAACAAAGTTTGGTCTGATTCATGTGATATAAGTATAGAATATTAAGATAAAAACGGGTTCATACATGTAGCCAAAAACATGCGAAAAAATAAGATTGCTAGTTGACTCAAACTTGTTTAATCATTTAACTTGGACTTTAAATAAATGATATCTCCTATTAGTTTTATCGAATCTCACACTCCCTAAATGAGAAACGTGAGTCTATTAAAAGACTCTAAGTGGGATGACCAATTTCCTTTGATAAGACATATTTCTCAAACCTTTGTGGCTATGTTGAAATACAAATACCAAAGGTCAACAATTCCTTTGTTGTCTATTTCTCTAAATAGGCTATGGTCAACTTTAATCCCTAAATCACTTTGGTCTCAAACCTTTGTGGCTATGTTGATTAAGTGATTTAGTTCGATTAGACCCGTCATCTCTTAGTTCTCTGACAAATTGAGTCTTTATTGACCTCAAACCTTTGTGGCTATATTGGTCGTTAGATTTTGAAAGATAACTACATCTCTATGTTCATACTAGCGGTTTTAATAAACTTATCATGAAACATTTCCTCAAACCTTTGTGGCTATGTTGGATTGTATTCATTTCAAGTTCATTAAACCCTAGGATGGCGGAGGACTACGATAAAACTCCTTTTACCGTTTATATCAATCTAATATTAGTTTGCACATAGGGAGGTTTTGAATTTGTTAAGGTTTCACTTTGCACATTAGTTCATTTATAAGCGAATAACACATATAAGCAAACGAATAAACATATATGCATGAATCATACATTAAGGTCTTATCATGCACACAAGGCTCCTTATAGGCTTTTATTACATAAAGCATATAAAATAGCATGTATGCATGCAACACAATCAAATAGTGGATCATGGACTTGGATCTAGAACGCATTCAAGTAAAAACTATAATATCCTAAAGCACATCAAATGTCTTCAAGATTTTCAACTTCTTTGTGTTCTCCATAGGACCTCCAACTCCTTGGATGTCTCCATTGGTTTTTTTTTGCAAATCTTCTTGAAAGATTACACATAATCCTCACTGCAAGATTCTCTTAATTGCAAGAAAGTAAAGTGAGACTTATGTCTCAATTACAAACAATTGAATGAATCAAATAATTACAAAACCCCTTTTTGAAATTACAACCATTCAATTACCAAGTCCTTGATCAAATTTACCATTCAACCAACCATTCATACTCATAAAGCCAAGATCATGAATATCCAATATACAATCTAAGCTAAACAAGCAAGCTAGCACATATATCTTATCCATCACATACAAAAGATAACACAGCCATCTAATCTTCAATACTCATTAGCAATATCTTGTTAATATGCAAGTAAACTCATAGATTGTATGTACTATCATATACAATGTACAATACACATGAATGAGCTTGTTTATCTTAAATCAATCTCAAAGCCAAAAATAAAAATGGCTAAGGCTAGGAGAAAGTGCTCTACTAGCATGTTCCATGTTCCATTGTATATGAAGTACAATACACATGAAAGAGCTCGTTTCTCAAAAACCAACCTTAAAGCCAATAATAAAAACGCCCAAGGCTAGGAGAAAGTGCTCAACTTTCATGTTCTATGATTCATTGTATATAACATACAATACACATGAAGGAGCTCGTTTATCAAAAACTAACCTCAAAGCCAAAAGTAAAAACGGCTAAGGCTAGGAAAAAGTGTTCTACTTTCATGTTACATGTTCCGTTGTATACAATGATAGATGTTTACATGCATATATGCAAAATCATGAAATCTAGTCATTTTACATAATTTAAAGGTTAGATCTTCGGCTATACATGTGATTTCATGGACTTTAGAAATCGTGGCTCTAATACCACTCGAAAGGTACTGAGAATCCTCCGGATCGTCACGAAAACATGTGATTCACAACATAATAAAGTTCAAGCAGAAGCGTTGAACATTTAAAAATTTCAACATAATCATTTGTAATCACATATATTTCCGAAGTAAAGTCCATGGTAATCGACATGCATATAAAAATATATATCAACTATATATAAATAACAAGGGTATAAATCGGTATACCTCACGTTGATAGCCGTTTGGAGATGTTGAAGCCAAGACGAAAATACTACAGCATGAACAAGCCTCATTCACAAGTGTAAAGGTCATAGATTGAAACACACGAGCATCCAATAGCAAACACCACCAACCATGTAATGTTAGAAAAGCAAGAGAAAAATTCTTCTTATTATTCTCTACCATAGCCAAATCCACCATGGGAGAAGGTGAAAAAATTTTTCTTCCATTTTTACTTGTGTTGGCCAAAAATCATCATCAATAGAGGAGAAAAGTTGGCCTTTATATAATGTCTTGTGTTATGTTAGCTTGTGACAAGTGGCATGATAAATCTTCTCAAGACATTTTTTTTGCCAAGTGTCAATCATGCATGCATTCAAGACATCTTCCTTTGCCAACTTGTTGTTTGTTCTTTTGTGTTTTTGACTTCTAGTGACAACTTGTCTTTTGTCTTCTAGTGACAACTTTCCAATAATTAATTTTAATCCCCATTAGAGTAATTAATTAGAAATTGACCCTTCTCTCTATTTACAGACTGGCCCCAACCTCTTCCACATGTTTACACATATCTACCACACGCAGGAGTGTGCCTGGCATACGCCGGTAAGACTTCATCAGATAGGACAAACATTCTTATGTTAAGAGTGTCTCTTGTCTTGATGTCTTAAATTTCTTAATTGAGCTTCTTGTTCCCAAATAAGAAACCATGCTCAATTAGCACACAAACACCAAGTTAAGAAAGCTACAGTTCACCATAAAGGAAAGTGGCTAGGAGAGGGACCTGAAGACATAGTTACTGTTGTTTCAAAATGACCAAAATACCCCTACTAAACATTAGCAGTGTTTGGACCATTTTAACCTTAACTCATTCCACTAAAGAGTCAAGGTTGTACTCCATGGTAACTAATAAACTTCCGAGGAAGGCTTTCTGTCTTTTACCCCCTAATCAAAATGACCGAAATGCCCTTCTATGTTTTTCAACCGCAATCAAGAGTAGGTCTCGCATTCGCACTATTATCCTACCTTGATTACATCTATACCTTGGACCTTTATCTTTTATATAATCACCACCCAGATACTATTCCTTTGTTCCTGGCAGCGACCCACAAGTTTAGTATCCTATATAGCCCGAACTATATTATTAAGCGCTTAGATTTGGATGATTACATAGACAACTCTAAGCGATTAGCTCACTATCATTTAAGATAGCATAGAATCATGAATCATATACATGCCATTTAATGGATCTAGTCTATGTGTCCAAAACACAAAGCTGTTGACCCTATTATAAGATCTTACTCATAATGAATCAAAACACATGTCCTAGGATCCACTGATACATCTACATATGCTCATGATATAGAGCATTGGTTACTTAGTAGCTTAAGATACTTTTAGTTATCTGACAATGATAGTAATGTCACTAAGGTATCATCTACCTTAGTCACATTCAATGCACCACTATGCACTAATGAAAGAAGTCCGAAAAGTCCCTCAAATGACCAAGGTAGGTCATCCTACCAAATAAGAGACTCTCTCATTATAACCTTACCATAGTGAAGTGCCCAATTTTATTATTTGGTTATGAACCTAAAGTTTTGACCCAAGCCTTATAACATAGACCTTCTGTGCGGATCACCATGCACCTATGCTATTCACTTGTATCATGGAGCCTTATGGCATACAAATATATCAAATAATAATATAATATGCTCATAATGAATGCATTGATTTATCAACTGAATAATATCCCTTATACTGAGATGTCTTAGTGCTAGTTGTCTTTAGGGTATACAAATCCCAACAGTGGACCCCACACTTATAGGACCCACCCCATATGAGTGTTGTTTCAGTCAATCAGACTTTTTAAAGAGTTTTCATACATTAAAACTTGATGAGAAAAAGTTTTTGATGTACTTATTGACGTCTACTACTGAGAGACTGACATGACATTATGACCTGGAACATGTGGTGCCACGCCCCAGCCCGACCTAAAGAGATTAAACTAGGGTTTGACTTATTATACTATTGCCATTCAATAGACCTTAACCAATTTCCTACTATTGATACTTAGTTATTTACTAAAACTCCAAAAGTTTTTTTGGAAAAAGGTTGTATGACGGCTGTAATTAAAGCATTTGGTTTTAACCTAATCTTTAAAAACCACAATTACGAAGTCTCCATTGGTTTACAACTACGACCCTTGTTTTATCTTGATCAATATACCCGTTCTAGTTAAATCAAACTTAAGAACTCAATATAGGATTATGAACTTAAACATGACGACTACGTTTCGTTACAAGTTGCTTATTAATTTTACCTTACTAGTACCTGTTTATCTATATTGAGACTTACAAGTGAGTGATTCTATGATTATAATGTAACCCGCCTTAGTTCAATCCTAGTTTGACCTTTGGATACTACTAGCAATAGTTAAACCCGAAACAAGGAAATGAAAGCATCAAACAGTTTAAGAGAGTCCGCATGGTTCCTAATTATTACAAACCAAAACAAGGCCTCGAATTACAAGTGAGCCATTTAAATAGATAGAACTAAAGTCTTCAACAATCAAGCCAAACAACTTCAAACATATAGCCACGTTCATGCAATGCAAGCAAAACAACCAAATTACTTCAAGGAATTATCAACACGCACGTTGTCTTCAGGCACATTTTCCACTCCTGCTTCACCTGTGACAAAAAGAGGGTGAGTCCTTATGAACTTAGCGAGGGGGGAACAAGTGACAAGGTTTTTGAAATTCTTTTCCGGTTAACTTGTGAAAACTCTTTTGGAAACATGTCATGTAATACAAATAAGAATGTAAGCATAGCATAAGAATCAAATTGAAAGATAGATACAGTTACCACATCATTTCAAGGATACAGTGAGTTTTCGCTCTCAAGATCAATCAGTGAGCATTTTCTCTCAAGATCATTTCCAATAACCATTGTTGTAGCTGGCATCAATCATCCACTTATCACTCCCAAATGGGTGTACTCCGGATTGTACACCAAACCTACGACCCAACTCTCCGAGGAAGTCTAGCCCCCAAGCGAGAGAGGGAATTGGACCATGGTAGTCACGGTAGTACCAGCAAGCCCGATGCCGCCCGGCGTGTGTGAAACACTACCATGCCACAATGAAAGGTTGCAACCTTGTATGCAATGCACAATTATGCCATTTAACATTTCACATTAGGAGGTCAACAAAGTAGGTTGCCTCCGAGCAAGTATAAGATCACATATCGACAAGTAAACATACGAGGCATGTTTTGACATGTAAATCCACTTTGTATAACACCTAGAAGCATATGAACATTTAATAGGCAACCAAGTAACACCATACAAAACAAGTCCTATAACTCATTTTAGTTCACATACCAAGTGTTGAAGACATACGAGCATGCTACGACACTTTACACAAGATCGGGTGCATGAATAGTTAACTTGTCAACATGCAATCATCGAGAATCATGCTTAGAGCTATAAAGACATTCCCGGAAGTCGATTAACATTACCCAAACATCAATCATAAGGCACAGATGAATGGTTTAGGACTTGGGAACCTACGTAGCCATTAGGGTTTACAAGAATCGTGCTTGGGTGTAAGTTTAGTTTGCTAAGAACCATAAGAAGCACTTAAATCATTTCATACATACTTAGAGTTTATTGGACAGCCTATTAACAATTCAATTAAATTCATTTAACCATAGGATAGTCACTTAAGAAGCATGCATGTGTAGTAGGGCCACAATTTCATGGTTACACATACAATTAAACACGAATCCATCGTATATCGAACCTAAATCATGCATCAAGCCATTTGAGGAATCTTAACCAACCAAAATAGTCCATGCAACTCCTAATTTCCACAAAATCCAAGCATACAATACTTCAAGGTACAAAACATTATGATTTAAAACAAGTTTCCAAACAAAACTCTCCTGCAATAGCCTATTTTTCCTCATTCGGTTGACCAAGAAAATAATCTCCAAATTCAGTGAATCAAATATCAAATCGAATCTTAATGAGTTCTTTAAATCTAGGAAGAAACCTCGCTGCATTTCGAGTTCAAACTTAGGAGTTATGACCAATACCGGGAAACTGCGCAAAACTGTCCAGATTTAGACACATTACGATATTTTCCATTTTTTGGAATCTTAAACTCTAGCCTTAGCCTATTTCTGAAAGATATGTTCAAAACTGAAAAATATAGTGACTCACCAAATTTCATGCATTTTGAACATCATTTTCTAGGTCAAACGTATTTCGTTCTAATCGGACAGAAGACTGCCAGAAACTTAACTTCATATTTCAAGATTTCAATCAAGTTTCAAGCCATGCAATGGTAGATATACTCATCTAAACACATGCACATGAACTTCAAGAGTAAATACAGCCATATAAGTGCATGCATGTGAGTTTTTGAAGCATTTGAAAAGATTTAAACTATCACCTTAGCAAATCATAGCAAGAGTGCAAGAAACACTTGTGAAATGCCCTTGAAGGTGCCAAACCCCCTCATTTCCTAGCTTGGCCGAGTGGTATCTTGACTTTTCCTTAAATTCTAGTTTAGTTAGTGGGTGTAGGAGGTGTGCATGTGCTTAAGACCAAAAGAAGGAGAAAATGTAGCAACAAACTTACCTTTGGCCGAGAGTGGAGTGTCTAGGAGCTATCCTAGCTTGAATTCTTGCTATGGCCGAGAGTTTGAGTGTCCTAGATAGCTTGCATGAGTCTTGGAAGCACAAGGAAAAGCTAGGGCCGAAATTGGAGTGAGAAAATGAGAGAGTTGAGAAAAAATGAAGTTTGTGTGTGTGTGTGTGCTCAGCCTAGGAAGCTTAGGAGTTTAGGTTTTTGTTATTTTTGATCATAACTTGAATTTTAATTGTATGTAGGGTGTGTTGGCCGAAATTGGCCTAGTCAAATGCCAAGGTTGTCCTTTGTTTTTTCTATTCTAGGTTGCATTGTGTCTTGTGTTAGTTATTAGTTTATAGTGGAATGTTTAGATAGTAGGAAAATGGCTTAGGGTTTAGGGAATTATAAGAGAATATTGGGTATTTAGGGATTTTAGGTAGAATAAAATATAAGAATGTTTGAAGATGAATTTGAATTATGAATAGAATAGTAGATAGTGGAAAATATAGGAATAATTTAATGTTATTTTATTGTTAGTAGAGTTTGTAGGATTTGAATTAGGAATTTAATAATGGTTAGTGGATTGTGTAGGATTATTTTATTGTTTAGTACTTTGTGCATGAATCTTTCTTGATTAGTGTGCAGGCACGCATTCTTAGGTTTAGGACACGCATTATGAGGTAAGACACGTACTTCTAGGTGAATGCACAGATTTCAATACAAATGCACGCAACCCTAGGTAATGCACGTAAACCAATATAAGACACGTAATTCAATGCAATGCACGTAAATCAAGGTATGACACTTAAATCTAGGTTAAGACACTCAGTTCAAGGTTAGTGCACACGAATCGAGGTATCGCATGTAAATCGAGGATTAGGGCACACAATTCTAGCTCAAGACACGTATGACGAGACATGCACAAAAACCAAGGAACGTACCTAAGGTATTGCATGTAACTTAATACTAGCGTACCTAATCCTAGGTTAAGGCTCGTGGTTCGAGATGAAAGCATACTCTCTAATATAGGTTCACGTAAACCAAGACAGGGCACATAATCCAAGGTCAGTCATATAATTCTGGGTCTAAGACACACAAATCGAGGTAAGACACGTTATTCGGGATCGGGCCTCACATGTGGCCTGAGGAAGATAGTGCATGCAAAAGCAAAAGAGATAACAAATTAATGAAAATGATTGGGGTGTGTTTCCTCAGCAAGCTAACTGTGCTATATACCACCCCTCCTCTCCGTGCAAGTCTTAGATACTTATTACAAATTTTCTCACGAGTCCCTGCTAGAGGCAAGGATAGGCTAGGCCTAACTAGGCTATGAAAGCTAGGCAGTTAAACCACCAATAGAGGCCAGGTACGAGCTACTTCTTTATGGGAAAATAAGAATGTGCATGCAATAACTTGAAGGGACTATGGACAAATAGGCACCAGTTTGGCAAAACAAAAAATAAACCCAAACTCAAAGCTAGATCGAGACTCTTAATTGTAAGAATCTTTAGGCCAATCATCTATGTGCAACTAAAAATGTTGCCTATGTCCAACAAATAAAAAAGGTGTGAAGGATTTAAGGATCCCTAAGCCTTTATTATAAAATATTTATCTCCACTAAGCCTAACACTAAAATTAATTAATTTATTATTTTTTCATTTGAGGAAAAAAGGGAGTTCTGTTTCACTTTCCTTCACTTCTTTTTTATTATTGTTTCTTATTTTTTAGGAGGGGGGCTTGGAATAGAATTTAGTAAAGATGGGATGAACCATTAGCCAACCTACTACATTAGTAAATCAAGGCAACCTGGACAAACTATCTTTTCACTAGCCTAGGGGACTAATGGTCATATCTACCTTTTGTATAAGAGACTGAGCAATGCTGTCACAGTTGTTGTAAGAATGCATTCATCAAAAGATTATCCCAAATTATAATTTACAAGTCTGATTTTTACTCTTATTCACTTCACGATATACTTGTTCCCTCATAGGAACTTGGTACCCTCTAATATTAACTTGAAAGTAGAGTTGGTATTTGGGTGGGGCTGGCATATGCCCAACACAAATCACACACTCCAAAACTCAAACATAGTCCAAATAGGTTGAATTCGGTTGTGACTCAACCTAACTCACCACATATAGATGAGCTTATAAGTTAGCCCATTAGAGCTTGGGCCCATTTTGACACAGGACCTGCCTAACTCAACTTGTGAGGCCAGACCATCTCGAGCCCATTTATAAATAAAAAAATTTGAAATAGTATGCATTAAGTAATATAAGTATGCAAACATTGCAAGTTTGCAACAAACTACAACCAACAGTTACTTTACACAAAAATAAATAATTGCAAAGCCACTTTCTAAAAAATAAAGAAATAAATAAATTTTAGGGTTAATACCACTTTTGGTCTCTTATCTTCAAAATATGACATTTCAGTCTCTTATCTTTTTAAAATGGGACACCGTTAATCATTCCGTTAAAAAAATGACGGAAAAAGACACCTGGTAGTAAAATATCCCTACTTTTAAGGATAAAAGGATTTTTTGCTTATTTATTTTTTTTAGCTTTTTTTTTTTCTTCATCTTCTTCATTTATCCTCAACCACAACACCCAACACCCACTACCCACCAAAATCGCCTATCTCCTAAAGCTGCCTGCTTCGCCACTAAACAAAATGAACAAGCCACGTTTTATCATAGTCTAAGCACTAAGCTATTATTCATTCGTTGCTGCCACCACTAAACAAAGTGAACAAAATGAACAAAATGAGCTGCATTCTTCATTCGCTGCTGCCACCACTTGCTTAAACTAAGCACTAAGCTATTATTCATACACACACACGGCATCACTTGAAAGCTTCTACCGTGGACACCGCAGCATGTGACAAACGCATTATCATAGTCTATCGCTGTGAGCTCATGATCACCACCTACCGTCCATTTGAGAGAGAAAAAATTTTAGAGAGAGAAGGGGGTGGTGTTGTCTGGCTGTTGGTTTTGGTGGTGGTGTTAGTATGGGTGTTCGGTGGTATTGGTATGGTTGGTGTTAGTGTGGGTGGTGGTAACGGTGGTAGTGGTGGTGGGTGTTGGTGTTAGTGGCTATTGTTGGTGGTGTCAGTGTGGTTAGTTTTAGCGGTAGTAATGGTGGTGGTGTCGGTGTGGTTAATGTTGGCGGTAGTAGTGGTGGTGGGTGTTGGGTATTGGTGAACTGATCAAAATACCCTTGTAATTTGGGAAAAAATTGAGCCATGTGCTAAACATGTGCTTTTTCCGTCATTTTTTTAACGGAAGGACTAACGGTGTCCCATTTTAAAAAAATAAAGGACTGAAATGTCTTATTTTGAAGATAAGGGATCAAAGTATCAATGAGGTCAAAAATAAAGGACCAAAAGTGATATTAACCCTAAATTTTAAAATAGTAGTTTTTGCATTACAAGTGCAACATTTTCTTTAAAAATAAAATAATAATAATTACAAATTGCAAGTTGCAGTCTATTTTTTTTTTTTTTTTTTTAAATAGTGACGAGTAGCACAAAGATTTTTTTTCTTTCTTTGCATAGCATTCCCAACACTAATCCTAAAGGAGGTTGAGGTACAAGTTCTGACATTTAAAATTTTTGTGCCCGTTATAAGAAAAAATAAATTGCTATTTGAAATATTTGCACAAATATTTTTTCTCAAAAAAACTTTTGGACGGGTATTTTAAAAAGGCATTTGGAGAGTATCCACTCTAATAAATTGAATGATGAAATTCAAACTCAATTAGATATTTTTTTATCCAATAGTGTGACCACTTTTTATTATTTACATGAAGTAAATAAGAAAGTGTTAGTAAAATTTGTTCTTACATCTGACAACTCATTTAATTTTGATGAAGATCATGGTTATGAAACCATTGTATAAAAGGCTTTACAACCTACTTTTGTAAAATTTCCAAAAAATACTTTGAAAAATAAAAACTTTTGTTGTTAATGAAGAAAAAGAAACTTTGCAAGCAACATTTTCTTTTCTTTTAACTAGAATTTGTTTAGTCAAAAAAAAAAAAAAACTAGAATTTGTCTAACATGGGATTAATGAAGTAATAGAAATGACTTTTTTATCTATATAACTACGCTTTAAAAAAGAGCACAACACACTAAAAACCTAAATTGAGTTGTACCTAATTTTCTTAAAAGTCCTATGAACTGAATAGAGCTGGCCTAGATGCCAGTTCTAGTGGGGAGCAGGGTCCATTAGAGCATTTCTAATAAGAGATATTATTTACAAAAATATATTATTTTTGGTAATTTTTAGAGATTAGGTCTTTAAATTTAGAATTAAAATACATAGAGTCCGTCACTTTTATTAACTTTTTAACTAAAATAGAGACCCAATCAATTTTTGGATCTCTAAATTTAAAGACCTAAAAATTGATTGGGTCTCTATTTTAATTAAAAAATTGATAAAAATAACAAATCTCATGTATTTTAACTTTAAATTTAAAAATACTATCTAAAAATTATCAAAAATAATATATTTTTATAAATAATGTCTCTCATTAAAATTGCAAATAGATAAATTGAATTTCGGCATGCTGTCTTTGTCAGGACCTGATATATCTAGTAGGTGTACGTGGCGATTCTGCTAGAACATTCAAGTAACTACTTGTTGAGAATTTATTCTAGGGACATCCCCGAACTTTGTAGAACAAGAAGCATATATATTACCATATTACAATTTATTTCAAATTTTCAAGAAAAACCCAGAAACTTCGGGAAATTATCTTCACTTAGATCTATAAATACACCATTGCAACTCATCCGAAAGCATCAGTTTGAGAAGCAAAGCATTGAAAAACTCATCTACTCTATAAGCTCTTATTCTACTACAGCATTAATCATATCAGTTTTCTTTGGAATATTAGCCCAAAATGTCTCTCATTCCACGCTTGTTCGGCAACAGATTCGACCCATACTCTCAAGACCTATGGGATCCATTCTTCGGCTCTGATCAAACAACGTCATCATTTGTGAATTCACAAGTTGATTGGAAAGAAACCCCAGAGGCTCACATTTTCAAAGCTGACCTTCCAGGGCTGAAGAAAGAAGAGGTGAAAGTTGAAGTCGAAGAGGGCAAAATCCTGCAGATAAGTGGTGAAAGAAATGTTGAAAAGGAAGACAAGAATGACAAGTGGCACAGCGTCGAGAGGAGCCGGGGGAAGTTCCTCCGACGGTTCAGGCTGCCGGAAAATGCTAAGGTTGATAAAGTGAAGGCTTCCATGGAGAATGGTGTGCTTACTGTGACTGTGCCTAAAGAAGCGGTCAAGAAGCCTGAGGTCAAGACCATTGAGATCAGCAGTTAAGTAAATCTAATGGTTCAATTCAAGGTCTGAGCGTTATGAATTATATATGATTACAGCAATATTATGTGTTTGTGTGCTTTTTCATAGTTGTTTTCTTTAATCTCTTTCTATTCTCGATTTAAATGTAAATTTATCTCATATGATGTGTAATGTATCGAGCGAATAAAAGTGCTTTCTTCGCAAAACAATATTCGTTAGTCAGCTATTATATCTTTTTCTTCTTCTTTTTTTCCCGCTGAACTGCGCCATGTCGCTGCCTGCATAATTCTCAAAAGACTGCAATTCTATAACCCTGTAGTTTGTTGAAGTAGCAAGCACATTAACACACGTTATCATTTTATTTGAGTGTGCATCACAAGAAAGAAGATGAAAATAGAGTATGCGAAGTCTCAAAATTTAGTTGCTGACATTTTCACAAAACCATGGTTTTGTGTTCCACGAACTAAGAACACTGCTTAGATTAAGAAAAATCAAATCAAATGTAAGAGGGAATATTAGTAAATAAATTTGATTAATGATTATCTTGACAAGGTTTGTGTAATTTGGGTAAGTTTTGATGAGTCTTAGATTTAGATAAATTTTTGTCTAGATAGGCATTTGATTATTGTAGAAGTGTCGAAAGTAAAATTAAATTCTATTGGATAAGGCTATCAAAAACACTCCATTGAAAACTATAAATGAGGGTGAGTTCTCAAACTTGTATGTATACTAAATAGAAAAGACTAGGTAAAGATTTTTCTTAATTTGTCTACATTTTTTCCGCATTCCCTATATTAAAATATCTTCTTCAGAAATATTAAAGAATTTTTTACATTCTAACAAATAAAAAAATTATATTGTATATCACCTCTTAACCTTTCCTTACAATTTATGTAGTGACTATCAAGAAAGAATTTCAAAAAAAAATATATATATATATATTAAGGACCGCGTTCTGCTATTATATGATTCATGTTCCTTTAGTTTCTTTAAATTTCGTGGATGGTCCTCCTTACAACTTGAGAATTAAGAATTCTCACAATAAGAAGGTTTGCTTAACATGAATTAGTTGTTCATGAAACTTTAATTTCTGATCGAGTAATCTTTTTCTTCATTAGTTTGATTCTTTCAATAGATGCTGAGATTCAGATTGGAAATTATTAAATAAAAAGCCCCAAAGGTGCTATATTTAAAGAAGCACTCAAATTATGTGATTAAATAAATCTTCCTATATTTATTGCGATAGTCATATACTTCACACGTTTTATACGTATATTTCATGTATATGATAAAAAAATTATTAAGACATATCCAGTATAAAATTCTCCATGTAAATCGAGAGCCTAATTCTTGTGCAGACTTGCTGGTCAATCATGGTCTTCAACTGCCTATTGGGTCACACTAGCACTCCCCTTCCCCCTCACAGTCTGCGACCAACGGGTGACGGCCGAAGACCGTTGCTAATCTATCTATTTTTGGCTAATCTGTTGCTAAAAAAGAAGGGTGTAGGCTCGGCGACAAAAATCAAGGGTCGCCCAACGACTCGTTGACTGTGACGCGAGCACTAAGCGGGCATTTGACCTTTAAAAGTTTAAAGATTTATAAAATTTTAAAAAAAATTGTCGCTAAAGTCGTTGCAACTTTACTTGTTGCTAAAGTTGTCGCCTAGCCGAGCCTGCCGTGGCCAACTTTATCGTCGCCAAATCCGTAGCCAAGGATCTGTCATGAACCCCGTCGACATAATGGAAACCAATTGATAAGTGGGGTGCTTTGCTAAGGAGGGGATGGAGACGATTGATTGTGGGAGTTTGTGACTTTTCCCACCATAACCAAACTATGCTATTATAGACAAAGAAACCTATCGTTGTTAATTAACACACAATTTGTGTGTTGGTGAACTACTTATTGTTTACATATGCAGTTGATCTTGAACAGTCAATGAAACATGTAAATATCAATAGTGATTTACATTGATCCACGACATCATCTAATTATAACAATTTTACTGAGGAAGATCATGAGAGTGCTTCTGAGAGGATGTTTTGCCTGATTGATCAAAGACTCGGCTGCCAAAAATGAAGAAACCAGTTGTGTATCCAGCAACAGCCGCAATTAAGATGGTGACCTTGAATGACATGACCGCAAGCATCACCAAGTAAGCCATTGTCATCCGAGTTCCATACATCCCAGTTTGTATGAGCCCAGCAACGACATTATTGTTCACTTTGTTCACAAATCGTGTGTGAGAGAGCCACTCGACAAGCATGGACATCCCAAATACTGTTAGCAAATCAACCATGCCGAAATTGAAGATCACCGTACCCATTCCTCCAGGAAATGTCATCTCCACTCCACAGGTATGAACCCCTCTCTCTATGTATCTGTTTGTGCGTGTATGTGTGTGTGTGTTTTTTTTTTTTTTTTTCTGTTCTGTATGGAGAAAATGGAGTCATACATGTCTTCACTTTTATAGACTCAGAAATAATAATTGTACATTTGAATTTATTTGTGTACCACCACAAATCTTGCAAGCTATTGGCGATCATAAATGTTGCTGGCTCTAAAGTTAACTAAAAAAGCACATATGATTCGCAATAGAGTGCAATCTGTAACAACCCAGCGAAGGACGTCAAATTAAATCGGATGATTGTGATTGTGATTATTTCTCTTGCTTTGGCTTTAATTAAAAATGTTTAGATGTTGAGTTCCACTAAGCAGTTAAACTGTTTGGAAATGTGCAAATTGTAATTATGACTAGATTAGCACTTTTGGTGTAGTAAATGTTTCTATGCATGTGCGGATCCAATGACCAAAAAGAATAGAATATAGGATTAATACTATTTTTATTTCTTTATTTTCAAAAGTGATAATTTTCAGTCTTTTATCTTATAAATTTGGGACACCGTTAGTCCTATTTGCTAAATTCGTTGATTTTTGGACGGGAATAGCACGTGCACAGCGCGTGGTAGTAAAATATCTCTACTATTAGGGATAAAAGCGTCTTTTGCTTATTTTTCTTTTTTAGCTTTTCTTTTCTTCATCTTCTTCATCTATCCTCCACCATTGAACCTCCATTACACCCACCTCGAATCCACACATCCAAATATAAACAAGACTACCTTTATTAACTCAAAAATTCATTGCCTGCATATTCTCAAACCCTAAATACGAATTAATTAATTCCATGATTCTTTTTTCCTTCTCTTCCTGTGCTTATGTATTATGCATCATTCACAGATAATTTCCAGATCAATGTCTAGGTCTTTACGATCCAAGACTGATCTTATATATTGCAGGGATTTGGAAAGGTTAAGGAAAAGAAGAAAAGATCACAAACATTCTCAAAACAAATTGATAAAAAAAAAAACTAATTAAAAATTCAAATCTTGTAAATCACAATCAGAAAATCATTAAACATAAACATAACAAAGCATAAATTAAAACCAATTTTAATTCCCAAACGACAAAAGGAAAATGCATAATGCATCAATATGTTCTACAATCCTTAAATTTAAAACCCGATTCTCCAATTCTTTCACTTCACCACACACCTTCAACAACTCAAGCTCCAACTACCATTTTGCTTGCATATTCTCAAATCCCAACTAAAATCTTTACTACTGCCATTATTCTTCCGAAGACAAAAAAGAAGAAAAAATGACGTCTCAAAAAACAAAGGCCCAACAGTGGTTAGATGCGAAGCAAAAACATTTAAAGAGATTTGTGGAGTTAGCTTCAGTGCTCGCTTCACTTGCTTAGAGAAATGTAAAAAAGAAACATTAACATAAACCATACAACCTGATTAACAAGCAATAATATAGGGACACTGATTGTTGCAGTTATGGCGGTGGTGTGGTCATGGTGGAGTGTGAACCGGTGGTAGAGGGAAGAAAGAAAAGAAGAAAAATGAGAAAATAGAATTGAAAAGAGGCGTTTGGTTGTGGGGACATTTTTACCCCTGGAATTTGGCAAAAATCTGATTCACATGGCAAGCACGTGTATCTACTGTTAAATTTTTGACGAAAATATGACAAAGGACTAACGGTGTCACTCGAACAAAAAATAAGAGACTAAAAAATATCACTTTTGAATATAAGAGACTAAAGTGTCAATGAGGACAAAGATAAGGGACTAAAAGTGGTATTAACCCTAGAATTTATTTGAGACCCAAAGAAATTTATGTTAGAGTATAAAAACGCGATTTTAAATAGGGCACTTTGTAATGAATGGAACCTAACTGATATCTTCTTTTAGTTTCAAGTTTTATGATGTTATCTGTTTTTATCAAATGTAAGAGGTTTTACCTCCTGATTTTGAGTAGTGGAATAAAATCGATACTTGCTGACTTAGCAAAAAAAAAATCTATGTTAAGTCCCAAATATCAGTCTCTAAATGAAATTTGAGTTGTTGAAGCTTATTGCATGACAACGGTGGGATGGCAGTGGAGCAGATTTGAGGTAAAGAAATTTATCCTCATGTCTCTCTCTATTTTAATCGCTTCAACATACGCTTTATCATGTATCTCTTACCCCCATTTCCTTGCCCCCGCCCCGTCATGGAATTTTCATGGGAAATAAGGGTTACTTGCACGGGTCTTTTGTTATTCATTTAAATAGTACTACATTGAGTTTAATATAAAGCACATAATTTAAAACTATAATGATGGATGAATATAAACATAAGCTTCGCATAAAGGTGAAATGAATTACATATTGAGTTCTACGTCCCAACTGAGTAGCAAGAATAACATTTCAATAAGCGAGTTTATTGGATGCACATTGATTACCATTATAGTGAATGATGAATATAAATCTAAGTGTTGCATAAAGGTGACAATGAATTACATAGAGTCAACTAAATAGCAAAAATAACATTACAATAAGAGCAAGTTTATTAGATGCACATCATTGACCTTCAAACATTTTTTTTTGTTAATGAATGATCACTTATTAGTAGTGGTTGCAACACTACTATTATTGAATATTGATATATTTTTCTATTTTTTAGCATTATTAATCTTCAAGATATCATCCTTAATTATATTTTTTTAAAACTATTTTGAAGTACAATTGGAAACTAATGACGAATCTCTTAATCCGTTCTGATCAACAATAAGTGGAGCATAGTCACGTGAAATTGCAAAAGGCTAAGTAATGGCGTATATTCTCTTGATTAGAAGAATAACTATAGTATTTTTCAAGATCGTCATTATTTTCATCTTTAGTTTTAATAAAATTTGTCTAATAATATCATTATTCTAGGTTTTATAGTTATAACTTTAAGATTTTAGTAATATATAAGAATTAAGAAAATAAAAAGAATTTTAGACGTATTTGGGATGGAGAATGTTTATTTTCACTTCTCGTCCTACCTCACGGTGAAATTAAAATTTAATCTCTATTCTCGCTAATTTTAATTTTACACGTATATATGTGAGACGGAAAATGTTAATCCCTATTTCCGGGGCAAAGATTCAGAAGAGCTTTTAGAAAGGAATCTGGCAGACATGGGAGGTGCCTAGGCATTCACAGTGGACGGTGGTCGGCGGAATGTTTTAAACTTGGTACCGTCTTACAAATCCAAGGACGTGGCATCAAAGATAGGAAATATACCAATCAGGCTTTTGCAAAAGTTATGACAAAAACACAGGACCAAACTTATGGAGTGCTGGGTCCATCGATAATAAATTATCAAAGAAATAAAGGCAATTTATTAAAATGATCCTAAATTTTTATTTTTTTGATATTTAATTTTTTTATTTTTAATTTTAAATAAAATAATCATTCATATTTTATTTTAATAACAATTGTTAGTCTTTAGAGTAAAATTTATTGAAAAAATATTATTAGTGAGCATATGAATAATACGTGATTGTAAAATTTATAAATCTTTAAGAATAAAATTATCACACGATAAAAAATAAATATCTTAAAATTTATATATTTTACAGTCACGTGTTCACTAATCTTATTTTTTTGATAAATTTTACTTTAAAGACTAATAGTTGTTACTAAAATAAAAAATAAATAATTATTTTATTTAAAATAAAAGATAAATAACTTAAATATTAAAAAAACAAAAATTTAAGACTATTTCATAAATTAACCAAGAGATAAACTAAATCTTTGCATGCTGTCCTTTTCATGGGACCTGTTATATCTAGTAGGTGTACGTGGCGCGATTCTGCAAGGACATTCAAGTAACTAGTAGTTGAAAATTTATATTAGAACATTCCGGAACTTTGTAAAAGAAGAAGAAGAAGAAGAAGAAGAGCACATATTACAAAACAATTTATTCAAGGAAAAACTAGAAACTTCAGGAGATAATCGACACTTTGAACCTATAAATACATCATCTCAACTCATCTTAAAGTATCAGTTTGAGAAGCAAAGCATTGAAAAGCTCATCTATTACAAGCTCTTCGTCTACTATCACACTCCTACAAGTTTTCTTTTGCTTATTAGCTCCAAATGTCTCTCACTCCACGCCTGTTTGGCAACAGATTAAACCCATTCTCTCAAGACCTATGGGATCCATTCTTCGGCTCTGATCAAACCACCTCCTCATTTGTCAACGCACAAGTCGATTGGAAAGAAACCCCAGAAGCTCACATTTTCAAAGCTGACCTTCCAGGGCTGAAGAAAGAAGAGGTGAAAGTTGAAGTCGAAGAGGGAAAAATCCTGCAGATAAGTGGTGAAAGAAATGTTGAAAAGGAAGACAAGAATGACAAGTGGCACCGCGTTGAGACGAGCCGGGGGAAGTTCCTCCGGCGGTTTAGGCTACCGGAAAATGCTAAGGTTGATCAAGTGAAGGCTTCCATGGAGAATGGGGTGCTTACTGTGGCTGTGCCTAAAGAAGAGGTCAAGAAGCCTGAGGTCAAGACCATTGAGATTAGCGGTTAATAAAGTTAAACAAATGAATATTCAATTCTTATTATCCAATATAAGTTGAATGATATGATGTGTTTGTGCGCTTTTTTTGTTTGTTTGTTTGTTTTTCTTTAATCTTGTTCTCTTCTCGATGCCAATGTAATTTGATCTCATATGATGTGTAATGTATCGAGCTAATTAATAAATGTGCTTTCTCGACTAAACGGTCGTGATTTCATTTCCATTATCGAGTTTCGTGATTTTGAGTCGGGCAGGCTGATTTTTGTCTTCTTGAAAAAGAAATGAGGAGAAAATCAGAGGTCAGTACTCTAGAAATGCGATTGATGAAAAATTAGAACCAACGAAATATTATATATCATTTTAATTTTTATTTTTAAATTTTATTTTTTAAATATATGTTTAGTTAATATAATAAAAGAAGAAAAAAATAAAAAAATTATTATTTTAAAATATCAATTAAATATTTATATAAAAACATTATATAACACTGATTACACATCACGGATACCACTTCCACCCGTGAACCAAGAGGCTTCTATCACCTCCTCCAATCACGATTCACTGTCCACCACCACATTGCGACGGCTCTACCTTATTCACTTCACTGGCACCACCACCGACGAGCTACACCGGTGGTATTGTTCTTTTCTTCTCAACAACACACTGATTTATACCACACACCATACAAACACAAAAATCTCAATAATATTTTATCTGATCCACAAAATAAAAATTGACGGCTTCACTTGTGTACATGGTCCCAAAATGTGTTTGGCATTGAGTTATTCTTTTTTTTTTGTTTATTTATGGTTTTATGATATTTAGCTATAGAACCATTATGGGTATTTATTTATTTATGGGTTTGATTTAATCTATCCAGTTGTCATCTTTGATAAAAATCCAATACTAAAATCAATACCATTTTTCTGAAAAATCTCAAATCTATGTATGTATTCTTGATCTATTACCTACTTCTTTTGGTATTGTGGTGATGTAGTGCCCAAGGATGTTGACGAGGGAGATCCTGAGCTGAACATGACGTTGCCGAGTCGCATGCCGACCTGAAGCATTCCGAAACAGACCCAAGTGAACCCTAACGGTTATGCCAACCAATCCGATAGGACGTAAAGCAAGGCACACGACTCGGACTAGCAGACAACAACTTTATCTGCTGGGTAATAGCCTTATCCATTGGTTATACGACGCGGGCAGTCGGTAGCATATCGGGCAGCATTGTACATTAATTGCTGCCCAAGCCCATATTAGTATAAATAGAGCTCTTCCCCACATTTATGAAGGTAACTCGTATATTAAATATACCCAACTACTGCATTCAGCTCGAACAAACTAACCATTCCCACACCCTAGGGGATAATACGGGTCGTTACCCCGCCTTTTCCTTCTCTTTACTTGTGCAGGTCAGGAGTCCGATCAGAAACTTCAGCACGGTCTGAAGCTGGTTGCCCGACCTCAACTGTTGAAGTTCTTACCCTTAAAAGTTTGGCGCCGTCTGTGGGAAGAGTAGTCCTACTAATCCCACCACCCATTGAGAAACCACCATGGTACAGACCCAAAGCCACAATTTGCCAGTAGAGGACTCATCCATCTTGGGTGAGGACCTCGAAACTACCCAAACGCCTAACCAAAACCCAAACCAAACTGACGTTGGAATTAGCCAATGTATACACTTGACCTCATAAACTACCTAGCTAGGGGATGACGACTTCACGGTAGGCATAACGTCCGAGATAAAGCTGATGTTCCGGATGTTCAAAGAACTTAAGGAACAGGTAACACGCTTGGTTGCGGACTTACCAGCAGCACCCGTCACGAGCCCCCAACCAGAGCGACCCCAGTCCTGAATCCCGACTCTAGGACGGGCTCAAGGCCAAAACTATAACGACGGATCTCCCGAGCCGGTAGTCCGAGCGGATGAAATTAGAAATCAGAGAGCCACTCCTATCGACCCCGAGCAGGCTAAAAACACGGCTGCCATAGCCAAGGTCATAAACCTGCTCGGTGTCAGCCCTTTTTCTCCCGAGGTTCTAGCTACACCACTCCCCGTGGGTAATCGGATGTCGCACTTGGCGATGTACAATGGGGATGGTGACCCCGCTAGCCATTTGCTAAACTTCGATCATCATATGACTCTCTATGATATGACGGATCGGATGAAGACGAAGGCATTCCCGACCACCCTGGTGGGTAACGTACTGGACTTGTCATGCCCCGACCCAACCCGCACGCTAAAAGGATAAGTCTGGACCCGATAAACGGACAGAGTCTCCTCTATACCATGGACTATCTGGATACCTGTAGACAAAAAAATAAAGCCACAAATATGAACCACATCACTCTCCAACCATAACTCCAACAGTTCCCAGTTTCAAGGCTATCCGAGCCTTAAGCAAAACAAGACTTCACAACATGCAAGAATGCAAGGTTAAAGCCATCGAAAATCCATTCTTTTTAATCTACTTGTCTTACCACTCTAATATCAACATATAAACACTCTTATAAATTAAAGCTAACCAACTTCGATATCATACAAGCATGTAACAAAATAGCAACAGAGTTATAAGTTATTACATACCGCTACTATACAACCCTACTATATTATTCTATCTTTTACAAGCCTTCAAATACACAAATATTCATAAGCCTATAGGCTCAAAATAGAATATAATACAAGCAAGTCTTCACATAGTCCAACAAACAAACACTCCACCTCAACAGTAAGCACACAGTAATCAGGGCAACTCTTCCACCACCTGCACCTCCTCTTCTCCCTCAATAACTATGAGCTGGGGGTCAACCTCAGCACGTCTTGAAACATGTTAACGAGGTATGAGCAACCACAATTGTCCAGTGAGGGATATAGTCTATCGGGGCGTGCAATGCAACAAATAACACAAATAAAGCATTTAAACAACTAAAGAACAATTTAAATAACAAGTTACCACACATTTAAAAAAATATGAATCACTTTAACCCCAACACTCCATAATTCACTTGATCTTCAACCATAAAACACGAACCTCGATCAATGTGCCGACATAACCTCAAACACTCTAGTGGGTATACTTCGAATGTACCCTAAAAATCCTACGACCCAACACCCCTTGACAATCTTCGGACCAAGCGAGTGAGGGACTCGAGAACGGAAATCGAATATCCACTCGCAAGCCCGCTGCCTCTCAATCGATATCCAATACATCCGCCCTTGACACTATGGTTGCGCAACCACTATGCAATGCACTTAAACCAATGACAATACAACAATAAAATAATACAATAACACATAGGAGGGACAACAAAGTAGGTTGCCCTCGGAAACAGTTAAAATATAAGCATTAGCACGAAATTAGCTATATGAACATAACGGGGTCAATATCTTATTTCTCACACATATGATTGTATTTGCAGCACTCAAACCTTGGTATTTGTACTATATTTGCATCTTAATTTAGGAATAAATGCAACACTTTGATACTTTTGATGCAATGTAGGAAAATACCATAAAGTGAAAGTTTAGACCCAAAACAATCCAAAATGCAAGTCAAAAAGTGAAGAATGGGAAAAAAACATGAGAACCGGTGGAAGAATGAAGCAGATAGAGACAAAATTTGGCCAAAACTAGTGCATAATCAGACTCGGAATGCTGAAAATAGCCCGAAAATACATCGGTCAACACTCGGTCAAAGCCTGGTCAAAAGTCAAACATTCAAGCCAAGAAAATCAGCAAAAGGGAGCTTGAGCGCGCCCTCCTACCGCTCTAGTGCCCTACACAGAAAATTCCACCAACTTCTAGAAGAAAACACGTGGCGAAAATTCAACGATGGAGCAGAAGCGCGCTCGAGCGGGCCTTTTAGGCGCTCGAGCACCCGTCATGGAAGGATCTGGAAGCGCCAGGTAGTGCGCTGCAATTCAGCGCAGGAGAGGCGCGCTCGAGCGCAAGCGCGCCTCTGATTTTCTATCTATAAATAGACCACTCCTCCCTCCGAATTTTATAATTAATTTTGGAATAATGCCAATATTTTTGGTATAATTTTGAGTTAATTCTAGTTAGTTTTAGTTCTAGTTGTAGTTTATTAGTAGGATACATGGGAAATCCCACCTAAGTGGTACTTATTCGGGGAAATTTTGCCCAAATAGCTACTTTTAGGGGGGAAGTCCGACCCTAGTAGTTATTATCCGGGGGAGGTTCTGTCCGAATAGCTTTTAATAGTAAAACTCTTATTCGGGAGAAACTCATCCCTAGTAGTTCTTATTCGGGAAAAAAATTAGTTCTGCCCGAATAGCTACTTTGCATCGGACCTCTGTTTAAATTTTAGGAATCAGAAATACGCGTTCGTCAATATGGGGGAGTCTTTCTTGACTCTCTTTTATTTACATAACTCGTATTCATTTATGTCTGAATAAATTGATATCTAGGGGTGAATATTGTAAATGATAGTATTTTAATATGTGGTCTCGGATTCAGCTTATTCAATTCATATTGCAATATATGGCTTGTTTTAATTCAATATTCATACGTAATGCTTTTAAAGTAGATGTTATAAATGCTTTACTTTCATACCATAATATTATGCTTGTAGTTGATATTATGATTGTGTTACTTTAGTGCTATATAATTATTTTTAATCATGAGTCTATAGGTTGTACCATAGACTCCATGAAACTATAGGTTGTACCATAGTTTCTATCTATAAGGTTAATTCCTTAGTTTAGTTTGTCTTGTTGTCCTTAGTTAAAATAAGCTAAGTAGATTAACTAGGTCTATAACTTTTAGTTTAACCGGGTGTATGCTTGTAGCTTAAGCCCTTGCAGAATTAGATAACCTAAATACCGAGCCTACATTAATTACCTTATTTACATATTCCGACCCCTAGATTACTACCCCTCGTATCCATACTTAGTTAGATTAACTTAGATAATTTAGTTAGTTTAATTTATATTTTTGCACGTTACTCAAACTCTAATTGCGAACCTGTCACTTAAGCATTTTCAAACACTTTCACACTACTTCACTAACTTAACTAACGAGCTTCCCTGTGGTATGATTCCACACTCAAAGCACACTACACTACGAAGATCCATGCACTTACAAGTATTTTAACTAGGTTTATTTTACACACTTTTCACACGCCCACCGGGTTGCATCAAGTTTTTGGCGCCGTTGCCAGGGAAGCACGGTACAATTAGTTATTGATAAAAGTAATTGTGAATTTGTTTTAAGTGTTATAATTACTGTTTATATTGTTTATACTTGTTTTACACTATTTCATTTATATAACTGTATGTAAAGTATATTAGTATTTTAAATTTTGTAGTTTTATTTTGTATTTAAGTTTATAACTATTTTAAGCTTTTATATAGTTAGCATATTTGCTTATAGTTTCTTACTGCACTTATATTTATATTAGTTTTTATATGCATGGGCGTCATTCCTTGGATCCGGAACCCGCCCCATATAATCCTGAGCCCCAGAAAAATCTGTGAAGAAGTGTCCTTGTCCCGATGGCGGATCAAGAAGGAAATGTTCAAAACCTTCCGCCTCTCCCTATAGTTCAACCTGTTAATCGACCTGTGAACCAACCAATGACTTTACGTTAACATTTTTCTCCGGGCGATTATAATCCCGAGTTTGCCATAGCCTCACCGGCTCTTGGCAATGTCAACTTTGAGCTCAAGACAGGGACAATTTCAAAGCTTCATTCCTTCTATGGAAAAAGCAACGAAAGCCCTCACGCTCACATCATACAATTCCTGGAAGCATGTTCAACACTTCATATTCCAAATGCGACCTGTGAGAATATTCAACTGCGTCTATTCCCATTTTCCTTGAAAGATAAAGCCAAACAGTGGCTAAATCATTTAGACGCATGAGTTATCACTTCTAGGGAAGAACTTATTTGGAAATTCTTACATAGGTTCTTCCCAATGGCAAAAACTACCACTCTTCAAATTGACATCATGACATTTGCTCAATCGGACTTAGAGCCATTTCATGAAGCATAGGAAAGATTTTTTGATCTTAAAAATCAATGTCCTCACCATGGGTTTGATCGTCACGAACTCTTGCATTATTTATTTAAAGGTCTTACACCTCAGTAGAAAATGATGATAAATGCAATGAGTAATTGAGGTTTTTATAACCTTACAGCAGACAAAGCTTGGAGTAGAATTGAGTATATAGCTGAAGATTCTCTTCAGAACACAACTATAGATAGATAAACAAGAAGCACCCACAATCCCCAAAAGAAGGCATTGTTTGAAGTTAACTCTAAATCCAACACCCAATTGACTGACAAAGTAGATGCCCTAGCCCAGCAAGTAGAAAAATTCATCTTTCTAGGGTCTACTTCTTCATAAGCTCCTCAAATCACAGAAGTGTGTGTCGTATGTTCTGCAGTGGATCACTCTACTCTGGACTGTCCAATCGGTTCATAATTTTCCGAATTCATGCAAGAACAAGTCTATTCCACTCAAAGATATACAAGGAATTATGATCCTTATTCGAACACATATAATCCTGGTTGGCGAGACAATCCAGCATTTTCATGGTGGCAAAGGAATAAAAAGCCTCAGTTTTCTCAACAACAATATCATAAACAACAAGGAAACTTTGAGCCTCGTTTCCCTCAGTAGCCATATCCAAAGCCACAAAACTCTAACCCTCCTGGATTTTACCAAGTCCAGAAAGAACCATTCCGAACACAGCGGAACAATTTTCCCGCTCTTCCTCCTACACAGTCATCATCTGATGACAAGTTTGATAAACTCTTACAATTGGTCCAAGTTCAGCAATAGTCTATTGCTAAACTTGAATGGCAAATTGGGCAACTGGTCCAAAATATAAGCAGGAGAGATGAAGGTAAACTCCCGTCTCAGACCATGGAAAATCCACGAGGATAATGTAGTAATGTCCAATATGAGACCGCCCAAGAACAGGCTAAGGCCGTAAGTACCCTTAGGAGTGGGAAAGTGATAGACAAGGAGGTTAGAAAGAAGAATCGGGATGTTCCTGAGGAGATAGAAGAACCTGAGATTGAGGTTTTAAGCAACAATGTCGATGACTCTCGTAGGAATAAAAACCCAATAGTAGAGCCTATAGTTGAACCTTCATCCAAAGCACCTTTCCCAACAGCTTTGGCCCATCCGAAGCCGATTGATGATCCGAAACAACTCAACGTCTTAGAGCATTTAAAAGACATTAAGATCAATATGCCTTTAGTGGAGGTAATCCAACAAATTCCAGCCTATGCCAAATTTCTGAAAGATTTGTGTGTGAAGAAGAGACAGACCAACTCCATTCCTAAGAAGATCCGTCTTACTGAAAAGGTTAGAAACATCTGCACTAGAGGGATGCCTCAAAAGTGCAGTGACCCAGGAGCTTTTACCATTCCATGCTTAATCAATGATCAACGCATTGAAAGCACCTTGTTAGACTTAGGATCTAGTGTTAACCTAATCCCTCACACAGTTTACCATAAAGTAGGTCTTGGAGTATTGACATCGACAAATATAACCGTCCAGCTGGCAGATAGATCTGAGCGAGGACCTCGAGGGATTGTAAATGATATCATCATTAGAGTAGGAGAATTTCTGCTCCCAGTGGATTTTATTATGTTAGATATGGACTTAGGCCCTAATAATAAGAATACCACTCTCGTCTTATTAGGCAGATCATTCCTAGCAACAACTGATACTGTTATTTACTGTAGGACGGGAATGATAGAACTAACATTTGGGAATATGAGAACAAAATTTAGGGTTGTTGATGCAGCCAATCAGTTGAACCAAGATGAGGAAGAAGAATGCTTCCATTTAGATACCATTGACTTGTGCATAGATAAGTTTGCCCATTCAATCTTAACTCCTGATGAGGAGATAACATAGCTAGAACGGCTCTTGTATGAATGCGATATTTCTCCTGAAATGGTCGCCTCCACTTCCATTGTTACTGATCCAGAGAAGAACGATCAAGTAATAAATCATTTCCTTGAGGTCTCAAATTGCCCAATAATTGAGTCTCCACCAGCGTTAGAACTCAAAACTTTGCTCCAATATCTTAAGTATGTCTACTTAGGACCTAATGAGACCCTGCCAGTCATTACTTGATACGGGTATTATATACCCGATTTTTGACAGTCCATGGGTAAGTCCAGTACAAGTGGTACAGAAGAAATCTGGGATTACTGTGGTCCTAAACGACAAATGAGAGCTAATTTCTACACACACACCATAACAGGGTGGCGTATATGCATTGATTATAGAAAGCTCAACTCCAAGACAAGAAAAAACCACTTCCCTTTACCCCTCCTTGACCAAGTCCTAGATAGAGTAGCCGGACAAGGCTATTACTGCTTTCTGGATAGGTATTCGATATATAACCAAATCCCAGTCTTTCCTAAAGATCAGGAAAAGACTACTTTCACATATCCCTATGGGAGCTTTCACATATCCCTATGGGACCTTTACATTTAGGCACATGCCTTTCGGTCTTTGCAACGCCCTTGCGACGTTTCAAAGATGTGTGATGGCCCTCTTCTCAAATATGATCGAAAACTTCCTGGAAGTCTTCATGGATGACTTCTCAGTATTCGGAGCTACCTTCGATTAGTGTCTCACACACCTTTCACAGGTGCTTGACCGATGCGTTGAAATGAACTTGGTTCTAAGTTGGGAAAAAAAATCATTTTATGGTTAAGCAAGGTATAGTTCTGGGCCATGTTGTTACACAGGATGGAATCCATGTGGATCTAGCCAAAGTCGAGCTAATAGAAAAGCTACTCGCACCCAAGACAGTGCGTGATATCTGATCACTCATTGGTCGCGCTGGTTTCTATCGGCGGTTCATCAAAGACTTCAACCACATAGCCCGACCTCTCTCTAGTCTTCTAGCACACGATACCGAATTCAACTTTGATGACAAGTGCTCAGAAGCTTTTGAGAAGCTTAAATCCTTGCTATCTTCTGCTCCTATCATCCAACCTCTTGACTACAGTCTCCCCTTTAAAATAATGTGCGATGCATCTGATTACGCATTGGGAGATGTATTAGGACAATGTAGGGATAAGCAACCTACTGTGATATACTATGCAAGCAAAACCTTGGATAACGCACAAAATAACTACACAACCACTGAAAAGGAATTGTTAGTTGTAGTCTTCTCCCTGGACAAGTTCAGATCTTACATTTTAGGATCCAAAGTAATAGTCTACACGGACCACGCGGCTTTGCGGTATTCACTGACCAAAAAAGATACAAAGCCCCGTTTAATTTGTTGGCTATTACTCCTTCAAGAGTTCGACCTTGAGATCAAGGATAAGAAATGAAGCGAGAACTCCGTTGTCGATCATCTATCACGTTTGGTACGTGATTCTCCTATTGTTACTCTGCCTTTCAAAGACATGTTCTCTGATGATCAACTTTTTTCCATCTCACATAAGATCCCTTGGTATGCCCATTATGTCAATTATCTGGCTGCCCAAGAGTTTTCAACTTACTGGGGTAAAAGGGAAAATAAACGATTCATGGCACAAGTCAAGTACTTTATCTGGGAAGATCCCTATCTTTTCAAGATCTGTGTCGATCAAGTCATTAGGAGTTGTATAACTGAGGATGAAATTGACAGTATTCTCCGATTCTACCGCTCTGAAGCATGTGGTGGACATTTTGGAGGAAAAATGACAGTTGCCAAAGTACTTCAATGTGAGTTCTTCTGGCCCACTCTTTTCAAGGATGCCCAACAAGTGTGTAAAAATTGCCCACAATGTCAACAAGATGGCTCTATCTCAAAAAGGGACATGATGTCCCTTACACCCATCCTCATATATGAAATATTCGATGTTTGGGGTATAGACTTCATGGGTCCCTTTCCTTCTTCCTCAGGATATACTTATATTCTTGTTGGTGTGGACTATGTGTCCAAATGGGTAGAGGCAGTGGAAACCCGAACCAATGACCACAAAGTCGTGGTCAAGTTCATTAAAGAGAGCATCATTTCTCTATTCGGGGTACCAAGTGTATTTCTAAGTGACGGAGGACAACATTTCCGTCACAGGACACTCGAAGCCTTATTAAGAAAATACTCAGTCCAGCACAAGATAGCGACGCCTTACCGCCCACAAAAAAATGGTCAATCGGAGGTGTCGAATAGGGAAATCAAGTCAATTCTTCAAAAAATGATTAGGCCCAATCGAAAAGATAGGTCAAGTCATTTACACGACGCATTGTGGGCCTACCGTACAGCTTTCAAAACTCCCATTGGCATGTCCCCGTATAAATTGGTATACAGTAAAGCTTGCCACCTATTTGTTGAATTAGAGCATAAAGCCTATTGGGCTATTAAGACCCTGAACTTTGACTTGCAACAAGCAGGTGAAGGTAAGAAGTTGGCATTGAGTGAACTGGAATAGCTTCGTTTCGAAGCTTATGAGAATGCCAAACTCTACAAAGAGATAATGAAGAGGATTCATGATAGATCTATTCTAAGAAAAACCTTCTCTCATTCTGATCAAGTTTGGTTGTTTAATTCTAAATTGAAGTTCTTCGCAAGAAATTTGAAAACAAGGTGGGATGGTCCATTTGAGGTGCTTGAAGCATATCCTTCTGGAGCTGTCAAGATTAAGCACCTCGAAGATAGGCATATCTTTACAATCAATGGGTAACGATTGAAGCATGCATTCAATCCTAAGGTGGTCCCTCATGAAGTTGAATCCGTTGAACTTCTAGACCCTGAATACCTTCCATAGAATGGAATCTGCCTAGTTGATGGCATTAAACTCAATACAACTGTCTAGCTGAAGACGTTAAACTTAGCGCTACTAGGAGGCAATTTAGTATTCTTTTGTGTGAATATTTATTTAAATTATGTCGCTACATGTACTCTGTGAATCTTTCTCCAGCTTTAGGTGGTTTAGGTTTTGACCCCGAGGAACATTCATAGAAGTACCAGTGTTGTTATACTAGTGGTCACTGTACGTTTCTGTGTGCGATTAGCTTAATTATGTAATTATGTCTTATAGTGTGAGCTACTCCACCAGCTTAATGTAGTTTGGGTTTATTGGGTATTACTTGATAAGGTAGTTAGGAGTGTGAGTATACACTAGACGTAACGTCTGTGACGTAAAACCCCACTGTTCTATCCTTGACCTTGTGGAACTAGCTTTGGCCTTAAGTGGCCGAAGGAGAACACTAGATGTCGTGAGCACAGAAACCTCTGGAAAAGCTAGTCTTTGTAGGAGTATCAACTCTAGAACCCTAGAAAATAGTCTAAATGGTCTGGGTAGTTTATTTATTTGCTTTATGTATTAGTTATTTTCCTTGACCATAATTCTTTTTGGCCCTCTCCCTTATACTATTTTGTATAGATTAACTAATTATTTTTTTTTGTGTTGATGATAATCTGTAAAATGCCTTGTCTACTTATCTTTAATTGCAGAATGATACATGTTTTGCCAAAAGTTAGTAGAAAAGCTTTGACATCAACATAGAAATCCTTCACATCAGGTGATATCTTTCCTTACCACATTTTCCTTTATACCTGATCAACTTGTGCTGTAGAGTAAGCAAACCATAGGTTTGGGGATGTAGCATTTGTCATTATGTTATTACTTGCATATTACATTCTCACTGTCTTACATTGCTATTTGCTTGAGGACAAGCAAAATTTCGGTGTGGGGGTGCGTATATTTCATGATAATATTTTTCAAAATATGCAAGAAATACACCATTTTTGTTCATAAGTAGAGTAGTTTGCCACCTTACTTGTTTAAAAGAAGATGATTTAGATGATTTAGAGATTTGAGAACCTGTTTTGTTAGCTATGTATTGTGAAAAACTCTGAGGAAACTTTGTAAGAAAAACTTTGGGGTACTGTATTCATGAGTAAACCTAGTTGTTCTTCTTTTCTTCAATTGATAGCTATGTGATTATAAAAGGACTGAGATATGATTACTGTTTGTTATGAGAACTCCTTGTGATTGAAACATGAACCCTTATGCCATGTCTGTATAGTATGTTATGTTACTCTGACTATTTGTACACTCTGAAACAAAAAAAGAAAAAGAAAAGGAAAAAAAGGAAAAAGAGTTGTACATACTTTTACTGTTGAATAAATTTTTGGTGTAAATATGTTGTAAATCTCTAAGCACCACTATCCTAGACATTGTAATTTAGGATATGTGCTATAGTGTAATGTTTCGAGCCTGGATATCTTGGGTGATTAAGGCACGTAGGGGTCCCTTTAAAACCTGGCAACTTCAGTCATAATGGCGGGGGATTATTGGCCTTAAAGCCTGCTACATGGGATATCTAGAAAGCAAAGGAAACTGAACACTATATAGAGATATTGTAAGTTGTACTTTTATATTTCTGGCACATGTAAAAGGGTTTAGGCATGATCAAGAGTGTGATTGCAAATAAAGGTGAGAATATCAAAGTCTAATCTGTTTGCATGTCTTGAAAATTGGGAATTGTTTGAACTTAATTTACTTAGTTTACTTCTAAATATATACTTCGAAACAATCAATAGTCGATTTCCAAGAAGAGTATCTATTTGTTAAAACTATGTAAAGGTTCTTTTATCATAATTATCATCAACTGCTGAATAGGTTTCAGATAATAAATTACATTTCTCATGCTACAAGTTGGAAATTTTTGACAAAAAGAAGGGATAGATAGCATTCATCTGTTTTTTACTTGCAAATTTTTTTGGAAATTCCACTTTGAATCTATTTTAAAAACAGTCTTACTTGAGGACAAGCAATGTTTAGGTTTGGGGATGTTAATATTACTGTATTTGCAGCACTCAAACCTTTTTATTTGTACTATATTTGCATCTTAACTTAGGAATAAATGCAACACTTTGATACTTTCGATGCAATGTAGGAAAATACCGGAAAGTGAAAGTTCAAACCCAAAATGATCCAAAATGCAAGTCAAAAGTGAAGAATGGGGAAGAGCACGAGAACCGGTGGAAGAATGAAGCAGATAGGGACGGAATTTGGCCGAAACTAGCACATAATTAGACTAAAAATGCTGAAAATAGCCCGAAAATACCTCGGTCAATGCTCAGTCAAAGCCCGGTCAAAAGTCAAACATTCAAGTCCAAAAATTCAACAAAAGGGCGCTTGAACGCGCCCTCCTAGCGTTCGAGCACCCTACACGAAAAATTCCACCAACTTCTAGAAGAAAACATGTGGCGAAAATTAAACGATGGAGCAGAAGCGCGCTCGAGCGCGCCTTTTGGGTGCTTGAGCGCCCGTCACGGAAGGATCTGAAAGCGCCACATGGTGCGCTGCAATTCAGCGCAGTAGAGGCGCGCTCGAGTGCTCCTCCCAGGCACTCGATCACGCTTCTCAGGAATTCGATCGCGCCTCTAATTTTCTGTCTATAAATAGACCCTCCCTCCCTCCGAATTTTGCAATTAATTTTGGAATAGTGCCAATATTTATGGTATAATTTCGAGTTAATTCTAGTTAGTTTTAGTTCTAGTTGTAGTTTATTAGTAGGATACGGGAAAAATCCCACCTAAGTGGTTCTTATTCGGGAAAATTTTGTCTGAATAGCTACTTTTAGGGGAAAAGTCCGACCTTAGTAGTTATTATCCGGGAGAGGTTATACCCGAATAGCTTTTAATAAGAAAGCTCTTATTCGGAGGAAACTCATCCCTAGTAAATCTTATTTGGGGGAAATTAGTTCCGCCCAAATAGCTACTTTGCGTCAGACCTCTGCTCAAATTTCAGGGATAAAAAATACACGTTCGTCAATATGGGAGAGCCTTTCTTGACTCTCTTTTATTTACATAACTCGTATTCATTTATGTCTGAGTAGATTGATATCTAGGGGTGAATATTGTAAATGATAGTATTTTAATATATGGTCTCAGATTCAGCTTATTCAATTCATATTGTAATGTATGGCTTGTTTTAATTCAATATTCATATGTAATGCTTTTAAAGTAGATATTATGAATGTTTTACTTTCGTACCATAATATTATACTTGTAGTTGATATTATGATTGCGTTATTTTAGTGTCATATAATTGTTTTAATTATGAGTCTATAGGTTGTACCATTGACTCTATGAAACTATAGGTTATACCATAGTTTCTATGTATAAGGTTAATTCCTTAGTTTAGTTTGCCTTGTTGTACTTGGTTAAAATAAGCTAAGTAGATTAACTAGGTCTATAGCTTTTAGCTTAACCGGGTGTATGCTTGTAGCTTAAGCTCTTGCAGAATTAGATAACCTAGATACCGAGTCTATATTAATTGTCTCATTTACATATTCCAACCCCTAGATCACTACTTCTCGTATCCATATTTAGTTAGATTAACTTAGATACTTTAGTTAGTTTAATTTACATTTTCGCACGCTACTCAAACTCTAATTGCGAACCTGTCACTTAAGCATTTTCAAACACTTTCACACTACTTCATTAACTTAACTAACGAGCTTCCCTGTGGTACGATTCCGCACTCAGAGCACACTACACTACGAAGATCCGTGCACTTGCGGGTATTTTAACTTAGTTTAGTTTACACACTTTTTACACGCCCACCGGGTAGCATCACTGACAAAACTTTACCAAAAGCTCACAATTAACTTAGAAATGAATTTTAACACATTATAAGCATCTACAAGACAATAGGTATGCAAAACAACCAATTTTCCACTTTTCCCCCTTTGTAACTTAGGCTAATTGGTTCCAAATCGAAAGATAAGTTTCTAGATTCACGAGTGAGTTATTCCATACCCTTAATTATACCTTATGGCATCCCTACGACCTTCGAAATTACCTAAATATCCACGTTTACCACAAAAGCCCCGATTGCCCCTTTGTGCATTTGTACTACAAGTACCCAAAGTGAAGCTCAACCGAGAGTTAGAAAAGTACATTTAGTACCTACTTACCATAAGAATACCAAATGTAATGCCCAAATCAACCCGGATTTACAACACACTCGAAACCCCTTTGTAAATTTGACTAAATCCGCATTTTACTAAGTTCCGAACAATTGAACAACACGGGGTCGTTAATCTACATTCATTAACGTCTAAAGCATCTAATTGAAGCATTGAATCAATCTCAAAGGCTCATTTCATCAAAACCCTTTTAAAAATTACTATTCATTGCCCTATAATTAAACAAACGAATTTAACTATTTAAAAAAATAAACAATTGCATAAACATAGTCTCTACAACATATAAGTAACATATAAAGCAAGTTTTAACCAATTCATGAGCCAATATCAAGAAATCTCAAAATTGCATTTTATATCAAAATTTTGAATTCACAGAAATGATGCAAATCCCTCACCAAACGTGAGTAGGAGCTAGTAAGAAACTAGAAAACTCGTGGAAGCGCTTGATCCTAGCTTGGTAGGGCTTGAAACCAAGATTTGATGAGCAAAATTTTATTCCTTTCTCTCATAGCTGCTATCGAGTTTGGGTAGGGACAAGGGGGGTATTTTCTAAATTATTTTATGAGCTATTGGCTTGTGTTTGCATAATAATGTGTATATAGATAATATATGATATATTATTGTAGAGTGTTGACAATAATTTGGGCCAAATTAACTTGTAGAATCTATGAAATAAAAGCCTAATGCAAATTAACTCCTCTAGTCCACTAAACTCATGTTTTACTATTCACTCAATTCGTGAAACATTTTCTAAACGGGTTCTCCTAACGCGAATTACTCAAATCCTCACTTTTCTCTTTCCTCAAATAAGTAATATAGCCTAAGAAAAATGTTAATTTGAAGATAAGAAGAAGTTGAAAAATGTGATGAATAGTAACCAATAATGTAACAAGTAAATGCACAAATAGTGAATGCAACAATTAATAAAAAGTACGGTAGTGATCTCGGGCATCACAAAATTAGTTCCAGAAACTTCGCCCTGGCTCGGTCAAAAGTTTCCATCAAATGGCATAGGCATTCCTGTCCCGCTTTGCCGGAAGCCGACGTGCTACCCACCACACCTCATCACTGTTGATAGTGAAGCAACAAAAGGGAGAAAGTTTGAGGACCTAAACAGCCCAATTCAAGAAAGAGTCCCTCAAGATCCCCGACCTAGAGGACTCCATGGCCTTGATGGCTTACCAAAGTGGGCTCAGGTCAGGACCCCTCACGTCCTTCTTGGCTATTGATCCAGTGGACACTGCGGCCGAGCTGATGGTGAGAGCAGAAGGGTACATCCACTCCCAGGAGATCTACCAGGCAAAGAGGGAGGATGACAAGGAGAAGGAAAAAAAATGGGAGACCTCCATAAGGGCTCAGCCCAGAAGCAAAGTGCAAGCTAACAGCGGCAAACAACCGCAACAACAGCAGAAGCAAGGCCCGAGGTTCACAAGGTTCACTCCCCTCAACACCCTGAGGGAACAGATCCTGATGGAGATTCAACATCAGAACCACTTTCCACCGGCACCCAAGATGCGAGGCCGACCTGAGAAGCGCAATAAGACAAAATATTGTCGCTACCATATGGATTATAGGCATACCACCGACGAGTGTAAGGACTTGAAGCAGGAGATTGAGGCTCTGATATCTCGAGGTCACCTCAGAAGGTACATCGCCAACAAATGCCCAGGAACCTCAACTAGGAAGTGGACAAGGAGAGAGAAATAAGCCAGCCCAGGCGCCATGACCGAGCTGGGCATTTGGCTATTGTGGAAATAATTGCCAGAGGACTCACGTCGGGCAGAGAGACGTCGGCCGATCAGAAAGATATGTTCGTGCTGGGCGTGAGCATGGGCTAGCAGCGGGTTTAGCCGGAGGATTGGAAAGGATCACCTTTTCCTCAGATGATCTCGGGGGGATAATACTACCCCTTGATGACCCCTTGGTCATCAGTGCCGAAATCGCCAACATTACCGTCAGGAGGTTGATGGTAGATATTGGGAGTTCAGCAGAAGTTATCTTCTTGAAGGCCCTTGAGCAAATGGGGTTGGACTGAAGTCGACTTCGGCCATAGAAGGGAACACTTGCTGTCTTCACCGGGCACGGCCACAAAACAAAAGGGGTCATAAACCTTACCCTCACCCTCCAGGATGGTCCTAAAAGGGCTTTGATACAGGCCAATTTCTCTATCATGGACTGCAACTCGGTTTACAATGGTATTCTGGGGCGGATCGCCGTAAATCACTTCAAGGCAGTACCGTCCACGTACTATCAAACACTGAAGTTCCCAACCCCGAATGGCTTGGCTACGATCAGAGGGGCCCAACTTTCAGCTCGGGAATGTTATGGGAGCTCCCTCCAACCAAAGTTTCAAGTAGGATGAGGACCCGACTTGCCCGAGGAGAAGAGGGATGACAAGAGAGGGAGTCCCGCAGAAGAGCTGCAGGAGATGGAGATTTCGAAGGAAAACAAGAAAGCCAAAATCGGAAAGTGAGCTACCGGAAGACCTTAAAAAAGGTATAAGCTAATTTCTCCTTGAAAATGAGCATATCTTTGCTTGGTCCACCACTAACATGCCAGGAATTGATCCGGCCGTGATTGAGCACCACTTGAATGCCGACTCTAATTACTACCCAGTAAAGTAGAGGCGCAGGCACTTTCACTATGACAAGTAGAAAATCATAGTTGTGGAGGTCAGAAAACTATTCGGTGTCGAACATGTACGAGAAATCCCATACCAACTTGGCTATCTAATGTAGTGTTGGTCTCTAAGAGTACAGGGAAATGAAGATTGTGCATTGATTTTATCGACCTTAACAATGTTTGTCCGAAAGATTGCTTTCCTCTGCCTCGGATCGACTAGTTAGTGGACGCTACCTCGGGGTTTGAATTGTTGTCTTTGATGGACGCCTTCAAAAGCTACAACCCGATAAAGATGGCAGTTAGGGATAAGGAAAAGACAACTTTCATCACCGACCAGGGGCTCTACTACTATGAGGTTATGCCTTTTGGCCTCAAGAATGCCAGAGCCACCTATACTCGGATGGTGAACAAAGTCTTTAAGAATCAAATCGGGTGTAACATGGAAATTTATGTGGATGACATGCTGGTCAAGAGTAAGAAAGCGGAAGACCATGCAACCGACTTGGCGGAGGCCTTCACCATAATGGATCAGTTCGGAATCAAAATGAATCTGGAGAAATGTGCATTCGGCGTCAGGGTGGGAAAATTCTTGGGATTCGTGGTCATGGCACGGGGTATCGAAGCCAACACAGAAAAAATCTAGACAATCTTGGATTTAACGCCACTGACCTGTGTGAATGATATCCAAGTGCTTACCGGCAATGTAGCAGTCTTGAGTAGGTTCATGTCCAAGTCAGCAGATGAATGTGCTCCTTCATTCAAGATCCTGAGAAGCCCCAAGAACTTTGAATGGACTGAGGAATGTCAGAATGCCTTTGATGAATAAAAAAGATAGCCTCGCAACCACTAGAAAAAAAACTGGATTCTACGACGGACCGTCGCCAAACCGTCGTGGATATGGCGACGGCACAGTGAAGGAAAATGTTGACACTTGATTTGTGACGAAAAAGTGACGGCATAGTTACGGGCAACAATAACCGTCACCGAGCAGTCACTAACAGTGGCGGCTTCTTAGCCGTCACTGATTTGGTGACGGCCCAGCTACTACCGTCACTAATTTGGTGACAGCCCAGTGATAAGTTTCTCCCCTTCCGATATATAGAAACGGCTAGGTGACGGCACGGTGACAGTCCGTCACCTTGCCATTGCCAAAAAGTTTGCCGCTCAATTTCCCATTTTTCTTTTAACGAACAACGTCTTTAAACACTGAGTAACAATGATGTGTTAAAATTGTTTCAGTGATAATACCAATTACTGATGTATTCTTAACTTCAAGTATAGTCGTTATTTAAACACAATAATTAAATACTATGTTTGTCTACATAGTATTTTCTACAATATGATAGAAATTTCATAACATAATTTGCAATGAACAATATTTTATTTCATAACATTCGATAATTAGGGATTATATTAACAGACGGTTAACTTTAGTCATTACCATACAAAAGTCCATAACAAGATACACACACATATTTTGTTAATATATCACATATTTGTTAACCTTACTTACTACGTTTTTACATTATTTTTCACTCGAACAACTTCGGCAGAAGGATCCGATACATTTGATCCACATTCCTTTGATGGTGTTGAGCCATCGAAATATAACCATCTTCTTTTGGTGGTTTGTTTCGATCAAATCGACCTTCAACTCTGCTACTGCTTGCCTTTGATAAATCACATTTATTTGTCTGTTTCTCTTTTTTAACGGTAACCCACTCACCTTGAACTTCCTTACTCATCGTTTATAAGATATCATTCATTGAGATTAAAGACGACTGTAAATATGGAAGACAACATGCGGGATTGTCTATTCTTTATATAGAACTGAAACTGGTGAAAATTTGGTGACGGCACGGTGAGAGGTCTCTCTCCAAATTATTGGTGCCAACTTCACGTGACTTCTAAACATTTGCGACGACAGGGTGAGAGATCGATGAAGGCACGGTCAGATTGTAATCATCAAATTATTGGAGCCATGTCAGCCTCTTTTATTGGAGACGGGTTGGGGCTGATGCCCGTCTCCCTTGGAGAGGGGCTGGCAACAGCAGCCCGTCTCCACTGTGGAGACGGGCTTGATGCCCGTCACCATGTTGGAGACGGGCAATTAAAGAGGCCCACCGCGTGGGCCTCTTTTAATTGGGCGACGACCTTGGTTCATGCCGGGCCGTCGCCCAATTAAATAAATTTTAAACAAGTTTTGCCATCTGTTACTTCTTTTTTTTTTTCAGTCTGCAAGAAAAACCCCACCCCCACCCCACCCCACCCCTTACCCCACCCCTCACCCCCCCCCCCTTCTCCCCCATCTCCCCCCAACCTTTCCACCTCTCTATATACCCTTAACCATCAACGATATTGAGGGAATAATGAATATTTTTTTGGTTTTTATACATGTTGTATGTGTATATATATATATGTATGTATAGATCTAACTATAACCCCCCTCCCCCCAACCTGTGATGCTATGTACTCCCTCAACACATTACCCTCTCCCCCACCTTAGAAATAATTTATTTTTTTGAGTTTATTTATATACACATTTGTATATTTATGTACATCTATGTATATATGATACATTTTGTGTGTTATGAATCCATGTTAATAATGCACCTAAACTAAATATGTTAATTTAGTTTTTAATTTTTTTTTTGTATTTTCGGATGATTTTTTTTTTTTTGGATTTTTTTTTAATTTTTGAATTTTTTTTTGTTTTTTTTTGTCTATTATTTTTTTTTGTTATAATTTTTTTAATTTGTGTTATTTTTAACACATTTTGGTTATTTTGTTTTATTTTTCTGTTTTTGTTTTTTTTTTTTTTTTGTTTTTTTTATTTTTTATTTTATGATTTTTTTTTTGTCTATTATTTTTATTTGTTATAATTTTTTTTTAATTTGTGTTATTTTTAACACAATTTGGTTATTTTTATTGAATTTTCTATTTTTTTTATTTTCAAAATTTTTTTCATTTTTTTTAATTTTCGGATTAAATTTTTTTTTTTTAAGAATATTTTTTTTTGTCTATTATTTTTATTTGTTATAATTTCTTTTTTTTTAATTTGTGTTATTTTTAACACAATTTGATTATTTTGATTGAATTTTCTTTTTTTATTTTCGGAATTTTTTTGATTTCTTTTATTTTCGGATTAAAATTTTTTTTTATTTACGATTTTTTTTTTGTATATTATTTTTATTTGTTATAATTTCTTTTTTTTTAATTTGTGTTATTTTTAACACATTTTGGTTATTTTGATTTTATTTTCTAATTTTTTTATTATTTTTCAGATTTTTGGTTTTTAAATTTTCAGAATATTTAGTTTTTTTCATTTTTTTTATCTATAATTTTTGTTTTTTGTAGGTTTTTTTTAACACATTTAGGTTAGTTGTTAATTTTGTTCATTTTTCGGTTTTATTTGTTTTTCTAATATATTTTTTTCATTTTTTAATTGTCTTTTTTTGTAATTACTATTTCGTTTTTTTAATTATTGTTTGTTTTTTTTTTATATATATGTAGGTTATATTTTGGTTTTTTTTTTAATTTCTTTGTATTTATTTTTTTCCCTAAATTGGTATTTTCTCTTGATGTCAAATTTCGATAATCTTAAACCATAAAATTATAAATATAATTTGTTTGAGTAATATGTATAATGTACTGTTGCTGTGTAAATCTTTTAATTGCAGGTTATTAGATTATAAAGGGTGTTACGGGGAACCTCTGTCCGTTTGTTGCGTCCAGAGTTTACAGATTTTACGATAATATTTTTTGAAACTTCGGATTTTTTTTATCTTAACAATTTGTGATATATGATTTAAAATTTGGATAATCGTCAACCATAAAATTATTAATTCTAATGTCACGTCCGAGCCCGGATCAACTATTAATCTGTTTTATTGAATGATTCTAACTTCATATTTATTGAGTTGTCACATATTTATGTTGAGTAACCTTGTACATTGTATTTTGGGCCCTTCAACGCTTTATAGTGAACATTGTACCTTGCACACGAAGATTTTGAATAATTTGATTAATATTTGTCAAATAATTTAAAGTTAATTTCATGTATGTTTTTAGTAGCATAATTTTTTAATTTGTTATCATTTTCTGCGTTCAATAACATTGTTCTTGGATTGGATTGTTGTGTATCTTTGCCATGTTATCAAACTCATGCATGATAAGTCTCACTCATTGAATTCGGATAGCTCTTTTACATAATAATGTATTACGTAATTTTTAAAAGGAAATAACATTTAACAAATTGCTCAATGTGTCATTTCATGGAGTCAAATCGTGAATAGATGTATCAGAAATGGATTTACGGTAATCTTAATGAGGCCTTTATCCAAGGTGTTTCGGATTTTGTATCCTTTGCAAGTACCAACAGTATTATATGGATGGCAACAAGATAAGATGTCCATGTGTAAGATGTCGGAACTTAAAATTCCAAACAACAGGAATTGTGGTAGATCATTTGTATCAGAAGGGTTTTATGCCTTTATACTATCAATGGATTGCATAAGGCGAACATGTGTATAACAATTATGTTCCAAGTGCACCAACTTGGGCGTATAATCAAGAACAACAGCTTGATGAAATGAATAATTACTGAACATTGGTTTTTGACGCTGCCGGTCCGCAGTTCATCAACGATCATAGTGTTGAGGTTAATGAATAACCTAACATGAAAGCACAAGCATTTTTTGAGTTGTTGAATGCCGCTGATAGGCCATTGTTTGATGGTTGTTCGAAACTTACTCAATTGTTAATCGTGGCTCGATATATGAATATGAAATCCGAGCATAATATGAGCAACTCCCTATTTAACCGGTTCATAGAAGAATTAATGAAAGTGATGCCAGAGAATCATAACTTACCTGAAAACCTTTATAGATTTAAGAAACTCATCAAGCCATTGGGGTTGGGATATCAGAAGATCGATGTTTGTGTAAATGGATGCACCTTGTTTTATAAAGATCGGAGACTTATGGAAAATTATCCGCGTTGTGGTCACACACGTTTCAAGAATATAGCTGGTGGGAAAAAACAGGGAAATCCTATTTCCCACAAACAGTTAAGATATTTCCCTCTGACACTGAGGTTGAAAAGATTATACATGTCAAATGCTACAACGAGACACGTGATGTGGCACAAATATCACAATGTTGACGATGAGAATATTTGTCATCCATCAGATGCTGAATCTTGGAAATATTTCAACTCTGTGTATCCAGAATTCGCTTTAGAACCAAGAAATGTTCGGTTAGGCCTTTGTTCAGATGGTTTTAACCCGTACAGTTCAAATGTTCAACCTTACTCTTGCTGGCCAGTTATTATTACCCCATACAACCTTCCACCATGGATTTGCATGAAGGATCTCGTAATGTTTTTGACACTAATCATTCCTGGTCCCAAGCATCCCGGTAAGAATATTGATGTCTACCTAGAGCCTCTAATCGATGAATTGATAACTCTATGGTCGGAAGGAACATTATGTTATGATATTGATATGAAGACTAATTTTTGTTTGAGGGTAGTCTTGATGTGGACAATAAATGACTTCCTGGCTTATGGTATGTTGTCGGGATAAAGCATACATGAGAGGTTATCGTGTCCTATTTGTATGGAAAAGTCAAAAGCTTTTCGGTTACCAGCGAGGAAGAAGCATTCATTCTTTGACTGTTATCGTCAATTCTTACCGCATAATAGTTCATTAAGATGTGACAGGAAAAATTTTATCAAGGATAGGCACGAGATATCTACACCTCCACCACGATTATCTGGGCAACAAATTTGGGAACGGGTGAAAAATTTCCCAACAATCCAAGAGATATCTTGCAAAAAGCTAGATGGGTTTGGTATTGATCATAATTGGACGAAAAGAAATATTTTATGGGAATTGCCATACTCGAAGACGCATCTTGTTCGTCACAACTTAGACGTGATGCATATTGAGAAAAATATTTTCGACAATGTATTCAATACTATAATGGCAGTTAAGGGTAAGACTAAAGACAACCTTCAAGCTCGGAAAGGCATGTACACTTTTTGCAATCGGACAGAGTTGTGCGAAGACAATACGAACAAGTTCGGTGTATACACCCTTACCAGATAAAAGAGAAAAGTGCTACTACAATGGGTTGAAGGCATAAAATTTCCCGATGGTTATGCTTCTTATCTATCAAATTGTGTTGACATGAAGGATTTGAAAATGTCACACATGAAGAGCCACAATTGTCATATCTTTATGGATAGACTACTTCCCATTGCATTGCGAGAACTTATGCCGAAACAGGCTTCAGAGACATTTGCTGAACTAAGCTTATTTTTTAGCAATCTATGTTGTTCAACTTTGCAAAGAACCGATTTGGAAATGATGCAAGATAATATTGTCATGACGCTGTGCAAACTGGAAAAGATGTTGCCTCCTGCATTTTTTGACTCATTGGAGCATTTACCTGTCCATTTGGTTTATGAAGCGATATGCTGTGGACCTGTTCAATATCGGTGGATGTATCATTTCGAGAGGTTTTTGCAAGGCCTGAAGAGGGTAGTTAAGAATAAAGCACATGTTGAAGGATCTATTTGTGAAGCTTATCACGTCCTAGAGACATCAACTTTATGTTCATATTATTTTGAACAACATGTGTCAACTAAAAGTAGAAGGTTAGGTCGAAACAACCAGTATAACGAGGTAGAATATCCTGAGGGTTGCTTATTTATTTTTACTTGTTCGGGTTATCCAATTAGGGCGAATGCAGAGATCTCACTACCGGAGTATGATCTCCAGTTGGCACACTTATATGTACTCATGAATTGCCCAAAGGTATAGCCTTATATAAGGTATGTTTGCAATGATTGGGTATTCAATTATTAGTCGTTGGGATTATTACACCTTTTTTAATGAGCATCTTTACGAATTGAATGCAAATTGTTTGAGAAAGACTTGGAACAACAATACGACCCTATTAACAACAGAGATAGACAGTTGCATATTGACAAATCTTTCCCGAGATGGTTATATTGCCAGGTCAGTATTTTGTATGCAATTTCTGCCTATTCATTAAGGGCACGACCAGTTGAGTTTTAACCAAATGTAATCACTTTGCAGTTAAGAGATCGGTATGATGTAGATGATTGTGTGAAATATCTCTCCAAATGGCCACACAGAAAGTCACGTAGATGGTGTAGATACAAGGTAAACGGATACAGGTTCTCTACGATCGAATATGGGTCTTCAAAATCCATGAACAATAGTGAAATTTTTGTAAGAGGTACAGGCGATGGTACAGCTGGGGAAATAGGGTACTATAGGGTATTGAAGGACATTATTGAACTAGAATATCCTAATCCAACGTTACAACATACAAGAGTTGTTCTGTTTAAGTGCGATTGGTATGATAACACAAATGATAGCGGTGTGAAGTCAAATCATAGGACCGGATTGGTTGAGGTGAACGTGAAAAAAAAGATATCCCAAGCACGAACCATTTGAATTGATAGGTAAAGCCCAGCAAGTGTACTATTGTGTTTATCCAGGAGCCAAGAGAGAACGAGTGGATTGGGTGGCCGTCGTTAAAATCCGTCCAAGACATTTCTACGACATGGACAGACAAGAGATAGATGTGGATAATGTAACGACCCCAACCCATCCCTTCTCAATACTAGGTCAAAGTCTGCATTTACTGTTGCTGCGGTCTCAAGTAAATAATTAATGGTAACCTTACGAGAAAGAAAATACATAAAACTATTCAATAATAAATTTTTATATAATAATTTAAGTACAAAAGGGTGTTACGATATTTAAGATTTGATAACTACCCGACTATTTACAAACTAGGGTTTCAACACAGCTATCCTTCTACTCGGAAGTAGTACAAACAAACTCTAACTTTTACAACATGAATCCAACTATGACAGCAAGAGGCTTCGAGCATGTAAACATTCAAAGTCTATTTCCATTTCAAGCTAAGCTACACCTGCACTGGGGGGGGAGAAAAAACGGTGAGCTCTGGGGAAGCTCAGTGAGGATAGAATAGAAGAGTTTTGAAAACATTTCTGGTTGGTCTCTTTTGTAAATCATGATGCAAATCACATACGGTGGTATAACAAATTGTCCATATAAGATATAAATACATATGATAACTAGTAGTAAATTACATTTGAGTCATATATAATAACAGAAATGACATTTAGGTAAACAATAGTGGCATATATCCACAACAGATATCAGCCTACTCTCCGAGGGTAGAATGCCAAGCGAGAGTAGGACACTACTCTCCGAGGGTGGTACCAAGTGAGAGTAGGAACAAGTCAAGTATTTCATGAGGTGGCCAGCCTTGATCTCAATTTCAAATTCTTATCTCTTCCAAGACGATACTCCGGATTGTATCCAAAATCTATGACCGAGCATCTCCGAGGGCAGACCTGGTCCCAAGTAAGAACAAGATCTCCAAAGGCGGTAGGGGTCCCAAGTGAGAAGAGAGAATAGGTCCACGATAGTCACGGGAGCACCGGCAAGCCCTACGCCGCCCGGCGTCCAAATGCTATCGTGCCTGAGGTTGCAACCCCCAAGTACACACAAGCATGCACAAGTAGTCATAGAACACACAACAAATCATATAGGGATCAACTAAAGTGGTTGTCCTGGGCAAGTAATAAATATTTTATTGGCAATAGAATAACGGCTATAATAAAGCAATTTTCAAGTATAAATAGGGTATTATGACGGCATGCAAATAACATGTATAACATTTATGTAAATATTTGGGCAACATCTCTACTTATCTTATGCTAACACAATCAAATAAATCGAGCAGTAAATATTATCTAAGTCAACTCTAATTCAAATAAATAAAGAATATTAATAAGCATGATATTTATCTCAAGCTAGAATATTAAAATAACAAATCATGTTATAGACATATAATAATCATATAAACATATAAGATGTTGTTTTTAATAAAATCTCTCACCTCAAAATGCCAAAAATTGGAAAAGATTCGGACCCGTTTTGAAACTTTCAGAACGTTAACTAAACTGAATCGATATAATTTAGTAAAATCGGGCCAGAGAAAAGTGTTTGCCTGTTTGATTTCAAGGGGTCAGGTAACCCCTTTATATAGGTTTTCAAAACCAATCCATGCGGGACACGTGTCCCTCCACGTGTCTCACATGCGTAGACATTCCATGAATGTGTGACACGTGTCCCGCCACGTGTCCTGAGACACGTGTCACTCCCCGAGAGTGACACTAACATTTCGTTTTTTGTCCGTTTTGTGTGCAGGTGTCCTGATTTTTGTATTTTCGGGCCGGGATATAATTTTGCCAAATTTCACAATTAAGTAGTACAAGTTAAAAGAAACCCAATGGCGTATACCCGTTTTTCACGACGAGGTCTTGATTTTCCTATAATTGGCCCCGAAGTGAAACCCTTTTTCTTGATCAAAAATCCCTAAAATTCAGAAAAACTGTCGAAATGACCAGAAAAGTTAAACGAAATCACCCATACTCTTGTAAGCAGCTGAAAAGTTTTACTTAGTCATGATATGGGGTTTTACATCCTTGTAATGACCCTAAGTTTTATGTTAATTAATGTTATAAGAACACTTAATAATAGGTTACTATTAATCGTAATACCAATTGATTTTTAAATAGTAAGACAATTAATTATAAATTAAATACAGATAAATAATCATAAAGACACATTTTTCCAAAATAACAAATTAATAAATATAAATAAATACTTGTAAATGCATGGTCGGGCTCGGGTATTACAGATGATAATACAAGTTTTCAATCAGATCACATGAATGTGCCCCTAGTAGAACTGAATGTTTTTTATTCTAATTCACATATTAATTATTCGGATGTACATAGTAAAAATGTACGCAAAGATCTTAATAACGAACATAGAGACGTAAAAGAATATGTAAATGACGAAGAATATGAGCATGCAACAAATGATGATTGTGATGATGATGATGATGAAGATGACGATGATGACAATGACGATGATGATGAGGATGAGGAGGGAGAGGGGGAATGTTCAACCTTCCACAATCATGACGGTGACAATGGGGGAAATGATGATTTTTGAGAAAAACATAGGCCAGTACAAAAATATTTGTCATGGTTGTATTTCAATTGATCAAGCAATGATTCCTAGTGTTATACATAGATATATGACAGTTATAGTATATTATGTTACATAATTACATTTTTTCCGTCAATATATATTTTTTATATATTCTAATTCTATTGTGTCAATACAGGCAATGGGAGGCGGTGAAGATCCAACTCGCAAGGGGAAAAAACAATTGAAGCAGAGCAGTTTGTTAGGAAAAAGGACATCATCGACGAAGCTATTGTGCCCGAGACACAGCGATTCAATCAGGCCGGACCGAATGACGCTCAATACATGGGTAGCCGTGGATCTATAGGTGCACATCATATGAGTGGTCGTGGATCCACAAGGGCACATACAGCAACTGACCGTGTTGGTAGTAATGTCCCTGTGGTCATTGGGCGTGGTTCATCTAATTCATCAGTAGGAATGCGACATCGGATCCCAGACAATGCGCAACCCCAACAAGACCAGCCATATGTACTGGTCATGTCCACTAGTCATAATGAACAACACTGTTCATTAGCTGGACTGCCACAAGAGTTACAGGACTTATGTTTAGATGGTGATGGTTTTTCAATACCCGGTGGTGCGCAATGTTCTAATATGCCTGAGTCATCGCACGCTGCTGAAAGACGGGCTGCAAGAATTGAAGATTGGCAATTTTATGGATTCTAGTCTCAAGCCGATTATATGGTATGGCAAAATGACAAGTGGCGCTATGTGAAGGTCGTAGGAAATGGGTGTGTAATAGTTCAAATTTGAAGTTTAAATATTCTCTTTTTTGTAACCTAATATATCTGTTTAGATTATGTTATGTTATAGATGGGATCCATATAACACCGTCAAAAGTGTTACAAGAGCTCTACATGCCAGGTATGTAGAGTCGTGGTTGACATACAAACATGTCCTAAGTGATACAAAGAAATTATGGTTCGAATATTTCAGGGTATGAACTGTTAAAGCAATAGATATGGTGGGAACTATTGTACAATTGTATATTCCATTATTAAATTATATGGATGATAGTATTAACGCTTTCAGAGGGAGTACAAATGGCTTCCAATTGATGAAGCTGAAGTTTGGCGCAAATTTGAATCTACTGCAAGACGCCGAATTTCAGATTTGACAAACAAAAGACAGACAAGAACGAAAAAGTCAGATTTTATACCACTTGACATATGGAACGAAATGCTGGAGCTGTGACAAAGGCCAGAATGGCAAGAAATCTCAAAGAGAAATTCAGCCAATCGAAAGGCCAATCCGTCTATTCACTATTTGGGTTCAATCCCAACCCATGAGGCAGCTAGAAGAATGGTTTTGATTTCATCATCCAATCTTGTTTACGTATATATGTTATGTGTACGAAAAAAAATTCGTAACTACACAATTATATGTAAGTTGATTTGGTCAATTGCTATTGTAGAAAAAAGAACTAGGGATGACAGTGACTTATGCGAAGGTTTTCAAGAAGGCTCATCGCAAGGGGACTGACGGACCGTACACAGACTCTCAGGCCGAGCAGATAATGGTATGTATTATTCATGTAATTTCTATAAGATGTAGCAATGCATAGGGTTTATATTGAGGATAATTTGGGATTCACAGTATTGGCCTAAAGGTTTGTTGGTTTTGCAAAGTATTTATAATTGTTAAAGCTATTATTCCAGAGGAAAAACATACTTCGTGATTAATGAGCATGAATACGTATGTACACGGTGCCAAAATATTTCACAAATGGAATATGGTAACTTGTTTTACCCTGTTGTGTTGTCTAATGTATTTAGAAATCAATCTTTAGGGTTGTAGTAGAACATGATTAATATGTTGAGGTTAAGTGTGGTACTGTATGAGCTTGGATACTATATAGTATGTTGGCTTTATTCACAAACAGGTAATTGAGAAAAGTCCTAAATACAGAGGAGACTCTGTCCATTTTTTTTAATTTTTACGAGTAAATACATTAAAGACAGATGTAGTAACTTAATATTGTGTGATTCAATATTAAGTATGTGTAGCTTATAAACATTTGGTTGTAATTCACATCGGTTATGTGACACTAACTTGTTGTGTTGTCTTTTTAATTTAGAAATATCTCCTTAGGGTTGTAGTAGAACATGATTAATATATTAAGGTTTAGTGTAGTACTGTATGAGCTTGGATACTATGTAGTAGGTTGGCTTTATTCACAAACAGGTAATTGGGAAAAGTCCGAAATACAGAGGAGATTCTGTCCATTTTTATTTTATTTTATGAGTAAATGAATTAAAGACAGATGTAGTAACTTAATATTGTGTAATTCAATATTAAGTATGTGTAGCTTATAAACATTTGGTTGTAACTCACATTGGTTATGTGACACTAACTTGTTGTGTTATCTTTTTAATTTAGAAATGTCTCCTTAGGGTTGTAGTAGAACATGATTAATATTTTGAGATTAAGTGTGGTACTCTATGAGCTTGGATACTATGTAGTAGGTTGGATTTCTTCACAAACAGATAATTGGGAAAAGTCCTAAATACAGAGGAGACTCTGTCCATTTTTTTTTGACAAGTAAATGTATTAAAGACAGATGTAGTAACTTAATATTGTGTGATTCAATATTAAGTATGTGTAGCTTATAAACATTTGGTTGTAACTCACATCGGTTATGTGACACTAACTTGTTGTATTGTCTAATGTATTTATAAATGTCTCCTTAGGGTTGTAGTAGAACATGATTAATATGTTGAGGTTAAGTGTGATACTGTATGAGTTTGGATACTATGTAGTAGGTTGGCTTTATTCACAAACAGGTAATTGGGAAAAGTCCGAAATACAGAGGAGACTATGTCCATTTTCTACAATATGGTGAGTAAATGCGTTAAAGACAGATGTAGTAACTTAATATTGTGTGTTTCAATATTAAGTATGTGTAGCTTATAAACATTTGGTTGTAGCTCACATAGGTTATATGACACTAACTTGTTGTGTTGTCTTTTTAATTTAGTAATGTCTCCTTAGGGTTGTACTAGAATATGATTAATATGTTGAGGTTAAGTGTGGTACTGTATGAGCTTGGATACTATGTAGTAGGTTGGCTTTCTTCACAAACAGGTAATTGGGAAAAGTTCGAAATACGGAGGAGACTTTGTCCATTTTTTTTTTTTTACGAGTAAATGCATTAAAGACGGATGTAGTAACTTAATATTGTGTGATTCAATATTAAGTATTTGTAGCCTATAAACATTTGGTTGTAACTCACATCGGTTATGTGACACTAACTTGTTGTGTTGTCTTTTTAATTTAGAAATGTCTCCTTAGGGTTGTAGTAAAACATGGTTAATATTTTGAGGTTAAGTGTGGTACTTTATGAGCTTTGATACTATATAGTAGGTTGGCTTTATTCACAAACAGGTAATTGAGAAAAGTCCGAAATACAAAGGAGACTCTGTCCATTTTTATTTTTATTTTTGATGAGTAAATGCATTAAAGATAGGTGTAGTAACTTAATATTGTGTAATTCAATATTAAGTATGTGTAGCTTATAAACATTTGGTTGTAACTCACATCGGTTATGTGACACTAACTTGTTGTGTTGTCTTTTTAATTTAGAAATGTCTCCTTAGGGTTATAGTAAAACATGGTTAATATTTTGAGGTTAAGTGTGGTACTTTATGAGCTTGGATACTATGTAGTAGGTTGGCTTTATTCACAAACAGGTAATTGAGAAAAGTCCGAAATACAAAAGAGACTCTGTCCTTTTTTTTTTGATGAGTAAATGCATTAAAGATAGATGTAGTAACTTAATATTGTGTGATTCAATATTAAGTATGTGTAGCTTATAAACATTTAGTTGTAACTCACATCGGTTATGTGACACTAACTTGTTGTATTGTCTAATGTATTTAGAAATGTCTCCTTAGGGTTGTAGTAGAATATGATTAATATGTTGAGGTTAAGTGTGATAGTGTATGAGCTTGGATACTATGTAGTAGATTGGCTTTATTCACAAACAGGTAATTGAAAAAAGTCCTAAATATAGAGGAGGCTTTGTCCGTTTTCTTCAATATGACGAGTAAATGCATTAAAGACAGTTGTAGTAACTTAATATTGTGTGTTTCAATATTAATTATGTGTAGCTTATAAACATTTCGTTGTAACTCACATCGGTTATGTGACTCACATCGGTTATGTGACACTAAATTGTTGTGTTGTCTAATGTATTTAGAAATGTCTCATTAGGGTTGTAGTAGAACATGATTAATATGTTGAGGTTAAGTGTAATACTGTATGAGCTTGGATACTATGTAGTAGGTTGGCTTTATTCACAAACAGGTAATTGAAAAAAGTCCAAAATACAGAGGAGACTCTGTCCGTTTTTTTTTTGACGAGTAAATGCATTAAAGACAGATGTAGTAATTTAATATTGTGTGCTTTAATATTAAATATGTGTAGCTTATAAACATTTGGTTGTAAGTCCGTTTTTTTATGATGAGTAAATGCATTAAAGACAGATGTAGTAATTTAATATTGTGTGTTTCAATATTAAGTATATGTAGCTTATAAACGTTTGGTTGTAACTAACATCGGTTATGTAACACTAACTTGTTACTACTGTCTTTGTAGGCTCGTTACGATGAAATGCTCCAAACGGCTAGGAATGCATCTGAATCAGACTCGAATCCAACGCTTGTAGATGAGAACGCAGTAGTTTTGTAGGCTGTTGGACCACCACGCAAAGGTCGGATATTCGGGGTAGGTTCTCAGGTATCCGTTGAGTCTGTCTCAAATACTGCATCCCATCATTGGAGTGTCGTCATAGAGGAACAACTGATTGCTGCCGTTTCGCGTGCCATAGTGACTTTGAATGAAACTGTACAAAGTCATCGCTAGCGGATCGAGAGTCATGACGAGTTAATAATTCAACTTCAGCAACAAATAACGAAGCAGAACAAAGTGTTGGAAGTTCTCTACGCAAAAGTATGTGGTCAACCTGAAGACCAACAATATTCATCTTCACATAGTGATGAAGATGGATAGTAAATTGTGAGAATGTTATCTTTGTAGTTTGATGTTTAATACACTGGCATGTACAATACATTCTTTTTTATTACAGTTTAAAATAACAGTCTATATTATAAATAGATATAGCATATCGTATTTGCAGCATTATTTGAAATGTATTTCATATATGAAATCGGTTCAATTTGGGATTATATTTCAAAATTTTTGAAGGAATTATGACTAGTTTAATTAGATGGAATGATTAAGTTGGTGAGGGCTTCGTGAAGGGAATGGTTAGTGACGGATTGGTGAGGGGAAATGTTGGTGAAGGCTTGGCGACGACAATTTGTGACAGTTTTGTGAGGGGTTAAGTTGGCGAGTATTCAGTGACAGTAATCATTGGTGACGGCCGAGTGAGGAGAAATGTTGGCCAGGGCTTGTCGATGGGATACACAGTGACAGTTGGAAGACGACTCTAATTGACGAGGGGCCTGTGAGAGGAACCTTTGGTGACGGCCTGGAGACGGAAAATTATGGTAAGGGGTTGGTGAGGGCGGATTTGGAGACGGGATGGAGAGCATTTCCAGTCGTCGCCAAAACAGTGACGACACGGTGAGAGGAACCAATTTGGCGACAATCTCCTGTCTGACGGACAGTTCCCTTCACCGTGCCGTCGCAAATTCCACATTGGTGACGACACGGTGAGGGGAACCGTCTCTCGCAGAATCCATTTTTTTTTGTAGTGTATTGGCGGTCATAAATGTTGCTGGCTCTAAAGTTAACTAAAAAAGCACATATGATTCGCAATAGAGTGCAATCTGTAACAACCCAACGAAGGACATCAAATTAAATCGGATGATTGTGATTGTGATTATTTCTCTTGCTTTGGCTTTAATTAAAAATGTTTAGATGTTGAGTTCCACTAAGCAGTTAAACTGTTTGGAAATGTGCAAATTGTAATTATGACTAGATTAACACTTTTGGTGTAGTAAATGTTTCTATGCATGTGCAGATCCAATGACCAAAAAGAATAGAATATAGGATTAATACCATTTTTTCCCTTATTTTCAAAAGGGGTAAAAACCATTTTAGTCCCTCAGGTTTGCTCTAAAGATCAAATTGGTCCCTCAGATTTACAAAAAGACCAAAAAAGTCCATCCAGTTAACTTTTGTTAGTCAAATGTTAATAGTCAAAGGGTTGACCGAGTTAAAAGACCATTATATCCTTAGGCAACATATATTAAAAAAGAAAATTACAATAAAACTCTAAATCAGTCTAAAAAAAACATAATTCGCGTAGGAAAAAAAAACTAAAAAATATCAGTTCAAACATAAACAAATTAAAGTCAGTAATATATCGTTAAAAAATGAACAATCATGATTCATCATCTTCTCTGACCTGTACCCTCGCTGCTAATTATGTCGATGATGATTGTTCATTTTTTAACGGTATATTACTGACTTTAATTTGTTTATGTTTGAACGGATATTTTTTAGTTTTTGATTTTTTTTCCTGCACAAATGATGTGAATTATGTTTTTTTAGATTGATTTAGACTTTTATTGTAATTTTCTTTTATAATATATGTTGTCTAAGGATATAATGGTCTTTTAACTCAATTAACCCTTTGACTATTAACATTTGACTAACAAAAGTTAACTAGAGGGACCTCTTTGGTCTTTTTGCAAACTTGAGGGACCAATTTAGTCTTTAGAGCAAACCTCAAGGACTAAAATGATTTTTGCCCTTTTCAAAAGTGATACTTTTCAGTCCTTTATCTTATAAATTTGGGACACCGTTAGTCATATTTGCTAAATCCGTTGATTTTTGGACGGGAATAGCACGTGCGCAGCACATGGTAGTAAAATATCTCTACTATTAGGGATAAAAGCTTCTTTTGCTTATTTTTCTTTTTTAGCTTTTCTTTTCTTCATCTTCTTCATCTATCCTCCACCATTGAACCTCCATTACACCCACCTTGAATCCACACATCCAAATATAAACAAGACCACCTTTACTAACTCAAAAATTCATTGCTTGCATATTCTCAAACCCTAAATACGAATTAATTAATTCCATGATTCTTTTTTCCTTCTCATCCAGTGCTTATGTATTATGCATCATTCACAGAGAATTTCCAAATCAATGTCTAGGTCTTTATGATCCAAGACTAATCTTACATATTGCAGGGATTTGGAAAGGTAAAGGAAAAGAAGAAAAGATCACAAACATTCTCAAAACGAATTGATAAAAAAAAATTAAAAATTAAAAATTCAAATCTTGTAAATCACAATCAGAAAATCATTAAACATAAACATAACAAAGCATAAATTAAAACCAATTTTAATTCCCAAACGACAAAAGGAAAATGCATAATGCATCAATATGTTCTACAATCCCTAAATTTAAAACCCGATTCCCCAATTCTTTCACTTCACCACACACCTTCAACAACTCAAGTTCCAGCTACCATTTTACTTGCATATTCTCAAATCCCAACAAAAATCTTTACTACTGCCATTGTTCTTTCGAAGACAAAAAAGCAAAAAAAATGACGTCTCAAAAAACAAAGGCCCAATAATGGTTAGATGCGAAGCAAAAACATTTAAAGAGATTTGTGGAGTTAACTTTAATGCTTTCTTCACTTGCTTAGAGAAATGTAAAAAAGAAACATTAACATAAACCATACAACCTGATTAACAAGCAATAATATAGGGACACTGATTGTTGCGGTTATGGCAGTGATGGTGGTCATGGTGGAGTGTGAACCGGTGGTCAAGGGAAGAAAGAAAAGTGAGAAAATAGAATTGAAAAGAGGCATTTGGCTGTGGGGATATTTTTACCCCTGGAATTTGGAAAAAAATCTGATTCACGTGCCAAGCACGTGTATCTACTGTTAAATTTTTGACGAAAATATGACAAAGGACTAACGGTGTCACTCAAACAAAAGATAAGAGACTGGAAAGTATCACTTTTGAAGATAAGGGACTAAAGTGTCAATGAGGACAAAAACAAGGGACTAAAAGTGGTATTAACCCTAAAATTTATTTGAGACCCAAAGAAATTTATGTTAAAGTATAAAAGCACAATTTTAAATAGGGCACTTTGTAATGAATGAAACCTAACTGATATCTTCTTTTAGTTTCAAGTTTTTTGATGTTATCTGTTTTTATCAGATGTAAGAGGTTTTACCTCCTGTTTTTGAGTAGTGGAATGAAATCGATACTTGCTTACTTAGCAAAAAAAAATCTATGTTAAGTCCCAAATATCAATCTCTGAATGAAATTTGAGTTGTTGAAGTTTATTGCTGGACAACGGTGGGATGGCAGTGGAGCAGATTTGAGGTAAATAAATATATCCTTATGTCTCTCTCTATTTTAATCGCTTCAACATACGCTTTATCATGTATTTCTTAACCCCATTTCCTTGCCCCCGCCCCGTCATGGAATTTTCATGGGAAATAGGGGTTACTTGCACGGGTCTTTTGTTATTCATTTAAATAGTGCTGCATTGAATTTAATATAAAGCACATAATTAAAACTATAATGATTGATGAATATAAACATAAGCTTCGCATAAAGGTGAAATGAATTACATATTGAGTTCTACGTCCCAACTGATTAGCAAGAATAACATTTCAATAAGCGAGTTTATTGGATGCACATTGATTACCATTATAGTGAATGATGAATATAAATCTAAGTGTTGCATAAAGGTGACAATGAATTACATAGAGTCAACTAAATAGCAAAAATAACATTACAATAAGCAAGTTTATTAGATGCACGTCATTGACCTTCAAACATTTTTTTTTGTTAATGAATGATCACTTATTAGTAGTGGTTGCAACACTACTATTATTGAATATTGATATGTTTTTCTATTTTTTAGCATCATTAATCTTCAAGATATCATCCTTAATTATATTTTTTTAAACTATTTTGAAGTACAATTGGAAACTAATGACGAATCTCTTAATCCCTTCTGATCAACAATAAGTGGAGCATAGTCATGTGAAATTGCAAAAGTAAGTAATGGCGTATATTCTCTTGATTAGAAGAATAACTATAGTATTTTTCGAGATCATCATTATCTTCATCTTTAATTCTAATAAAATTTGTCTAATAATATCATTATTCTACGTTTTATAGTTATAACCTTAAGATTTTAGTAATATATAAGAATTAAGAAAATAAAAAGAATTTTAGACGTATGTGGGATGAAGAATGTTTATTTTCGCTTATCATCCCATTTGACAGTGAAATTAAAATTTAGTCTCTATTCTCGCTAATTTTAATTTTACACGTATATATACGAGACGGAAAATGTTGATGCCTATTTCCGGGGCAAAGATTCAGAAGAGCTTTTAGAAAGGAATCTGGCAGATATGGGAGGTGCCAGGCATTCACAGTGGACAGTGGTCGGTGGAATGTTTTAACCTTGGTATCCTCTTAGGCTATACTTACCAAAGTCTCTAAATCATGGCTAAAAATTATTTTACAGACTGTTAACAAAATAGAGACCCTACCTAAAAGTTTAGTTACTTTTTAGGTCTTTAAAAATTTTCCAACCACATTAGTGTTTGGGTCTCTATTTTAGAGACTCTATTAATTTTTCAACATAATCTAATTTTGTGCTACTTTTTCGTGAATTTTAGTACTTTATTTTTTTATATACTTATAAATTCATAATTTTTTTTTACGAACATTTCAACCTAAAAATTAATTAATTCTGACAACGATTAAATTTTGCCAAATATTATATCGTTAACTATACTCGATTACAACAACATTAATTTTCAAGAAACCAGAATAGCGGCCATTGGATATGATATTTTCTCGATGATCTCATCCATTAATTTGTTATCATGAAACAAAATATCTTATCCAAATGAAGGCCTTTGGATTGGGTTTTCTTTAAACGATCTGGATCGTCCATTTATTATCATCAATGAAATCTCTCATCCAAAATAAAGGCCTTTGGATTGGATTTCCAACTAAAAGATCTCAGTTGTCCATTCATTATCATCAATGAAATCTCTCATCCAAAATAAAGACCTTTGGATTGGATTTTCAACTAAACGATCTCGGCCGTCCATTCTTTATCATCAATTAAATCTCTTATCCAAAATAAAGTCATTTCGATTGGATTTAACTTAAATCTTGTCCGTCCATTTTAATCTTATCTAAAGAAATCTCTCATCCCCACAAAGACCATTGGATTGGATTCTCCATGGCGGATCTCGTACGTCCATTTTCTATCCTTTAGCCACTCATATAATTATATATAATACATATCCAACACTTTCACAATCACTATAATCAAACACCACAACTCTCACCACTCACTCTAAACTCTACATCCCACATTCTAAAATGTCCAACCAAGGAGGCGAGCCCGATTCCTTTCCACTTGATGAAAATGTCCGGATGCATCAAAATAACCGTCGTCGTGGTCATGCAATGATGATGACCATGTTCAATCAACACCAATCGATGATGCAAATTGCATATCAACTTGCTACGGAGGAAGAGAGTAGTAGCTCTGCACGTCAATTACGCCGACGATCCAAAAACAGAGACCACTTTGGTGCCCATGAAAGACTCATGGCGGATTATTTTGTTGATCAACCTTTGTATCCTCCTGCTGAGTTCACGTTACGTTTTCGCATGCGTCACGAACTGTTTCTGAAAATAATGGGCGATATCATCAACTATGACGATTATTTCAAGCAAAAACCAAATGCTGCAGGAAAGCAAGGCTTATCTCCCTATGTGAAGATGATGGCGGCGCTTCGTATGCTTGCATACTGAAACCCTGCAGATGCAAATGATGACTATTTGAAGATTGCAGAGACTACATGTTTGGAGTCCATGAAGCGATTTTGTCGGGCTGTCAATGCATTATACGACAATGAATATTTACGTCCTCCGAATAATGCGGACTTGTATAGGCTTATTCAAAAGGCACAACAACGTGGGTTCCCGGGAATGCTGGGTAGTTTGGACTGCATGCACTGGGAATGGAAAAATTGTCCTACTGCGTGGGCCGGAACATATGCTGGACACCATGGTCGTCCTACTATAATACTAGAAGCCGTTGCATCTTATGACACATGGATATGGCATTCATTTTTTGGAACACCTGGTGGAAGAAATGACCTGAATGTGTTATATAGTTCACCGATTTTTTCCGATATCCTTGAAGGTCGAGCACCGCAGATAAGATATACCATTAACGGCAGAAATTATAGTCAAGGATATTATTTGGCTGACGGTATATATCCTCGCTGGTCCACAATCGTCCAAGCATTTCCAGATGCACGTGAGCGTGATAAGATGTTTTTCAATAGGTTGCAACAAGCCTATCGTAAGGATGTGGAGCGGGCATTTGGTATCCTTCAGAGTAGATTCGAGATAATAAAAGGTCCATGTCGTTTCTGGCACGAACGTGATATTGGAGAAATTATGAAGACTTGTATCATTCTGCATAATATGATTGTAGAAGATAATCGCGAGGAAGAAAGAGATGATTTCAACGATGATCCATCACTTTACCATGTAGAAGAGGCCCTTGTGGAACATGCACGAAATCCCATAACAATTACTGAGTATTTGAACAATCGCCGTCAGGTGACGAACGAAGCGGCTTACTATATACTCCGAAGTGATCTAGTTGAGCATGTTTGGAACGAGTTTCGTACACGAGATCTCAATGTGTGACATCAATAGTTGTATTGTCCTCGTCTTTTAAGTCCTGGTTTAATAAATTTACTGTGTGTGTTCCTTTTTAAAAAAAATTAATAACGGTGTAAAAATTAATTGTACACAAATTTCTCAAACCAAATATAGCTTCAATTAGATTACAAAAATACAATATATGTAAACAAACCAACAGTACAACACACGTAGAAACAACAACAATATAACAGTACAACAATTCAAGGCATTTCAGGACGATAACCATCATCGTCAAAGTTGATAGAACGAGATGACCTCTTGGCGATGATTTTGTTTTGTTGGTCAATCATCCACGCTCTTCTGGCCGGAGTCTCAATGGTCGAAGTCTTCGTGGACATTATACTATACTCTGTTGCCCAGTCAGAACTCTCTTTGTACTCTTTCATAAGTTTTTGCATTGCTCTGCCTTGCTGAACGATCTCTGTCGCAACATCCTTGCCCTTTTTTAATTTTTTTGCCTTTTCTCTTCCAATTGGCCTCGAGGATGACGGTTCAGATTGGGTTTCGGGCACCGACTCATACGGAGAGTCATCTTCAAAAGGAAGCGGTGTACCCTCTTGAGATGCATTTTGACCTTGGTGGAACTCGGTAATCTTTCTCCACTTTTGACCATGTTGTAATATCAACCAACAATGATCAAGGTTGAAATTCTCTCATGTAACATTAGCGTAAAGTCGTTTGGCATCATCAAGCTGAAAAAACAAAAAATTCCATCACCATGAGTATTTTAAAAAAAAATAAAACTAAATCAACATATTTTGCTACATAAAACACACAATATCTGTTGCATTTGCTCCACTCCGTGGTCTAATTTGAGATTGAGCAAGATACTCTGCAAATTTCGTGCTTTTTTTGTTTATCGGGGTCCATCGTGATTTTAGAGATTTTGCAGTTCTCTTTTGCAACAGAGTCGTTGGAGGGTGAAATTCTTCGAATTTCATAAAGATTCGCGTCCACATTGTTGCCGATGTTTGGTTTCGGCCTGTAATTGGGTCTTCACTAATTGCAAGGTATGCTCGACATAACGCGATATCTTCTTCAATAGTGAAGTTGCGGCCCCTAACTCCTTCGCCGGAATCCATAGCTGAAGAAAAAAAAAATTAATGAGATTTAAATAATATGAACTTTTTAATTGAATACAAATTAGACAATTAATTAAAATTTAAATAATATGAAGAAAAAAAAATTAACAAATAACAAATTTAATAAAAATATCAAAAATATAAATTTAAATAATATTTAGAAAAAAATTCTACAAAATTATAAAAATTAATTGAATACAAATTAGACAATTAATTAAAATTTAAATAATATGAAGAAAAAAAATTTAACAAATAACAAATTTAATAAAAATATCAAAAATATAAATTTAAATAATATTTAGAAAAAAATTCCACAAAATTATAAAAATTAATTGAATACAAATTAGACAATTAATTAGAATTTAAATAATATGAAGGAAAAAAATTTAACAAATAACAAATTTAATAAAAATATCAAAAATATAAATTTAAATAATATTTAGAAAAAAATTCCACAAAATTATAAAAATTAATTGAATACAAATTAGACAATTAATTAAAATTTAAATAATATGAAGAAAAAAATTTAACAAAAAACAAATTTAATAAAAATATCAAAAATATAAATTAAAATAATATTTAGAAAAAAATTCAACAAAATTTTAAAAATTAATTCAATACAAATTAGAAAATTAATTAAAATTAAAATAATATAAAGAAAAAAAATTTAACAAATAACAAATTTAATAAAAATATCAAAAATATAAATTTAAATAATATTTAGAAAAAAATTCCACAAAATTTTAAAAATTAAAACTTACTTTAACAAATAAAAATAATAAATTAAATAACATAATTTTTTAAATAAAGAAAAACAACAAAAAATCAGTTTTTAAAAAAAAACAAATATGTAAATCAAACCCTCCCCCCCTCTCCCCTTTCATTTCCCTTTTTCCCTCACTGCCCCGCCTCCCTCCCCTCATTTTTTCTCTCGCCATCACTGCCACCCTCACCACCGCCATCATCACCATGACCATCCCCACCTCGCCATCATCACCACCGTCACCATCGCCAACTTGCCATCATCGCCACCCTCACCACTGCCATCATCATCGTGACCATCCCCACCTCCACATCATCACCACCCTCACCATCGCCATCATCACCGTCACCATCGCCATCTCGCCATCATCGCCATCATCACCGTCACCATCGCCACCTTACCATCATCGCCACCCTCACCATCATCACCGTCACCATCGCCACCTCGCCATCATCGCCATCATCACCGTCACCATCGCCACCTTGCCATCATCGCCACCCTCACCATCGCCATCATCACCGTCACCATCGCCACCACGCCATCATCGCCACTGTCACACCATCAAAACCACCGCCACCTTCACACTATCGCCACTATTACCACCCCCCACTCCCTTCGCCACCATGACAGAAAACAAAAAATTACCTTTTTTCTTTCGATTGAAGTTGTGATCTTCTGTGTTTTTTTTTTTTTTTTGCTTTCAACTTGAAACAAAATCAGACAATGTATATGTATATATACATATGTTGAAGGTGAACGTTGCCAACGTTCACCTTCAACGGCTAAAAAATTTGTGGCAGGCGACTTTCTGTTTTTTTTTTTTTTTTTTTTCTGAAAATGTCTGTCATTTGACAGACATTTGGAGACTCGCTACAGTGAGTCTCCAAATTTGTTACTTTTTTTTGCAGACTTATCAACTTTTATTTTTTGGGTCTCTAAAAAAAAAAAATCTTTTGGGTCTTTAAATTTACTACTGTGGTTAGATATTTACACATTAGAGTCTTTATAAAGTGTTATAATTACAGTTTACAGCCTCTGCTAAGGATGGCCTTACAAATCCAAGGACGTGGCATCAAAGATAGGAAATATACCAATCAGGCTTTTGCAAAAGTTATGACAAAAACACAGGACCAACTTATGGAGTGCTGGGTCCATCAATAATAAATTATCAAAGAAATAAAGGTTATTTATTAAAATGATTTTAAATTTTTATTTTTTTGACATTTAATTTTTTTATTTTTAATTTTAAATAAAATAATTATTTATCTTTTATTTTAGTGACAATTGTTAATTTTTAGAGTAAACTTCGTTAAAAAATATCATTAATGAGCATATGAATAACACGTGATCATAAAATTTACAAATTTTTAAGCGTAAAATTATGACACGATAAAAGATAAATATTTTAAAATTTAGGCATTTTACAGTCACGTGCTCACTAATCTTATTTTTTTGATAAATTTTACTTTAAAGACTAATAATTATTACTAAAATAAAAAATGAATAATTATTTTATTCAAAATAAAAAATAAATAACTTAAATATTAAAAAAGACAAAAATTTAATACTATTTTCATAAATTCACCAAGTTTTAAACTAAATATTTGCATGCTGTCCTTTTCATGGGACCTGTTATATCTAGTAGGTGTACGTGGCGCGATTGTGCAAGGACATTCAAATAACTAGTAGTTGAAAATTTATATTAGAACATCCCGGAACTCTGTAGAAGAGGAAGAAGAAGAAGAGCACATATTACAAAACAATTTATTCAAGAAAAAACTAGAAACTTCAGGAGATAATCCACACTTTGAACCTATAAATACATCATCTCAACTCATCTTAAAGTATCAGTTTGAGAAGCAAAACATTGAAAAGCTCATCTATTACAAGCTCTTCGTCTACTATCACACTCCTACAAGTTTTCTTTTGCTTATTAGCTCAAAATGTCTCTCATTCCACGCTTGTTTGGCAACAGATTAAATCCATTCTCTCAAGACCTATGGGATCCATTCTTCGGCTCTGATCAAACCACCTCTTCATTTGTCAACGCACAAGTCGATTGGAAAGAAACCCCAGAAGCTCACATTTTCAAAGCTGACCTTCCAGGGCTGAAGAAAGAAGAGGTGAAAGTTGAAGTCGAAGAGGGAAAAATCCTGCAGATAAGTGGTGAAAGAAATGTTGAAAAGGAAGACAAGAATGACAAGTGGCACCGCGTCGAGACGAGCCGGGGGAAGTTCCTCCGGCGGTTCAGGCTGCCGGAAAATGCTAAGGTTGATCAAGTGAAGGCTTCCATGGAGAATGGGGTGCTAACTGTGGCGGTGCCTAAAGAAGAGGTCAAGAAGCCTGAGGTCAAGACCATTGAGATTAGCGGTTAATAAAGTTAAACAAATGAATATTCAATTCTTATTATCCAATATAAGTTGAATGATATGATGTGTTTGTGCGCTTTTTTTTTTTTTTTTTCTTTAATCTTTTTCTGCTCTCGATGCCAATGTAATTTATGTATCGAGCAAATTAATAAATGTGCTTTCTTCGACTAAACGGTCGTGATTTCATTTCCATTATCGAGTTTCGTGATTTTGAGATCGGGCGGGCTGATTTTTGTCTTCTTGAAAAAGAAATGAGGAGAAAATCAGAGGTCAGTACTGTAGAAATGCGATTGATGAAAAATTAGAACCAACAAAATGTTATATACTATTTTTATTTTTATTTTTAAATATTATTTTTTAAATATATGTTTAGTTGATATAAAAAAAAATAAAAAATTTATTATTTTAACATGTCAACTAAATATTTATATAGAAACATTATATAACATTGATCACATATCACGGATACCACTTCCACCCGCGAACCAAGAGGCTTCTGTTACCTCCTCCAAGCACGATTCACCGTCCACCACCACATCGCGACGACTCTACCTTATTCACTTCACTGGCACCACTACCGATGAGCTACACCGGTGGTATGGTTCTTTTCTTCTCAACAACAAACTGATTTATACCACACACCATACAAACACAAAAATCTCAATAATATTTTATCTGATCCACAAAATAAAAATTGACGGCTTCACTTGTGTACATGGTCCCAAAATGTGTTTGGCATTGAGTTATTCTTTTTATTTATTTATTTATGGTTTTATGATATTTAGCTATAGAACCATTATGGGTATTTATTTGTTTATGGGTTTGATTTAATCTATCCAGTTGTCATCTTTGATAAAAATCCAATACTAAAATCAATACCATTTTTCTGAAAAATCTCAAATCTATGTATGTATTCTTGATCTATTACCTACTTCTTTTGGTATTGTGGTGATGTAGTGCCTAAGGATGTTGACGAGGGAGATCCTGAGCTGAACATGACGTAGCCGGGTCGCATGCCGACCTAAAGCATCTGACCCGACCCGAATCAGACCCAAGTAAATCCTAACGGTTATGCCAACTAATCCGATAAGACGTAAAGCAAGGCACACGACTCGGACCAGCAGACAACAACTTTATCTGCTGGGTAATAGCCTTATCCATCGGTTATACAGCGCGGGCAGTCGGTAGCATATCGGGCAGCATCGTACATTAATTGCTGCCCAAACCCATATTAGTATAAATAAAGTTCTTCCCCGCATTTATGAAGGTAACTCATACATTAAATACACCCAACTACTGCATTCAGTTCGAACAAACTAATCATTCCCATACCCTAGGAGAAAATATGGGTAGTTCGATCAGAAAGTTCAGCACGGTCTAAAGCTGGTTACCCGACCTCAACTGTTGAAGTTCTTACCCTTAAAAGTTTGGCGCCGTTTGTGGGAAGAGTAGTCCTACTAATCCCACCACCCATTGAGAAACTACCATGGTACAGACCCGAAGCCACAGTTTGCCAATAGAGGACTCACCCACCTTGGGTGAGGACCTCGAAACTACCCAAACGCCTAACCAAAACCCAAACCAAACCGACGTTAGAACGAGCCAATGTATACACTTGACCTCATAAACTACCTAGCTAGGGGATGACGACTTCACGGTAGGCATAACGCCCGAGATAAAGCTGATGTTTCGGATGTTCAAAGAACTTAAGGAACAGGTAACACGCTTGGCTGCGGACCTACCAACAGCTCCCGTCACGACCCCCCCAACCAGAGCGACCCCAGTTCTGAATCTCGACTTTAGGACGGGCTCAAGGCCAAAACGATAACGACGGATCTCCCGAGCCGGTGGTCCGAGCGAATGAAATCAGAAATCGAAGGGCCACCCCTATCGACCTCGAGCAAGCTAAAAATGCGGCTGCCATAGCCAAAGTCATAAACCTGCTCAGTGTCAGCCCTTTCTCTCCCGAGGTTCTAGCTACACCGCTTCCCGTAGGTAATCAGATGCCGCACTTGGCGATGTACAATGGGGATAGTGACCCCGCTAGCCATTTGTTAAACTTCGATCATCATATGACTCTCCATGATATGACGGATCAGATGAAGACGAAGGCGTTCCTGACTACCCTGGTGGGCAATGCACTGGACTTGTCATGCCCTGACCCAACCCTCACGCTAAAAGGTTAAGTCCGGACCTGACAAATGGACAGAGTCTCCTCTGTACCATGGACTATCTGGATACCTGTAGGCAAAAAAATAAAGCCACAAATATGAACCACATCATTCTCCAATCATAACTCCAGCAGTTCCCAGCTTCAAAGTTATCCGAGCTTTAAGCAAAACAAGACTTCACAACATGCAAGTATGCAAGGTTAAAGCCATTGAAAATCCATTCTTTTTAATCTACTTGTCTTACCACTCTAACATCAACATATAAACATCTTATAAATTAAAGCTAACCAACTTCGATATCACACAAGCATGCAACAAAATAGCAAATAGAGTTATAAGTTATTACATACCGCTACTATACAACCCTACTATATCATTCTATCTTTTACAAGCCTTCAAATACACAAATATTTATAAGCCCATAGGCTCAAAATAGAATATAATACAAGCAAGTTTTCACATAGTCCAACAAACAAGCACTCCACCTCAACAATAAGCACACAGCAATCAGGGCAACTCTTCCACCTGCACCTCCTCTTCTCCCTCAATAACTATGAGCTGGGGTCAACCTCAGCACCTCTTGAAACATGTTAGCGAGCTATGAGCAACCACAATTGTCCAGTGAGGGATATAGTCTATCGGGGTGTGCAATGCAACAAATAACACAAATAAAGCATTTAAACAACTAAATAACAATTTAAATAACAAGTTACCACACATTTAAAAAAATACGAATCACTTTAACCCCAACACTCCAGAATTCACTTGATCTTCAACCACAAACCACGAACCTCGATCAATGTGCCGTCAACCACAAACCACGAACCTCGATCAATGTGCCGACATAACCTCAAACACTCTAGTGGGTGTACTGCGGATGTACCCCAAAAATCCTATGACCCAACACCCCCTGATAATCTCCGGACCAAGCGAGTGAGGGACTCGAGAACGGAGATCGAATATCCACTGGCAAGCCCGCTGCCTCTCAGCCGATATCCAATACATCTGCCCTTGACACTATGGTTGTGCAACTACTATGCAATGCACTTAAACCAATGACAATACAACAATAAAATAATACAAGAACACATAGGAGGGACAACAAAGTAGGTTGCCCTCAGAAACAATTAAAATATAAACATTAGCACGAAATTAGCTATATGAACATAACGGGGTCAATATCTTATTTCTCACTGATGTGACTGTATTTGCAGTACTCAAACATTGGTATTTGTACTATATTTTCATATTAATTTAGGAATAAATGCAACACTTTGATACTTTTGATGCAATATAAGAAAATACCGGAAAGTGAAAGTTCAGACCCAAAACAATCCAAAATGCAAGTCAAAAAGTGAAGAATGGGAAAAAGCACGAGAACCGGTGGAAGAATGAAGTAGATAGAGACAGAATTTGGCCGAAACTAGTGCATAATCAGACTCAGAATGCTGAAAATAGCCCGAAAATGCCTCGATCAATACTCGATCAAAGCTCGATCAAAAGTCAAACATTCAAGCCAAGAAAATCAGCAAAATGGAGCTTGAGCGTGCCCTCCTAGCGCTCGAGTGCCCTACATAGAAAATTCGACCAACTTCTAGAAGAAAACACGTGGCAAAAATTCAACGATGGAGTAGAAGCGCGATCGAGCGGTCCTTTTGGGTGATCGAGCACCCGTCATGGAAGGATCTGGAAGCGCTCCGTGGTGCGCTGCAATTTAGCGTAGCAGAGGCGCACTCGAGTGCACATCCCAAGCGCTCGAGCGCGCCTCTGATTTTCTGTCTATAAATAGACCACCCCTCCCTCCAAATTTTATAATTAATTTTTGAATAGTGCCAATATTTTTGGTATAATTTTGAGTTAATTCTAGTTAGTTTTAGTTATAGTTATAGTTTATTAGTAGGATATAGCGAAAATCTCAAGTGGTTCTTATTCGGGGAAATTTACCCGATTAGCTACTTTTAGGGAGAAGTCCGACCCTAGTAGTTATTATCTGGGAGAGGTTCTACCCGAATAGCTTTTAATAGGAAAGCTCTTATTCAGGGAAAACTCATCCCTAGTAATTCTTATTCGGGGGAAATTAGTTCCGCCTGAATAACTATTTTGCGTCGGATCTCTGCTCAAATTTCGGGGATCAAAAATACACAATCGTCAATATGAGAGAGCCTTTCTTGACTTTTTTTTATTTACATAACTCGTATTCATTTATGTATGAGTAGATTGATATCTATGGGTGAATATTGTAAATGATAGTATTTTAATATATGGTCTCAGATTCAGCTTATTCAATTCATATTATAATGTATGACTTGTTTTAATTCAATATTCATACGTAGTGCTTTTAAAGTAGATGTTATGAATGCTTTACTTTCGTACCATAATATTATACTTGTAGTTGATATTATGATTGCGTTACTTTAGTGCCATATAATTGTTTTAATCATGAGTCTATAGGTTGTACCATAGACTCCATGAAACTATAGGTTGTACCACAATTTCTATCTATAAGGTTAATTCCTTAGTTTAGTTTGCCTTGTTGTACTTGGTTAAAATAAGCTAAGTAGATTAACTAGGTCTATAGCTTTTAGCTTAACCGGATGTATCCTTGTAGCTTAAGCTTTTGCAGAATTAGATAACCTAGATTCCGAGTCTATATTAATTGCCTCATTTACATATTCTAACCCCTCGATCACTACCTCTCATATCCATACTTAGTTAGATTAACTTAGATAATTTAGTTAGTTTAATTTACATTTTTGCACGTTACTCAAACTCCAATTGCAAACCTGTCACTTAAGCATTTTCAAACACTTTCACACTACTGTACTAACTTAACTAACGAGCTTCCCTGTGGTACGATTCCGCACTCAGAGCACACTACACTACGAAGATCCGTGCACTTGTAGGTATTTTAACTTGGTTTATTTTACACACTTTTCACACTCCCACTGGGTTGCATCAAGTTTTTGGCCTGTTGCCAGGGAAGCACGGTATAGTTAGTTATTGATAAAAGTAATTGTGAATTTGTTTTAAGTGTTATAATTACTGTTTATATTGTTTATACTTGTTTTACACTGTTTCAATTATATAACTGTCTGTAAAGTATATTAGTATTTTAAATTTTGTAGTTTTATTTCGTATTTAAGTTTATAACTATTTTAAGCTTTTATATACTTAGCATATTTGCTTATAGTTTCTTACTGCACTTATATTTATATTAGTTTTTGTATGCACAGGGGTCATTCCTTGGATCCGGAACTCGCCCCATATAATCCTGAGCCCCAGAAAACTCCGCGAATGAGTGTCCCTGTCCCGATGGCAGATCAAGAAGAAAATGTTCAAAACCTTCCACCTCTCCCTATAGTTCAACCTGTTAATCGACCTGTGAACCAACCAATGACTTTACATCAATATTTTTCTTCGGGCGATTATAATCCCGAGTTTGCCATAGCCTCACCGGCTCTTGGCAATGTCAACTTTGAGCTCAAGACAGGGACAATTTCAATGCTTCCTTCCTTCTACGAAAAAAGCAACGAAAACCCTCACTCTCACATCATACAATTCCTAGAAGCATGTTCAACGCTTCATATTCCAAATATGACCCGTGAGAATATTCAACTGCGTCTATTCCCATTTTCATTGAAAGATAAAGCCAAACAGTGGCTAAATCATTTAGACGCATGAGTTATCACTTCTTGGGAAGAACTTATTCGGAAATTCTTACATAGGTTTTTCCCAATGGCAAAAAGTACCACTCTTCGAACTGACATCATGACATTTGCTCAATCGGACTTGGAGCCATTTCATGAAGCAAGGGAAAGATTTCTTGATCTTAAAAATCAGTGTCCTCACCATGGGTTTGATCGTCACGAACTCTTGCATTATTTATTTAAAGGTCTCACACCTCAGTAGAAAATGATGATAAATGCAATGAGTAATAGAGGTTTTTATAACCTCACAACAGACGAAGCTTGGAGTAGAATTGAGAATATAGCTGAAGATTCTCTTCAGAGCACAACTATAGATAGATAAACTAGAAGCACCCACAATCCCCAAAAGAAGGCATTGTTTGAAGTTAACTCTAAATCCAACACCCAATTGACTGACAAAGTAGATGCCCTAGCCCAGCAAGTAGAAAAATTCATATCTCTAGGGTCTACTTCTTCATAAGCTCCTCAAATCACGGAAGTGTGTGTTGTATGTTCTCTAGTAGATCACTCTACTTTGGACCGTCCAATCGGTTCACAATTTTCTGAATTCATGCAAGAACAAGTCCATGTCACTCAAAGATATACAAGGAATTATGATCCTTATTCCAACACATATAATTTTGGTTGGCGAGATAATCCTGCATTTTTATGGTGGCAAAGGAATCAAAAGCCTCAGTTTCCTCAACAACAATATCATAAACAACAAGGAAACTTTGAGCCTCGTTTCCCTCAGCAGCCATATCCAAGGCCACAAAACTCTAACCCTTCTGGATTTTACCAAGTCCAGAAAGAACCATTCCGAACACAGCGAAATAATTTTCCCGCTCTTCTTCCTGCACAGTCATTATCTGATGACAAGTTTGATAAACTCTTACAATTGGTCCAAGTTTAGCAACAGTCTATTGCTAAACTTGAAGGGCAAATTGGGCAGCTGGCCCAGAATATAAGCAGGAGAGATAAAGGTAAACTCCTATCTTAGACCGTGAAAAATCCACGAGGACAATGTAGTAATGTCCAATCTGAGACCGCCCAAGAACAGGCTAAGGCCGTAACTACCCTTAGGCCTGGGAAAGTGATAGACAATGAGGTTAGAAAGAAGAATCGGGATGTTCCTGAGGAGATAGAGGAACCTGAGATTGAGGTTTTAAGCAACAATGTCGATGACTACCGTAGGAATAAAAACCCAATGGTAGAGCCTATAGTTGAACCTTCATCCAAAGTACCTTTCCCAACAGCTTTGGCCCGTCTGAAGTCGATTGATGATCTAAAACAACTCAAGGTCTTAGAGCATTTAAAAGACATTAAGATCAATATGCCTTTAGTGGAGGTAATCATACAGATTCCAGTCTATGCCAAATTTCTGAAAGATTTGTGTGTGAAGAAAGACAGACCAACTCCATTCCTAAGAAGGTCCGTCTTACTGAAAAGGTTAGTAACATCTACACTAGAGGGCTGCCTCAAAAGTGCAGTGACCCAGGAGCTTTCACCATTCCATGTTTAATCAATGATCAACGCATTGAAAGCGCCTTGCTAGACTTAGGATCTAGTATTAACCTAATCCCTCACACAGTTTACCATAGGTTAGGTCTTGGAGTGTTGACATCGACAAATATAACCGTCCAGGTGGTAGATAGATCTGAGCAAAGACCTCGAGGGATTGTAAAGGATGTCATCATTAGAGTAGGAAAATTTCTGTTCCCAATGGATTTTATTGTGTTAGATATGGACTTAGGCCCTGATAACAAGAATACCACTCCCGTCTTATTAGGCAAATCATTCCTAGCAACAGCTGATACTGTTATTTACTGTAGGACGGGAATAATAGAACTAACATTTGGGAATATGAGAACAAAATTTAAGGTTGCTGATGCAGCCAATAAGTTGAACCAAGATGAGGAAGAATAATGCTTCCATTTAGATATCATTGACTCGTGCATAGATGAGTTTGCCCATTCAATCTTAACTCCTGATGAGGAGGTAACATAGCTAAAACGGCTCTTGTATGAATGCGATATTTCTCCTGAAATGGTCGCCTCCACTTCCATTGTTACTGATCCAGAGAAGAACGATCAAGTAACAAATCCTTTCCCTGAGGTCTCAGATTGTCCCATAATTGAGTCTCCACCAGCATTAGAACTCAAAACCTTGCTCCAATATCTTAAGTATGTCTACTTAGGACCTAATGAGACCCTGCCAGTCATTATTGCCTTGGATTTGACTCCCGAGCATGAAGACAAACTTTTAGAGGTCCTGAGTACACATAAACAGGCGATAGGTTGGACAATTTCTGACTTGAAAAGAATAGATCCCTCTGTGTGTATGCACAAAATTCATCTTGAGGAAGGAGTTACTCCTTCTCGAGAATTTCAGAGAATACTAAACCCAAAGATTGGTGATGTCGTCCACAAAGAGATCATCAAGTTACTTGATGCGAGTATTATATACCCGATTTCTAACAGTCCATGGGTAAGTCCAGTACAAGTGGTATCGAAGAAATATGGGATTACTGTAGTCCCAAATGACAAAGGAGAGCTAATTTGTACACACACCACAACAGGGTGGCGTATATGCATTGATTATAGAAAGCTCAACTCCAAGACAAGAAAAAACCATTTCCCTTTACCCCCTCCTTGACCAAGTCCTAGATAGAGTAGCCGGACAAGGCTATTACTGCTTTCTAGACGGGTATTTGGTATATAACCAAATCCCAGTCTTTCCCGAAGATCAGGAAAAGACTACTTTCACATGTCCCTATGGGACCTTTACATTTATGCACATGCCTTTCGGTCTTTGCAACGCCCTTGCGACATTTCAAAGATGTGTGATGGCCCTCTTCTCAGATATGATCGAAAACTTCCTGGAAGTCTTCATGGATGACTTCTCAGTATTCGGAGTTACTATCGATGAGTGTCTCACACATCTTTCACAAGTGCTTGACCGATGCATTGAAATGAACTTCGTTCTAAGCTGGGAAAAAAGCCATTTTATGGTTAAGCAAGGTATAGTTCTGGGTCATGTTGTTACACATGATGGAATCTATGTGGATCCAGCCAAAGTCGAGCTAATAGAAAAGCTACTCGCACCCAAGACGGTGCGTGATATCCGATCACTCCTTGGTCACGCTGGTTTCTATCGGCGGTTTATCAAAGACTTCAACCACATAGCCCGACTTCTCTCTAGTCTTCTAGCACACGATACCGAATTCAACTTTGATGACAAGTGCTTAGAAGCTTTTGAGAAGCTTAAATCCTTGCTATCTTCTACTCCTATCATCCAACCTCTTGACTACAGTCTCCCCTTTGAAATAATGTGCAATGCATCTGATTACGCATTGGGAGCTGTATTAGGACAATGTAGGGATAAGCGACCTACTGTGATATACTATGCAAGCAAAACCTTGGATGATGCACAAAAGAACTACACAACCACTGAAAATGAATTGTTAGTTATAGTCTTCTCCCTGGACAAGTTCAGATCTTACATTTTAAGATCCAAAGTAATAGTCTACACGGACCGCGCGGCTTTGCGGTATTCGCTGACCAAAAAAGATATAAAGCCCCGTTTAAGAAAATACTCAGTTCACCACAAGATAGCGACGCCTTACCACTCACAAACAAATGGTCAAGTGGAGGTGTCGAATAGGGAAATTAAGTCAATTCTTCAAAACACGATTAGGCCCAATCGAAAAGATTGGTCAAGTCGTCTATGCGACGCATTGTGGGCCTACTGTACTGCTTTCAAAACTCCCATCGGCATGTCCCCGTATAGATTGGTATACGGTAAAGTTTGCTACCTTCTTGTTGAATTAGAGCATAAAGCCTATTGGGCTATTAAGCCCCTGAACTTTGACTTGCAACAAGCGGGTGAATGTAAGAAGTTGGCATTGAGTGAACTGGAAGAGCTTCGTTTCGAAGCTTATGAGAATGCCAAACTTTACAAAGAGATAATGAAGAGGATTCATGATAGATCTATTCTAAGAAAAACCTTCTCTCATTCTGATCAAGTTTGGTTGTTTAATTCTAAATTGAAGTTCTTCCCAGGAAAATTGAAAACAAGGTGGGATGGTCCATTTGAGGTGCTTAAAGCATATCCTTTTGGAGCTGTCAAGATTAAGCACCTCGAAGATGGGCGTATCTTCACAATCAATGGGCAACGATTGAAGCATGCATTCAATCCTAAGGTGGTCCTTCATGAAGTTGAATCCGTTGAACTTCTAGACCCTGAATACCTTCCATAGAATAGAATCTGCCTAGTTGATGGCATTAAACTCAGTACAACCGTCTAGCTAAAGATGTTAAACTTAGCACTACTAGGAGGCAACTTAGTATTCTTTTGTGTTAATATTTATTTAAATTATGTCGTTGCATGTACTCTGTGAATCTTTCTCCAGCTTTAGGTGGTTTAGGTTTTGACCCTGAGGAACATTCATAGAAGTACCAGTGTTGTTATACTATTGGTCACTGTACGTTTCTGTGTGCAGCTAGCTTAATTATGTAATTCTGTCTTATAGTGTGAGCTACACCACCAGCTTAATGTAGTTTGGGTCTATTGGGTATTACTTGATAAGGTAGTTAGGAGTGTGAGCATACACCAGACGTAACGTTTGTGACGTAAAACCCCACTATTCTATCCTTGAACCTGTGGAACCAGCTTTGGCCTTAAGTGGCCGAATGAGAGCACTAGATGTCATGAGCATAGAAACCTCTGGAAGAGCTAGTCTTTGTAGGAGTATCAACTCTAGAACCCTAGAAAAGAGTCTAAATGGTCTGGGTAGTTTATTTATTTGCTTTATGTATTAGTTATTTTCCTTGACCATAATTCTTTTTGGCCCCCTCTCTTATACTATTTTGTATAGATTAACTAATTATTTTTTTTTTTGTGTTGATGATAATCTGCAAAATGCTTTGTCTACTAATCTTTAATTGCAGAATGATACATGTTTTGGCAAAAGTTAGTAGAAAAGCTTTGGCATCAACATAGAAATACTTCACATCAGGCGATATCTTTCCTTACTACATTTTCCTTTATACCTGATCAACCAGCACTGTAGAGTAAGCAAACCATAGGTTTGGGGATGTAGCATTTGTCATTATGTTATTACTTGCAAATTACACTCTCACTGTCATACATTGCTATTTGCTTGAGGACATGCAAAGTTTCGGTGTGGGGGTGCGTATATTTCATGATAATATTTTTCAAAATATGCAAGAAATATACCATTTTTGTTCATAAGTAGAGTAGTTTGCTACCTTACTTGTTTAAAAGAAGATGATTTAGATGATTTGAGAACCTGTTTTGTTAGCTATGTATTGTGAAAAACTCTGAGGAAACTTTGTAAGAAAAACTTTAGGGTACTGTATTCATGAGTAAACCTAGTTGTTCTTCTTTTCTTCAATTGATAGCTATGTGATTATAAAAGGACTGAGATATGATTACTGTTTGTTATGAGAACTCCTTGTGATTGAAACATGAACCCTTATGCCATGTCTGTACAGTATGTTATGTTACTCTGACTGTTTGTACACTCTGAAAGAAAAAAAGAAAAAGAAAAGGAAAAAAAGGAAAAAAAGGAAAAAAAGGAAAAAGAGTTGTACATACTTTTACTGTTGAATAAATTTTTGGTGTAAATATGTTGTAAATCTCTAAGCACCACTATCTTAGACATTGTAATTTGGGATATGTGCTATAGTGTAATGTTTCGAGCCTGGATATCTCGAGTGATTAAGGCACGTAGGGGTCCCTTTAAAACCTGGCAACTTCAGTCATAATGGCGGGGGATTGTTGGCCTTAAAGTCCGCTACATGGGATATCTAGAAAGCAAAGAAAACTGAACACTATATAGAGATATTGTAAGTTGTACTTTTATATTTTTGGCAAATGTAAAAGGGTTTAGGCATGATCAAGAGTTTGATTGCAAATAAAGGTAAGAATCTCAAAGTCTAATCTGTTTGCATGTCTTGAAAATTGGGAATTGTTTGAACTTAATTTACTTAGTTTACTTCTAAATATGTACTCCAAAGCAATCAATAGTTGATTTTCAAGAAGAGTATCTATTTGTTAAAACTATGTAAAGGTTCTTTTATCATGATTATCATCAACTGCTGAATAGGTTTAAGTTAGTAAATTGCATTTCTCATGCTAAAAGTTGGAAAATTTTGACAAAAAGAAGGGATACATAGCATTCATCTGTTTTTGACTTGCAATTTTTTTTGGAAATTCCACTTTGAATATGTTTTAAAGACAGTCTTGCTTGAGGACAAGCAATGTTTAGGTTTGGGGATGTTGATGTGACTGTATTTGCAGTACTTAAACCTTTGTATTTGTACTATATTTGCATCTTAACTTAGGAATAAATGCAACACTTTGATACTTTCGATGCAATGTAGGAAAATACCGGAAAGTGAAAGTTCAGACCCAAAACAATCCAAAATGCAAGTCAAAAAGTGAAGAATGGGAAAAATCACGAGAACCGGTGGAAGAATGAAGCAGATAGAGATGGAATTTGGCCGAAACTAGCGCGTAATCAGACTCGAAATGCTGAAAATAGCCCGAAAATATCTCGGTCAATGCTCGGTCAAAGCCCGATCAAAAGTCAAACATTCAAGCCCAAAAAGTCAACAAAAGGGCACTTGAACGCGCCCTCCTAGCGCTCGAGCACCTTACATGAAAAATTCCACCAACTTTTAGAAGAAAACATGTGGCGAAAATTAAATGATAGAGCAGAAGCGTGCTCGAGCGCCTGTCACGGAAGGATCTGAAAATGCCATGTGGTGCACTGTAATTCAGCGCAGCAGAGGTGCGCTCGAGTGCACCTCCCAGGTACTCGATCGCTCCTCCCAGGCATTCGATCACGCCTCTAATTTTCTGTCTATAAATAGACCCCCCCTCCCTCTGAATTTTGTAATTAATTTTAGAATAGTGCCAATATTTATGGTATAATTTCGAGTTAATTTTAGTTAGTTTTAGTTCTAGTTGTAGTTTATTAGTAGGATACGGGGAAAATCCCACCTAAGTGGTTCTTATTAGGAAAAATTTTGTCTGAATAGCTATTTTTAGGAGAAAAGTCCGACCTTAGTAGTTATTATTCGGGAGAGGTTCTACCCGAATAGCTTTTAATAGGAAAGCTCTTATTCAGGGAAAACTCATCCCTAGTAATTCTTATTCGGGGGAAATTAGTTCTGCCTGAATAACTATTTTGCGTCGGACCTCTGCTCAAATTTCGGGGATCAAAAATACACATTCGTCAATATGAGAGAGCCTTTCTTGACTTTTTTTTTATTTACATAACTTGTATTCATTTATGTATGAGTAGATTGATATCTATGGGTGAATATTGTAAATGATAGTATTTTAATATATGGTCTCAGATTCAGCTTATTCAATTCATATTATAATGTATGACTTGTTTTAATTCAATATTCATACGTAGTGCTTTTAAAGTAGATGTTATGAATGCTTTACTTTCGTACCATAATATTATACTTGTAGTTGATATTATAATTGCGTTACTTTAGTGCCATATAATTGTTTTAATCATGAGTCTATAGGTTGTACCATAGACTCCATAAAACTATAGGTTGTACCACAATTTCTATCTATAAGGTTAATTCCTTAGTTTAGTTTGCCTTGTTGTACTTGGTTAAAATAAGCTAAGTAGATTAACTAGGTCTATAGCTTTTAGCTTAACCGGATGTATACTTGTAGCTTAAGCTTTTGCAGAATTAGATAACCTAGATTTCGAGTCTATATTAATTGCCTCATTTACATATTCTAACCCCTAGATCACTACCTCTCATATCCATACTTAGTTAGATTAACTTAGATAATTTAGTTAGTTTAATTTATATTTTCGCACATTACTCAAACTTTAATTGCGAACCTGTCACTTAACAATTTTCAAACACTTTCACACTACTTCATTAAGTTAACTAACGAGCTTCCCTGTGGTACGATTCCGCACTCAGAGCACACAACACTACGAAGATCCGTGTACTTGTGGGTATTTTAACTTGGTTTATTTTACACACTTTTTACACGCCCACCGGGTTGCATCACTCACAAAACTTTACCAAAAGCTCAACCGAGAGTTAGAAAAGCATATTTAGTACCTACTTACCCTAAGAATACCAAATGTAATGCCCAAATCAACTCGGATTTACAACATACTCGAACCCCTTTGTAAATTTGACTAAATCTGCATTTTTACTAAGTTCCAAACAATTAAACTACACGAGGTCGTTAATCTACATTCATTAACGTCTAAAGCATCTAATTGAAGCATTGAATCAATCTCAAAGGCTCATTTCATCAAAACCCTAAAAAAAATTACTATTCATTGCCTTACAATTAAACAATCGAATTTAACTATTTAAAAAGATAAACAATTGCATAAACATAGTCTCTACAACATGTAAGTAACATATAAAACAAGTTTTAACCAATTCATGAGCCAATATTAAGAAATCTCAAAATTGCATTTTATATCAAAATTTTGAATAAAAAGAAATTATGCAAATCCCTCACCAAACGCGAGTAGGAGCTAGTAGGAAACTAGAAAACTCGTGGAAGCACTTGATCCTAGCTTGGTAGGGCTTGAAACCAAGATTTGATGAGCAAAATTTTATTCCTTTTTCTCCCAGCTGCTATCGGGTTTGGGTAGGGAAAAGGGGGGTATTTTCTAAATTATTTTATGAGCTATTGGCTTGTGTTTGCATAATAATGTGTATATAGATAATATATGCTATATTATTGTAGAGTGTTGACAATAATTTGGGCCAAATTAACTTGTAGAATCTATTAAATAAAAGCCTAATGCAAATTAACTCCTCTAGTCCACTAAACTCATGTTTTATTATTCACTCGATTCGCGAAACATTTTCTAAACGAGTTCTCCTAACGCGAATTATTCAAATGCTCACTTTTCTCTTTCCTCAAATAAGTAATATAGCCTAAGAAAAATGTTAATTTGAAGATAAGAAGAAATTGAAAAATATGATGAATAGTAACCAATAATGTAACAAGTAAATGCACATTTAAAATGCACAAATAGTGAATGCAACAGTTAATAGAAAGTACGGTAGTGATCTCGGGCGTCACAGAGCTAGTTCCAAAAACTTCACCTTGGCTCGGTCAAAAGTTTCCATCAAATGGCAGAGGCATTCCTGTCCCGCTTTGCAGGAAGCTGACGTGCTACCCACCACACCTCATCACTATTAATAGTGAAGCAACAGAAGGGAGAAAGTTTGAGGACCTAAATCGCCCGATTCAATGAAGAGTCCCTCAAGATCCCCGACCTAAAGGATTCCATGGCCTTGATGGTTTACCAAAGTGGGCTCAGGTCAGGACCCCTCACGTCCTTCTTGGCTATTGATCCAGTAGACACTGCAACCGAGCTGATGGTGAGAGTAGAAGGGTACATCCACTTCGAAGAGATCTACCAGGCAAAGAGGGAGGATGACAAAGAGAAGAAAAAAAAATGGGATACCTCCATAAGGGCTCAGCCCATAAGCAAAGTGCAAGCCAACAGAGGCAAACAACCGCAACAACAGCAGAAGCAAGGCCCGAGGTTCACAAGGTTCACTCCCCTCAACACCCTGAGGGAACAGATCCTGATGGAGATTCAACATCAGAACCACTTGCCACGGGCACCCAAGATGCGAGGCCGACCTGAGAAGCGCAATAAGACCAAATATTGTCGCTACCATATGGATTATAGGCATACCACCGACGAGTGTAGGGACTTGAAGCAGGAGATCGAGACTCTGATATCTCGACGTCACCTCAAAAGGTACATCGCCAGCAAACGCCCAGGAACCTCAACCAAAAAGTGGGCAGGGAGAGAGAAAGAAGCCCGCCTAGGCACCATGACCGGGCTGGGCATTTGGCTATTGTGGAAACAATTGCCAGAGGACTCACATCGGGCAAAGAGACATCGGCCGGTCGAAAAGATATGTTCGTGCTGGGCATGAGCATGGGCCAGCAACGGGTTTAACCGGAGGATTGTAAATGATCACCTTTTCCTCAAATGATCTCGGGGGAGTAATACTGCCCCATGATGACCCCTTGGTCATCAGTGCCTAAATCGCCAACATTACCGTCAGGAGGTTGATGGTAGATACTGGGAGTTCAGCGGAAGTTATCTTCCTGAAGGCCTTTGAGCAGATGGGGTTGGACCAAAGTCGGTTTCGGCCATTGAAGGGAACACTTGCTGGCTTCACCGGGCACGACCACAAAACAAAAGGGGTTATCAACCTCACCTTCACCCTCCAGGATGGTCCTAAAAGGGCTTCGATACAGGCCAATTTCATTATCATGGACTGCAACTCGGTTTACAACGGTATTCTGGGACGGGTCGCCTTAAATCACTTCAAGGCAGTACCGTCCACGTACCATCAAACACTGAAGTTCCCAACCCCGAATGGCGTGGCTACGATCAGAGGGGCCCAACTTTCAGCTCAGGAATGTTATGAGAGCTCTATCCGGCCAAAGTTTCAAGTAGGATGAGGACCCGACTTGCCCGAGGAGAAGAAGGATGCCAAGAGAGGGAGTCCCACAGAAGAGCTGCAGGAGATAGAGATTTCGAAGGAAAACAAGAAAGCTAAAATCGGAAAGTGAGCTACCGGAAGACCTCAAAAAAGGTATAAGCTAATTTCTCCTTAAAAGTGAACATATATTTTCTTGGTCCACCATTAACATGGTAGGAATTGATCTGGCCGTGATTGAGCACCACTTGAATGCCGACTCTAATTACTACCCAGTAAAGCAGAGGCGCATGCACTTTCACTATGACAAGCAGAAAATCATTGTTGAGGAGGTCAGAAAACTATTTGGTGCCGAACATGTACGAGAAATCCTGTACCCAACTTGGCTATCTAATGTAGTGTTGGTCTCCAAGAGTACAGGGAAATGAAGATTGTGCATTGATTTTATCGACCTTAACAATGCTTGCTCGAAAGATTGCTTTCCTCTGCCTTGGATCGACCAGTTAGTGGACACCACCTCGGGGTTTGAATTGTTGTCTTTTGTGGACGCCTTCAAAGGCTATAACCAGATAAAGATGGTACCCAGGGATAAGGGAAAGACAACTTTCATCACCAACCGGGGGCTCTACTACTATGAGGTTATGCTTTTTGGCCTCAAGAATGCCGGAACCACCTATACTCGGATGGTGAACAAAGTCTTTAAGAATAAAATTGGGTGTAACATGGAAATTTATGTGGATGACATGCTGGTCAAGAGTAAGAAAGCGGAAGACCATACAACCGACTTGGCGGAGGCCTTCGCCATAATGGATTAGTTCAGAATCAAACTAAATCCGGAGAAATGTGCATTCGGCATCAGGGCAGGGAAATTCTTGGGATTCGTGGTCATGGCACGGGGTATCGAAGCCAACCCAGAAAAATTCCAGTCAATCTTGGATTTAACGCCACTGACCTGTGTGAATGATGTCCAAGTGCTTACCGGTAATGTAGCAGTCTTGAGTAGGTTCATGTCCAAGTCAGCTGATGAATGTGCTCCTTTATTCAAGATCCTGAGAAGCCCCAAGAACTTTGAATAGACTGAGGAATGTCAGAATGCCTTTGATGAATTAAAAAGATAGCCTCGCAACCACTACTCTCCCGACCTAAGGAATGAGAGAAACTGGTGTTGTATCTAGCTTGTTCAGGAATAATAGTTGCGGCTGCACTAGTTCAAGAAGAAAGAAGAGACCAGAAGCCAGTTTACTATGTCAGCAAAACTCTCCATGGGGCTGAGGTGAGGTACTCTACCTTGGAAAAACTCGTCTTTGCACTGGTGATTGCAGCCAGAAAGCTTAAGTCGTACTTTGATGCTCACAGAATCAGGGTCATGATAGACGCTCCGCTTAAGTCCATTATGCATAAGCCAGAAGCCTCGGGCAGGCTACTAAAATAGGCAGTTGAGCTAAGTCAATTTGACATCACCTACCAACCAAGAACAACCACAAAAGCCCAGGCAATCGCGGACTTTGTTGTTGAGTGCATGGGCCGAGCCGAACATGATCCAGAGGAAATGTGGAAGGTCCATGTGGACGGAGCATCAAGGAAGTTGGGAAGTAGAGCTAGGGTTGTGATCTTAGACCCAATGGGTCATGAGCACCAGTATTCCCTCAAATTTGCCTTCCCAACCTCCAATAATGAGGTCGAGTATGAAGCGGTGATTGCAGGTAGAGTTGTAGTCCAACTAGGAGCGCAAACCCTGGAAATGTATATTGACTCCCAATTGGTTTCAAGCCAAGTCTCTGGAGAATTTGAGGCCAAAGATGCTTCTATGGTGGCCTATCTTAGTAAGGTCAAGGACTTGACCTCGAGATTCAAAAGGTTTTTTATACAGCAGGTTCCGAGGGAAGAAAATACAAAAGCTGATGCCCTATCAAAACTGGCTGTGGGAGATAACCGACTTGCCCTGGTCCATGTAGAAGAAATTTCCGAGCCTAGCATTCAGTTAGGAAAGCAGGAAGTCGGCAAGATAACCACGAGCCCAGATTGGACTTGGTCAATCGTGGACTACTTCAAGGGGGGTCTAGTCTCGGAGGATGTGAAGGAAGCTCAAAAAATTGAAAAATAGGCTTCATGGTTTGTCATAGTTATAGGTCAACTCTACAAAAAGGCTTACACCTGGCCCCTCTTAAAGTGCATAAGACCCGAGGAAGAAAACTATGTACTCAGAGAAATGCATGAAGGAGTATGTGGAAATCACTTGGCCAGCAAAGCCCTAGCAAGGAAGGCACTAAAGCAAGGCTACTTCTGGCCGACCTTAGAGCAGGATGTCAAAGATTATGTGAAAAAATGCAACATCTATCAGAGATTTGCCAAGATCCAAAGAAAACCCGCGGTGGACCTGATAGTGATGGTGAGTCTGTGGCCGTTCTATCAGTGGGGGTTAGATATTATTGGTCCGCTGCCTAATAGCCTCGGGCAGAAGAAATATGCTTTCGTAGCCGTCGATTACTTCACCAAGTGGCCCGAGGCCGAGGGTGTAGCCAGAATAACCAAAAAGACAGCTTAGGATTTCGTATGGATGAATATCATTTGCCGATTTGGAGTGCCTAAGGTTATAGTCACTGACCACGGCAAACAAGTTGATAGTACATATTTTTGAGAAAAATGTGCTGAAATTGGAATCGACCTTAGATTCTCGTCTATCGCTCATCCTCAAAGTAATGGTCAGGTTGAAAGAACTAACCAAATTATTTTGCAGGGCCTGAAAATAAAGATGGAAGATGTGGAATGGAAGTGGGCAACGATCCTCCCCGAGGTGTTGTGGGCTCAGTGCACCACCATCAGCTCGGTGACGGGAGAGTCACCTTTCGAACTGACCTTCGGTACTCAAACAGTGCTTTCGGTGGAGATCGGGTTCCCTACTAGTAGAACCCTATACCATGATCCAGAAATAAATAGAACTTGGATCCGAGAAGAGTTGCGTGCCAAAGCTTAGGTCAGAATGCTGGCTGAGAAAGCCGCTATGGAACGAGCTTTTGCCAAGTAAGTCAAGCCTAAATCTATTAAAGTAGGAAACTTGGTCCTACGAAGGTCCATTTTTTTTGCAGCGGTCAGGAGGAAAGCTCTCCCCACCCTGGGAAGGCCTATACGAAGTAGTGAAAGAAATTCGACCTGAAACCTTTTACCTTCGTGGCAAATACGGGAAGCAGCTGAAAAATGCATGCCAATGCTGAGCATCTTAAGCGTTATTTTGTATAAGGCCCCTAGCTGAAAAAAATATTTTGTAGAGCCCGAGCTCAAGTACGCGTTGTACCAAGATATTTATTACAATTCCCATTTTTGTATACAATTTTTTTGTGGCTGGTTCAATTTCATCGATCTAAGGATAAAAGTACACTTATCGATCAAAACCAAGTTGACCAACTCAAATTAAAAATTCCAGTTTGGTTCCAATCAATAAAGTTTGGTTCATCTACTAGCTCGAACTGACGAGTCCAGCTCGGTTAAATCAAGACATTGATTTATTAAGTTAATTTCATCACGACAATTGACTTGATCTTAATTAAAAGTTCCTGAAACACAATCAAGTACAACTCGGTATACGTGTAAATACATGAAATGCGTAGCTATCAATTTAATTGATGGCAAACAGCATTTCATTAATTAATAAGAAAGATTACAAGGAGGCCCGTCTTGCGCATATTATAAAAAAAAGAAAGAAAAAAAAAACATGAAACTCAAGGCGTCAGAGTAACAGAGGCAACCCCATCACCCGTCTTGTCCCCGACCTTAGGGGACTCGTCTTCGGCTTGCTCCATTCCCTGTTTGATGTAGTTCATCAACTTATAGCCTTCCGTTTTCAGGTCAGAAGGAAGCCCGGGAATCTACCAAAACTCTGGAGGAGAAGCCTCCATAATCTCCAGAAATTCGGTCTTAGAGGGAGACAAAAAAGTTTTCGCCCGCTCCCAAGTGGCGAGCTGGCCTCGGAAGAAGTACTCCAACTCGGCAAACTTGACCATCGCCTCGCCCTTCTTCATAAGCCAGTTTACACCTGCGTCGTTATCCTTGAAGGCTTCTACCACCTTTTCTCTTTCGGGCCCGACCTTCTCTTTGAACTCGTGGAGGCTAGTCTCGGCTTCGCGCTTCTCCTTCTTGAGCTTCGCCACGTCATTGCTAGCCTCAATTCTCCAAGACTTCTTGGTCTCGAGCTCCTTCTCCTAGAGCTTTAGCTCCTTCTTGAGGCGAGTGATCTCATCACCGTCCTCTTTGTACCTTCTCCGAGCCTCATCCCTCTATTCTGCCAGCTCGGCCTGGGCTTCGTTGTACCTATGATTTAGCTCGGTACAATGAGCCTGAACCATGTGAATGAGGTCAGGAACAGAGAGAACGTGAGACTCAAAAAAAAAAGTGATAGTCAGACAGATTACGACCCAAAAAAATTAATTAAGGGAACAAGGGGCGGCTGCTCACCGTTGTTGCATCAGTCCTTAGGTCGAGGACGAGCAGTCCATAGAGACCTTGGATAACTTAGGATCACGTTTGATGGGGACGGCAGTATCAACCACTCGGTCCTTCTTGGACCGGATCACTTCTGCTGCCTTCCTTTTGCCCGTCTCCTCGGTGCGGGGCCTCTTTCTTGACTCTATTCGAGTGCTCGGGTACTCGGCGATCTCCACGCCCGACACCTTCTTCTTGGAAGGATACTCTTGGGTCTTGCTCTTTTTTTAGGAGACTTTCGTTTCCCTCTCAGTCTCTTGGATGCTGGGCCTCTTAGAGCCCTCGAGCGCCGAGCCCTGACCGCTCATCGCGGTCTCCCTCCTCTTAATAAAAGCCCTCTCCCCAGCGGTCGGTATTTCTGAAAATCAAAAAAGAAGTTAGTAAAATCAAAGTGATATCAGGTTGAAAAACAAGAATTAAGGAGGTCGGATCCGATCCCAAGACTGACCCTTTGCTCGATCCTCTTCCTCTTCATCATCCAATTCAAGGAGTAAGCCAGGGTAGGCCTTGGACAAATCAGGCATCTGGCCAAATAACTTGGACTTCTAAATCTTTTTCCTACTTAAGGACACTCTCAATATCTATTAACTAATTCAGGCCCGACTTAAGTTCTTCTACGTCATTGGCTTCCGAGTCGGATAATGTAGGCTGGTCATTGAGCCTCTTCTTCAAAGACGGAGTCCACTATCTTCTACACCCCGTGTTGACCGAACACTCTACCCAGTAGTACTTGTTATGCCAACCTTTGTTAGAAGAATTCCATTTGGTAAAGAGGGCCAGATCATTCCTAGCTGCAAAGTGGAACCACCCAGATTGCTTGGGGTTGGCTTTGCAAGTATAGAAGTATTTGAATAGAGTAAGGGTCGGCTCTACACCCACCTCCCGACAGTACACATAAAATGCCACGATCATGGCCTAGCCATTAAGAGCCATCTGGCCCGGGCTGAGCTCGAAGTAGTCCAACATGGTGGTGATAAAGCGTGAGAGGGGTAGCTAAATTATGTCAAAGGCCAGGTCATAAATCGTGAAGTGACCAACGGGTGGATTATAGGCATGATCAAACTGACCTGGAATCTTCAGACTGAACGTCTAGTCAATTGACCAGTTCTTTAACCTACCATTCAGCAATGACTTGGTAGTATGGCACTCACTTCGGCAGCAGGCAAAAAGTTGTTGGATCTTCTTTCCTCGACCCGAGGAGCCACTGGCTGTGTGAGTACGGGGGAGTGGAATTGCATTCACGGACTCAGTATTTATCACCTTAGCACTAAAAGTTTCGGTGATGTACTTATAAGGCAATTCGAGACCCTCCAATTGATTCAAAGGCGAACCATCCTTAGCCTCGCCTAACTCGTTCAGGTCGGACAAAGGGTCATTTTCGACTTCTTCTTGTACCTTCCTGACTTCCACAATTTGACACTCATCGTCGCTCCTTGCCCGAGCTTATTGGTGTTTTGATTCCTCCTCCTACGAGATGCTCGAATCACCGTCATCCGGGCCTTGCTCCGAAGATGACTCCGAGCTAGAAAGGTTCTCCTCACCTTCCCCATATGACCTGACCTTCATCTCTTGGGAATCCTTGGACTCTGACCTCCCCATTTGTTTAAGTGTATATGAAATAAAATATACAATATCTAAAGAGAGTCAGGATGTACCTAATAGATGTTTAGGTTCGGTGGACCGAGTTGATAGAACCGAGCTGTAGATTCTCCGAGCTCACATGTATCCGAGCTTCTAATTTATCGAGCTTAACTTTCTAAGCTTGAGTGTCTTTTGAAGCCATGAACACTTGGATGCAAAGGGTAAAGTGAATTTCAAAACATGGGAACCCTATTTATAGGCACCAAGTGTAACCGTCTCGAGAATGTCAAATGTCCCTGTCAGAGATAAGGCATGACGTGTCGGTCTCTCAGGAACGGCATTCGCATGACGTGGCACTTACCCCTGGTCGAACACTCCTAGCTCGGGAATACATACTACCCGCCTAGACCCCCTTCTGATCTCTAGACTTGGGGGGGGGGTAGAATTGACGAGGGAGATCCTGAGCTGAAGATGACGTAGCCGGGTCGTATGCCGACGTGAAGCATCTGACTCGACCCGAACCAGACCCAAGTGAACCCCAACGGTTATACCAGCCAATCTGATGGGACGTAAAGCATGGCACACAGCTTGGACCAACGGACAACAACTTTATTCATTGCGTAATAGTCTTATCCATCGGTGATACAGCGCGGGCAGTCAGTGGCGTGTCGAGCAGCATCGTATATTAATTGCTGCCCGAACCCAGATTAGTATAAATAGAGTTCTTCCCCGTATTTATGATGGTAACTCGTACATTAAATACACCCAACTATTGCATTTAGCTCGAACAAACTAATCATTCCCATACCTGAGAAAAAAATACTAGTCGTTACCCTGCCTTTTCTTTCTTTTTACTTGTGCAGGTCAGGAACCCGATCAGAAAGTTTAGCACGGTCTGAAGCAGTTGTTTAACCTCAACTGTTGAAGTTATTACCCTTAACAGATGTGAATGCAGTTGTTGCTACTATCAAGACGAAAAATACTATCCAGTTTGTTGATTGGTGCTTTACTGGATTCATGTGTGGTCTCAACTACCAGCTACCTAATTTTTTTGGTGTTTGGATATACAGTGAAAAATATTTTTCGACATTAGATTTTATAAAACAAAAATATGCACGTAATATATATGTTAACCGTGATGGTGAGGCAGTGAAAAATATTTTTCGACATTAGATTTTATAAAACAAAAATATGCACGTAATATATATGTTAACCGTGAGGGTAGGACAGTAGAGGGGGTGAGGGTTGGGGGTAGGGCAGGGGGTAGAGGTGGGTGAGTTTCGGAAAATATTTTCTTCTCTCAAAAGACATGAAAAATATTTTCTTAAACTTTGTACTACCCATAATATTTGACTAGAAAATATTTTTCAGTTGACTAATTTTTCGGTATTACCAAACACCGAAAAATTGAGCAAAAGTAACCTCCATTTTTTTACTGGAAAACATTTTTCAGTTGACCAATTTTTCGGTATTACTAAATACCGAAAAATTAAATATATATTTTATGGAAAAATATTTTACGACAAACAAACGGAGCCTATGTCTGTTGAAAAGTTTCTCTAATGTTTGTGTTCCATTTTTTTTTTCTGATTTCAGCTCTAAGAAGAAAAAAAAAAGTTCACATAGAGAGAAATGAGAGTTTGGGTAATTTTTGGATTTTATTTGAAAGGACGAAAGACCAAAATACCGTCAACATTAAGGCTTTATTTAGGTAAATTTGAAATCATGAGAGAATTTGGGTAAAATAATAAATTTATAGAGGTGTTTGGGTTTTATCCAAAAACTCATAGAGTAAATGGGATTTACTCATATGTTAAGTCTGATGAGTGAAAGAAAAAATGTATGAACCTGGGGAAAGGTGAACAATTTTTTTTTAATTTTTTAATTTTTAAACCGAAAAAGGGGGGCACTTTTTCATAACCAAATAAAGGTAAAATGCACTCAACTCCCCCGTTTTGTCATAATTGCATAAATTCTTTCTTATGAAATTGTAATTGGCTTAATAATGCATCCAATTTCTAAGACAACTACATATTTCTTCCTTCGAAAGCATTTCAATTTATTTTAGTAGGGAGTTGGAACTATAAGTCTTTATTCTTTTCTGTTGCCTTTGTAATTTTTTAAATGTAACATTATTTTTTCAAGTTGTCTTAGTTGTCATTGCAATTCTCTATATTGTTATTGGATTTGTCCAGACTGTTATTAGACTTATTTGAACTGTATTTAACTTACTCGAGCTGCTATTAGACATGTCCAAACAACTATTAAATTTACCCAACAATCCAATGGGGGTAAAATTGTAAAATTTGAAAGTGAGGGATTGATTGTTCAAACACGACAATCTTTTTAGAGCTTTATACTGAGAATGTGGATTACATGCTCTTCTACTTTAAGTTTTTGTGAAAAACTAACTTATGTGCGCTTAGTTTATGGGAGTGGGGGGCTGGGGTTTCTCGTTCTGGGGATTGGTGGTGAAGGTTGGGTAGTCGGGTAGGCGTGAGGGGTTCAAGTGGTTGTTTGTAATTTCTCGAAGATATGATTGGTATTATCATATCTTGACTCGTTATTAATATTCAAATTTGTCTTAGACCCTATGAGACTAACAAACAAGAGGGTATGAGGCAAGGGCGGAGCTCGACACCGGGGGTCAGTCAGTGTAGGCACCTGGTGCCTGGCTAATGATCAATTTGATATGTCCTTTCACTTTTGTTTGTTTTTTTTTTTCTTTGTTTTGGTCAAAAAGAAAAAACCGAATAATGAGGAAAAAAAACTCAAAAGTATAAATTATGTACATTTATAAAAATAACATTTGTAACATGTGGCATTTCTATTATATAACAGTTGCTGAAAAAGAAAAAAAATTGTCACCTCCCTATTGTTGTAGCTGCTGAAAAGGTAAAGAAAAAAATGAAAAAGGAAAAAAGAACTACCACGAACGCATCTGCCAAGATTTGAACCCATGTTGCCCACAATAAGACCCTAACCAATTAAGCTAGATTGGTTCTTAGTTCAAGAATGCAACTGTAAATTAAAATAAATGTCTCAATGTAGGCCTGTGCCTACACTCACCTCAATGTACCTCCACCCTTGGTGTGACGGGTTGGGGTGGTTGTTTGTAATTTTCTTTTTTCTTTTTCTTTCTTTTTATATTGAAATATTCATAAAGTCCTTTATCAATTGAAAATTTTAAAGGATGATAATAAATTTGAGGAACTTGAAAAAAGAAAAAAGAAAAAAAAAATCTTTGGACTTACTCTTTGTATGTGAACTGATAAGTGATGATGGAGACAATTGAAGGCACAATTTGTTATTCTGAATGAGTGAATCGGCTTGTCATGTCGCCACCTTGTTGGCTCAAGTTTAATGTTGATGCATCGTTTATTTTTCCATTCAAAGTTGTTGTTGCCTTTGTGTATCGTGACTCTTTTGGTTGTTTGGTGTTTGGATCAGCTTGTCACGTCAGTTGCAATTCAGCTTTGGTTGCGGAAGCGCTCGCAGTTAAACAAGCTTGCCTCTTTGCCAAAAACTTGGGCCTTGATTTCATCATCTTCGAGAATGATGCACTTGTTGTCCTTAATGCCATTACCTCATCTAATAGGGGTTCCCACTGGGAAATTAAACCTATTGTTGATGATATCCTGTTGATTGTAGTTGAGATCAACCATGTTCGGTTTTAGTATACTAAGAGGTTAGCTAATTCTACAGCAGATTGGGTGGCTAAGCAAAAACTTTGTGATAAGTTAGCTATTGACTGTGTGTCAAATGTTCCCCCTGCTCTAGGGGATATTTTTGCTTTCGATTTTGATCATGCTGGTGTAGGATAATTACTTGTACCTTTCCAAATTTCATTTTAATGAAATTCTATGGTTTTTATCCAAAAAAAAAAGTGTGAATTTTGTTATCAAAGTGTGCCGTTATAGACAATTAAGCCGATCGTTGTTTGTTTGTGTATTGGTGGCCTAGTGAACATGTGATAGGAAATATTTGTGATAGAAAATATTAGTCTTGTAGATACAATATTAGTCTTGAGTAAATATAGTCTTTAGCAGTGTGCCTCTTAGAATAGTGTGCTATGCATTTACCAGGTTTGACAATTGTGGGTTGGTTTGTTCTATTTAAGCTCTGTTGTGCCGGGGGGCAATACTAGGGGCCGAGTCCAAGATTTAGAGAAAAAAATACATATGTAATATTTTTTTTAATTTATAACAATAAATGTAATATTTTAAAAATTAAAACATCCGTCCCTATCCCCTTATTTTTTTGATTGAGTTTTAGCCCTCCAATTTCAAACTTCTAGCTCCGTCCCTAGTTGTACCACATTTTCAGTCAAGAAAATAAAGGAAATACAATATTACAATTCCTATCATGGTATCAAGAACTTACAAACTAACGTCGTGATCTTTTCTATCTTCCGCTTATCTCTACTCCAATGGCTACATCATCTTCTATTCCTTCAAAAAAAAAAAAAAAAGTATCTTCTTCCACCTCTCTCACCCAACTTACTATGTTAGGGCCTTTGTAACTCGATTACAAATTTTTTCTCTTCCATAATCTGCTCCACATCTTCAATAATCTGCTCCATATCTTCAATAATCTGCTCAACTCTCTGCTTCCACTGTTTATTCAGTTTCTCTTGGCCCAACAAAACATACTGCATCTGTTTCTTCCATACCCCTTGACGAGCAGTATCCCAACAATCCCTTGCTTGGCGATCTTCACTATGGGTTTAGTTTCGCGCCATCAAGAAATTTTCTCTCTACATTGCTGAATCTCTTCAATAGATTCACTTTCTCTCGTTCTCCCCATTTCATGAATTTTCTTCTAACTCTAACAAAGTATTTAAAGGTACTTTTGAGCCAACAAAAACAATTACTTTTCTCCCTTTTTCAACGACTCTCGCATAGAGCTGGCAAATAGGTCAGCCCAGCACGGCACGGCACGACCCGGTAGAATCGTGGGTTAAGAAAAATGTGCTCGGCATAGCACATATATTTAGTGGGCTGAGCTAGACTGAGCTCAATTCTTGAAATATAGGACCCAGCTCGGCCTACGAGCTCGCTACCACGAGTCGCGAGCTGGGCTGAGTTGGGCTGGGCCATCCCATCTTTTTTTAATTTTTTATTAGTGTGTTCTGAATTTTGATAGTTAGATTAATAACGAAAAAAAGTTAAGATTTAACTTTTTTTACGAAAAGGTTAATTTAACAATTAACAAGACATAAACTGATTGATAATATTAATATAAATGATAAAATATTACTTAACAAATTACAAGTTCATGATACACGGATACGTTACTAATAAACATAAAAAAAAGAACATTACATAAATGCTTAAAGAAAGTTGGTGGAGAAGTTCTATATTTTATTATGCTCCTTGTGCGGGTGTTAGGCCTGTTGGTGGTGGTGGTGACGATGGTTGAGGATTAAAATAGTTTGGAACATTTGAGTGTTGAAATACAAGATGTCTTACAAGCGTTTCAGTTTCAAATTGACGACGAAATATATATTTTCGTTCACAATAGTTACAAATTACATACCCATTTTCTTCAAAGTAAGCAAAATGATTTCAAATATTTGAACGTAATCGTTGTGAAAGATTTTCTTCCCCCATAGCCATAGATATTGTGTATTCTCTTGTAGTAAAATAAAGAGACAATAGGTAGTAAAATAAATATATAGTTTTGCAATAAAATGAAGTTGAATACACTAATTATTTATAAGAAAAATTACATGTACAAATTATAATCTCAAGATAGGCTTTATCTGGGCTCGAATTGGGCCTGAGGTGGGCTCGAACTGGGCCTGTGCTGGGTTCGAGCTAGACTTGACTGAGCTTATGGGATGAGTTGGGTTGGGCTTGGACACAAATGGGTTTAGGCACAAATAGGCTGGGTCCAAAAATATATGACCCAACTCAGCCCACTTATATGTGATGGAATGAGTCGAATTGAATCCACATTCATTCGAACTGAACTGGACCCAAATTTTCATATATTAGATTAAATTAAACCTGTGTCGATTCAGTCCAAATATCACCTCTACTCTCGCACCTCAAAATACCCCAAAATTTTTCCTCTTTCTGTTTTTTTCACCTTATGACCCCACAACCATTTTTACGGTACCCTTGGACTCTCAATCCTCACCAAGCTGACCCCTTAGGTTTTTTTTTTTTTTTGGACAAACCAAGCCCCTTGGCTGATCAATATTTAATTTATTCTCCTTTCACCTCACATGATTTCATTACAATACAAAATAGGCCTCCAATTGCATCACAAAATGCCGTGTCTCCACAACAACAGATGCCAACTTTTGACTCCCACTATCTGTCGGGTCCCATATGTCAATTATCTCTGTACCAATACCTAACCCGTGCCCTTTCTCTCACTTTTTGTTCTCTACATTTCTCTTCACTTCAAATTTAATTATTTCAAATTTCACTTTTTTTTTCCTCTTCTTTAATTTTACGATCCTCAATTACAAATAACGCTAGTAAACAACCCCTAATTACAAATAAAGCTAGCACATGGCCTCAATTACAAACAACACTAGCATACGGCCCCAACTACAATCAACGCTAACTAACACACGCTGTCCCAACTACAATCAACGCTAGCATACGACCCCAACTACAAAAAAAGTGCTACGACACAACCCCAATTATATAGAATGTTCGCACCACTCAACGGGTCCCACCATTATCAATCCCAATTACTCTAGACCTGCAGCATTTACTCCCTTTCTCTCCATTTCACTTTGTTTATAAACTGTCATGAGCTTTTCAATTCTCTTATGTTCATGTCATGACCAAAGAGTCAAAGGGCAACACTTGAATTCCAAAATCCTGGCATCAACTCCCTCTCTCTTCTCTTCCACTTTAATTGGGTCAAATATCATTTTCACTATTCTCTTTGTTTCTTCCACTAATAACTCTTACGAGTCTCTTAATACTGTTCATGTCATGACTACATGGTCCACAAAACTTGAATTCCCAAATTCGGCCCTGATTTTGTCCTATATTGCTAGCACTGTAAATCCTTCACCACAACTGCTAGCTCTGCAAATACTTCTCCTCTGATATCTCTCTTCTCAGTCAAAAAAAAAAAAAAAAATCTCTCTTCCTGAACTCCATAATTTCACTCAAAGCCCAACACCTATATCACTGGCGCCCCAACTTCTTTTCACTACTTCCAAATCTCATTCTTCTCTCTTCACTTTCTTTCAAGATTTTCTTTGTTTCCATTGTTGCTTAGCTTGTCGACATTATGAACAAGTGCCTCTCCGCTCGATATTTTTCTACTTTTCAGGTCAAGCTCACCATCTTGGTCTGGTTTCACTTAAAGGGGTGTGATAGAAAATATTAGTCTTATTAGAACATATACAGTTTTGGGTAGTGTGCCTCCTAGAGCAGTATACTATGCATTTATTAGATTTGACAATTGTGGATTGATTTGTTCTATTTAAACTCTGTTGCACTACATTTTCAATCAAGAAAATATTAAAGAAAATACAATATTACAATTCCTATCAACATGGAAAAGGAGATAAATTGGGTGGAATTTCGTTTGCATTGCTTGGTTAGGGGGGCTTATTTGATGAAATCAATTATATATATATACACATTGAATCCGTTTCCATAATTTAGTGATCCTTTTAAATCCATAAATGGTATAGTGGTCAAAATAGGACAGCAAAAATAATTAATTAAGAGCTCCTGGAATAATTTACCAATCCAATAGAAGTGTAGTTTCATCATTAACAGCACATATATCAAATTGTTCACTTTCTACTTCCTCTTCACTTCAACTCGACCAGAATCAAAAGATAAATCTTGCTTTGACACTATAGATTTTCGTTAGGTAATCAGATACTTCATATTATACACTTTTGATTATTCATCAAATTATTAGCCTTTGTAATTGTCCATGTTGTTCCCCGGCAATGGTGGCTATGGTCCAAAATTGCGTGAGAACAGATGTTCGAGAACCAGCGGATGAGAGTTTCTAAACCACACATCGTTACACTCGAGGTTTGTCCATCTTTTATGCTGCAATGTTTTCCTGAAGAGCTCACAACGAATGTCCAAAAGTCTCATTTGTCACATTCTTCATGGTCTGTATTCTAGGCTAGTTACTGTTTGTCACACAATATTCCATTTCGCGACTTAGATATCTATGTCGAACTGTTTCAAGGTTGTCACGATATCTCCTAAGCTTTGCCACTGAACCTCCCAATCAAATTCGTCGTAACACTCGTAATGTTTGAAGAAATGACCTTAAATCTTTGTGTAATCCTCCGAATCTAAACCAAACACAAGACAAGCTATTACACTATGTTCCAAGATCCGAATAAGGGTCATCTTATAATATTTATAATGTTATGAATAATATCTAAAGATTATAAACTGTTTAAAATATTTCATCATACCTATATTAATACTTCACAATTGTTAAAAAACATTTATAAAAACATGACGTTATGTTTTTCACGGAATTCTTCACAAGGTTTTGGTGATAGATACTACTACATTTCTGGCCAAATAAAAAAAATATACTAGTACATCGAAGTCTTAGAAAGTCAGTAGATTCATGACAAGCCGTCACGAAGGGCTGCCATGTTACTGGGACCTATATATAGACCTCGGTGGGCAAACTAATCTGACAGCATTAACCTATACAAACAAAACAACATAGTGGAGAAAGAAAGAGAGAGAGAAATGGAAACAAAAGGGTCACAACGACATTGTGTGGTTTTAGTTCCTGCTCCATTCCAGGGGCACATAACACCGATGCTTCAGCTGGGAGCTATTCTTCATTCCAGGGGGTTTAACATCCTAGTTGCACACGCTGAATACAACTCTCCTAATACTTTGAACCATCCAGAATTCATCTTCTTATCCTTACCAGATGATGTTTCTCATTATGATAAGTCTTACGAAAAGCTGCTGAATGTTTTAACAACTATAAACATCAATTGCAAAGCTCCTCTGGAGGATTACCTTGTTCAGATGATGGAAAATGAGGAGCTGCATGGAAAAATAGCTTGCATCATTTATGACACCATCATGTACTTTACCGATGCTGTCGCTAATCATCTAAAGCTTCCTACCATTGTAATGCGCCCTTATAATGCAGCTTATGTGCTTTCTCATCACGTCATTTTTCGTCTTCAAGCAGATGGCTGCTTGCCATTGGCAGGTATTTACAAGCTCTTGATTGATAGAGAAAAATTAATTCATTCCAACATTTTAGCTCTTTTACAACACTCAAATTGAAAAATTAAAAGACTTGTGCATAAACTGAAACTTTTTGAATGATTTTATTTAATTACAACGTAAAGATTTTGTATTATCACTTTTTGTTAATGAGATTACTTTTTTACAACGGTTTTGAAATAATAGTTTAATTGCAACGATTTTTTAAACTGTTGTTTATTATTGACAAAAACATCATTACTGCTGCTGTTTTCACAGAGTCTCAAATGCAGGAGACTGCGCCTAGGCTTCAGAACTTTAGGTTCAAGGATTTTCCCTTTTCCCTCACTTCTGAAATCCCGGAAATTGTAATGGAATTTCTGGAAAATATGATCGGTATAGGGTCTTCTCGGGCCATTATCTGGAACACCATAGATGAGCTCGAGGAACCATTATTGTCACAGCTTCAGCAACACCCTCAAGTTTCTATCTTCTCTATAGGTCCTTTCCACAAAATGGCTCCAGCCTCTCAAACTAGCTTACTGGAAGAGGACAACAGTTGCATGGTGTGGCTTGATAAGCAAGCTCCAAACTCGGTCCTTTATGTAAGCTTGGGCAGCTTAGCGACCATGGACGAAAAAGAATTCATTGAGATAGCTTGGGGACTGTTGAAGAGCGATCAACCGTTCCTATGGGTGGTCCGTCCAAGCTCAGTTAGCGGCTCAAAGTGGATTGAGCAATTGCCTCAAGGGTTTGAGAACATGATTAAAGAAAGAGGTTACATAGTGAAATGGGCACCCCAGAAGCAGATTCTAGCACATTCTGCAGTTGGTGGATTCTGGAGTCATTGCGGTTGGAATTCGACATTGGAAAGCATATCTGAAGGAGTTCCAATGATCTGCAGACCACATTTTGGAGACCAATTAATGAATGCAAGGTACCTGGCTCATATATGGAAGGTAGGCCTGGAGATTGAGCCTGCCTCCGGGCGAGAAGCTGTCGCGAAAAATATAAGAAAACTTATGGTAGATATTGAAGGGAAGGAAATGAGGAAGAGAGCGCTTGATATGAAACAAAAGCTTGAGGATTGCGTGCAGAAAGAGGGTCCTTCATACAAGTCGCTAAATGACTTAACAGAGTTCATCTCCTCACTGTCGCTGGAAAAATGAGAGCAATGTTATAGCTTGACATAACATGTGATCATGTAGTTACTTTCGTTAGGACTGGGCAGAAAGCGCATGATAATCAAACAGAAAATTAATAAGGGCATAAAAAATAAATATAAAAAATTTAATAAGAGCATCATTATATCAGAAATTTAATTTCTTACTAGACATTGTCAAAGACTACATACTTTTACAAAGTAAAACACAGTCAGATTTGTGGTACATTTTCAGTTGTGCTATGAAATTGGTTTCGGGATAAGGCACTTCAGAGTTTATGAGTTACGATGGGATAAACTTCTTTGGTAGGTTAATTGGATTCATAGTACGTTGTGAAAATTATTGAGTTCATTTATTAAATATTTGTAGAGCATGAATATTTTGCGTGTACTAATTACTAAAATCAACTTTAGTCTTTAGCTAAATGATATTTTCTATTCTGAAATATTACCTTTCTTAGAGTGTGAGGCATGGGTATCTTTCGTTATTTTTTTGGTAAAAGTTTGTATACTGTTTGTGTCGCTAACTTTAATGTACTAGAACGTAAAACGTAACGTTTGGATACACAAATATATCTGAAATAGGGAAATGTATATGGTACACGGTTCTAAGGATATGGGTGAATCTGGTATGCGCAATGCAGCTGCTAAACTTTAATTTGAATGGAGTCAAAAAATTAAAACCAACTATCTTAGAACAGCAGCATTTTCCTTTATAATCTAAGTGAAAATTGTTGTCCTAGAAGAGACCAACCCATGTGGGTGGTAATAATTATGCTTTTGCTTTTTGACTAAAAGAAAATAAATAAAAAAAAGAAAAACAATAAACAAAAAAAAAAAGAATGGAATGGACAGGCCAGCTGATCTGTCACTTGTTTTGAAAAAAGAGAGAGTGAGTGAACGAGAGAGAGAGAGAGAGAGAGAGAGAAAGAAACAGAGAGAGAAAAACAGTAAGAAAGAGAGCAAAAATTTCAGTCTGTGCCATCTTCATCAAATCGACGATCGGAGGGTCATTTGTGGTCCAATCGAGCTGAAATTTTGTGTGCACGTTAACAACTCGTGGGTCTTCAATCTATACATTCAGATTTCAGATCGGAGCTCTCAAAGTGCCATTTTTGTTGCGTGAACAGTAGCAGCATTTTTGGTAATTTCAATCCTATTCTTTATTTAATTTCGATTGTGTTGTTATATTTGCAAGAATATGTTATTCTTGGTGAATGTATTGTGTATGCCTCTAATTGTAGCTAAAGAAGACTCTCTTGTACTCATTATTTGTTGATAGTGGAAGTTTTTGGGTGGACTACAGTCCCGTGGTTTTTACTCTCCACATTGGGGAGGTTTTCCACGTTAAAATCTTGGTGTTGCTCTATTTTTTGGAAATTTTTAGATTTGTGCATATTGTTGTTGGCTCTATTTGTTGCTTTCTAACATGTTTATACAAGGTGGGAAGGTGTTATTTCCGCTGTGCATTTGTTGTTTGTGCTTTGATTTCGGGTTTCCTCCCAACAAAGTGGCCTCAGAGCTTGGTTGTTAAATTGTTGTCTTGTGTAAAAAATGGAAGTTAATACAAGTAGAATGATATTTTTGAATGTTTTGAATTATGCCATGTGGAAAAAAAAATGAAAGACTTGTTGTATGTGAAAGATTATTATCTACCGGTGTTTACTACTGAAAAACCCGAAAATAAAACTGATGAAGAATAAGAGTTATTTCACAAGCAAGTGTGTGGTTGTATCAGGACATGAGTAGATGATAATGTGATGAACCACATTAGTGAAGAAACATATGCACGCACTTTATGGAACAAACTTGAAGAATTGTATGCACAAAAGTATGGGAGCAACAAGTTGTTTTTTATAAAACAATTGATAGGTTTGAGATACCGAGATAAAACCCCTATAACTGATCATGTAAATGAATATCTTGGGATTATAAATCAGTTAGCTGCCACTGGAATTAAATTGGATAATGAACTTAAGGGGTTATTGCTTCTTGGTACTTTACCGGACTCATGGGAGACATTTAGAATGCCATTGTGTAACTCAACCCCAGATGGTGGAATCACTTTGAATCTAGCTAAAAGTAGACTTTTAAATGAAGAAGCTAGAAGAAAGTCACAAAATTCCTCTTCAGAGTCAGATGCTTTGGTTACTGAATCTAGGGGAAGGAATAAGCAAAAGGGTTCGAGAAATAAAGGAAGTAGTAGAAGTAAGTCAAGAAGGAAGTACAGTAATGTCAAATGTCATCACTGTGGAAAAACGGGTCATATCAAGAGATTTTGCAGAATATTGCAAAATGAAAATAAAAATAAAGATAATGATAAGAAGAAAGATGATAATAGTGGTAAAGATCGAGTTGATACCACTACACATGAGTTTTTCATTGTGTGTGATAGTGATGTTATTAATTTTGCATGTCATGATACATGTTGGGTGATTGACAGTGGTGCTTCTATTCATGCTACTTCTCGAAAAGACTTTTTTATGTCTTATACAACTGGTGATTTTGGAGTTGTGAAAATGGGTAATGATGGTGTCTCCAAAGTTGTCGGTACAGGAGATGTTTGTTTGGAGACCGAAAATGGTGGCAAATTAATCCTTAAAGATGTGAAACATGTTCCTGACATTCGATTGAATTTGATCTCTGCAGGTAGACTTGATGATGAAGGTTTTCTCAATATCTTCGGTAATGGTCAATGGAAACTTACAAGGGGCTCTATGGTTGTAGCCAGAGGTAAGAAATGCTCAACTTTGTATTTGATGAATTCAAAGGTTTCTAGGAGCATTGTCAATGCAGTGGAAAATGAAGATGCAACAGAGTTGTGGCACAAGCGACTGGGTTACATGAGTGAGAAGGGAATTTAAGTTTTATCCAAGAAGAAAATTTTATCGGGACTAACAGATTCACATATGAGAAAATGTGATCATTGCTTTGCAGGAAAGCAGAACAGGGTTTCTTTCCAGAGTCATCCACCTTCTAGGAAGAAAAATGTACTTGAGTTGGTACATTCGGATGTATGTGGTCCGATGAAAATTAAAACACTTGGTAGTTCTCTTTACTTTGTGACGTTTATTGATGACCACTCCAGGAAGACTCGGGCTTATACCTTGAAGTCTAAAGATCAAGTGTTGGATGTATTCAAGCAGTTTCAAGCATCCGTTGAAAGAAAAACAGGAAAAAAGTTGAAATGCATCCGTACAGATAATGGAGGTGAATATTGTGGTCTCAAAAGAGGCCAGGTGTAGGCTCATTTATAGAGTTACCCGGCGATTATGACAAACCTTGAGGCCTGTTTCATGAGTTTCCGAGCTACTTTTTCATCTTCTGGGTTCATACCCCCTCCAAGTAGTCCATGATTGGTTTGGTCCAATCTGGACTTAGATTGAGCTCGGCTACTGCCTGTACTCCCAACCGAATACTAGGTTCAAATACTTCCTCCACATGGACCAGGGCAGGTCGGCTTTCGCCCAAGGCCAACCTGGACAGGGCATCAGCCTTCATATTCTCTTCCATAGGAATCTGCTATATCGCGAACCTTCTGAGTGCTGAGGTCAAATCCTTGACTCTGTTGAGGTAGGCTAGCATAGCACTGTCCTTGGCTTCGAACTCTCCCGATATCTGACTAGAGACCAATTGAGAGTCGGTGCTCAGGTCGACTGTCTGTGCCTCGAGCTGAGCTGCAATTTTCAGTCCTGCAATCACCGCTTCGTATTCTGTTTCATTGTTGGACGCCGGGAAGGTGAACTTGAGGGAGTACTGGTGCTCATGCCGGTTTGGGTCGAGGATGACCACCCCAGCTCCGCTTCCGGACTTCTCTGAGGCCCCATCCACATGGACCTTCCACACATCCTCCGAGTCATGCTATGCTCGGCCAGTGCATTCTACAACAAAGTCCGCAATGGCTTGGGCTTTGATGGTTGTCCTGGGCTGGTAGGTGATGTCGAATTGACTCAGCTCAACTGCCCATTTCAATAGCCTGCCCGACGCCTTTGGCTTGTGCATGATGGACTTGAGCGGAGCATCAGTCATGACCTTAACTGGATGAGCATCAAAGTATGGCTTCAACTTTCTTGCCGTTGTGATGAGCGCGAGGGCGAGTTTTTCCAATGAGGAGTATCTCGCCTCGGCTCCTTGCAAGGTTTTACTAACATAATAGACCGGCTTCTGTTCATTTTCTTCTTCTCGGACTAGTGCCGCCGCCACTACTGTTCCCGAGCATGCTAAGTATATTATTAGCTCCTCCCCCACCTCAGGTCGGGATAGCAGGGGTGGCGAAGCTAGATACTTTTTCAGCTCTTGGAAGGCGTTCTGGCACTCCTTAGTCCATTCAAAGTTCTTAGGATTCGTCAATATTTTGAACAGAGGAGCACACTTGTCAGCCGACCTAGACATGAATCTGCTCAGCGCCGCGACCTTGCCTGCTAACACCTGGACGTCCTTCACGCAGGTCGGTGGCGCCAGGTCCAGTATCGCCTGGACCTTCTCCGGGTTGGCTTCTATTCCGCGGGCTATGACCATGAAGCCCAGGAACTTGCTTGCCTTGACGCCGAATGCGCACTTTTTCGGGTTCAGTTTTATCCCAAAGTGCTCCATTACGGCGAAGGCTTCAGCCAGGTCGGCTACATGGTCTTCCGCCCTCCTGCTCTTGACCAACATGTCATCTACATAGATTTCCATATTCCAGCCAATCTGATTTTTGAAGACCTTGTTCACCATCCGAGTGTATGTGGTTCTAGCATTCTTGAGGCCAAAAGACATGACCTCATAGTAGTAGAGTCTTTTATCGGTGGTGAAGGCAGTCTTCTCTTTGTCTCCGGGAACCATTTTGATTTGCTTATAACCTTTGAAGGCATCCATGAAGGAGTGCAGCTCGAATCCGGAGGTGGCGTCCACCATCTAGTCAATCCGTGGTAGGGGGAAGCAGTCCTTGGGGCAGGCTTTGTTGAGGTCGGTGAAATCAATACACAGTCTCCATCCACCCGAGGACTTAGTCACCAGCACTATATTGGATAACTAGGTTGGGTACTGTATTTCCTTTATGTGGCCGGCGTTCACCAACTTGTCCACCTCTTCTGCTATGATTTGTTGCTTATCATAATGAAAGTGCCGGCGCTTTTGCTTTACTGGATAGTGATTTGAGTCGGCATTCAGATGATGCTCAATCACATTCGGGTCAATTCCTGTCATATCAGAGGCAGACCAGGCAAATACATGTTCATTCTTTAAAAGAAATTGGCTTATACCTTTCTTGAGGTTGGCGGATAGTTCACTCCCGATCTTTGCTCTCTTGGTTTCATCGGAGAGCTCCACCTCGTGAAGGTCTTCAGCCGGGCTTCCTCTCTTGGCATCTCTCTTTTCTTCGGGCAGATCTGGTCCCCAGCCAATTTGATATTTAGGCCGGAGTGAGTTTTCATAACATTCCCGAGCTGAGAGCTGGGCTCCGTGAATGGTGGCTACTCCGGCCGGGGTCGGGAATTTCAGGGCCTGGTGGTAAGTTGAGGGGACTGCCCTGAAATGATTAAGTGCCACCCGACCTAAAATCCCATTGTAAGTGGAGTTACAATCCATTACAATAAAGTTGGCTTGCATCGACACCCACTTATCCCCATCCTCCAGCTTCAGCGGGAGGTTGATGACTCCTTCGGCTCGGTGGGACTGCCCGGTAAAACCTGCTAAAGTACCCCTCAACGGCCTAAGTCAGCTCCTGTCCAACCCCATCTGCTCAAAAGCGCTGAGGAATAAGACTTCTGCCGAGCTCCCGGTGTCCACCATCAACCTTTTGACGGTAAAGTTGGCTATTTCAGCGCTGATCACCAGGGGGTCGTCATGAGGCAATATCACCCCCTCCAAGTCTTCTGAGGAGAAGGTGAGCTCCTGCATCTCCGGGGCCGGTCCCCGCATTGGTCCATATTCTCTCCCAGCACGAATATAACCCTTCCTGCTTGCTGAGGTCTCGCCTCCTGACGCCAATCCTCCCGCAATGGTTTCAATCACGGCCAAGCGTCCGCCCCCAGCCTGGCGCCTGGGCGGACTCCTCTCCCTATCCCTTTGGTTTGGATTCCGGGTCGGCTGCGGATCTATATACCTCCGGAGGTGGCCTCGGGCTATCAGTGCCTCAATCTCCTGTTTCAAGTCTTTACACTCTTCGGTGGTATGGCCGTAGTCCATGTGGTAGCGGCAATATTTGGTCCTATTGCGCTTCTCGGGTCGGCCTTTCATTCTCGGAGCTGGAGGCAGGTGGTTCTGGTGCTGGATCTCCATCAGGATCTGCTCCCTCGAGGTGTTAAGGGGAGTGAACATAGTGAACCGGGGGTTCGGCTTCGGCTGTTGAGGCTGCTTGCCTCGATCATTCTGGGCTTTGGCCCCAAGTTGGGCTCGGGAGGCCTCTCCTTTCTTCCCAGCCTCCTTCTCCTTGTCATCATCCCTTTTCGCCTGATGGATTTCCTCCGAGTGTATGTACCCTTCTGCTCGTACCATCAGCTCGGACACAGTATCTACGGGGTCGATTGCCAAGGAAGATGTGAGGGGGCCCGACTTGAGCCCGCTCTGGTAAGCCATCAGAGCCATGGAGTCCTCCAGGTTGGGAATTCGTAGGGACTCTTCATTGAATCTGGCCGTGTAAGCCCTCAAAATTTCCCCTCTATGCTGCTTCACCAGCAGCAATGTAGAAGTATGGCGGGTGGCGCGGCGACTTCCCGCGAAGCGGGACAGGAGAGCCTCAGCCAGCTGGTGAAAACTTGCAATTGAACCAGGACGAAGTTTTTGGAACCAATCCAAGGCATTGCCAACCAGGGTAGTCGGGAATGTCTTTGCCTTCATGAGATCTGGCATGTCATGCAGAGTCATGTGGTGATCAAAATTGAGCAGGTAGCTGGCTGGGTCTCCATCTCCGTTGTAGACGGCCAGGTTGGGCATTCGGTTGCCAGTGGGCAGAGGCGTAGCCAGTACCTCGGGGGAGAGTGGGCTTACGCCGAGCTGGTTGATGACCTTGGCTATGGCAGCCGCGGTCTTTGCCTGCTCGGGGTCGGCTTGAGCCGCCCTTTTACCTCTCGCCGCGTTGGATCTTGGTATCGGCTCTAGGAAGCCCTCCTCGTCCTGCGTCCGTTTTCGCCTAGACTCTGGGATGTGGAATTGCGGGCGCGATGGCCGCTGCACAACCTCTTGCGGAGCCAGGGGGCCCTCAGCTAGCCGGGCTACCTACTCTTTAAGCTCTTCGAACATCCTCAGCATCATCCTTATCTCCGGTGACAGGCTGGAGTTGGGGTCTCCTTCTGCTGTGGGGTTGGTTTGAGTGGCTAAGTGTATACGTTGGCTCATTCCAACGTCGGCTTGGGTTAGGTTTTGGCTAGGCGCCTGCATGGTTTCGAGGTCCCCTTCCAGGTTGGGCGAATCCTCTACCGATATGTTGTGACTTCTAGTTTGCACCATAATGGTTTCTCAGTGAGTGGCGAAGAGAGTTATAAAAGAACTTGTCGTTTCCCACATACGGCGCCAAACTGTCAAGGTTGGAAATCTCACAGTTGAATTTAGGAGCTGCTTTCGCCGAGCTGGACTTTTCAGGTTGGCCTCCGAGCTGTACTTTCCTAGTCGGCTATCAGACCTGCACAAGGAAATGAAGGAAAAGGCGGGGTGATGACCCGGATTTTCCCCTCAAGCGTGCGAATGATTAGTATGTCCGAGCTGGCAAAGTAGCTGAGAGCATTTAATAGCGAGATCCCCTTAAATGAAGAGGGTGGAGCTCTATTTATACTAAGTTCGGGTCTGACAGCATTTAATGCGATGCAACTTTATGTCCCATCAGTGCTTTATGTCCCATCGGAACAGCTGGAACTGAGGTCGGGGTTAACGGGGTCGGGCCAGTCATCTAGGTTGGATATCGAGCTGAACGCGCTGGTATTTGCACGGATTAGCCCATCTCAGCTCGGGAACCCCTCGTCAGTGCTCAATTCTGAAAATTAATAAATATTTATTCTTTTTGGTGTTCCTCGCCAATCAGTCAAATTAATTTTGTAATTTATAAATAATTGATTATTATTATAATTTATAATTATTTGATTATTATTGGTGGTACCCAATTCTTCATCCAATTATTTTTTATTTTATTAATAGCCGTCACCAAAATAAATTTTTATTTTTAAATAATGTATTAATTTTCATCATCATTTTGTTAATTTAAACTTTTTAATTGTAAACTAATATATTCACGGTTTTCCCAATTTCGTAGTCCAACTTCCGTAGGTATTCTGTAGTCAAATATTCATTGTCATTCCGTAGCCTCTTTCGTAGCTATTCCGTTGCCAAACAACAGTGGCTAATTCGTCGCTCAACTTTCGTAGTTAGTCCGTTATCAATTAATTATTTAATTTAAAAAAATATAAAAAACATAAAATTAAAAATATAAAATATAAAAAGATTAATATTTACAAAGAAATAAAAATTAAACATATAAATTAATATTTACAAAAAAAATGTACAAAAGTCTCATTTGTCACATTTTTCATGATCTGTAATCTTGTCTAGTTATTGTTTGTCGCACAATATTCCATTTCGCGACTTAGATATCTACGTCGAACTGTTCCAAGGTTGTCATGATATCTCCAAAGTCTTTGTGTAATATCCTCCCAATCTAAACCAAACACAAGACAAGATACTACACTATATTCCAATATCCATTCACTCTATGGGTTCATCTCATAATATTATAACGTTATGAATAATATTTAAACATTGTGAACTGTTCTAAATATTTCATTATTTTTGGATCAATAATTTACAATTGTTAAATCTTGACAAGCTGTTACCAAAGGCTGCCATGTTACTGGGACCTATATACAGACCTCGGTTAGCAAGTTGCTAAACTGATCCGGCAGCATTAAGCTATACAAACAAAACAACATAGTGGAGAGAGAGACAGAGAGAGAAATGGAGACAAAAGGATCACAACGACGTTGTGTGGTTTTAGTTCCTGCTCCAATCCAGGGACACATAACACCGATGCTTCAGCTGGGAGTTATTCTTCATTCCAGGGGGTTTAACATCCTAGTTGCACACGCTGAATACAACTCTCCTAATCCTTTGAACCATCAAGAATTTTTCTTCTTATCCTTACCAGATGATGTTTCTCATTATGATAAGTCTTTAGGAAATCTGCTGGGTGTTTTAACAACTGTAAACATCAATTGCAAAGCTCCTATGGAGAATTACCTTGTTCAGATGATGGAAAATGAGGAGCTGCATGGAAAAATAGCTTGTATTATTTATGACACCATCATGTACTTTGCCGATGCTGTCGCTAATCATCTAAAGCTTCCTAGCATTGTAATGCGCCCTTATAATGCAGCTTATGTGCTTGCTCATCATGTCATTTTTCGTCTTCAAGCAGATGGCTGTTTGCCATTGGCAGGTATTTACAAGCTCTTGCTTAATAGAGAAAAATTGGTTCATTCCAACATTTTTGCTCTTTTCCAACACTTTAATTGAAAATTAAAAAAACCATCGCATAAACTGAAACTTTTTAAACGGTTTAATTTAATTATAAATTAAATTTTGTATTATCGCTTTTTGTTAATAATATATAGCTAATGAGATTACTTTTTTTACAAAGGTTTTGAAATCATAGTTTAATAGCGACAATTTTTTAAATCATTGTTTATTATTTATAAAAAAATGTTACAGTAGTAAATTTACAACAAGACCATATATAAGAGTACTGCATTGATCAAATTATTGTCATTAATTGGACTTTGATTACATCAAATTACTGCTGCTTCTTTCACAGAGTCTCAGATGCAGGAGACTGCGCCAAGGCTTCAGAACTTCAGGTTTAAGGATTTTCCCTTGTCCCTCACTTCTGGAATCCCGGAAATTGTACTGGAATTTCTGGAAAATATGACCGGTATGATAGGATCTTCTCGGGCCATTATTTGGAACACCATAGATGAGCTCGAGCAACCATCATTATCACAGCTTCAGCAACACGATCAAGTTTCTATCTTCTCTATAGGCCCTTTCCACAAAATGGCTCCAGCCTCTCAAACTAGCTTACTGGAAGAGGACAACAGTTGCATAGCGTGGCTTGATAAGCAAGCTCTAAATTCAGTCCTTTATGTAAGCTTTGGCAGCTTAGCGACCATGGCCGAAAAAGAATTCATTGAGATAGCTTGGGGACTGTTGAAAAGCGATCAACCGTTCCTTTGGGTGGTCCGTCCAGGCTCAGTTAGGGGCTCAAAGTGGATTGAGCAATTTCCGGAAGGGTTTGAGAAGTCCATTAAAGAAAGAGGTTACATAGTGAAATGGGCACCCCAGATGCAGATTCTAGCACATTCTGCAGTCGGGGGATTCTGGAGCCATTGCGGTTGGAATTCGACATTGGAAAGCATATCTGAAGGAGTTCCAATGATCTGCAGACCATATTTTGGAGACCAAATGGTGAATGTAAGGTACCTGACTCATATATGGAAGGTAGGCCTGGAGATTGAGCCTGCCTCCGGGCGAGAAGCTATCGCGAAAAATATAAGAAAACTTATGGTAGATATTGAAGGCAAGGAAATGAGGAAGAGAGCGCTTGATATGAAACAAAAGCTTGAGGATTGTGTGCAGAAAGGGGGACCTTCATATAAGTCGCTAAATGACTTAACAGAGTTCATCTCCTCACTTTCGTTGCTGAAAAAATGAGAGCCATGTTATAGCTTGAAACATAACATGTCATCATGTAGTTACTTTCTTTATGACTCATCAAGGAGAGATGATTGTAATATCTCACATTTGTGAGAGATGTATTAAATGAGTGGTTTATGAATTTAAGTAATAATTTTAGTTTATAATTTTGGGTTAATGAGTTTGAAGCACAAGTTATGTGAAGCCTCCAATATTAGTCTGGTTTGTGGGCATGACATATAACATGGAAAGAGCTCCGAAATTTGGGAGGGAAAAATGTTCCTTTCATGGGCTCTTTTTATATCGAGATTTATTACTTACTTTTATTCTTAACTATAGGATTCGTTAGTTCTAAAATGTTAGGGGATTATAGTAAGAAAGTTTGATTCTTCAAATTTGATCATGGAATTGATTTTTATTTTATTTTATTTTATTCAAAAGATATGAAAACTATTTTATTTCACTTACAATGTTACACATAAGAATATATTTTAAAACTTATCGCATTTAAAACGATAATTATATTACTAAACGAAATAATTTGATCATGAAATGTTAACCACCCTTTTCTCAATTCTCATCATAAACTAAGTAGTTCCACTCTTGTGGCCGATATTTAAGAATATTAGACCTCTGAAGTTGTAAGCATTTATTATTGATTATCAGCCGCGGATCAAACAAAGCAATATTGACTTACGTTTTGAAACACCATTTTATTCCAATATGTGGCATGTGACCGTTCTTTATTATCAAAGTAAAGATCAAGTTCCTCTTAGATTATTTGAGTAATTGGGCATCAGATTCTTCCGTGCTTTTGATCTTTGAACAGGAATTGAAAGAGAAATATTGTGCCTTCATGCATTGATAAGCCAATAGCGCCATATTAAATGTGATGATTCTTTTGCCGAAGATGCCTTCAAGATTAGAATCCACCTTTCTTACTTTTCTGGGGATTAAATGCTTTTAACGACTTTGGGATGATCAAATGTTTGGGGGAATCAAATAATAAGTAATCCATACACCGGAATTGAACTTCTGAATGGGAACTGAAATATAGTTAGTTAATTCTATCAATAGGCAATGATTATTTTTAAAAAATATCAAAAAATATCGCACACGTTTTACTACATTTTTGTTTTTCACATTGTAATTTCTTTGTATGTTTAACATTTGTTAAGGTATAGAATTAACTTTGTATCACCTCGGGACTGTGACCAAGCTTCTTGCTCTCCTGCGCCTAATGAACAAACTGCGCATATATTTCGAGTGAGCACTCCGACGCTCAAGTTAGTACTCTCATATTTATACCTTTCTAAGGAATATTATTTTGAATTTCATAGGATTCTATCGGCTTGACCTAAGTTCGCTCGAGGTAGATCGGATCCCCGAAAAGGGGTTGGATGTTGGTTCGGGTTTCACCAGGTCGGGATACCCTGACCTCACAAGTTATAATGCAGACCTCTTTGCCATCTTAATAATTAAGTCGATAACTTTTCACGAGGTCAAGTCATTTTATTATCTCATATCAACTTTGTTTTTTTATTTTTTTTAGAAATAGACGATGATTACACAAATACACACTCTATTGAAGAATATGGCACAACTTTTACTGCAATTTTATTTTTCACGTTGTAATTTCCTTATGTATGACATTGTTTTCCTTTTCAGATAAACAACGATTGCCCAAAAGACTCTAAACAACACTTGAATAAAAGTCCAACTACTTGAAAAATCTACAATACAAGAAGATAATCTAGCAAATTGTTAGTATGAAGGATGAATAATGAGTATCACTTCTTGAATTGACAAAACTAAGATTGATCAATGCGAGTTTAAGTTCATTGTACTACGCCCTCGGGGCTTGCTTTAACCCATAAATTGACTTTTTGAGCTTGCATACATGATGAGCAAATTGTGCACTAACGAAGCCGGGTAGTCGGGTCATGAACACATTTTCATCAAGATTCCCTTGTAGGAATGCATTATTGATATCTATGCCTGCTAAAGCTTATAGAGGGCTCGTGATACCATGTAGAAGTTAGGATTAAGATAAAGAAAAGCTCAAGTTCTGCATTGATTTACAAGTTTTAAATAGATACAATTCAGCTGTATAAGGGGACGTTAAATCCCTAATTTTGTGCTATGTTTACATATTTACAACGTATGCGATTTGCAGAGATTTAAGCTAAGGTTGACCCTTGATTTGATGCTGAGAATCATGCTTTTCTGATGGTCTTTTCTGTTGAGTATCTTGCTTGTTGTTTGGTTGCGACGTAGCCTTTACCATAGTTGTCAAATCGTGAACTGTATTGTGAATCAAAATGTCTATTTTTAAATCATGAATCGTACCAATTCGGTCATAAATTTAAAACTAAATTAATTTGATATATTATGTTTCCATTAACAGTTTTTAGTTGAAATTCTTCTTTTAAATAGATATTAATGTATATGTTTTTTGTTACTTTTCTATTGATCACTATCTTGCAAACTAAATTTCAAAACAATTTTATGTCCAAACTACAAAGATCAAAACAATATTTATTCCAAAGCAATTTTTTAACCTTTATTAATGCTTTAATGACTACTGTCTGACCAACCAACCAAACTAAAAAGTAACTTAGAAAAAAAAAAAAACCAAACTAAAAAGCAAGTATCAAAAGGCATAGTAAACAACTAAAAAGCTCACTTACAACTTACTTAACCGCTCTCTGGGTCCTCTCTCTAATTCCCCCGTTTCATTCTTTAGTTCTTCACATGGCCAGAAAAAGCTCTCGAATCCTCCACTAAACCGCGATCAACTCAGTTACAAATACATTCTCTCTCTCTTTTAGCAATCAGGGCTTTTTTTGTGATTTTGTAGTTGAAACTTGAAATTTAAAAATTTGATATACTGATAATGTTAATGGCCCTTTTTTATTTTATTTTATTTGTTCATTTTTGTTAAAATTGGGCTAATTGTATTTTACTTTAAAAGAAAATTTAAAGTGGGCTCTTTTTGCCTAATTTTGGGCTTTTTTAAGTGTAACCTGAATTGTTTGCGATTTAGTGAATTATACAATTCGTGTTAATTTACGATTCTTTCATTCGATTCACATTGAATCGTATAATTTCGACAACACTGACTTTGACACGTATAAACAACCATACTTCGTGTACTTGACTGACTACAAGTTCTGGTTCTAAATTCACGATATATTGCATAGAATTACTGACAATAGATTCAATATGTAGTAGCCAAAATTGACCTCGGTTCAGGCCGACAGCCCTACACCACGTATCATGTGATTTTTTGTACCTCTGCTAAAAGCGACGTAAATTCCAAATGGTTTCCAAAGTCTTGTTCAAGTGACTGACTTTAAAGACTCCACCTTTTATTTTCAGAGTTAAGCACCTTTGAATTATGCCTTTTTCACATAATCTAGCAGACACAGAACGTTGAACGTTACAACACTATGGAATTTAACTTTTTTTATTATTTATTTTTGCTAATCAGGATGGAATTTACCTTGTTGGGAACCGAGGTCACCCTAGATGACAGCAACCACCTAATCCAAATCCTAAAAATCTACTCTATTATTCATGATAATTTGTGTAATATCTTACATCGGTGGGAGATAATATATATATGTAGTTTATAATTAATTGTTGTGGGTACAAGAAATAACTTAAGTTAACTATTTTGAACCCGTGAAAAAAAGGCCCAAATAATTATTTTGTTATGCATACAACACTAGTGTCACCTACGAGTATGAGATTCTGGCTCAGGACGTGACAATTTGTAGATGAATATCTTAGTTTTCCGGTTGCTCAAACACCGATCTATATACGTCACTTGAGGAGCCAAGATTGAGATATCAGCTGATACAATGATTTCAGTAACATGATCTCAAGATTCAAATCTGAGTACGTAGTTTATCCACGATTATTCTTAAGTAAACATAGACAATAGACTCGATCGGTAGAATCGTTATTATAACAATCAAAGTTGCGCACCTACTTGTAGAACTCCATGACCCAAAAGTTACAGACGAAGCATTCCAATCTTATGCCCTTAAATCCAGCTTCTTTTGCCAAGGCCAGAAACTGCTGTTCTGATCGCTCTTTACCTCCTGGGTTTTGAGTCATCATTGTCAGATCAGTTTGGGTAGTGCTTATCACCGAGGCACTAGAATCCGGTTTTGCCGGAAGAATGGATTCAACAACGATAACCTTTCCATCATCTGGTACGGCTTTGTAGCAATTTTTCAGCAATTTGATGCAGTGATCGTCACTCCAATCATGAAGTATCCACTGTTGTAAATTTTCATATGGATATGGTTAGATGAACACATCCTAGCCTCACAAAATAATCTAAAAAAATAGAACATCACAAAACATTTTGAAAAATTAAAAAAATAAAAAGAAACAAGCAAGTAACAACAAATATAATAAAACACCATATGCAATGCGCATATAATATAGTTCACACACTTACCTGTGTACATAAATAAGTACCAAATTCATCTCTTCGAAAGCTGTTATGCCTACATCTCAAGTAAAAACACAGAAATATTCAGCTTACCTTCATAAATATCGCATCTCCTTTTGGAACGCTTTCAAACATATCTCCTCCAACATGTTCAACTCCTGCATTATCCATCATTCAAGCAATTATAAAGGGGGTGTTGGCTCTATGTTACGAAAAGGATTCAAACAACTCCAGTGATATAATTATTGTCTTACACAGCTATCTGTTCATTAATTTTATGCAGTGAGCATGATCTGTGGCCTCCTAGTACTTACTGCAACTGTTTTATGTACAACAATAAGCAGATATTTCAAAAATGTTCTCAATAGAAAATTTCACTCAAAACAGGACATTCTGATGGGCAACTGAGCAGAAATACAAAATAACCAAACAAGATCATTACAATCTGAAGATTACCAGGATAGGCTGGCGCGTATTTTGTGACATGTGGCAAGTCAAAATTAATTCCCTTAATAGTAGGGTATTTCGAAGTGATCTTGTTGAGAGTGATTCCCAATCCGCCGCCAACATCGAGTAAAGTTTTCAAGTGGTTAAAACCCTTATAGCACTCTAGGATTCTTTTTATAACTATGCTCGTGTGGTTAATCATTGCCTGATTGAAAACTTCGTTGAACCTGGGATCCTTTGAGGGATATTCAAAAGCATGAGTGCCATGGACCCTATCAAATGGAACCCCTCCTTCTAGAATAGAATCTTTTAATTGGTACCTGAAATTGAGAAAATGTTTAGAGCAAGAAGAGAGACACTTTTACTGAGTGTTAAGTCCTTTCAACAGCAACAGATATGCATCACAAGGAAGAGTTTAATGTTGTGAGCACAATTCTATTGCTCATGTCAAAGTGTAAAGAGAAGGCATTCGAGTGATGCAAGAATGAGGGGCTTTCGGAATGGATATGCCAAGAAAAATATGAAAAGTGTAGCCCTTCTGTGAACCAAGTTGTAGTTATACTACAACAGCAAAGGTAGACAGCATTACTTCCAATCATTTCACGTTATCGCCAAGACATAGAAGAACTCGCCACCATAATTCCTCCATTTGATCTACTAATATGCTAAGGCTATCCTTCAGGCAAAAGTATTTCTTTTTTGTTTCATGTATTTGCTTCTCCTGGAAAAATGCATTAGTACTTGAATAATATATTCCCTGTTCTAATGCGAATCATAAGAAATTACCTCAAAGGCAACTAAAATGGCTGTACTCCTCAATAGCATACTTAAAAGCACTAGCAGAGCCATTTTGCAGCCCCCACTCACCCCAAAATATTTTTGAAAATATGTGTATTTTTAAGGTATTTTTAACATGAAAAATTAATTTAGCCTCTATTGGAAAAAATTATTCATATATGAATATTAAATCGAGTGTTTTGCCCCCAATGAATTAGAATCCTGAATTTGCCCTGCTTAAAAGGATTACCAAGACTTAAGTCTCATCTAATCAGAACCAGAATCTTCAGCTAATACAATCATTCCTTATTAATAGGTCCACTGATCTAGAGAATAATTCATGTGTGTTGAATGTTGATCCATCTCATGTACTATGATGTCAATGAATAATTTCACGTGAAATGTGCATAATGGAACAAGCAATTGCTGAAATGAGTGAGTTAAAATTGGCTAAAGACTTGAGAAGAAGAGAAATGGAACCAGAAAAGGGTTAATTCCACTGTGAAGGTTGACCAATCGCTAGCCTGGGATAAAGGTTCTGCAAAAGCATTGCTCTAAAGAGCTCCATAGATTGTCCTCGAATGCATTGAGTTTTACAGTTACAATATTAATATGGTATAAGAGTTCGCTCTTGCTCCAATGTTATCCTTCCACGTTTGAACCATTTTTCAAGTTCAACCAATTCTTGTTTCAGACATCGACTACGGTAACAACTCTTCTAAATTTGTTGTTTCTTCTACCCTGTTATTGCATCTACCATAATCAATGACGAGTCACACGTGAAGGGATACTGGAGAATTCAATAGTACCATATGAATAAATAAAGACTTTCAAAATTAGTATATATAAAATCAAAACTATTTTATCTAAAAATAATATACTGGTCTTGAAAGACCGTATTTATTTATGAGAGATAATTAGTTTTTTCAAAAAGTTTATCCTTCGTATTTCCACCGATCAACTTGTGATGAATATACTTGGGCTCACATTTAAAAAAATGAAAGTATTTGAATTTCGGAAATGATTTAAAGATCATGAATTTCAAACCCTTCAATTTAAAATGTCTTAGACTAAAAATCCATGGTTTGGGTATATAACGAAATTATTTATGGAAGCTATTTCAAATCCACGTACAATCCAAAATCACAAGGCCCTCAAGCACTGGCGAATTTACCCTGGGGCAGTGGAGGCTCATCAATTTTTTTCTTAAAATTTATATGTATTTAGCCCAATTTTATTTTAAAATATGTGTCTATATTAGTCTCCACGAATAAATATCAGTATTATAGTCTCGTTAAAACAAAACTCTGGCTCCGCACCTGCCCCTCAACCGAAACCAAATACAAACAGACAATACATCGTAATGCAATAACCATAGACTAACGGCCAACAAAGGGTACTCCACACTTTACTGTTTTAGGTAAAAGAAGACTTGTTTTCCTTCTACGCGGAGTTTGAGACATAATAAATCAAAACCCAGTTGACAGTAAACAAAAATGAAAGGAATAGCCACCAGGGAATTGATCTGATGGTATATATCTCGAGATATATAAGAGAGGTTGCGAGTCCCTTGCATAAAAAAATAAAATAGTCACTGACCAGCTGTCTATGAAGACTTTATCTTGAAGCAACGCTGAGAGGGGTCCCATAGACGCACCATCCTCGTCCCGGACAAAGTATTTTCCGACAGGTGCAAGTCCATACAATCTTTCCGCATGGCCTTCATCTCCATTGCCGTCAACCACGGAGCATGTAAGCACCGAGTAGCTAGCCAGCAGCCGAAGCATACGGTCCAGCATATCCGATGCTGCCGGATTTTTGGTAGGAAGCTGAGATGCGATATCAGAAGCCGAGAGCTGCCCGCCTGGACCAGCTTTGGCTATAATTTCGAACACATCTAGCTGCACTACTGTGTGCAACACCATTGGCAGCGCTGCTGAAGAAACCAACTGCGTTGCGTATGAGCAGTGCTGCGCTTCTTCATCATCATCATAGGCTGTTTGGACATGCGGCTTTGGTGAAGACTCCATGAATGCAGTTGTGAATGGCGATTAATGATCACGTAAATTTTTTTGGACTTACACTCGTGATTAAGTAATGACTTAGCTGGCAGAGCAGTGTCTAGTCAGGGGCCAATAAAATATTCTTCGTCATCATTATATTCTTTCTTTGGAAAATTTTTATTCTGTTAGGCCGATTTTAATAATTTTTTTATTTTTATTTTTATATGTACAAATTTTGAATCATTTTTTTATATTTATAGATTTTTTATTTTAGTTTCACTCCAATAATTTCTCAACATTTACTCAATATCTGTTTTTAGAAAATTTCTATTTTAGTTTCACTCTAATAACTTCTTTTTTTCAGTTTTACTTAATAGTTTCTCTACATTTATTTAATCTTTATTTTTAGAAAATTTGTAGATGATCTTTATATGTGAAGATAGTAAATCCAATTATAAAGATCATTTATAAATTTTCTTGTAGAGATATTGTTAGAAATAAAAAATTTTAAAAATATTTTTACATGTAGAGATTTTATATTTTTAAAAAACCAGGTGGAGAAGGCCTAATGAGCATGTGATTTTCCATTTTTTTCACAGTACTCGAAAATGAATAGGCTGGTATTTTCCCAAAATGAATGAATAAAACAAAAACAGGAGTAGACCGACCGAAACTTGGACCCACTAGTGGAAAAGCAGTGGAAGCTAGAAGAAAAATGGAGAATTACTTTAATTTATACTTTTTGTTGTGTCGTAAAATAACTTGGTAATAAAAAAAATTATTAAAATATATACTTATTTTATATAAAAAAATTATAAATTTTTAAATCATTTAATAAGATTTTGAGCTACTTTAATTGACATTAATTAATTTTGAGATAGAACCCCAAACTTACATGGTATCAGAGCTAGACCTATGGTTTAGTCTCATTCATTTTTCTCATGTGACTCTCTCAAATTAGGTCACACGTGAGGGAGAGTGTTAGAATATATATTTGTCCCACATAGAAAAATCATAAATTCTTAGACCACTTAATAAGATCTTGACTACTCCACTTGATACCAATTAGTTTTAAAATGGAAACTCAAGATTTTTAATATGGTATCAGAGTTAGGTCCATGGTCTAATCTCATTTAGCTTCCACGTGCGACCCATCTCAAATGAGGTTCACTTATCTTCAATACTTTGCGTGTGTATAGTTCACACACTTTCAATCTTTTACATGTGTTATCTACTATATGTGTGTTCAATCTTCCAAGTGTGACCATCTTAAAGTGTTATCTACTATATGTGTGTTCAATCTTCCAAGTGTGACCATCTCAAAATAAGGTTTACGCGTATTCAATTTTCCACATGTGACCCTCTCAAATTAAATCACATGTGAGAGAGAGTGTTAGAATATACACTTGTCCCACATAAAAAAATCACAAACTCTTAGACCACTTAATAAGATCTTGGGTTACTCTACTTGACACTAATTGATTTTAAGATGGAACCTCAGACTTCTTATAAATAAAAAAAAATAAAATATCTTTTGATGTTTAAATATTATGGTAAAAAATATTTTAAGATGAGAAATTTTTATATATATACACACACACACACCTATATTTTCTGATGGAGATAGAGTAGTGGATGATGGGGGCGAGAAGGGGGCGTGGTGGTGGTGGGGGGTATGATTGGGTGTAATGAACAAAAAATATTTTTTCCTCTAAAAGGAGATAAAAATATTTTTTATTTTTTTAGTTAAATATTTTTTATTAACTAATTTTTTAGTATTATTAAACAAAAAAAATTAAGAAAATATTTTTCAAAAAATTATTTTACGAACAAACAAACCGAACCATAGTAGACAATGGTGATTCAGTGATGACTTAACCGCGATTAAGTTAAAACTTATGACGAGGATAGTGTATACTTTTTATTTTTTTTGTCAAACGAGGATAGTGTAAAGTGGCCTATTCTTACAGTACAGGTCTCTATCAACTAACTCAAGCACTAAAGAGAGGTGAGGCAAGACATCGATAGACAATAGACCAAGGAGCAGAAGGCAATCAATTGCTTACTAAATCGAAAAGAGCAAAAGATACCTCGCCTAACATTATAAGAGAAGGGTCCGAAGGAGCATACTTTGTCTAAACTTTAAAAATGATTTCTGGAACGCACACACTAACTCAACAACCAACACCATCGCAGCCAAAAAAAAAAAAAAAAAGAATTCAACAATAAAAAATCATCTATGCCTCGTTGATTCCTACCCCTGATTATTAACCCGACCTTCTTATCTAACAAAACATTAACCCTGCTTTAGCACTCTTTAGTGGCCCCTCAGTTAGCCGTATGTGATGACACTTTCAGAATCTTTAAGTGTTGATTACGTTAAATAGTATATATATGATTAATTTGATATTTTTAATATAATTTTTTACATGCAATTAATATTTGGGCTATGTAATGATAAATATGATTATAATAGTGAGACTAATTATGTCTCCAATAAAAGAGAGTGACGATATTTGAACTTAAAATCTTTTTAATAACATATTTTAATATCATTTTAAGTGACCATTATAACTCATTTACCGTATATATGTACAACTTGAACTATGTACATAATAAATAAAATTATATTGTATAAACTTGTGCCTCCAACATGTTATCTCGCATGCAAGCAAAAATTTTCAACTCTTTACATAGGAAAGGGGATGACATGACAATACCTAGTGTCCACAACAAGTATAGTGTTAGCAAAATGTATCACTAGGCAGCCAGGCTTGACAACTGAAACCAAGGTACATTTAGATTTGCCAAAGTAAGAGACAGGTAACTATGGATAGAACGAATATGCAGCAAGGCCTGGTCAAAGTTTGATAAGCTATTCAAACATGAAAATTGGAATCAACATTGGACTAGAGAGGTAAAGTGTGACTTTTAGTCCAATTATTACGTATTCTATAATTAAATTAATAATAGGTCATTTTTATTACATAATTTAATTAATTCTCTCTACTAATTAATTTAGTGAATTTGTGATGTGTGTGATTATTAAATTCATAATTAATTGACAGTAAAATAATATTAATTCAATTAATATCCAATTTGAACTACTTTTAGTTAATTAATTAAATTCCACAAATTATGATTGACACCTACTCATATATTTGATTACCCAATAAATTTGAGTATATATTTATAATTACCATGTGATTAATTCACTTGCACAAGGAAGATGGTCCATATGCTATGAATCCATCACCTACACATATCACCAGCCGTACCTTGACTAACTACGAGTTCCCTTTCTAAACTATCGATTTATTGCAGAGATTACCGGCAATCAATTCAACCTATAGGCGATTTTATTCTATCTTTGCTAAAAGGAAGTAAATTCCTAATTTATGTTCCCATGTCTTGTTCATGTGATTGACTTTGAAGACTTTACCTTTTATCAAGTTCTAGGCCTAAAATTTATGCATGTAAGGTTATCTTTAATAGAGTTTTTAAAATGGAATTTTTTTTTAATTTGGGTATTTTGAAAAATTTCAATCTCTAAAATCAACACTATTCATGACAAAACTACGTGGAGTTCATTACTTTTAGCTTAAAAGATATCAATATAAAGACACAGTCTCTATTTTTTTCAACAAATTTGTAGAAGAAAATAGAGATTGGGTCTCTATTTTGACATATTTTAAGCCAAAAATGGTAGATCCCAAGTACTTTTGTCATGAATAGTATTATTTTTAGAGACTGGAGTCTCTAAAAATACCTAAATTAGAAAAATTTTACATTTGAAAACTCCATTAAGGATGCCCTAAGTGAAATTAGTGTTGTAAAATTAACTAATAATTTATTTTGTATGTGAGAGATTCAAAATTTAAATTTTACTCGTTACATTGTATAACCTTAGATCTTCCCTAAATAAAAAAAAGTCAACAAATAACTACTTAATCCAACAATTTAAAATAATTAACTCAAGTTATTATTTAACCCACAATTCAACTTATACACTATTCACTTATAATGTTTCTCACTAACGTGAGACATTACACGGTTCATTTATAAAGTTTACCTATTATGCCTTTTTAGATAATAGAAATGGCGGAGAATGAGTGTTACACCTACTTGTAGAACTCCATGACCCAAAAGTTACAGACAAAACATTCCAATCTTATGCCTTCAAATCCAGCTTCTTTTGCCAAGGCCAGAAACTGCTGTTCTGATCGCTCTTTTCCTCCTGGATTTTGAGTCATCATGACCAGATCAAGTTGGCTAGTGCTTATCACGGAGGCACTAGAATCAGGTTTCACCGGAAGAATTGCCTCCACAACGATAACCTTTCCATTTACTGGTAGAGCTGTGTAGCAGTTTTTCAGCAATTTGACGCAGTGATCGTCACTCCAATCATGAAGTATCCACTGTTGTAAATTTTCACGCGGTTAGATGAACAGATACTAGCTTCTCGAATAAATCTAATAAAGCAGAATATCACAAGAACGTTTTGGAAAAGAAAAACAGAATGAAATATATATGTAAAAAGTAGGGATTATGTTCCATTTAGCCTCTATTATTTTTCAAAAAATTTTAATTTTGTTATTATTGTAAAAAAATTCTCAATTTCATCTCTACTATTTCTAAAAAAATTTCAATTTTATCTCTATTATTTCTAAAAGGTTTTAATTTCGACCCTATTATTTTTTTAAAAGTTTCAAATCTAACCCTATTGTTCAAAATTAATCAATTTAGTCTCTATTATTTTCTAAAAAAAAATTAAATTCATCTTTATTGTTTCTAAAAATATTAATTTAGTCTTATTATTTTTTTAAAAATAATAAAGACATAATTGACTAATTTTAAACAATAAGGACAAATTTGAAACTTTAAAAAAATAGTAGAGACGAAATTGAAATTTTTGGAAAAAAATAGGGATGAAACTGAAATTTTTCGAGAAATAATATGAACGAAATTGAGAAATTTTAAACAATAGGGACGAAATTAAAAATTTTGGAAAAATAATAGGGACAAAATTAAGAAATTTTAAACAATAGTGATAAAATTGAAACTTTTTAAAAACAATAGGGATTAAATGTGCTATTTTCCCTAAAAAGTACGGAACTCATTTTTTGATCAAAATCTATATATATTATGCCAACGTTTATAAGAATCTTGAAATGTTCATTTCAACATACATACCTTCATAAAGATGGCATCTCCTTTAGGAACACTTTCAAACATATCTCCTCCAACAGGTTCAACTCCTGCATTATGAGTAATTTTACTAATTTCAGAGAGGTGCTGGTGTTATGAAAATGATTCAAAAACGACTCCACTAATATAATTATCATCCTACACAGTAATCTCTTCATTAAAATACTTAATGCATTTCACAAAAACTTGGCTTGCTAGTGATCACTATAACCATATAATGTACGAAAAACTCTTTTATCAATTAAAATTGATAAATGAGTCTCACATGTATGTAAAACTCCCTCTATGTAAATAGACTGATGAAATAACAACCCGAATGTAAAAATTACCAAGATAGGCAGGGGCATGTTTTATAACATGTGGCAAGTCAAAATTAATGCCCTTAATAGTGGGGTACTTCGATGTGATCTTGTTGAGTGTGATTCCGAGTCCACCACCAACATCGACCAAAGTCTTCAAGTGCTCAAAACCCTTATAGCTCTCAAGGATACTTTTTATAACTATGCTTGTGTGGCTAATCATTGCCTGGTTGAAAACTTCGTTGAACCTGGGATCCATTGAGGGATATTCAAAAGCATGACTACCATGGACCCTATCAAATGGAACACCTCCTTCTAGAATTGAATCTTTTAACTGGTACCTGGAATTGAGAAAATGTTTAGAGCAAGAAGAGAGATACTTTTAAGGATGAAATTAGAAATTTAATATTAGAAGGGTCAAGATTCAAATAAAAAAATTGATGACATAGAAAAAAAAATGAGGGGCAGGGGCAGGGGCAGGGGCAGGGGCGGGGGCGGGGGCGGGGGTGAGAGTGGTAACATTTTTTTTTAACGATACTAGAATTGTGCTAGGAGAATTCTATTGCTCTTGTCATTGTTAACAAAAGACAATCATCGATGCAAGAATGAAATTCATGCGTAGAGAAAAGATCAAAAGTACTGTAGCAATTATAACAGCCAAGGAAGACAACATAACATACAATTATTTCATGTTATCGTCAAGAGGTAGAAGAACTCGCCACCATAATTCCTACGCTTGATGTACTAAGATGCTAAAGCCAAAGGGAATTTATATGAAATTCATGCGTAGAGACAGATCTATCACATTGGGCCCACAATATATATGAAATTTATATGTATTTTTAGTCAACAAATAAATATATTAGCTTTCACTGAAAAAGATTATTATTGATATATATTTATCAAATTATATATTAAAACTCTTACTAACAAGAAATCCTGAATCCGACCTGCCTTGATTTTAGAATGAATACAAAGTAAAGTCTTATAAAACACGAATAGTTTAAAGAGTTTCTCCCCACTCTAATGTTAATCATACGGATATACTAGTGAAAATGAGTATCAAGAGTTATGTCTAATATAATCAGATCAACAATATGCAGCTAATACAAGCACTCCTCGTAATAGATTAATTGATCTAGAATAATTCATGTGTGTTGAATGTTGATTCGTTTGTCCATATACAATAATTGTTGAATTAATGGACATTTGCCTTCGACCCAATGTGACGGTTGACAGGGACGGATCCAGAAAATTAGTATTTGAGTGTCGAAATTTAATTAAGAAAATTTGGTTGTTTGTTTTTTAGAAAGAATAATGATAACAAATATTTTAAACATAAATAAGTGTAAAAAATTCTATTTAATTATATATATACATACATTAATCATTAAAAAATTTAGTTGACTGTTAGACGTTGGAAGGACCAAATGCATTTTTTAAAAAAAATTGTATTCAATTTTTTTTTTTTTGGCTAGAGGTTGGAGGGACTCAGGCTCCCCTGGTTCCCCCTGGGGCCCGCCACTGGGTTGACTATCATTAGTCTTCCAATATCCAAATGCATTGGTCTACGTAGATTTCTAATTTTTGAAAATAAAAATGAATCTATTTGTAACATTATTACTTAATAAACGAGATTTAATAATATACTAATGCAATTATAATAAATTTATCTTGATCTTTTGCAATTTTTATTTGTTAATTCAAAAAATATCTTTACTTTAATCACCCACGATACATAGACAAAAACAAACATTAACCGGAATACTACTGACCAGCTGTCTATGAAGACCTTATCTTGAAGCAAGGCTAAAAGAGGTCCCATTGACCCACCATCCTCGTCCCGGACGAAGTACTTTCCGACAGGTGCTAGTCCATACAATCTTTCAGCATTTTTTCCAGTGCCATCGCTATCAACCACCGAGCAAGTGAGCACGGAGAAGCTAGCCAATAGCCGAAGCATCCGGTCCAGCATGGCTGCTGCTGCCGGGTTTTTGGTATGGATCTGAGATGCAATTTCGGAAGGCGAGAGCTGCACGCCTGGACCAGCTTTGGCTATGATTTCGAACACTTGTAGCTGCACGGCTGCATGCAGCACCATCGGCTGTGCTGATGCAGTAACCAACTGCGTAGCATACGAGCAGTGCTTTGCATCTTGATCATCATCGTCGTCGTTGTAGGTTGTTTGGATGATATTGGTTTTTGGTGAAGACTCCATGCGTTAATTAGTTGTGAATTGCGATTAATGATCTCTTCTTCCTTTCACCAATAATTTTGATTAAGCAACAAGTACTTGGTGCCCGAGCAGGTCAAGCTACCTAACAAACTATAGCCAATAGTATTTGCAATGATTTGTGGACGTCTGAAATGCGCAAAATATTTTCCTCTTTTGGCACGACGTGTGGAAAAAATGGCCTGGCTTTTTTGAAAAGGACAAAAACGAAATAAAAGAAGTAAACCTTGTACGTGATTAGTACGTTTTTTTTATTTTTTTTAAATTATATGTAATTAGCACGTATGTTTTTCATTAATTTTTTAATTGTGTCACTTGGTGAAAAAATAAGAAACTTAAATATATTAATTTTAAAAATAAAAGACTATTTTATCAATCAAATTAAAAATAAAAAACTAAAATAAGTATTAACCTTTTTTCTTTTTTTGTCAAGTTATAGTGGATCATTTCATTAGAGGACTTTTTTTCCAAGCATTTGAACGTCAGAATACTGTAAAAGTGGGAGGAGAGAAAGTGGAGTGAAGTTAAAAGAGAATTACAGGTGAAGTGAGAAAAAAATACAGAAAGATAAGGTGGGATCAGGCATATATCGAAATTTCTCCCTTCATTTAAAAAAATCAATAATGTTAGGCAGTGGCGGTCCCCGAGACGGGGATTAGGGGAGCTCAGGTCCCCCCAACCTCTAGCCAAAAAAAAAAAAATTGAGTATCAATTTTTTCTAAAAATGTATTTGGTCCCTCCAACATTTAACAGCTAACTAAATTTTTTAATAATTAATATATGTGTATATATAGTTAAATAGATTTTTTTACACTTATTTATGTTTAAAATATTTGTTATCATTATTTTTTCTAAAAAACACATAATTAAATTTTTTTAATTAAATTTCAACACTTCAATATTAATTTTTTGAATTCGCCCCTGGTTAGGCATATCGAAGTTTGTCCCTTCATTTGAAAAAATCAATAATGTTAGTCAAACAAACTCATTACAATAAACACGGTACTTTTTTTTTTTTTTTTTACTAGGAATAAACACGGTACTTGCTATTTGCTAAGATCTCATCGATTACTCGTTCACTTCATAGTTTCCCTTTCACAAGGCTGTCACCATACCTTTTTCCTATAGCAAGTCTGATTCTAAACATATTTAGTTATTGTATTGGAAAATAAGACAGGGCCAAAGATTGATAGGACAATAATAATATATAGGGTGAACTGTACCAGACCCTTTGGGGTCAGATATAAGTGTACATAATTTTCCTGTGGTTTTAAAACTCCACCAGATTTTTCTGTGGTCACACATAAGTGCCCACGACTCCCCTGTTGTCCCAAAACTGCACCAGACCCCCTTATGGTCTGACTCTTGGTGCACACCGCCCCGCTCCGTCAAAATTTTTGTCACTTTTGATGGCATGTGCAACTCACTCGCGCAAAATGTGATTTTTATTGATTTTTAACATATTTGACAATAAAATAATAGTAGTGATTGAAAAAAAAAATGGAAACAGCAACTCACCACCACCATCATCTCCGCCACCATCTCCACCTCCTGCTACCAACAGTCAACTACACCACCACCATCATCTCCGCCACCATTTCCACCTTCGGTCACCACTACCACCACCATCACACCGCCACCATAAAAGCAACTTTCGTCACCATCACCAATCTCCACTACAACTTCAAATTAACAATTGGATTTCGGTTATATGATTTATATATACCAATGATTTCAATTGTATATATATATGTATGTTTTCATGTGAGATCTGTGTATATGTGTATATATATATATATATATATGTATGTTATGTATGTATATGTATTAGGGAAGAATCCCACCTGACAAAAACTCTTCCTCAATCATCTTCAAATACAAGCTAATCTTAATATTGTTGTAACTCCATATTTTGTGCAGATACGGGAGTAATTCAAATGCTCTATCTAATTGTACTCAGTTGTATATATGATACACTTGGATACAGTAATAGACAAGATAGCCTTAGTGCTTTAAGGCTTCTTCTTCTATAATATGTATATACATATGTTTAATGTCTGGAAGCTCACAATGGCAACAATGGCGGTACCAAGCTAACAATAAAAGCTGTTAGAGTTAGTGTTTATAGTGGTAGGTGAGGGTAGTTGTGGTGGGGTTTAGTGGTGGTGGGGTGGGGGAAGGCAGAGGAAGGGAAGAATAAGAAGAAGGTGGTAGTGTTTTTTATTTTTTTATTTTTGTGAAAAATGGTATTTTGGTCAATAAACATATTTATTTTATTGACAAAATTATTAAAAACGAATCCAAGTTGCAATAAGCGCGAGTGTGCTACACATGCCATCAAAAGTGACGAAAAATTTGACGGAGGGGGACGGTGTGCACCAAGAGTCGGACCATAAGGGGGTCTGGTGCAGTTTTGAAACTACAGGGGGTCGTGTGCACTTATGTCTGACCACAGGGGGGTCTGGTGCAGTTCACCCTAATATATATAAAAAACAAGAGACCAAATAGGCCTAGAGGTCCCACGTAAGAAAATAGGCACATCACTATGCAATGGAAATTCGCCAGCGAGTTAACGAGAATAGGGACGAGAAATGTTGGTTCGTTAAATAAGACGACCAAAGGGTAAGGATATTTTAATGGAGGGTTTAAAAGATAATTATTGAGGTTTTTAGAGATAAAAAAGTAACATTAATAGGGATTTATAAATGTCAAATCTACATTTTTCTCTCAAATTTGATATTATTCACGATTTTTCAAACAAAAATAGAGTCGGTCTCCATTTTTTTCAATAAATTTGTTGAAAAAAATGGAGACCAGCTCTATTTTTGCTTAAAAAATCGTTTATGATGGCAAAATTGATGGATCCCATGTATATTTGGATTTTACAAACCCCATTGGTGTTACTTTCTTTTCTATGGGATCTCTAAAAATCCCAATTATTACATTTTAGAGACCTAAATTTAGGAGTTAGAGACTCAAATTACCTTTTAGAGTCTTAATTGAGGATAGCCTAAGGAAACACATATTTCTAGGACATGTTCTTCCGTTGGTTGGCGCCGAACCAATGTACCCTTTAAAGCAACAAAGTCGTGTGTGCCAACCAATGTGGACATGATCTGAACCCATCATGACCTAGCTGATGAAATGAGACTTCCGCCGCTTATTGTATTCTATCAGTAAATTCCCATAGCATAAGATGTAAATAAAGTTGAAACTTTTTTTTTTTTTTTTTTTGTCGAGAAGACACTTGTATTAAACAATAACAAAAGATACAAGAAATGTGCCAACATACTACAGTCCAAAAAAGAAAATACACATGAGTACATAGGTTCACAACCAAGCCTAAACAAAACAAACTGAAACCAAACATCATGGGTGGATCCCATAATCCAAAGCCCAACAACACATACCCTAACCCTAGTAGGCAAAAGGAATGCCGGATCAGGCGACGAAAGCGCCAGTGATAACATTAACGGCCAACGGAGACAGGTTTGATGCCTAAAACAACCGCAACCTAAATCCACAAAGTCACCAAGAACGTCATAAAAAGCCCATCAACTACGAGTAAAGATAAAACGTGATATACGGGTCACGACACCCTGCCGGAAGCGATATAACACCGAAGACTCCAATAGTCGCAACAAAAGCGATAGAGCTCGAGTGAGAAGATAGTGGAGACATGGTCTACTAGAAAGCCTTCAAGAACACCACCAAAAACGGTGATCATGAAAGATGAGAAAGTCACAGTCGCTATCGCCAGAAGGGGAACCACGAGCAGCCATTGATACATCCAAAAAAGGCCCTAATTCACAACATCAGAGCTTATTGACACCAAGAACAACAACCAGAAAAGATGAACACAAAAAGATAACAACAAAAAATATGAAGAAAACAAAAAAATTAAAAAATAAAGGCAAACCAAGACGAGAAAAACACGTGATATATGTGTAGGCAACGAGGGGGTAGGAAGAAGGGTGGTGCTACCGGCCAAAGGCCGGGGCACGAGAAGAGCAATTACTGAGCTAGCACAAGAAAGCTTTGATGGTTGAGAAAAAAAGGTGATGACGGTAAGGAGTACCACTTTTTTTCTCTGAATGGGAGTTACACCCTGGAATTTGAGGAATGCTACAAGCCGTCCTCAATTCTGCCAACCAAAACACAATGTCGAGACCTTCCTTATTCAACATTAGGCCTTTTTTGAAATGTCCTTTCATAGTGACAAAACCATCAAATGATTTGGATGGATCCTAGTTGGCCTATAAAAAGCCCTCTTCCTAAGGGGGATTAGGATCTCTCCTAACTAGAAGTTATTCCAACCTTTTAACATTATATCATAACCATTCATTGGAATTTCAAATTACGAACATTGGAGGGAAACTGATTTTGTTGAGTGAATAAATGACTAAGATACAATGTTACAATGTTAGGCAAATTTCTAGTTATGAGAAGATCCAAATCCTCCTAAGGTTGAGATTGGTACACCGGAATAGATTTGGACAGGAATGGAATGAAATTGGAAATGAGAATGACATGCTTGGTATGCTCTAGGAATAAAGAATACTAATGAGAATGACTTGTATAGTATGACAGGATTGTCATTTTTTTATATTATAGTATTAAAAATAAGAATAAACATGAACATAACCATAAACAACATAAACATAATAAATAATAATAATAATAACAACAAAAACAATAAATAATAATAATAATAATAATAATAATAACAACAAAATAAAACTAATATAACAATAATAATAACAACAACAACAACAACAACAATTATTATTATTATCATCATTATTATATTGGTATTATTATTACTTTTATTTTTATTTTTATCATTATAATTTTACTTGATTCTTATTATAATAATAATAATATTTGTTATTATTATTATTATTATTTTAATCACTATTATTATTTTATTATTTATTATTGTCATGATTATTATTATTACTTTTATTTTAATTTTTTATTATTTCTATAATAATAATTATTATATTTTTTTAATTATAATTTTTAAGGTAAAAATTGGCAGCCCCTGGACGAGTTCCCTTATCCGAATAATATTTTGTATGCTTTGTCCACCGTGCAGGCCTCGGAAATCCGGGGTAGACTATTAGCGGGACTGTTATCAACCCGTGGACTAACCTTACCTAGGGCTACAGCTCTAGTTTTTCATTCCTTATGGGGCTTAATGGTCGGGGCTGGTATGTCTGGACTGCTCCTCATCTTTGTCTTAGGGGTTACCCCCTCTTGCTAGGTCCCTACTCATTACCATGTCAGTGAGGGCCGCATCAGATTTGTGCATCAAGTCTCGTTGTCCTGGAACTACGAGGTCTGACCTTCTATCCCTGGTCGGTGCTCGATGGCCTAGGCTAACCTATTTGGCGGGGCTGGACGAGCCTTGTCAGCCTGGGCTGTATGAACTGTAGGAGCTGGAATCTACTATTTGAGGCTCCACCAACTTATTTCCTGCAAAACAAGGACCCCTGGGGGGTACCCGGGGGCCCCCTCCAATGCTCAAGTTAGTTATGGGAACAAGAGATTGCTTAATAGCATTAAAGTATTACGTGAGAGCAAAATGGTTGCTTAGGAGCAATTAAGAGAGAATTTGTAAGTGTTTGAACAAGAAACCTGTACTTTTTATGTCTACCTGTATATATAGTTGCTAAAATATGGAGTTGTAAGATAGGATAAACATAAATCCCACGATATTAGGCTTAAGAAGATAATATCAAAGGAGATAAGACAAATCGCTTATCTTTAGGCTCAAGGGGATAATATCCATATCCTTTATCTTCAGGAATCCAGCAAAATCATTGTGTACTTATCCTTATCTTAAAACTCCCTTGTTATTCGTCTGCTGCCCAGCACTTCCCGTGAGCCCAAGTCAGGACGTTGACGGGGCTACCCCTTGTGAGACCAGGTCATGACGTTGATGGGGCTACCTCTTGTGAGCCCAGGTCAGGACGCTGGTGGGGCTACCTCTTGTGAGCCCAGGCCAGGACGCTGGCGGGGCTACCTCTTATAAGCCCAGGTCAGGACGCTGGTAGGGTTCCCAACTCCGTAGGCTGGATCTTTCCATCTGCTACCCAGAGCTCCTTGTGAGCCCAGGTCCTAACATTGGCTCGGTCACCCCAGCTCCGTAGGCCGGATCTTTTTGGGGCTCGATATCTACCCCTATCAATTGCCTTCCCCCCCTCCCCCCAATCTCCTGAGCTCCGCAGAAGGTTAGAGGATTATCATGTGGGTGGAGCTCATTTGTTCCCTCGTCAGTTTAGCTATTGTAATCGCCATTTTGTAAACTAGATATATTATCATCTCAGATGGTCTACATGCCTTGAGATTCATGCCCCCTACTTCACGTCATCAAAAAAATCTCCTTCATGACATGGTTTTTGCATGACTCGGGCTAATGACCTTATTTTTCAATTTAGCTCATGGCTTTATTTTTGTGGTCTGGTCGGTGAGCCTTTAGACCCTCATATTAGTGATTTCAATTTTGAAGTTGCTTCTACTGATATTTTGGTAGAGCCTTGGTATGCCCCCCTAGTCTTCTTTAGAGAGGTTGGAGAGCTTGTTTTGACTATTAAGGTTGGATGTAGAGACGTTGTGAGATCGAGAAGAGAAGTTGACCAATGGAACAATTCGAGGCGCAGACCTCTTCAATGGGAGCGCGCATTGCGAGCCTGTAAGTACAAGCACATGATGTTAGGGCTAACTTTTAAGCTTGATTTAGCCCTCATCCCATGTTTATCTTGGGCTCTTACAGTCCCACCTCTGATATTTTATTACTCTTGCAATGCTCAAGTATTTGGATCGAAATGACATTTGACATGTAATTTCTTTTTTAGCTAAGGGCAGTTCGACTTTGCCATTTTAGGCTCAGCCTTGGCTTTTTGGCCTCTGGCATATATCCGACCTGAGAATGACACTTCAACTTCTCTCTTAGCTCTTCTTATGTTTGACATAGCTCTTGGCCTTGCCTTGTGCTTGAGTTTGGGCTTGACTTTCTTGAGCTTTCCCTAGGTTCCACTCATACTTGAGCTCTTTGAAACTCTTTTGAGTTGGTCTTTCTTGATGAGAGAGGAGCGTTGAACACTTTGCTCTACTTAACTTGACTTTGGCCGTTCAGCCCTAGCTTTTCTGGAGCTCACCACCGGGCTCTATCTTTAGCTAAGTTTTCTTAGCATTTGGGACTTGTGGGAACCCTTTCAATGGTCTTTTCCGAACTTACATTTGATTTTGAAGGTCTAAGGGGCTTTTGGGGTCCTTTCTCCGACCCTTGGCCTAGGCTTATTTTGGCTTTTCTTGGATCCTGACATGCACTTCTTAGCCCTCGAGATATGTCAGGATTTGGCCTTGGCCATGTATGGATTGGCTTGGTTATTGTGCTTAGCCTTGATCTATCGCGAGTTGGTTTCCAACTCAGCTCGCTTCAGTTAACCTTGTGTCGACTTTATTTCAGTTCCTTTTGAGCTTAGAGAAGTTTAGGTGTCTCATGGAGGCTTTTCCTCGATCTCTTTCTAAGTTCTTCTTAAGGTCTTAGGGAATTTAAAGGTCTGTTCCAACCTTCTTGCTAGCTTTATTGAGGCCTAGGGATTTGTGTGGAGCCCTTCTTCGGCCTTAAGTGAGCTTTTCCGAGGTCTAGGGACTTATAGGGGGCCCTTTTTATGACCTCGAGCTCTCTATATTTTTGTTACAGAATCCACCTTTTTGGCGAAAGGCCTTTGTGCCTTGGTTCGGCTCCTTTTAGGGCTTCGACTTTTTCTCTGATCTCTTTATTTAGATCTCAATTGCCCCCCAAACCGGATTGGCTGAGGTATTTTATGTAATTCTAGATTTTCTCATCCCCCATCTTCGAGAATGTGCTAAAGTTCAGCCTTCTTTTATTTTGAGGCTTGAGGAGCATTTTGGTATGTCTACTGGTCTTTTGGGTAAGATACATCTCTATGGGCCTCACGTTTGGCCTAATTTCTCTTGATGACCTTTAAATTGATGCCAACATCTCTAAGTCTTTTTGACTCAAGTAGCCTTGAGTTCTTATGTCCTCGAGGGCTGACTCGATAGTTAGGGGTAGTCATCATTGTGCTCTTACAACCTCGGGGGCTGCCTCAAAAGTTGGTGCTATTCAGCATTTCAGACCATTATATGATCTCTTGCTCGTGAAATAGGCCTCCCTGATTTTGGACCAATAATTTGCAGGTCCTTAAGTGAGGATGCTGATGATCCTTTGATTTTGGACTTGGTACTTGAGCATAGGCTCTTGGTTATTTAGCTTAGGAATTCCTTAGTTAGCTTCCTGCATACTTGCTAAGGATGCTTTAGGCCTTAATGGAAGTCATTTCTTCCTGGTATGACCTACGGGGTTGTAGTGCTTATCAAATGTTGCAACTTAAGTGGGCTGAAACCAAGCTCCACTCGGTGCTCAATTGTTCCAGGTTATGCTTGACTTTTGGAGCAAAGAGCTTAATGAGCATCGTGACCGAAATGGGCTATGCCGAGCTCCATCTGATGTTTGGATGCTTTTGGCTATACCCTCTATTGTTTGGTCCCTTATCGGCCTCAATGTATAGCCTAAGGGATGATAACTTAAATAGTTGCTGGGAAGACCCCGAAGGGTTATTGTCTAATCTTGGGGAATAATGACCCTGGTGATGGTATTAAGAACTCGGAGGGTTCTTGTCTTAGCCTGGGGAATGATATCCCCTATGATGGCTAGTACGACCCCGGAGGGATATTGTCTTGGCCTGGGAGTAATGTCCCATATGGTGGCTGATGAGACCCCTAATGGTTCTCGTCTTAGCCTAGGAAGTAATGTCCCCAGTAGTAGCTGGTGAGACCCTAGAGGGTTTTCGTCTTGGCCTAGGGAATAATGTCCTATATGGTGGCTGGTGAGACCCCGAAGGGTTCTCGTCTTTGCCTGGGGAGCAATGTCTCATGTGGTGGCTGGAGACCTCGGAGGGTTCTCGTCTTAGCCTTTAGGGTACTACAACCCTTGATAGTGTTGAGCTCTTATGGCTCGTAGGCCAGCTCTCATAGCCTGGAGGAGCTTGGGAGACTTCTGTTGTGACTGAGCTGAGTTGGTCACCCATTTATTTATGCCGGAGGAGTTCCACTAAAGTTTGGGGAACTCTATTGAGTTTAGGAGAGTTGTTGCTTTTTGAGGTAAGGAGAGCTCCGATAATCTTCGGAGAGTTCCACTAAGCTTAAGAGAGCTCCTACTTTTCATGCCAAGGAAAGCTCTGCAGGTCTTGGAAGAGCTCCACTGAGTTTAGGAGAGCTCATTCTTTTTTAGCTAAGGAAAGTTCTACTGATCTTGGGAGAGCTCCATCGCTCCGCTGGGCTGAGGAGAGCTCCTGCCTTACGGAGAGCCCTGATGCTCAGCTGGGCTAAGGAGAGCTCCGCTGATTTTGGGAGAGCTCCGATACCTTACTGGACTGAGGAGAGCTCCTGCCTTTTGAGGTAAAAAGAGCTTCGATACCCTGCTGGGCTGAAGAGAGCTCCTGCCTTTTGAGGTACGGAGAGCTCCGATGCTTGGTTAGGCTGAGGAGGGCTCCGCTGATTTTAAGAGAGTTCCGATACTCTGCTGGACTGAGCAGAGCTTCGCTGATTTTGGGAGAGCTCCAATAATCTTGGGCTGAGGAGAACTCCTGCCCTTTGAGGTAAGAAGAGCTCCGCTGATTTTAGGAGAGCTCCGATACTCTACTGGGTTAAGAGGAGCTCCGTTGATTTTGGGCTGATTTGATTACCTCATTGTGGATTGGCGTACACCTCAAAAAATTATCTCATCACTATTGGATTTACATCTGGATATCACAATGACATTTACAATAGCTATTCTTTTACTATCTCTTTTAATGATAAGTCAATTGAGAAAAAGTGTTAGGAGATGCATCTTGAGCATTTTAAACATAATTTTCAAATATTTAAATGTATCTCTAGCTCACCTTGACTGAAGTAAATCCAAATCAGAGTTAAAACAAGGCAAAAATGAAACAAAATGTTGCTGAAACTTCAGGTTCGTCATTTCTGGACAGCTCAGACACATTTTACAAATATGGTCATAACTTTCTCTAGGAAGCTCCAATTCATGAACTATTTGAAGCGTTAGAACCTAAACTCGTAGGGCTTTCTGCCCATATATAAATCACCAGCCAATTGTTTCTCAATTGTAGCAATTTTTTTACTCAAAGTCAGCGCAAAAAAATCTTGTTCGTAACCTTGCTATATCTCAGGCTTCCTTCATAGTGTAATTTTTTGCCTCTTACACTACCTCAAAATACAGTAGTATGACCAACTAGGTTGTCATTATGCATGTCAAATATATGCACAGCAGGTCGAACCATAATTATAGGCATCATAAATAAGCTCAGACATATTGTTCCCTAAAGCACTTATTTTCTTCAGGTGTTTTATCAAACACCTTGAGTGCAGATTATAACAGGCATGCATTCGTAAAAGTTTTCTCATGTAAATTGCAAATCGACATTTTATTAAACATCTTCGACACATAACATAAGAGATATATAATTTGTGTCTAAGTTTCCTGATGCCAAGTTCACCTTGGCATTCTATCGAACACGTTAAATGTTTTGCTAAGAACACATACTGATAGGTGTCTGCCAAACTAATGTTATTTCTAGATAACATCACATATTAGAATCAAAATGCAAAGATAATGACGAACATGTTGTAAGTGATGTTCTGGACATTATTATGCACATATATATGTCTTCTTTTAAGCTATGATACAAGCATGTTATGGTATGTCAAAATAGTAGCATGGACTCGGCTAGTCACGTTGTGTAATATGGCAATCATTAGATATTTTGTCAAAACAACAAGGTTGAGAATTGTGAGCAAATCATGCACTTTAATTAGGCAGTAGCTCGCATAACATGAACATGCCGACTGATAAAAACTATATCAGTGCCTTATCATTGAACTTTAATGAAACATATAGTTAACATGAATGTATAGCATGTAAATGCTTAGCAAACTGGGTGATCAACTTAATGTAATAAGCAATCAATAGATGGTAGCTAGCACAGGGCAAGTATTATCGTTACTTATCTTGCATAAATGTGGTTTCTCAGTGGGATAATCCTTGGTTCCCACAGATGGCGCCAAACTGTTAAGGTAAAAATTGGCAGCCCTGAACTCCTTCCGGGGTTGGACGAGTTTCGTTATCCGAATAATATTTTGTATGCTTTGTCCATCTTACAGTCCTCGTAAATCCAGGGCAGACCATTAGCGGGGCTGTTATCAGCCCGTGGGCTGACCTTACCCAGGGCTACAATTCTGGTCTTTCATTCCTTATGGGGCTTAATGGTCAGGGTTGGTATATCTGGGCTACTCCTCATCCTTGTCTTAGGGGTTACCCCTTCGTACTAGGTCCCTGCTCATTACCATGTCAGCGAGGGCCGCATCAGATTTGTACATCAAGTCTCGTTGTCCTGGAACTCCAAGGTCTGACCTTTTGTCCCTGGTCGGTACTCGATAGCCTAGGCTAACCTGTTTGGCGGGGTTGGACGAGCCCCGTTAGCTTGGGCTGTACGAACTGTAGAAGCTGGAATCTACTATTTGAGGCTCTACCAGCTTATTTCCTGTAAAACAAGGACCTTAGGGGGTACCCAGGAGCCCCCTCCAACGCTCAAGTAAGTTGTGGGAGCAAGAGATTGCTTAATAGCCTTAAAGTATTGCGTGAGAGCAAAATGGTTGCTTAGGAACAATTAAGAGAGAGTTTGTAAGCGTTAGAACGAGATACCTGTACTTTTTATGTCTACTTGTATATATAGTTGCTGAAATATGGAGTTGTAAGATAGGATAAACATAAATTCCACGATATTAGGCTTAAGGAGATAATATCAAAGGAGATAAGACAAATCCCTTATCTTTAGGCTCAAGGGGATAATATCCATATCCCTTATCTTCAGGAATCTAGCAAAATCATTGTGTACTTATCCTTATCTTAAAACTCTCTTATTATTCTTTTGCTGCCCAGCATTTCTCGTGAGCCCAGGTCCCGACGTTGACGGGCCTACCCCTTGTGAGACTAGGTCAGGACGTTGACAGGGCTACCCATTGTGAGCCCAGGTTAGGATGCTAGTGAGGCTACCTCTTGTGAGCCTAGGTTAGGACGCTGGTGGGGCTACCTCTTACAAGCCCAGGTCAGGACGCTGGTAGGGTTCCTAGCTCCGTGGGCTGGATCTTTCCATATGCTGCCTAGAGCTCCTTGTAAGCCCAGGTCTGAATATTGGCGCGACCACCCCAGCTCCGTTGGCCGGATCTTTCTGGGGCTCGAGATCTACCCCTATCAATAATAATAATAATAATAATAATAATAATAATAATAATAATAATAATAATAATAATAATAATTAATTGATAAAAATACTGTAACAATTAATTATTATTATTATTATTATTATTATTGTAAAACAAACTATGTATAAAAGTTATGTTATATGGGGGTATGGTAGTCAAGTTTATTCCCTAACACATGAGAATAGACTAATCCCATGTGTTTGTTTTGAAATAATTAATCTCATATACGCGGGAATGGGATTACCTTAGGAATGGGATTTTCAAGTTCATTCCTTCATAACAAACATAGGAATCGAAAAGAGTTGCGAATGTTATTCCATTTCCAACTCCATTTCAGTGTACTAATTGCTACATAAAGGAATACATAAAATGATTTCTAACTCTCTATCTAAGTTCTCTAACTTTTATTTATTTTTTTAGACTTGAAGTTCGCCAACTTAACTCACTAAATATCTATCTTTCACCCTTCATGGGCATTCTCTCTTTGATTCTAACCTACCTTTACTCTTTACTTTATTCTCTTCTTTTATATTCATCTATCTTACATATTTTTTGCACCATTTATCCCATCACTAACTTGAGCGCCATTAAGCCTTTGATTGAAAACACTTCGGTATGGTTTTAGCCAATAGTTGTTCTACCATTGTTTTCTCCTATTTGTACAAGTTGTCAGTGCCCACATAAAAATGATCGAGAATTCTTCAACTCGATATCCAAATTGTTAATTATGGGGTCTACTATGACTAGACTTGTTCCTCAATTAAAGTTTCTGCTTCACATATGTTTTTATTTCTTTTCTGCCAGCCGTTTGCCTCATCTCGTATGGGCCAACTCCAACTAATTAACACTCCATGGGCAGAGAAGATAAAGAAAAAAAATTGTATTAATAAATGGTAAGTTATTTAATTTTTACTAATAGATAATGGTGATATTTATCTCATTTACCTTATTATTTTGGGTTTCTATATTCCTCAAATCAGGTTTTAGTGGCATGTTGGTCATTACTTTGATTGTGTGAGCATCAAAGTAATGTTTTAACTTCCGTGAAGTTGTTACCAGTGCGAGACCAAATCACTCAATGGTCGAGTATCTTAACTCAGTTCCCCTCAAGACCTTGCTGACGTAATATACGAGTCTCTATTTCTTTCCTTTATCTTCGACCAGGGCGACTGCTACTACCACCGCCGAATTGGCTAGGTAAATAGTCAACACGTCTCATGGCTCAGGTCGACACAATAATGGTTGTAACGTGAGGTATTCTTTCAAGCTTTCATAATTATTTCCGGCACTCCTCCGTCCATTGGAAATCCTTTGATTTCCGTAGCATTTTAAAGAATGGGACACATTTATCCGTAGATGTAGACATGAGTCTGCTTAATGTCACTACCTTCTAAGCTTGTGATTGTATTTCATTGATGCTTCTTGGTGGGATCATCTTCAATAGGGCTTGGATCTTCTCTGGGTTGACCTCGATACCTCAGTTGGTCACAATAAAACCTAGGAATTTCCCAATACTTATCCCTAAGGCACACTTTTTTGGATTGAGCTTGATTCTGAATTTTTTCATAGTGAAAAATGATTCTATTAGGTTGGCAATTTGTGTCTGGGCACTTTGCTCTTTACGAGCATGTCATCTACGTAAACCTCTATATTGTGGCTAATCTGAATCTCGAATACCTTGTTTACCATTATCTGACAAGTAGCCCGTCCGAAGGGCATCGCCTTATAACAATAAGTGTCAAAGTCGGTTATGAAGGCTGTTTTCTCTTCATCTTCATAAGTCATTCTGATTTGGTTGTGCCTTTTGAATGCGTCCATGAATGTGAGGAACTTGCAACTTGAAGTGGCATCCATTAACTGATTTATCTTCAACAGAGGGTAGCAATATTTAGGGCAGGTTTTGTTTAGGTCGATACACAACTACTACTTGCCATTGGGTTTCGGCACTAGTACAACATTGGCTAGCCATTCGGTGTATTCGACTTCACAAATGTGCCCTGTTTCGAGTAACTTTTTGACTTCTTCCCAGATGGGCTTGGTCTATGATGCGATCGGGTTGTGCGTTAAAATGTGCGCAAAATAACCAAGTTAAAATACCCGCAAGTGCACAGATCTTTGTAGTGTAGTGTGCTCTGAGTGTGGAATCGTACCACAGGGAAGCTCGCTAGTTTAAGTTTAGTGAAGTAGTGTGAAAGTGTTAAAGAGCTTAAGTGACAAATCGCAAGGTGGGTTTGAGTAACGTGCGAGAAATATAAACTAAATTAAACTAACTAAATTATCTAAGTTATACTAAGTATTAGTGGAATACGAGATGTGGTGATCTAGGGGTTTGAACATGTAAATGAGGCAATTAATATAGGCTCGATATCTAGTTTATCTAATTCTGCAAGGGTTTAAGCTACAAGCATACACCCGGTTAAGCTAAAAGCTATAGACCTAGTTAATCTACTTAGCTTATTTTAACCAAGTACAACAAGGCAAACTAAACTAAGGAATTAACCTTACAGATAGAAACTATGGTACAACCTATAGTTTCATGGAATCTATGGTACAACCTATAAATTCATGATTAAAACATTTATATGGCACGAAAGTAACGCATTCATAATATTAACTACAAGTATAATATTTATGAAGCGAAAGTAAAGCAATCATAACGTCTACTTAAAAGCATTACGTATGAAATACTTAATTAAAACAAGTCATACATTGCAATATGAATTGAATAAACTATATTTGAGACCATATATTAAAATACTATCATTTACAATATTCACCCCTAGATATCAATCTACTCAGACATAAATGAATACAAGTTATGTAAATAAAAGAGAGTTAAGAAAGGCTCCCCCATATTGACGAACGCGTATTTCTGATTCCCGAAATTTGAGCAGAGGTCCGACGTAAAATAGCTATTCGGGCGGAGCTAATTTCTCCCGAATAAGAACTATTAGGGATGAGTTTCTCCCGAATAAGAGCTTTCATATTAAAAGCTATTTGGGCAGAACCTCCCCCGGATAATAACAACTTGGGTCGGACTTCCCCCTAAAAGTAGCAATTCGGGCAAAATTTCCCCGAATAAGAGCTACCTAGGCGGGACTTTCCCCGTATTCTACTACTACTTAATTAACTAAAACTAAAATTTAAAACTAAATAGAATTAACTCGGAATTATATCAAAAATATTGATAATACTCCAAAATTAACTCAAGAATTCTCAAAGGGTTGAAGCTCTATTTATAGGCAAAATTCTGAAATAGTTGACTTTTTTTCGTTTGTTGACTTTGACCAGATTGTTGACCGCAGTATTTTTGGGCCTTTTTCACTGTTTTGACCCTCCAAACGATGGAATTTGGCTAAAATCACGCCGCGCGCAGGACATCCTGCGTTGTGCTCAAAATGTTGTTTCTACCCGAAAAACTGATATGATTTATCAAAAACGGACATGGGCACTATTTGAGATCATCTGGGTCAATGTTCCGAGTCCGATTTCGTGCTAGTTTCAGCCAAGTTTCTTTTCTATGAGCTTCATTCTTCAACCGCTTCTCATGCTTTTCCATTCTTACTTCTTGACTTGCAATTTGGATCATTTCGGGCCTGATTCTTCACTTTTCAGTATTTTCCTACATTGCATTGAAAGTATCAAAGTGTTGCATTTATTCCAGAGTTAAGATGCAAATGCAGTACAAATACCATGGTTTGAGTGCTGCAAATACAGTCACATCAACATCCCCAAATCTAAACATTGCTTGTCCTCAAGCAAGACTGTCTTTAAAACAGATGTGAAAGTGAATTTTTGCAGAATTTTTACAAATCAAAAACAGATGCAAAAATCTATCCTAAATTTTTGTCAAACACATTCCAAAAATAAATCATGAGAAATGGAATCTACTATCTTAAACCAATTCAGAAATTAATGATAAACATGATAAGAGAACCTTTTGCAAATTTTTCTCAAATAGGTACTCTTATTGGAAATCGACTATTGATTGTTTCGGGGTACATATTTAGAAGTAAACTAAGCATATTAAGTTTATACAATTCTCAACTTTCAAGTTATGCAAACAGATTGGACCTTGATATTCTTACCTACATTTGTAATCAAACTCTTGATCATGCCTTAACCCTTTAACATTTGCCAGAAATATAAAAGTACAACTAATAAAACCTCTATATAGTGTTTAGTTTCCTTTGCTTTCTGAATATCCCATGTAGCGGGCTTTAAGGCCAACAATTCCCCGCCATTATGACTGAGGTTGCCAGGTTTCAAAGGGACCCCTACGTGCCTTAATCACCCGAGATATCCAGGCTCGAAACCTTACACTATAGCACATATCCTAAATTACTATGTCTAGGATAGTGGTGCTTAGAGATTTACAACATATTTACACCAAAAATTTTATTCAACAGTAAAGGTATGTACAACTCTCTTTTTTTTTTGTTTTCTTTGTTGTTTTTTTTTCTTTTTTTTTTTTTTTTTTTTTTTTCCAGAGTGTACATACAGACAAAATAACATAACATATTGTACAGACATGGCATAAGGGTTCAGGTTTCAATCACAAGAAGTTCTTATAATAAACGGTAATCCTATCTCAGTCCTTTCATAATCACATAGCTATCAATTGAAGAAAAGAAGAACAACTAGGTTTACTCATGGATACAATACCACAAAGTTTTTCTTACAGAGTTTCCTCAGAGTTTTTCACAATACATAGCTAACAATAAAAGTTCTCAAATCATCTAAATCATCTTCCTTTAAATAAGTAAGATAGCAAATACTCTTTCTCATGATCACAAATAGTGTATTTCTTGCATATTTTGAAAAATATTTTCATGAAATACACGCACCCCCACACCGAAACTTTGCTTGTCCTCAAGCAAATAACAATGTAAGACAGTGAGAGTGTAATATGCAAGAAGGAATATAATGACAAATGCTACATCCCCAAACCTATGATTTGCTTACTCTACAACGCATGGTGATCAGGTATAAAAGGAAATGTAGTAAGGAAAGATATTACCTGATGTGAAACATTTTTATGTTGATGTCAAAGCCTTTCTACTAACTTTTGCCAAAAGATTAGTAGACACAGCATTTTACAGATTATCATCAACACAACAAAAATAAAAGTTAGCTATACTAAAAATAAAAATAGTCAAACAAATATATAGGGGAAAAATTACAAAGAAATATGGTCACGGAAAATAACTAATATATTAAGCAAATAATTTAACTACCCAGACCATTTAACCTCTTTTATGGGGTTCAAGAGTTATCTATAAATACATAAACAAAGTAAATACAGAGGACTAAAGAAATCACAAAATCACACAGACAAAGGAAAATAAACACATATAAGCATTTTAAAAATCTAGGTTGCCTCCTAGTAGCGCTAAGTTTAACGTCTTCAGCCAGACGGTTGAGCTGAGTTGTAATGCCTTTAGCTTAGCAGAATCTCATTTATGGAATGCCTGCAAGGTCCTGAAGTTCTACAGATTCAACTTCATGAAGAACCATATTTGGATTGAATGCATGTTTCAATCTTTGTCCATTGACTGTGATGACATGCCCATCTGTGAGATTTTTAATTAAGATAACTCCAGAAGGATATACTTTAACCACTTCATAAGGACCATCCCATCTTGTTCTTAACTTTCCTGGGAAGAACTTCAATTTGGAGTTAAACAACCAAACTTTATCAGAAGGAGAGAAAGTTTTTCTTAAAATAGATCTATCATGAATCCTCTTCATTCTCTCTTTGTAGAGCTTGGCATTCTCATAAGCTTCGAAACGAAGCTCTTCCAATTCACTCAACGCCAACTTCCTACCTTCACCTGCCTGTTGTAAGTCAAAGTTCAGGGCCTTAATAGCCCAATAGGCTTTATGCTCTAATTCAACAGGAAGGTGGCAAGCTTTACCGTATACTAATCTATACGCAGAAAAGTGCATTTCTGCCCATGATATTTATGAAGTACGATGGCATAAATTTTTTGGTACGCTAAATGGATTCACAGTATTCTGTGAAGAATTATTAAGTTCATTTATCAAAAATTTTGTAAAGCAATGATATTTTGCGTTTACTAATTACTAAAATCAACTTTAGCTAATGATATTTTCTATTCTGAAATATTATTACCTTTCTTAGATTATTTGAGACATGGGATATCTTTCATTATTTTTCTGAAAACATTCATATATTACTTGTATCGTCAACTTTAATGACTTAGAACGTGAATCGTAACATTTGGATACACAAATGTACTACAAATAGGGAAATGTATCCGGCACATGATTCCCAAGGGGTAAATGTGAATCTGGTAACTTTGCACAAAATGCAGCTGCTAAACTTTAATTGAATGGGGTCATAAAACTAAAACCAATTAGTTATCTTAGGCCAACTTAGAGTTGGCATATGGGTCAGCCCGGCACACCCTGATCGAATCATGAATTGAGAAAATTGAACTCGGCTCAACAAAGATGTTTAGTGGGCTGAGCTGAACTAGGCTTATTTCTCAGAATATAGGATCCAACTTGGCCCACGAGCCTGCTATCACGAGTCGTGAGTTGGGCTGGGCTGAGCTAACCTATTTTTTGTGATTAGTGTAATTTTAATATATAATTATACTAATATATATACGAACACACACATATATATATATACAAATACCAATATATATATATATATATATATATATATATATATATATATATATATATATATATATATATATATATATATATATATATTACTTAGATAGTTGGATTAATAATTTAAAAAATAAAATTTAAACTTAATTTTTTTAAGAAAAGTTAATTTAACTATTAATGAGACAATACACAAATTGATTGATAATATTAACAATTAATATAAATGATAAAACACTACATAACAAACTACAAGTTAATGAGACTCGAGTACATTAGTGATATAAACATAAAAATAAAATATTATATAAACACTTAAGAAAATCTAATGTAAAACTTCTCCATTTTGTAATGCTTCTTGTACGGGTATTGGGCATGTTAGTGATTGTGGTGTGCTTGGCGGTGGCCGTGATTAAATAAGCACTTCAGGATTAAAATAGTTTGTGATATATAGGTGTTGAGATACAAGATATCTTATAAGCGTCATAGTTCCAAATTTACGTCAAAATATAAATTAATGTTGGCAATAGTTACAAATTACATGCTCATATTTTTCAAAGTACGTAAAATAATTTCAAACCTCTGACGAATGTAATTGTCGTGAAAGATTTTCTTATCCCATGTTTATAGTTACATATAATGTCATAGACTTGTAGTAAAATAAAGTTAAATATATTTATTGACTAAAACACTATGACACTAAGTATTTATAGGAAAAATTATATATACGATTATAAAAATTATAAAAAATAATTGTACCTAAAATCTTTTAAAAATAATATGAAGGGACTTAAAGTTGCAAGTTGCAAACTTGCAATATCATAAAAAAGATTTGATAACATGTCATTTAATATCAACTTAAGAAATAAATTTGCTACTTGTTATTATTAGTTTGTTAAAAAAATAATAATTACTATGACTTGCTAGTTTGTTTTTTTTTTTAAAAGTTATTACAGCTTCAATTGCATGCATAAAACATAATATTTCAATTTCTTTTAATAAGTGAGCTCAAATTGTGCTTAATTTATGCTGGGCTCAATATAGGCCTCATTTATGCTCAAGTTGGGCTTGAGCTGAGCTAGGCTAAGCTGAGTTGGGCCTGGGCTCAAATGGACTGAGTCAAAAATTATATGACCCAGCTTGGTCCACCTATATGTGGTGGGTTGGGTCGAGTCTAGCCCACTTTCAACCGAGCTGGGTTGGACTCGAATTTTCTTGTGTTGGGCTAAGCTGGGCTTATGTCGGTCCAACCTAAATGCCACCTCTAGGCCAACTCCAAGAGCTAGCTTATTTTTTTTTCTCTACATTTAGGGAATTCGAAACATTTCCTTACATTTACTAATCCTTTATTTTAGTCTCACTCTAACAGCTCATCTATTTTTAACCAATCCCTTAATTTAAAAATTCTCTATTTCAGTTTCACTCCAACAACTCCCTTATTTTTTAGGAACATTTAACTATGGGATGATATGGGGGATGGGATTAGGATCAAATCTATTCCCCCATCTTTGTGGGATCCAAATTTCAAATTGAAACTCTCTTAAAATATGGGGCATTGAATTGGGGAGCTGTTGAATTAATTTAGCACCAATAGTTTCTCTAAATACAGGGGATTCGAGTGTTTGAGGGATATATTGGAGATGGTCTTAGAACAGCCGCATTTTACTTTAGAATCTAAGTGAAAAATTGTGGTAAGTATAAGTTCTACGGCACCATAACATATTCAATATTGTGTCCTTCCAATGGGTAAGGATTTGATCACAATGTTATTATGTATTAAGCTCAATCTAACAGTTGTAAACTGATAATGCAATTATATGAAATGATATTGATAGTTTACAACTGTTGGATCACGTTCATTCCCTAAGAGCTCACATTAACAAAAAGTTTTGGCACTTTGATATTAACTCTTCGCCACTTGGGGCTATAGTATGTTCCAAGGGTTAAGCGTAGTATGTTCCAAAGGTTGAGTCATTCGCCCATTAAAAAAAAAATCCCCAAAAAGCCCCCAAGCTTGACAAGTTGAGTCAAAGTAGAGAAAGACACTAAGTCATTCGATCGTGTCAGGATTGATTTTCTACTTTAAATGTGTTTACAGATTGAACGAGATTCAAGCTGGAGAAATAAAAATTCACAAGGATTAGATTTACCAAACCAAAAAAGGAGTATCACTAACTCCTTGTTTGTAAACAGTTATTTACAGTTGTCGCAATAGAGGCGTGATTTGGGAATATTGAATTTGACTTGGTAGCCCCTGAATGAGGGATGGGCTAAAACTAACTTAATCCACTTTCTGAATAAAAGATTGCGCCCATGTAAGAGCAACACTAGCTCTACGAAGTCAGAATCAAGGAAAGGCATGGCAGAAAAGTATATTGACATAGAACGTTATGAAGTTAAAAAGAATCCTTACTCCCTTCCAATGGCTATAGACAAATCTTCTCGGAGATAATCTACAAGTTGTGGTTTCTAGTGAAGTGGATAAACAGTAAGCTACTTCACCTGTTTAACCCCTGGATGCAGGTCACCATCTAGACGAGTTGTTACTCCAAGCCAATGACGGAGGCATGTATAAGTTAGTAGAGGCTGCATTTTTTTGCTCACTTAATTAAATGTTTAAAAAATATATGTCTTTATAAAATATTTTTAGTTTGAAAAATCAATTTAACTTTTAATGAATAAAATTATTTTTTTGTTAGTTTTAAGTTGTGTATTTTTAGCTCTCATTAAATAAAAATTTTAAATTCATTCTTGCTCAAAATTACAATTTTTGAACTTTAACGTAATGAATTGTCTGTGGAGATAACAAACTGGTTAGGGTGAATAGTACCAAACCTCCTCCTGTAAATGCACACAACCCCCCTGTGGTTGCAAAACCTTCTCCAAACCCCCTTGGCGGATTTCGTCTAATATTCTATCACTTTTAACGCAATGTGTAATACACGCACGTGTGTTGCAATTTAGATTAGTTTTCAATAATTTTGGCAATAAAAAAGGTATATTAATTGACCAAAATACCCTTTTCACCAAAAAACTAAAAAAAACTAAAAAAATAAAATAAAACTTACAACACTATTATCATCTTCCTCAACATCCTTACCTGCCCAAACCTCCAAACCCCCACTCCCGTCAGCCCTCCTCCCACCTACCATGTCAGCCTGCCCACTCTTTCTTCACCTGCCCCGTCAGTCTCCCCAACATCCCCATCCCACCCCACCCCACCCTGTCAGCCACCCACCCCTTCTCTTGTGTGATAATATGACGTGCCTATGTTAGGTTTTGATTAGCAAAAAGAAAAAAAAAATAGTTGGGTTTCGATTATGCTTGGATTAAGCCGTCAAATGATGGTGATGCTAAGGTGGTTAGTCCAATCATGGGTGTTGCGACATGGCTGGAAATTGACTTCTTCTGATTCGCTGAGAAATCTATCTAAAGGATCATATACATATGTGTATATATATATATATATATACACATATGATAACATAATGATAACGTAGGCTACTTAAGTTTCAAGTTGAATTCAGTTTGTTGTAAATTTAGTTATTATCCTTATCTTTAGCATAGCACACATGATTTAATTTGTTGTAAACATATCTTTGATATACAAGAAAACATTTTTCTCCTTTAACATATATACATATGTATATATATGTTGGTGTGATATGTATATATACATATATAGAGAGTGTGTGTCTTTCTTTTTTGGCTAATTAAAAATAAGGGTATAATAGTCTTTTATCATAATTTGTTACTAACTCGCTGAACCGGGACCCCGATCCCGATAACGATGTGTCGGTATCCCAACCACCAATGGGTACTCCGGACGTACCTATAATGTTATGACCCAACACCCCCTACCTATCTCCGAACCAGGCGAGCGAGGGACTAAGGTACGGAGCTAGAGCAACCAACCCTGGCAAGTCCGATACTGCCTAGAGAGGCCCATCGCATCCGCTTCGACGATAAGGTTGTGCAACTATCGACACAATAATACAACATAGCACATACAAGTAACAATTTAATAATTCGATAGCACATAAAGAGGAACAACAAGGTAGGTTTTCCTCGCACATTGACATTTAATAACTCACGTAGGCATTTAAATAGCACATAGTCTACAACATTAGACAGTATATCAAGTCCTTAAACAAAGTAACTAAGTTACACACAACTAAAGTTATGCAAGCAATACAAGATTATAGTTTCATTCTTTACTCAACATAGTTAACTTGTATGCCAAAGAAGCTTTATCTAACATAAATCAACAAGAATATCAACTATCCACAAGTAATTTCTAGCTAGAATGCATCAAAGAATGAAATCCCCTCACCTTGGATTCGGCTAGATATGCAAGAGAATAGCTTAGATTCACTCCAAATCTCCTTGAATTAGCTCAAAGGCGCAAACCCTGGCTTATTCATATAAGTATAATACTTAGCCATCAAAACTAGTATAATACAATGCAAGTAAACTACCATAACACTTTAACAATTGATTATATCAATTCCATTCAAATATTCATATGACCAAGTTAAACACCTTTCATGAGAACTAAATGACACGCTTTGAAATCATTCATAGTTTCATGACTTGCAAGCTCACTTAAAAAATTAACTTTCTACATACATGTTAATTCACAAAAAGGCAATAACCACACATGAACTACTAATCCAAGCTTCATTCACACACAACTAAGCTATCACATTACCACTACGTAATTTTCTCAAAACTCCAAACAAGTGAAGTTAGAACTTCACAAAAGCATGCCTTTTTCCATTCTTCTAACAGAACCTTAAATTAATCAGTTCAGTTACCTATGCTAATGACCTCCAAAGTTTCTGATTTTTTTGTATAAACGTAGATCTTTGAGTGTAGGTAATTTTAGGTTCAAACGGTGCCTAATTCTGAGTTAAACTCCATGAGTTATAACCTTTAGCATACAACTACACCTAGTTGGCAAAACCAGAGATTTTCATGATACATTTCGGAAATAGTCTTGTCATAGGGTTAAAACGGTTGAATTGGCTCTAGCTCCAAAAATAAAGTTTGTTCTAGACTGAGAGACCTAGATATTATACAATTTTTGTTAATCTCCGAGCACATTTACTATGTCAAAAAGGCTCTAGAAAACAAGGGCAGTGCACTGATCTGAAATAGAGTATACACACACACTCACAATATGTCACTTCTTATGCCACTCTTTTGCATTTTTAGCATGAACGTATTAGCTTGTACAAGGTTCAATACCTTCTTTTAGACAATTAAACAAACACAAGAACTGCACTTATTAAGCATGATTCAAGTTCTTTGCACAACAAACCAACTACTTGCTATCTAGGGGTGTGCATGGGTCGGTTTGGGCGGTTTAAAACATACTTTTTGACCCAAACCAACACATTCGGTTTGAAAAAATTAAAACCATAACCAACCCATACACCTTTTAAAACCATCCAAACCAAACCAATACATTTGAAGAAACCAAGCCACCCAAACCAAGCCAAATCATACATTCGGTGTAACTTATAATTACATTTGAATAAAGTAATTGTATTGTAGAAATCTAAAATATAGAAGAGTTACTCATGGTATCTTTTGTTTTTTTCAATGAAAGGGGAGATAGATTGAAAAAATGTAGAGGGAAGTAAAAAGTTCTCTAGATATATATGTATGTATATATATATGTACGGGTCGGTTTGGGTTTATGGTTTTGATTTTAAAAACTATAAACCAAACCATGTAGTCGGTTCATATGAAAATTTAAATCATAACCAACCTAACTTTTAAAAAACCACTAAAAATGGATTGGGTTGGGTTGGGTTAGGCGGTTTGGGCGGGTTGGCAGTTTTGTTGCACACCCCTATTGCTATCTATGATTAGAAAAGCAATTAAACTCGAAAGATTACTCTACTTGCAAGATAATTAGCTAGGCATACAAATATAGCTCATGGATCAACCATCTACTTCAAGATAACCACACAACCAACAATTTAACAATACCATAATGCAATAGAATTGAACCCCTCACCTTGGACATGCATAAAAATGCAAGAAAATAGCTAAATAGGCTTGATTTCCTTTATTTTCTTCTTCTTTTTCTTCCTTTTTCCCTTTCTCTTTTCTCCCTCTCCTTTTCTTGTTTGGCCGAGCTCTCTCCTTCTTTTTCTTTCATTTGGCCGGTTATAAGCTTCTTCAAGAAGCTTCTCTTGATATATATATATATATATATATATATATATATATATATATATATATATTTTTTTTTTTTTGATTATTTTCCTACTGTTAAGGGAAGGCATTTTGGCCTTGGGCTTGGGCTAAAGGTTTGGGTTAGACTTTTGGGTTTAGGAAAATTAACTAGGTTTATGGGTAAGCCCAATGCAAGCTAGAACAATTAAAGGTCCAAAATAAAGTCCACCTAATTACTATTCATACAATAAAATGATCAACATATAATCCATACTCCGGAAGTGTAATGCACGTAAATTTTGTTGTACGTAGTCATAAAATGATTCAAGTAAGTTAGTTGTGTGAACATAAAAATTAAATAAAATAGCTAAAAATTTGGCCCGACTCGGGGCTCAAATTCAATTTATGAAATTTAACCTATTGAATGTAAGAGAATCAATTCAAATATTACAAATAATAAAATTATAGGATATTTACTTCATATAAATCAATTAAATACTAGTCGTACGTTTCCTAAGAATTACGAAAACTAAAGTTAGTAAATGTATGCAATAATTAAAAGAAGTAAATATTTTTATGCCATCATTTAAAATTACACATAAACATATGCAAATAAATAACTTAGCTATATGCTGGGGTTGGTGTGTCACACTCTTCCCCCTTAAAATAATTGCGTCCTCGCAATTCCTTCTTCATGTGTCACTTTCCTTTGAGCTTCATCAATTTTGATCTCGTAAACAAGATGAACTCGATGCAGTATTGAATAAGAATCTGAGTGAGGAGTTTGAATAAGAATCCTTAGATATCCTTGAAGAATTGGCCAACAAAGAATGCCAGAGACTGAAGTAGAATGGCCGATACTGATCAAGAATCCCATAGAGAAATACCATACATAAGTCCGAGTAGAATGTCGAGAAAATACCATGTGGGAAGTCTGAAGTATAAATCTAAATGAAAAGCCCAACCACGTCAAAAGGAAAATACCAAGCAAAAAGTCTAGTCAAATATACTAGAAGAAGTTCCATGTGAGATTTCCAAATAAGAATGGAAATAATATCCAATTAAGAACTTTAAACGAGCATGTCGGGAATAGACACCAAGTGGAGCTCCCAAGTAAAATACCAATTAAGACAACCAATACAGATCCCGAATACCCAATATCAAATGCTGAAAGGAATGTCGAAAAACTGAAATAAGATATTGTACATCCAATAAGATTGCTAAGAAGTTTATCAATATAGAACCCCGGATCAGAAGGCCAAATGAGAGTCCCAAACATAAGTGCCTTATACAAAATCCAAGCACGATACATAAGCCCAAATTAGAGTCCTATAAGGATGTTGAAAAGGAATACCAACAGCCACCGATTATTGATTATATATATTATCAAGCTCTGAAGGTCTTCCACCGATCATTAATTGTCGTTCACAAGGGGGAAGAGAAAAGTAGGGAACTATATGATGCACGTTTACTATGCAATGTAACACTATTAATCTAAGTAGGGCACATACCACACATTTGCGAACATTTACACATTACGAGCACTTAACACATATTATATGCACATAATACATTCTTAACACATTATGAACATGTAATACATATTACACACTTAGCACATAATTTACTTATAACACACTATCCACATAACACATTTCACAAGCACACGATCAAAGGTCACTACCCAACAAGCCAAAGACCCTGTCTCAGCTTGTAAGCTAACTAAGCCCTGATACCACCTGTAATGACCCGATCCTTGGCAGAACTGGGACCCCAATCCCGATAACGATATGTCGATATCTCAACCACCAATGGGTACTCCGGATGTACCCATAATCCTACGACCCAATACTCCCTGGCAATCTTCGGACCAGGCGAGTGAGGGACTAGGGTACGGAGCTAGAGCAACCAACCCTGGCAAGCCCAATGCCACCCAGAGAGGCCCATCGCATCCACCTCGACGATAAGGTTGCGCAACCATCGATACGATAATATGACATAGGACATACAAGTAACAATTTAATAATTTGATAGCACACAAAGAGAAACAACAAGGTAGGTTGTCCTCGCACATTGACATTTAATAACTCACATAGGCATTTACAATAGCACATAATCTACAACATTAGACAATACACAACTAAAGTTATGCAAGCAATACAAGATTATAGTTTTATTCTTTACTCAACATAGTTAACTTGTATGCCAAAGAAGCTTTATCTAACATTAATCAACAAGAATATCAACTATCCACAAGTAATTTCTAGCTAGAATGTATCAAAGAATGAAATCCCCTCACCTTGGATTAGGCTAGATATGTAAGAGAATAGCTTAGATTCACTCCAAATCTCCTTGAATTAGCTCAAAGGTGCAAACCCTAGTTTATTCATATAAGTATAATACTTAGCCATCAAAACTAGTATAATACTATACAAGTAAACTAGCATAACACTTTAACAATTGTTTATACCAATTCCATTCAAATATCCATATGACCAAGTTAAACACCTTTCATGAGAACTAAATGACACGCTTTGAAATCATGCATAGTTTCATGACTTGCAAACTCACTTTAAAATTAACTTTCTACATACATGTTAATTCACTAAAAGGTAATAACCACACATGAACTACTAAGCCAAGCTTCAATCACACACAACTAAGCTATCACATTACCACTAAGAAATTCCTCAAAACTCCAAACAAGTCAAGCTAGAACTTCACAAAAGTATGCCCTTTTTCCATTCTTCTAACAAAACCTTAAATTAATCAGTTTGGTTACCTATTCTAAAGACCTTCAAAGTTTCTAATTTTTATGTATAAACGTAGCTCTTCGAGTGTAGATAATTTTAGGTTCAAACGGTGCCTAATTCCGAGTTAAATTCTATAAGTTATGACATTTATCGTGCAACTATACCTACCTGGCAGAACTAGCATTTTTCAGGATACATTTTGGAAATGGTCTTGTCAGAGGGTTAAAATGGTTGAATTGGCTCTAGCTCCAAAAATAAAGTTTGTTCTAGACTGAAAGACCTAGCTACTATACAATTTTTGATAATTTCTTAGCACGTTTACTATGTCAAAAAGGCTCTAGAAAACAGGGGCAGTGCACTGATCCGAATCATAACATACACACACACTCACAATATGTCACTTCTTGTGCCATTCTTTTGCATTCCAAGTTTTTAGCATGAACATATTAGCTTGTACAAGGTTCAATACCTTCTTTTAGACAATTAAACAAACACAAGAACTGCACTCGTTAAGCATGATTCAAGTTCTTTGCACAACAAACCAACTACTTGCTATCTATGATTAGAAAAACAATAAACTCAAAAGATTACTCTACTTGCAAGATAATTAGCTAGGCATACAAATATAGCTCACTGATCAACCATCTACTTCAAGATAACCACACAATCAACAATTTAACAATACTATAATGCAATAGAATTGAACCCTTTACCTTGGACATGCATAAAAATGCAAGAAAATGGCTAAATAGGCTTGATTTTCCTTTCTTTTCTTCTTTTTCCCCTTTCTTTTCTCTCCCTCTCATTTTCTTGTTTGGTCGCGCTCTCTCCTTCTTTTTCTTTCATTTGACCGGTTATAAGTTTCTTCAAGAAGCTTCTCCTCTTTTTTTGTTATATATTTTTGATCATTTTCCTACTATTAACAGAAGACATTTCGGCCTTGGCCTTGGGCTAAAGGTTTGGGTTAGACTTTTGGGCTTAGGAAAATTAATTAGGTTCATGGGTAAGCCCAGTACAAGCTAGAACAATTAAAGGTCCAAAATAAAGTCTACCTAGTTACTATTCATACGATAAAATGATCAACATATAATCCACACTCTGGAAGTGCAATGCATGTAAATTTTGATGTACGTAATCATAAAATGATTCAAGTAAGTTAGTTGTGTGAACAGAAAAATTAAATAAACTAGTTGAAAATTTGGCCCAGCTCGAGGCTCAAATTCAATTTATGAAATTTAAACTATTGAATGCAAGAGAATCAATTCAAATATTACAAATACTTCATATAAATCAATTAAATACTAGTTGCACGTTTCCCTAGAATTACGAAAACTAAAGTTAGTAAACGTATGCAATAATTAAAGAAGTAAATAGTTTTATGGCAACATTTAAAATTACACGTAAACATATGCAAATAAATAACTTAGCTATATGTTGGGGTCGGGGTGTCACAGTATGCACTGGATGGTCTACCCCAGGGGGTCTGGATGAGGTTTTATGACCACAGGGCGGTCGTGTGCATTTAGGGTAGACCACAGGGGGATCAAGTGCTATTCACCCAATTGGTTAAAACTACAAAAACCAAAACGAAGGAAGAAGTCGAGGTTACTTTCTAGTAGTCAGTGCTGACGAACTATTTGGTTTGATAGTATGACAAATCTCTAGTGCCAAATTTAGCCCAAAAAATCTCTAATGCCAAACACTAAGGGAAGCCTTTAGGGGAATGTTACGTTCTTGAGTTAGGTAATTTCATGTACATTAGGAAGTTTATTTTTGTCTTTTATCTATGATCAACTCCAAAGCCACTACAAGAAAAATTGAAATTAGTGACGAAAAATTAGGGACAAAAATATTTTGTCGCCAATAGAGACGACAGTGCGACGACTTGAGATGGAAGAAAATTGGTGCAAACTTTGAGAAGAATTTGCTACGAGTTAGCGATGCAGAAGAAATTTTGTCGCTAATACGTCTGAAATAGCAACGAGTTAGCGGCGAAGTTTGAGAAAAAAATATTCGTCAAAAGTTCGTCGCTAATTAGTTTCAAATAGAGACAACTTGGCGACAAAAAGTTTCAAATTAACATGCGTCGCTAATACGTATCAAATAGAAACGAGTTAGCGACGAAGTTTGAGAAAAAAATATTCGTCACTATTTAGTTTCAAATGGAGACAACTTAGCGACAAAAAATTTCAAATTAATCTATGTCACTAATTTCTTCACTAATATGTCTCAAATACCAACGAGTTAGCAATGAAGTTTTAGAAAAAAAATATTAGTCAAAATTTTGTCGCTAATTGGTTTCAAATAGAGACAACTTGACGACAAAATAGAGACAACTTGATGACAAAAAGTTTCAAATTAACATGAGTTGCTAATACGTATCAAATAGAAACGGGTTAGCGACGAAGTTTGAGAAAAAAATATTTGTCAAAATTTCGTCACTAATTAGTTTTAAATAGAGACAACTTAGCGACAAAAAATTTCAAATTAATGTACGTCGCTAATTTTGTCACTAATACGTCTCAAATACCAACGAGTTAGCAACGAAGTTTTAGAAAAAAATATTCGTCGAAATTTTGTTGCTAATTGGTTTCAAATAGAGACAACTTAGAGACAAAAAGTTTCAAATTAACATGCGTCGCTAATACGTATCAAATAGTAACGGGTTAGCGACGAAATTTGAAAAAAAAAATATTTGTCAAAATTTCGCCGCTAATTGGTTTCAAATAAAGACAACTTAGCTACAAAAGGGTTCTAATTAATATGCATCACTAATTCGTCGCTATGAGACATATTTGCAACGAGGACTAGTGTCACGCAAAATTGATGGTTTCAAATTAAATATTTGTCGTAAAATTGGTCGTTGTTAGCAACAAAATGTTGACATGTCCCTTTTTGTCACTAATAGGAAGGAGTTAGCGATGTTCCGCTAAGTATTTTTCAGCTTTAAAGGTGTTAAAAGGAAAAATAAAATTATGTGTTCTAATCATGTCATCCCTACCTATTACTGTTCAAAAGAGCAGTAACGAGGAATCAATTGAGATCGATTCCAATCGAACATAATTTTTCATTTCAATGATACTATATAGTATATGCATACAAAATCAAATGTACGTATTGGGATTTCAAAGAGAATCATTTTCTTTACAATCTTATCTTTAATTATTAAATTTGAATAAGTACTAATTTTTTTTAATTAAAATTTAAATAAATTTTAAAAATAGGTTGATTATATCAAATTTGGGAACATCAATAATTTTAGTTCATCATGAGTAGGGACACTAAAAATGTTATTTTAGATGAATTTATAATTATATATGCATACTAATTTTAAATGATGTAGGTAATTTAACACATTGATTAATTTTTTGATAAATGGATAAAGGTGGTATAGAAGTTAGAAGACGTATGTTAGGTATTTCGATCATATTCTCTATTAATTTTCTCATCTTTTATATGAAGTGTATTATGGTAAATAAGATTAATCTTTTTAAATTTCAACTATTTATTTTAAATACTTTTAAAAGATCAATAAATATGATGGATGATCTCTAAGAGAAAAAATCTAACGATCCACATAATATACCTCACATAGAATAATGTTAAAAAAAAATCTATAAATGTGATGGATGATGATTTTAAATACTTTTTCAACATCACCAATCATTCATAACTACTTTTTAAAACTCATATTTAGTTCTTGATTGAGCTCAATTATTATAATAATTTCAAATTTTTCTCTATATATAAACTTTTTTGTTCAAATTTGTATTTCATTTAATAACAATTTTGATTAATTCATATGCATTTTTTACATTTTTCATTAACCAATATACTATATCTTTATATATATCTATGTTTTTTAATTAAGTTTAATTCCTGTTAACTCTTCCACAATTTTTCTCCAAATACAATCTTATATGTATTATATATTAGTTTTTATCCAAATACACTTTTTGATTGTTCATATACTACTTTTTGTTAAATTCAACTCAATTTTATTAAATCATATATTGATTATTTCAAATTCATTTTTCTATTACGCCTTTCATTAGTTCATATATATATATATATTACTTCTATTTAAATTCATCAATAGTTCAATAATAATTTTCTTTAACGATCCATTCAGTTTTCATTCAATTTCTATTATCATAACAACTTTAATTCTCTTTTACTTGTACAAATATCCATTCAAATTTATATTTCCTTTAGGTACAACTTTCACAAACTCATATAAATTTTTCATTAAAACTATCCTAATGACTTCAATTTTTCTTTATCAATATATTATTTTTTTCAAAAGCGCCAATCATTCATAACTAATTTTTTAACTCATATTTAGTTCTTGTTCGAGCTCAATTATCATAATAATTTCAATTTTGGGATATATAAACCTTTTGTTCATATTTGCATTTCATTTACTGATAACAACTTTCATTAATTCATATGCATTTTTTTTTTTACATTTTTATTAACCTATATATACTAAATTTTTATGTATAACTATGTTTTTAAATTAAGTTAATTATGCTCTTCTTTTTTCTTTTAAAAAATATATAAACTATTTTACTATACCCAAAACGACAATTTGTAAAGCATGAAATTATTTTCATTCATCTTTTTTTCTTAAAGTTTGCCATGACATAATTTTGCCCTAATTTCTCTCTCTCTCTCTCTCTCTCTCTCTTTGTATTTAAGCCTAAAATTTATCTCATTCTCTTCTCTCTCACACGATGATAGAGGCTGACCAACAAGAAGACACACACATATGATTCGTTTGCAAAGGCTCAGGCGATGAGTGGACAACTAAGCAATTAGTGGCAATCTAGAAGCTTCCACTGGCTCCACCTACGACCTCCAACGTAAGCTCGTCCAAGTCTCTCTCTCCTCTGACTTCTCCGGTGTCGTTCAATCTTCTTTCTCCTTCATCACCCCTTCCTCTGCCGTTTTCCAAGTAAGTTCTTGGTAGACTAACTAAATATTCAAGGCTTGTCTTCTTCAAGTTTGAACCAAGTGCTATTCTGTTTAAAACTCACACTCATTCTTAATTGACTTTGGTTTTGTAGGCAAACTTTAAAGGTATTTCTATTTCGTGATTAAATTTAAGAAATATACTTAGCATCTACGATTATAGATATAAGAACTTGACAAATGTATTATTACTACTTCTCAAAAAGACAAATGTATTATTACTATTTTTATTTTTCGCCTTTCTAGATTTCAATATGTGATTTGTGCTTAGTATTTTTGTGAATAATAGGGGTTGAAACGATTAATCAGTTGCCATTTTTTACTTTTTATGGTTCACGATTAATCTATGATTTGTGATTTTTTGGTGGTCGAGGGGGTCGATCTACTGGGTCAACTTGTTGTTAAAAAAAGGAACCGGTCAATGCAACCGGTCGAGGGCATCGACCTACAAGGTTGATTAGTTCCTTTTTTGTAACAACAGGTTGACTGGGTCAACCCCATCGACTACCAAAAAATTACAAATCTGAAGAGTGGTTTTTCTCTTGCAGAGCTCATTTCTAAAGGCTGATTCGTGAGCTACTTCATAGAAGCTATTAGATTGTTGTCTAAAGCGGGTAATGAGATGCTATTGTTTATACGTTGATAATAAATGTTGAGCTTCTTCAAGAGCCTATCTCTATTGTTATGTTTTATTTCTTAACTTTGTCATCTTCAAGGTTACAATAGAAGATAATATTATGAATACTGGACAGTGTTTTACCTCTCGAGTCTTATTGAACAGACCTGTCTTTAATATTCCTCTTTGTTTGCTTCAGAAATCCGAACATATAAAGCTAGCTTGTATCTAGAGGTTGCCTTTGTTGTTATACCTACAGTCTCAATCAAGTGAGTAGTTGAGAAATAGATCTCAAATTATGTCATGTTGCTCACTGTGACTTATTTGTAGATTCTTGAATGTTGTACGTGAACATTGTATAAGCTTTCATATGTATAAACATTAGGACAACTTATTGACATGTAAAAGTTACATTTCTTTGCATACTGAATGTTGAGGCTTCTCAAGTCTCAATATGAAATCAGTAGAGTGTTAGCTGTACAACGATTTTTGGTTATATCATAGGCTCATAATATCATTGGGCAGAGATATGCTTTGATGCCTGAGGATTGTACATGAGCAAGCTTATATTCCAAATTCCACATTAGTATTTATTTGTAGTCACCTTGAATCTGTTCAATTTTTTCTTACTCTGCAGTGTGTACAATGTTTACAAAGTTGTTCAGGCAAGAAAAGGAAACATGTTGGCATTGGCAATGCTAATTCTAAATTTGTATTGCACTTCAGAAGTGCTCAATTTTTTCTTCTTTTATTGTTATGATTCATTTCTAGATGATTTGGATATTATAACCTTGTGATATCACGTGCTTCATCTCAATTAATTTGGGCATAATGAAGTGCTTTGCTAGAGAACTTTGTCACCAGTTTCTAGTATTATGGCCTAGTAGTTTGTGTGTGTGTGTGTGTTTGGAATTGAAGAAAAAGTTCTTGTTTTCCTCATAAAATTAGTGATAGCTTGGCTTTAGTTTGATCAGTTGAGAAGCAAAGAGCACATATAATTGAATTAATTTTCTTATAGTTTACTCATTTTCAATTTTGCAGCTGTCGTCCAAGGATCATGCCGATGATGGGACTCAGGGTGGAGAAGGCCAATATTAGTTTTATAAAACTTTTTGGACCTTGTTCAGATTCTATGTTGAATATTGTAAATATTTAGAATATTTTCTGTTTTTGGTAAATTTTTAGAAATTCTAAAAGTTATTTAATATAATTTGTGTTTATTAACTATTTATTTTTATCTCCTATATTTTATAAATTTTAAATATTATGAAAATGAATAAAAATTAGGGACAATTTAAGCAACGACTTTTGAACGACTATTAGCGATGACATTACAACAAGTGGCAAAATTAGCAACAAAAAAATGCTTCATCTGTTGATTTTATTTTCAATTTTCAACAAATAACATAAGTTACATAACAAAAGAAAAAAAATAATTTAACTTAATATTTTCTAGATGAGGCATGAAAGATACCGTTTCTTTATAAAATTCCATAGAAGAATATGAAATCCCAATTCAATAACATTTCTTTCATATACAAATATTAAATGTTAATTTCCTTTATTCGAACTCAAACTCTGTTACTACTTCATAGGATTTAGTCAAACTCGAATTCAAATACTGAGGCAATAGAATTTAAAGAGAGTATTGATAGGTCTGCTTCGAATTATATTTGTCCATAGCTCTATCTAGAGCTTCCATTTAATTATGCCGATAGAACTTAATATATTTATTTGATAGTGAATGATGTCCCTATAATATCTCATATAACATTATTGTAGCACACGAAAATTTGAAAAGAAAGATTGATCACATATGCGGATATAAAGTCTGATATGGTTAAAGATAAAGAAAGAAAATATTTGGCAAATGTTAATTAAGAGAGAAAAAAAGTAATTAAGAAGGGAGAGAAAAAAACGAAAAAAAAGAAAGAGGAAAAAAGAGAATGTCTAGTTGACATACCATGTAGAATGTCACGTAAAAAATGATAAAATAATAATGAAAAAAATGTGATATATAGTATTACTTATGATAATAATACTAAATACTTTATGCTCTGCCCTTGTAGGGAACGCTCCACTTTTTAGGGGAATTAAACTTACCGACCTGACATGGAAATTGTGGCAATTCAACCACTGCCCAATAGATCTCCCTTGGTGCTTCTAGGTAGAAAAAGTATAAATATTTTTATTGGTAATTTAATTTTGATAAAAATGATAATTTGGTTTACTAACTTTAAAAATGAGCATTTTTTTTCTTTAACTAATTAAATTTGGAAGCCATTAGTCCTCACCAATTTTTCGTCCATCTTCATCTGTCAGTCCTTCACCAATTTTGTCTGAGATGTGTAATTCACGTGCAATTAACAGCAAAAAATTAATAAAAAATCTATAAAAAAAAAATTAATGTGTCCTATTTTATAAATTTAAAGGACTAAAATACATGTTGTTCAAGTTACGTGTAGAAAACTTATTCTACCATGTCATGCATATCAAATATTATATGTTGTCTTATATGGTACATGCATTGGGTCGGGTCACTGTATTTCAGAGGATCTGATTCATATTCAGTCGTTAGGCTAACGAGAGAATCCCAGTGTGTCACATTCGATGTCAGTGGTTCGTGGCTAATCCAAACTTATGTTTCATGGGCTGGTTGAGTGGGAATATATATATATATATATATATATATATATATATATATATATATATATATATATATATATATTATGTGTCGTCTAGTTTACATTTTTTTTTCTTTTTTTGTCATCACCCACTAATATTGAATGGGACACGCCAGCATCTTCACGTTGACCTAACAGCTGAATGTGAACAAAAACCTCCAAAGTACAGTGACCCGACCTAAGGTATATACCAAATAAGTAAAGATATATCCCCCAATAAAATAAAAGACTTTTGAATTTGAATAGTATAGTTATTCTAACTCTCCACTTACCAATTAGGCAACCTAGCGTTACGTTTACGGCCCTCTCACAGTCGCTTTCCTGCTTAGATAAGAAATCGTCAACTATTATTATCCTCACAGTCGCGTTCCTACTTAGACAAGAAAAAGTCAACTATTATTATCCTTCTCCATTCTCAAATTAATAGTCTTGGGTTCTTCCTCTCAATTTCTAACATTTGTCAACATAAGTAGACCCAACAACATAACAACGTTGAATCATAAAAAGAGACATGCAGAAACTGTCAAGTATTGTAATATGAGCATATTAAAAAAATATATCTTCTTCTTCAGCGCAATATACAAAATTGATTTAAGAATATACGAAGTACCTTTCCCAGGATGCTTCCATGATATTATATGTACTCTGGCCTTCACGTAAACTTCAAATCTTGTGAATGACTCTGAGAACAATTATATAGGGGGTGTTTTCATATATCCATTTGGTGAGCTCCATAGAAGATGGAAGCGTTCGTAACAGTTATTATCTGCGTTTGTGTGGGGGTGTTAATTGTGTGTTGCATGTGCACTGGTGCCGGCGAAGAGAAAAATAGTAAAGCTTCCCACGATATAGAAAAAGGCGTTAAAGATGGAAATATGATCGTATTGGCAGGCGCTGGTGCTGCTGTAGCTGCTACGACTGTCACAGTAGCAGCTGAAAATCAAGGTGGAAATGATCGGGATAAGAAGAAAAATAGCGATGATGGCGTGAGTGTAGATGCTGGTGGTGTTGTTGAAGCAGCTGATCATGTTGTCCAAGGTTGTTGTTGCGGTGGCGGTGGCTGCGATGGCGGTGGCTGCGGTGGCTGTGGTGGAGATTAAAATCTAGTCTTAGCTCAGTAGTGATTTTCTTCCTGCAAGTTCAATTTAAGTCAGTCGTGTAAATCATTTTCTTGTTCCATTTGTAGATTTATTGTGATAATATATATTTTGATAGTAATTATTGTCAATAAAATAAACAATTTCAAATGAGGTCTAGCAAATTCATAGCCAAAAAAATTTACTATTTCATTTGTTAAAAGTAAAATCTCTGGAGCACAACCCGAGCCGGTCCTACAAAAGAAACAGACATGGGATGTGCCCATGTAAACACTTTGATACTTAAGTCAGTATATTTATCTTGCTTGAGAAAGAAGATAAGTATGAATTGAAAGTGTATAGAGTGTATGAGTTACTTTCACAATGACAGTATGAGTCTTATTTATACCTTCCTAAAGGAATCTTTCCCTATCTTGTGAAATTATGTCAGAATTTGTTATAACCGTCTTCCCAAGGTCTCTTACATGCCCTGGGAAACCGAGCCTTGTTTTATTCAACTGGAAGGAGCGTACAAGCCTCGGGACTCGAGTTCTGTGGGCCTCGGTAAGGACCTCAGATTAGGCCTCAGCTGAATGAATCTTCTCAAGGATAATTTGGTAATTATACTTTGGGTCGGGATTTATCCCCCATCATCATTAATTCTTCTTCCTTTTCTTGTAACTTTTAATTATGCAAACACCATTTTGTATTGTATTTTCTAGTATTTTCGAAATACAAACACTTGAAACATTAATATTCATCACGTAGTTTCATATTATCTAAAAATTTGAAACCAAAAAAAAAATTCACTACTAGAAAATTGTATTTGAATCATAATTAAAAACAAATCAACTATGACAATATCTTAAAAAACCACTAGGGAAAATTGTTGTACTAAGAATTAAGTCAACTATGATAATATCAACGAGATATGAAGAGCACTATAATTAGCAACATCAATAAAAGGTGGTTTCTGCAGTGGAAGCCACTTCTTCTGGATGTTGTATAATATTGAATACAGAGTGTAATGTTATAACCATGAAGAGAAATATTAGCTAGATATTACTCTAGTTTTTATTACTTATTTATTATTTTTTTATGTGAATACTTAGCAATGTTCAACTAAAATTAAAAACAAATAAATCATACTGTTAAGGGCAGAAACTTTCAACCGCCCGAGCTCGATGCTCGACTTCAACTCCTGAACCTGCACAAGGAAGGGAAGAAAAAGTGGGGGTGATGGCCCGTATTTCCCCTCAGGTATGAGAGTGATTAGTTTGTCCGAGCTGAATAACCAGACAGTTGGGAGTATTAATTGCACGGAATCAGTTACCTCATAAATATGGAGAAGAGCTCTATATATACTAATTTGGGATCTGGGCAGCAATTAATGCCTAATGCTGCCTGCCACGCCACCGGTATGCCGAGCCGAATGTCCACTGGACAAAGCTATTACCCAACGAACAAGGCTATTATCCCTTGGTTTGAGCTCAGTATCTACTTTATGTCACATCTGGACGGCTGTCATGACCGTTGGGGTTCACACAGGTCAAGTATGGGTCGAGTCACGCGGTCAGGTTGGTTGGTGACCCGGTTACGTTAAGTTCGACTCGGGTACCCCCTCATCAATTCTCCCCCTAAGTCTAGAGCTCGGAAGGGACACTAGATTGCTGGAGCGTATACCCAAGCCAGAATGACTGACATATGGTGGATGAAGTGCCACGTCACAATTGTGCTTCGTCTGCGGGTCCAACACGTCATGCCTTTGTTCTGACAAGATGCGACGTTTGGTGTTCCCGAGTCAATTACGCCTTTTTGCCTATAAATAGGGCCTCGATGTTTTTAGAGTTCATTTCATGCATCCAAGTTTTCAGAACTCTCAAGGCAAGTGCCAAGCTCGGAACGTTCAGTTCAAAAATTGGTTAGCTCTGAACACTCAACTCAGATCCACCAAACCAACCTACTAGATCTCTGTTAGGTACGTCCCGACTCCCTCTGGATATTTCAATATCTTTTCTTTTTCCCATATATATATATATACATGAAGGGAAGGTCGGAATCCGAAGATTCCCAAGAGATGGAAGTTAGGTCTTATGGTGGTGAGGAGGAGGCTCCTTTGAGCTCGAAGTCTTCGTCAAAGCGAGACTAGGCTGAGGGTGGCTCGAGCCCTTCTCGGGAAGGAGGGTTAGCGCGCCAGACCACTCATGCAGAAAGTGACAACGATGAGTGCCAGGTTGTTGGGGTCAGACAAGTACCAGAGAAAGCCGAGGTGGATCTGCTGTCCTGCCTGGATAACGTGAGAAAGGCTAAAGATGGCTCACCCTTTAATCAATTGGCAGGACTCGAGCTGCCTCACAAATTTTTAGCCAATTCAGTGAAGACGATGATAGAGGCGGTGTCGCCCCCACACTCCCAAACAACCAGTGGTTCTTCAACTCGGGGGAAGAGGATTGAGCAGCTCTTTGCATGCTGCAAGCGTGAATGTCATTCCACCCCATTTATGGCAAATGAGAGGCTGAGAAACTGGTCAGTCGATCATACTTACAAGCTGAAAATTCCAGGTCAGTTCGATCATGCCTGCAACCCTCCAACCGATCATTTTATCATCTATGACTTGGATTTTGATGTCATCCAGCTGCTCTTGCCTGGTTTCTTAACTAGTATTCTAGACTATTTCAAACTCAGCCCGGGTCAGATGGCTCCCAACGGCTGGGCTGTGATGGTGGCATTCTATGTGTACTATCTTGAAAAGGATGTGAGACCGACCTTGATCCTATTTAGGCAGTTCTTCGTTTGAAAGCCGAATCCTAATCAACCAGGGTTGTTTCATTTCTCAGTGCGGAAGGACCATGTCCTTTTTACCAAATGGCATTCCTCCAACAAAGGTTGGCATAATAAGTATTATTAGGTGGAATCCTTGCTTGCCATGGGTTGTATGAGGGAATGGACCCACGCGCTAAAGAAGACGGCCAATGATCCTCCCAAGAAGTCTGACCCGGAGCTTCGTGGGGCAGGGTCCCTTAGGTTAAAGCCAGATGAGATAATAGATATCAACAGCGTGGTAAAGTGGGACAGGATATGGGATTCCGAGTTGTTTGGGTCTGCACCCTACCTATCGGAGACTCACCCCGGGCTATATTCTGAATCGGACAGTGAGGAAGAAGAAGGGTACAAGCAAGAAGAGGATCAGTACATGGATCGGATCCGACCTATCCCTTCCCGAACTCTTCACCTTGTTTACTTCTCTTCTTTCTCTTCTTTCCGATCGAACTACTTAACCATTTTTTCCTCTGGTTTTTAGAAATGCTGACCGCGGGTGAAATGGCATATGCTTTAAGGAAAAAGGCCAAGGAAAACAAAGAGGCTTCGGCGCTCGGAACATCCCAAGCCCGGCAGGTATCCAAGAAGAGAACCAGTGGTCAAGATGCCGAGCTCGGGACAACGGTCTCCTAAAAAAAGTCCAAAGTCTCATAATCCCCTTTTAAGAGGAAGACAGGCATGGTCATATCCATCACAGAATAATCTGGCTCCCATGCTAACGGGGGCCACAGGAAGAGGCCCCGAGCAAAGGACTCTAGCAAGGGTAAAGTGACCGAGATGATCCGGTCCAAAAAAAATAAGTATGTGGGTCCGTCGATTTCCATTCCACGTGATCCCAAGTTGGTGAAAGTCTTCGTCAACCAGCTGTTCTTTGACGTACGAATAGATTTGACCACCATAAGCAATTTGAGCTCTATTTACTTCTTCGAGTTCAGGGTTTAGCCTGCCTAATGAACTCTCCTTCTTTTTGTCAGGTCGAGTCGCATGCCCTCTTTATCCCTACCATTATCACTAAGATGCAAGTTCGTTGCATCGAGCTTGAACACTGGTGCAGGAAATCTCAAGCCGAGCTTGTGGTGTATCAGGAAGAGGCGAGCAAGAAGTACCAGGAGGACGACGAGATGATCACCTATCAAAAAGAAAAGCTCAAGGTCGTGCATAAGGAGCTTGAGCGCAAGAAGTCTAGGCACCATACGGCCAGCAATAATGTGTCCCAACTCAAGAAAGAAAAACGTGAAATCGAGGTACAACTCCAAGACTTGACCGAGAAGGTTGGGCTAAATGGGAAGAAGGCTGTAGAAGCCTTCAAGTCCGGCGATGCGGGCGTAGAATGGTTGATGAAGGAATGAGAGGCAATGATAAAGTTCGCCGAGCTGGAGTACTTCTTCCGAGGCTAGCTCATTACTCGTGAAAGAGCAAAGACCTTTATTTTTCCCTCCAAGACTGAATTCCTGGAGCTCATGGAGGCTCCACCCTTCCCCCAAAGTTTTGGAGATCCTCGGCCTTTCGTCTAATCTGAAATCGCAAGCCCACCAGGTTGTGAATTATATTAAGAAGGGGATAGACCAACTTGGGCACGAATCCCCTGACGTCGAGGATTAGGTCACTAGTGATGGCGTCGCCTCCTTCACTTCTACGCCTTAGGATAGGCTTTTGTAATCCTACCCCAGTACGGGCTTTTTGTACTTTTAATATCAATAAAATGACAATTTACATCATTACTTAATTTTATACTTTGTCTTTGCTACTTTTGTTTATTTGCTTCAAAGTGTTTACACATTGTCTCGAGCCGTACTCGCCTGTGTTTCTTTTGTGCAAAATTTAACCAAGTAGTTGAGGTCAGGACCTTTTTAAGAACTTATATTAATTAAGCTCAAGTTAATAACCATGGTGGATTAACTAATGAATCAAACTGTGTTGATTTAACCGAGTTGTGCATATAACAATGGAAATCCCAAGTTTTAACCCAAGCTGGATAAATAATCAAACTTAATTGATTAAACCGAGTTGAACTCATTAATCCGAATTGGTTAACTTGGTTTCAATCAACAAGTGTACTTAGGATCCTTGGATCGATTAAATTGAACTTGTTAAATCCGAGACTACGTGTGGCCACTTTTAAATGTGAGTCTAGTTACTTTGTGACAGTTGAAAGGCCTGGTTAGTCTGATCAAGTCAATGGGACCCGAGGTGGATCAACATATATATATGAAAACACATATTGTATTTAACGAAAGTTGTGGTGCATCGGGAGTACATTAATTTAGTAGTTTTAACAAAACACCCTTCGGCTTGGGGACTTTACACAAAATAGCGCTTGAGATGCTCCGCATGCCAAGCATTCTTCAATTGCTTTTTGTAAGGCCCAGCCCGAGACCACATGTACATATAGATCATAGCATATATAATTAAATTATTTTATATGCATTTACCTTGTTTTATGTGCTTTGAAATTGATTTATGTGCATTTATCTCGATTTACGTGCATATCATCGTTTAACGTATATTTGAGTCATTTATATCGTGTAGCTAGTAATTGGAACCAACTAAGTTCAATACCTAACTAGAATAATTGAATTAGAACCAAGACAATTGGAATTAACACTAGAATGAAAAATATTAATACACAACTCAGTTGGAGGGCACTCTCGTCTTTAGGCAACTTAGATATTATCTATCAACATACACTACACCACCTACACACAAAAAATCTCTACAATACAGACACACCCACAATCAGCCACACATACACATACTACACAATTTTTCCAAGGATAAGGGAGAAAGAAGAAGAAGAAGAAGAAGAAGAAGAATAAGAAAGAAAGAAAGGAAGAGGAAGGTAGAAGCAAGCCATTTTCAAGATCTTCAAAAAATTTCAATCAACTTTATTCCATTTCTAACTCTTGCAAAGGTAAGGGATTCTTTTAAAAATTTCTTGATAAAGCTTATCCAAGGTTGTATGTTGTATTTTGTTGAGTAATATAGCTTGTGAAGTTCATATATGACTTTATTGTGAAGCTGGTTGGGTTTGTGTTGTAGATCTAGGAATTGAAGATTTATGTTGGGTGTTGTGGTTGTTGAGGAAAGGTGATTGGGTGAAGTTTGAGCCCTTGTATGGTGCATAGAAATCACTTTGTGCATGTTTGATCTTGGATAGATGATTGGGTTGTTGTGTGGATGAATGTGGTTGAAGATGTGTTTTTCCCGTCAGGTTATCCGGTTGCTACCTACTTGATCCGGTCGACCAGATTAAGCAGGTATTGCCCGAATCATGGCTCACTATCGGGAGTTGAGTCTTCTATCCAATCGACCGGATAGAGGTGGTAACGCCCGGATCAATATCCTCTGTCGGGCATTGTGGCTCCTATCCGGTCAACCGGATAGGGCATGTATCGTCCGGATGACCCAAATTGTACCAAACTTGTTTTGATGTTTTTAGGAGGCACCAATGTCGGATTGAGGCACGGTCGGAAGCGTTAGAACTGTGTCGAACCCTAGTTTATCATGGTAGACTTAAATTGTGGATTTAAGCCATAGTTTATGTGGTACATTATTGCCAATCTCTATATGTGATTCATAAACATTACATGACATTAATTGAGGCCTATATGCATGTAAGTTATATACTTGTTTGCGTACGTTAATTAGTATTCCAAAACATACATGTGAAGCTTGCATGCCTATATGCTACATTGTTGATACTACCTTGTGATGTTACTATTGTGACAGAGGCAACCTACTTTGTTGTCCTCCAAATATGTCCTTACTTGATTTGTGCCCTCTCGCTTGATGTCTTTCCTCGGAGAGTTGGGACGTATTGTTCAAGTATTAAATAATTCAAGCAGTCTTATGAACCCTACAGTAGAAGTTTCGATTCCCTTAGGTGGCATTGGGCCGTCAGGTATAAGTCTCGGCTACCGTGGTTTTGGGTTGCCTCCGAAGTGCCCACTCTTAATTGGTGTGATGAAGATGATTTGACAAGAAAGCTCGAGACTGGCCATCTCCAACAAAGTTCGTGATATCGTATCCTTTTACTACGTGGTTCCTACTCTCGCTGGATCTCTCGAGATCCTCGGAGAGTAGAGTTGCTTGATTAAGATTTTAACTATCCCGTATTTGTTATACTTGATATTTTGACTATATGAATTATATGCATAGCACGGTTTTATAAAGATGATTTCGAAATAATAAAACATTTATGAAAACCTTCCTTTCTCATCCTCACTGAGCTCTACGCAAGACTAGCTCACCCATCTTTTTAATACTTACAGGTGAGACCGAGGCCGAGCCAACTGTACAGGTTGAGGGTGATGAGGCTTTATGTGATGTGACTGACTTCTACTTTTATTGATCTCCATGCTTGTGTAGCAGACATAACTTGTTAATATAAACTGATGATGTACTTTTGAGCAGCCTTGTGTTATGTAATATTCTTTTGGACTATTAACTACATACTAAGTTTGATTACCATTCTTTTGAGGGCTAGATGTTTGTATTTGGCCACGTATGAAGTACAAATAGGGATGCTAGGTCTTGTAATTATGAATAGGTTATTGTGGCATCTTTAATGCCAAATGCTATGAGCATTCTTTTGAAGTTACTTGCAGAAGTTAATGAATGCTTAGGTTGTTAATTAATGATCTTACAAGTATTAAGTTGATTGACATGTCGCGCTCTGACCTTAACCTCTACGGGTCTTAGTCCCAGGGCGTAATACCTATTTGAGTGGTATTAGAGCTAGCTTTAGTTAGCATAGGGCTAGCCTTAGTTAGCGTAGTTCGGGTTTTGAATAGTGGTCCCTCGGGAAGAGATTTAACCTGAATAAAGTCTTAGGTGATGACCATATGTACTTAATGTGCTGTAATTGCTTCTTGTTTATGTTTAACTTACATGTTAGATATAGCTAAATTACGAGCATGTTAGGAGTGTTATAAGTGTACATGTTCATGACTTACCTAATACATGCATAACCTATAACCGTGACTGGTATATGTTCTATATCTATAGATGGCAGGACGAAACACCCGGAACAACCCTGAACCTCAAGGGACCAAGAATGTGAATCAAGGCAACCCGGGGGCAGCGTTGTTTAATTTGATGGCAACTGCCATCGATATGATGAGTAAGGCTATGGAACAGCAAGCAGAAACTACAACAGCTACAGCAGCAGCAGGAACTAATAATAATAACAACAACAACAATCATGGTGTTGGTAGCAGTGGTGGAAACAGAGGTAATAGGGAAGGTAAAAACCTCAAGGATTTCCTGTTCTACAGCCCTCCGAAGTTTAGAGGTTAGTCGAATAGTGAAGAGGCAGAATATTGGCTATCTTGGATGGAGAAGATCTATGCTGCACAAGACTATGCAGAGGAGAAAAAGGTTGCCTATGCAGTCTTTCAGTTAGAAGGTGATGCCAAGACATGGTGGGATGCGGTGAAAGATCAATGGGAGGATCAACACACTCCCTTTACATGGATGAACTTTGACAGAGCATTCAAGAGTAAGTACATATCTGAGGCTTCTCGGGACAGGAAGATGAAGGAATTCATGTACTTGAAGCAAGGATGCATGACGGTAGTTGAGTATGGGGCGAAGTTTGATAGCCTCTCCCAGTATGCACCGCATATGGTCCAGACCCCGGCCACCAAGATATGGAAGTTTAAACAAGGGCTGAGACTCGAGATTCAGGATGGGCTGGCAGTAGCAGAGTTCAACACTTATAGTGCTATCTTTGAGGCTGCATCGAGGGTTGATGAGATGAAAATAACAATGAAAGTTGGTCTATCTCAGCAGAACAAGAGGCCCTTTCAGACTTAGGGTCAGTCTAAAGTGTTCCAAACCCAGAAGCCCCAGGATCAAGCCAGACCATCAATTACCAGGCCTCAACCTAATGTCCCGGCCACTTAGATAGCTCGTGGAGCACCGAGAAGTGCAATTGTAGCCTGAAATGTTGTGTGTAAATATTGTTACAAGAAAGGGCATTCTGAAGCCCAATGTTGGAGGAAGAGTGACAAGTGTATTAGGTATGGGAGTGATCAACACCTAGCCAAAGATTGCCCGATATGGCAGGGTAAGGATGCTCAAGCTCAACTCACGAAGAATGCTCCAGTACAGAGAGTTCAAGCCCGAGCTTATGCCATAGATCAAGAAGTAATCCTAGATGATGTCGCTATTGTTAAATGTACCTTCATGATTCACAATCAATTGGTTAAGGTTCTTATTGATACTAAAGTTACTCATTCATTCATAACTCCCAAATGTGCATATTGCACTAAGTTGCCGGATGAGAACTTACCATATCATGTAGAAGTTAGCACACCAATGGGCCTCAAATATGCCACTAGACTTGCGTGTAAAGCATGTAAGGTACAGGTTGGGAATTGGGAATTTTTGGCCAATCTCATAATACTTATCTTTCGAGACTATGAGGTTATTTTGGGGATAGACTGGCTATCACGACATCATACACGATTAGATTGTTGGATAAAGATTATTGAGTTCCGAGTACCGGGATAACCTGTGCTTATGGTGAGAGGAGAACGTGACTTGTCAGGAAAAGCTGTGATATCCTCAGTCAAGGCTGTGAAATTCATGAGGAGAGGTTGCAAGGGATATTTGGCTTACTTAATCAACAAGCCAACAGATCAAGTTAAGTTAGTAGAAGTGCCGGTGGTTAAAGAATATGTTGATGTATTTCCGAAAAAGTTGATGGGATGACCACCCGCAAGGGAGATTGAGTTCATGATTGAGAGATGCTAGATACACAACCAATCTCTAAGGCTCCGTACCGCATGGCCCCGACCGAACTGCAAGAGTTGAAGGTTCAGTTACAAGGCTTGTTGGAAAAAGGCTTCATACAACCTAGTTCATCTCCATGGGGTGGGGTATAAGTCTCGGCTACCGTGGTTTTGGATTGCCTCTAGAGTGCCCACTCTTAATTGGTGTGATAAAGATGATTCGACAAGAAAGCTCGAGACTGGCCATCTCTAACAAAGTTTGTGATATCGTATTTTTTTACTACATGGTTCCTACTCTCGCAGGGTCCCTCGAGGTCCTCGGAGAGTAAAGTTGCTTGATTAAGATTTTGACTATCCCGTATTTGTTATACTTAATATTTTGACTATATGAATTATATGCATAGCACGGTTTAATAAAGATGATTTTGAAATGATAAAACCTTTGTGAAAACCTTCATTTCTCATCCTCACTGAGCTATACGCAGGACTAGCTCACCCTTTTTTTCTAATACTTACAGGTGAGACCAAGGCCGAGCCAACTATACAAGTTGAGGGTGATGAAACTTTATGTGATGAGACTGACTTCTGCTTTTGTTGATCTCCATGCTTGTGTAGCAGACATAGCTTGTTAATATAAACTGATTATGTACTTTTGAACAGGCTTGTGTTATGTAATATTCTTTTGGACTATTAACTACATACTAAGTTTGATTACCATTCTTTTGGCCTAGATGTTTGTATTTGGCCACGTATGAAGTACAAATAGGGATACTAGGTCTTGTAATTATGAAACAGGTTGTTGTGGCCTCTTTAATGCCAAATGCCATAAGCATTCTTTTGAAGTTACTTGCGGAAGTTAATGAATTCTTAGGTTGTTAATTAATGATCTTACAGTTATTAAGCTGATTGACACGTCGCGCTCCGACCTTAACCTCCGTGGGTGTTGGTCCCTGGGCGTGACACTTTTCATACTTGTCGCGTAGGTAGAAGGTTTCGGGTTGAATCTTTTTTACAACTTCGTATGGTCCTTCCCACGGTGGGGAGAGCTTGCCACCTGGGTACGGCAAAAAGATAGCCCTTCGCAGGACTAGGTCGCTGACCTTGATAGATTTGGGCCTTACTTGCTTGGCGAGGGCTCTTTCCATGGCGGCTTTTCCAGCCACCATTCTGACTTGAGCTTTGGTTCACAATTCTTCGGCCAGGTCTAATTCTTCTCGGATCCGAGCCCCATTTATTTCTGGATTATGGTGGAGGGTCCTACTAATAGAAGACCCGATCTCTATCAGCAGCACTGCTTGAGTATCGAAGGTCAGTTCAAAGGGTGATTCTCTCATCGCTGAGCTGACTGTGGTACGTTATACCCATAGTACTTTGGGAAGGATTACTGCCCACTGGCCTTCCGCCTCTTCCAGTTTTATCTTTAGGCCCTATAAAATCAGTTGATTAGTTCTTTTGACTTGACCATTACTTTGAGAATGGGCAATAGATGAAAATCTAAGGTCGATCCCAATCTCAATGCATTTTTCTCGGAAGTATGCATTGTCAAACTGTTTGTCGTGGTCAGTTACTATGACCTTTGGCACTCTGAATCGACAGATGATGTTCTTCCACATGAAGTCCTAAGCTACCTTCTCAGTTATTCTTGCAACACCTTCGGCCTTGGGCCACTTAGTGAAGTAGTCGACGGACACAAAAGCATGTTTCTTTTTCTTGAAGCTATTTGGTAATGGCCCAATGATATCTAACCCCCACTTGTAGAAAGGCCACGGGCTCGTCATTACTATAAGATCCACGACGGGTTTCCTTTGAATTTTGGCAAATCTTTGGCAGGTATCGTATTTCTTTACATAGTCTTTGGCATCCTGTTCTAAGGTCGGCCAGAAATAGCCTTGCCTTAATGCCTTTCGTACTAGGGCTTTGCCGCCGAGGTGATTTCCACATATCCTCTTATGGATTTCTCTGAGTATGTAATTTCTTTCCTCGGGTCCCACTCATTTCAAGAAAAGCCAAGTGTAGGCTCTCTTGTAGAGTTATCTAGCCACCATAACAAACCTTGAGGCCTGTTTTACAATTTTTTGAGCTGACTTTTCATCCTCTGGGACTATACCCTCCTCTAAGTAATCCATGATCGGCCTGGTCCAATCTGGGTTCACATTCAGCTCGGCCACTGTCTGTTTCCCTATCTGGATGCTAGGTTCGGTAATCTCCTCCATGTGGACTAGTACGGGTCGATTTTCTCCTGCGGCCAACTTAGACAATGTGTCGGCTTTCACATTTTTCTCCATGGGGATCTGCTGGATTGAAAACTTTTTGAACCCCGAGGTTAACTCTTTGACTTTGTTGAGGTAGGTAACCATGGTTGCATGTTTGGCCTTAAATTTCCCGGACACTTGGCTAATAACCAGCTAGGAGTCGATGTTTATTTTGACTGTTTGTGCCCCGAGCTGAGCTGCAATCTTTAGCCCTGCTATCACTGCTTCATATTCAGCCTCATTATTAGACCTTGGAAAGATGAATTTGAGTGAGTACTGGTGCTCATGGCCTATTAGGTTGAGGATGACTACCTCAGCTCCGCTTCCTGATCTCCCCGATGCTCCGTTTATATGGACTTTCCGCACTTGACAACAAAATTTGCAATTGCTTGTACTTTAATGGCTGTCCTTGGTTGGTAATTGATATCAAATTGGCTTAACTCGACTACCCATTTGAGTAGCCTACCCAAGGCTTCTGGCTTGTGCATGATGGATTTAACTGGGGAGTCCGTCCTTACTTTGATCGTATGAGCATCGAAGTACGGCTTTAGCGTTCTTGCTGTCGTGACCAGAGCGAAGGCGAGCTTCTCGAGTAAAGAGTATCTAGTTTCGGCTCCACGGAGAATCTTGCTAATGAAGTAGACTGGTTTATGCTATTTGCCTTCTTCCCGGACTAGCGCAGCTGCCACTGCTATTCCCAAGCATGCCAAATATAGTACCAATTCATCCCCCACCTCAGGCCAGGAAAATAGAGGTGGCGAAGACAAGTACCTTTTCAGTTCCTCAAAAGCATTTTGGCATTCGTTAGTCCATTCAAAGTTCTTGAGGCTTCTCAGGACTTTGAACAAGGAGGCACACTTGTCAACTGACCTGGACATGAATAGACTTAGGGCTGCAACCCTACCGGTAAGCCCTTAGACGTCGTTCACGCAGGTCAAGGGGGCCAAGTCCAATATAGCTTGGATCTTTTCCTAGGGTTCATGGTCAGAGGGGCCAAGTCCAATATAGCTTGGATCTTCTTCGGATTAGCTTCAATACCCCAAGTCGTCACCATGAACCCTAGGAACTTTCAGGCCTTGATGCCAAATGCGCATTTCTCCGAGTTTAATTTGATTCCGAATTTTCCCATTATGGCGAAGGCCTTGGTTAGGTTAGTTACATGGTCTTTGGCCTTTTTGCTCTTGACCAGTATGTCATCTACATAGATTTCCATGTTATGCCCGATCTGGTTTTTGAAGACTTTGCTTACCATCCGAGTATAGGTGGCGCCTACGTTCTTGAGGCCAAAAGGCATGACCTCATAGTAGTAGAGACCCTTCTCGGTGATGAAAACAGTCTTTTCCCGATCCCCGGGGACCATCTTTATCTAGTTGTAACCTTTGAAGGCAACCATAAAAGAGAGTAGTTCGAACCCCGTGGTGGCGTCTACCATTGGGTCGATCTGAGGTAAGGGGAAACAATCTTTCGGACAAGCCTTGTTGAGGTCGGTAAAGTCAATGCACAATCTTCATTTCCCGGTTGTCTTAGCAACCAACACCACGCTGGACAACCAAGTCGGGTATATGATTTCCTATATGTGACTGACGTCAACCAGTTTATTTACCTCTTTAGCAATGATTTTTTGCTTATCATAATGGAAGTGCCAGTGTTTCTGCTTTACCGGATAGTAATTGGGATCGACATTTAAGTGATTCTCAATTATGGACTGGTCGATACCGATCATGTCAGAAGCAGAACAAGCGAATTTATGTTCATTATTCAAAAAGAATTGGCTTATACCTTTCTTGTGGTTGTCGGGAAGCTCGTTCCCGATCTTAACCATTTGCTTTCCTTAGAGAGTTCAATCTCTTGTAGGTTTTTGGTCGGGCTTCCTCTCTTTACATCCCTTCTCTCCTCGGGCAAGTCTGGTCCCCAGCCTGCTTGATACTTTGGCCGGAGAGAGCTTTCATAGCACTCTCGAGCGGATAGCTGGGCTCCTCTAATCGTGGTTATGCCTTGTAGAGTCAGGAATTTTAAGTCTTGATGGTATATGGAGGGGACCGCCTTGAAGTGGTTCAGAGAGACCCGACCCAAGATACCATTGTAGGCGAGTTGCAGTCCATGACAATGAAATTGGCCTGCATTGAAGCCCTCTTGTAACCATCCTTCAAGGTTAGGGTGAGGTTGATTACCACTTCGGTTTTATGGCCATGCCCGGTGAATCCTGCCAGAGTCCACTTCAGTGGCCTCAGTCAACCTCGATCCAGACTCATCTGCTCAAAAGCCTCCAAGAAAATGACCTCTACCGAGCTCTTGGTGTCCACCATCAGTCTTATGACAGTGATGTTAGCTACCTCGGCACTGATCACCAGTGGATCATCATGCAGCTATATCACCCTTTCTAGGTCATTTGAGGAGAAAGTAATTAACTCCGATCCTTCAACCATTCCTGCAGTTGGCCCATACTCACGTCCGGCCCTAACATACCCCTTATTACCTGTCGAGCTTTTACAGCCCAACGCTAAGCTTCCAGCAATTGTTTCAATCACGGGAAGGTGTCCACCACCCTAAGGCTACCTTGGGGGGCTTCGCTCCCTCTCTCTGCCTCTTCCCTGGTCGAGATTTCGAGGTGGCTGGTTGTCTACGTACCTCCTTAGATGACCTCAAGCTATCAAAGCCTCGATCTCTTTCTTCAGGTCTTTGCATTCATCGGTGGTGTATCCGTAATCCATGTAGTAGCGGCAATATTTGGTCTTATTGTGCTTCTCGAGTCAGCAGCGTATTCTGGGCACCGGGGGTAGGTGATTTTGATGTTGGATCTCCATCAGGATTTGTTCCTTCGGAGTGTTAAGTGGTGTGAACATGGTGAACCTCTGACCTTATTTTTGCTGCTACTATTGTTGCTTGCCTCGATCATTCGAGGCCTTGCTCCCGGGCTGGACTTGGGAGGGGGTTTTTCATTTTTTCTCATTCTCATTCTCCTTGTCGTCATCCATTTTGGCCTAGTGGATCTCCTCAGAATGGATGTATCTTCGGCCCTCACCATCAGCTCGGACATAGTGTCCACCGGGTCGATGACCAAGGAGGAGGTTAGCAGTCCCGACTTGAACCCGCTTTGGTAAGCCATCAATGATATTGAATCATCCAAGTTAGGGATCCTGAGGGATTCTTTGTTGAACCGAGCTGTGTAGGCCCTCAAGCCTTCTCATTTCTGCTACTTCATCGATAACAACGATGAGGTATGACAGGTCGCATTTTGGCTTCTCGTGAATCGAGACAAAAATACCTCGGCTATCTGATGGAAGTTCTCAATCGAGCTGGGATGAAGCTTCTGGAACCAGTCCAGTACATTTCCCACCAAAGTAGTCGGGAATGACTTCGTCTTCATCTAGTCCGTCATATCGTGCAGAGTAATGTTGTAACGACCCGGCTAGGCGAATACCCATTTGGGGCAGAGGCACACCGCAGTCGCACATATGCACGAATTGTCCGCTTTGGTTACCCCACTTTTGGGGGCCCTCACGGATTTGTCGTTCGCCCACTCTCGTGAGAAAACGGCCGTGCACGATATAAGGGACGAACCTCTTATATCTAGCAATACCACTTCCTTCCCAACCGATGTGGGATGCGATTCCTCACATCCGCCCCCCCTTAAGAGGACCCAGTGCCCTCGCGGGTCAACTGGTCAACGGTCGGGTCGGCTCTTATACCACTTCTGTAACGACCCGGCTAGGCGAATACCCATTTGGGGCAGAGGCACACCGCAGTCGCACATATGCACGAATTGTCCGCTTTGGTTACCCCACTTTTGGGGGCCCTCACGGATTTGTCGTTCACCCACTCTCGTGAGAAAACGGCCGTGCACGATATAAGGGACGAACCTCTTATATCTAGCAATACCACTTCCTTCCCAATCGATGTGGGATGGGATCACCACAAATGTGGTGGTCAAAGTTTAGCATATGGCTAGCAAGGTCCTCGTCCCCATTGTACATTGTCAGATGGAGTATCTGGTTACCCGCAGGCAAGCGCGTCGCTAGGACCTTGGGAGCAAGAGGATTGACACCGAACAGGTTAATAACTTTGGCTATGGCAGCCACGGTCTTAGCTTGCTTGGGGTCCATGTAGGGGCCTCTGTTGTTCCGGGTTCCTTCAGGTCAGCCGTTCGCTGTAGGAGCTTCTTCGTTGTCCTGGGTCTGGGTCTGCCCTGAAGTAGGGATGTGAAATTGGGGTCGCATCAACTGTGGTAAGGAGGATAGGGGAGCGGGCTGGCCCGCTGCTAACCAGGTTACTTGCTCCTTGAGCTCTCCAAACATCTGGAATAACAACTTCATTTCTAGGGTCATGTTAACCAAGGACTCATCGTCTTCGGGTAGGGTTTGCGAGGATAAGTATATGCGTTAGCTTGTTTCAACGTCTGTCTGCGTTGGGTTTTGGCTAGGCGCCTGCGTGATTTCGAGACCCTTGCCCGGGGTTGGCGAGTCCTCTACCGGTAAGTTGTGGCTCCTAGTCTGTACCATGATGGTTTCTCAGTGGGTAGTAGAAAGAGAATAAGATTACTCGTTTCCTACAGACGGTGCCAAACTGTTAAGGGCGAAAACTTTCAACCACCTGAGCTCGATGTCTTACTTCAACTCCCGAACCTGCACAAGGAAGGGAAGAAAAATTGGGGGTGATGGCCCGTATTTCTCCTCAGGTGTGAGAGTGATTAGTTTGTCCTAGTTGAATAACTAGGCAGTTAGGAGTATTAATTGCACGAAATCAGTTACCTCATAAATGTAGGAAAGAGCTCTATATATACTAATCTAGGATCCGGGTAGCAATTAATGCCTAATGCTGCCCGACAAGCCACCAATATACCCGCGCCGAATGCCCACTGGACAAAGCTATTACCCAATGGACAGGGCTATTATCCCTTGGTTCGAGCTCAATATCTACTTTATATCATATCTGGATGGCTGTTATGACCATTGGGGTTAACACAGGTCAAGTATGGGTCGGGTCATGCGGTCAGGTCGGTTGGTAACCCAGTTACGTTAACTTCGGCTCAGGTACCCCTTTGTCACATACCATGTGGTCTAGTGGTATATTCACTCTTTAAGGGTGAGATGTCTCAAAATTAATTTTAGGAGGACGTAACATCCTTGTGATGTAAAACATAATATTGACTTAAGCTCTCTTAGAATTAAAAAAATAAAAACAAAGAAGAAAGGAAGAAATGAGAAAATTTTAAGTACTAAAAAAAACAAAAGAAGAAGAAGAAGATGGAAAAGTGATTTATCAAGTTTTCCAGAAGGATATAACTATCCTTAATTTTCTCCTAGGGAGTTATGTACAAACAAAAATCAACTGGGCATATTTTAGCAAATTTTATAGCCTTCTAATGGCTATATAAATGCACTTTGAGCAACCTACTTAGCAACCAAAAACATTTTTCTATAGTTTAAAAACACTTGCCACCTTTATTGGAGGGCGGCTACTAGTGAAAAGGTTAGTGCCACCAGTGATAGACAAGTAATACCGGCCACAATCGTTGGGTTTTATTTGGTAAAAGTTCAAAAAAAAGGTTAGGCATAGGAGTCCAACCTAAAGAACAGACATATACGTAGTAGGCTATCAACATCCTTCAGTTATTAGGCACTAACTGACCTGGACTCAAGTCAAAAAAGTTGAGAACAAACTCGACATACTTAGGAAGGGAAAAATAGAGATACTGGAAAGTGTGGAAATAGAAGGGACTTCATCCTCCACTAGGTGACAGGCCCTATCCCAACTATTCGGAATCCTGACCTCATATCCCTCAATCAAAATGCCTTGGTTCTCGAGGTCAACTTTCATTTGGAGGGACATCTTAGGAACCCTCTAGAGTGCCGCAAATGGTTCGTCCACAGTCGCCTTACTTATACAAAGAATCTCGCCTATGGGGGCAATACTAGGTAAAGGGTCGAAATGAGCCGTGAGAATAACGCAGATTTGGACACGCATCCAAGGACGAACTGAGATAGGGTCGGACATGGGAATAGGAGAGGAAAAGTATGGCTCTAATAGGAATTATTCTAAGAAGGTCGGCACCAGACATGCCAGGCTCGTCATCTACTTCTAAATCCTCTAAGCCATCTATGAGGTTCACCTTAGCGGCTGACTCTACCATGTCAAGACTGACTAACTCAATGTCAAGCATCATATCACTATCAGTCTCCTCACCCCCATACGGTCATAAGAATGGACGGACTCATTTTGGAAAACAGAGCCTGACCCACTTCTGGCCATAGAGCTGAAGAAAAGACGTACCTATGAAGAGCGAAGAGATAAGAAGTGAAGAAGATAAGAGTCGAGCCCCCAAAGACTACTAGTTTGTTGAAGCCGAGAGCAAAGAGAAAGAAAATACTCTTTTGGTAAAAGTTTGATATGCAAAGTGAAGAATGAAATTTGAAAACGAGAGGTATTTATAGAAATATGGCATGGGCAGTAAAATAAATGGCTGAAGTTTTCTTGGCCCATGTGCCCTATCGAACCCCCACGTTGCACGAATTAAGAAATGGACACATGGCCACATAGCAACCAAGAATCAACGGGAATTTAACAGTTTGGCAGTTATGGAAAGACGTGCCGAGAAGAACTAGAGTAGTCATTTATTAAGCGATTCCTCGACCTCTTACAGAGCTCAAAATATCGAGGGACAATTGATGTGGGATAAAGTAATCGACTTTATAAATAGTACCAATCTAATTAATATGATAACTAAGAGGTCTGCAATGATTATGTATGGTCGAGGATGGTTGACCTGGGAAACTTGAGTTGACGTCCGACCCCTTTGTGAGATGTTACACAGGTCCGGCAACGGTAGATCGAGCTGACAGAATTTCACAAAATTCAAAATAATATTCTCTAGGAAGGTACAAATATGAGACTTGTTCACAATCATTAGGTAATTGATATTTCACTCACAAACACACGTTTATTTGTATTTAGTTATCTTACAAAATTAAATTACTAACCTGATCGTCGAAGTGTTTACGCGAAATCCATCCACAATTTGTTCTTTGGATGTATGACATGAAAGAGGTCGGACAAGATCCTGAGGTCCAAGAAAGTTGATTTTATTCCATAACAGGGATAAATATTGTATTCTCGTATCTCTCTATATGTTTCACAGGTTGATAGATGGCATATTTGTATCATAGGCGTGTGCATTACATTTCACGTTAAATTTGATAGTAAAATGAACGGCAAAGGGTAATATGCAACTTTCTTCATAACACATAGAATTTATGATACATTAACTTTATCAAAACACAAGAGGAATATGGTACATTTTAATCGTCAAGTCTTGTATATCGAATATTCTACGCTATCTAATTTACGTTTTTCAAGTTGCCGGCGTTAAATTCACGTTTATAGGGTTTGGCTTTTTTTAAAAAAATTATTTTGGTCGAGAACAGATGAATTTATAATAGAAGCATAGAGTTTATTGTAGCAATCATGTTGTAGCCTAGTGGGGACGAATTTATTATAGGAATCGTGTATGGTGTTGGTTGAAGCATTTTTATGGCATTTTAAGTTATGGGGTAGAATTGCAAATAAGTTTAAATAGTGTCAAATTTATAACTAATATAAGTGATTTTACAATGTTATTTCTACCAGTTAATCTATTTTAGGTGAAAAATAGTTCGAATGGTCAAAACAAAACCTATTTGATAAACTAATAATTCTTTTAAGACTAAAAATAATTAAATGACTAAAATAGAACTTAAGAAATAGTTTAATGGTCTTAGAAATATTTTACCCCAACTATTATTATCCTTCTCCATTCTCAAAGTAATTGTATTGGGTTCTTCCTCTCAATTTCTAACATTTTGTCACCATATACGTAGACGCAAGAACATAACAACGTTGTATTAGAAAAAGGGACATGCAGAACTGTCAAGTATAAGGGACAGGCAGAAACTGTCGATCAAGGATATACGAAGTAATTTCCAAGGATGATTCAATGATATTATACGTACTTTGGCCTTCACGTCAACTTCAAATCTTGTTAATGAGTTTGAGAACAATTATATTATAAGGGGTGTTTTCATCCATTTGGTGAGCTTCAATAGAAGATGGAAGCGTAAGGAATATATATTTTTTTTATTTAGAAAAAAAAAGAGAAAAATAGTCAAGCTTCCCACGATATAAAAAGAGGCTTTTAAAATGGAAATATGATCGTATTGGCAGGCGCTGGTACTGCTGTAGCTGCTACAATAGTCCAATTATTACTACAGGTTAACAATACTTTGACCCCTTAATTTTAAAGTTTTGTAATGATTTAGGATCTGTTTAGTCTAATTTTTAAGTACTTAAAATTATTTTCTGTGAATTTAGAAACTAAAATTAACATATTTACCCATTTTTTAAAAAACTTTTAAATTAAAATCAAAGCTAAAAAAAATTAAAAATAAGAGGCTCCAAATACGAACTTCTATAACAAGGTTACGTGAAACTGTTTTACATCGTGTTGGAATTTATTTTTTATTTTCTTTAAAAAAAAATTATTTTTAGGAGCCCAGTATTGCCTATAAAACTTTTGAAAACAATACCACTAACGTAACAACGCCAAACAGTCAACAACCTTCAATAACATTTAACCAAAGCTCTATTGTTGAAAAATCTACAACTGAACAACTAAAATTTCACATTTAAGTCAAGCAGACTTTTACTTCTTAATGTATTTTTGTATTACTTAACATCTTCTTCTTGTAGTAGTTTATGTAAATGATAGTCACAATATTATATTAAAAACTGAATATACATAATTGCGGGGATTAACTTTTACTGATCTTTATAACTAAAAATACTAGTGCATTATTCATACTTCAAGAATAAATAAAAAGAATCTTGTGTTTGTACACGATCATGAAAACATCATGACTAATTTGATTATTGTTATTAAAGATAGTAAATAATATAATAAATCTCTCTTTAACAGTTTAAGTTTTTAGATGAGATGGTTACTTAACATGATATTAGAACCTAGGTACTAAAAGATTTTGAGTTCAAAACTCAGTGCCACACATTTTAAAAAAAATATTAAAACTATCCAAGTACAAAACTCAAAATAGATCAAACTTGCTGGGGCATGTTGAAGATAGTAAATAATAAAATAAATCTCTCTCTAATAGGTTAAACTTTTAGATTAGGTCGTCACTTGACAATTATACTTTTGCCATCTAACAAAAATTATTGCATTGTAATACTATTGCTAACTAGTAGATTTTTTCAGTTTCAGGTCATCGATTTATACAGAGTCACGTTAAAATATTATGCATTAATTTTTCGTGTTTTTGTGTATGGTTGTGTTCTCGGTCCCCAATACTTATCCAAGAAATTGAAGAATATTAGTTGTTTTTCTTTGTTAACAGAAGTTTAAATCTCCTTGACCAAAAATAAAAATAAAAAAAGAAGAAGTTTATTTCAAACAATGACTCTAATATATACCACTTTGTCTTTCAAATTCTTCTACTGTGACATTACTATAATTGACCAAAAAAAAAAAACATTACTATAATGATTGCAACATGATAGAATTAATAATCTTCATCTTCAAATGACGTGAATTAATACATAACTGAAGGTTGCAATAAGCATGTTTGATGATTCGGGTTAACTATAATAATAGCAATGTTACTTTTTAATTATTTTCAATAAAATTATATACAATTTCAAATGAGTTTTAGTAATTTCATAGCCATAAAATTTTACTACTCAATTCCTCTCGCTTTTCTTGTAACCTTTAATTTTGCAAACACTATTCTTTGTCGTATTTTCTAGTATTACATACACCTTAAATAGTAATATCCATATATATCGTAGCTTCGTATTATCTAAAAATTGAAATAAAAAATTAAATCATAATGAAATACCACAACAGAAAATTGTGTTTGACTTAAAAAGAAAAATCAACAATAAGTAGTTATTTGGTCTAATGATATGATTCTCGCTTTAAATACGAAAGATTTCAAAATTGAATCTCGAGATTAACATCCTATGAGATGTAATATTGAATTTAAACCTCTCTTTAAAAAAAAATCAATTATGACAATATCTTATAAAATAGCAATACAGAAAATTGTTGGATTTAGAAAAGTCAACTACGACAACATCAACGAGATATGAATAGCACTATTAGCAATATCGTGTTGGAAATGTATCTAGCACACAAATGTAAAGGAAATAAAAAACTTTTAACGTGCTGCAGACTTAGTCTACATTCACGGACACGCAATATTTTTTTTACCACTACATAGCTTGAATTGTTTGGGGGTGCTTGGAGTGCATGGAATGTGTTTGATACAAAGTCACTAAAACTTATTTATACAAATAGATATGATTACAAAGAGACACTTTATTTAACATGAATCTAGAAATTCCAAAACAGACAACCTAAGTATATGAAAGATTCAATATATTTTCAATTAATCCATTTTATGATTACCAATTGCTTTGAGCACCTCTTCATTTCTCAAGATTCTAAGAGTTATTTTGGATTTGATTTGCATTCGACAATTTTTCTGTGGAGGCCACAGAGGCGGCATTTTCGGCTCATTCTCAATGGACATGTGGGACCCATTCAAGGACTTCCATCGCCATTCGATGTCTACCATGCCTCATTCTTCTGAGATTTCAAGAGACACATCTTCATTTGTCAACACTTGTATCGATTGGAGAGAGACCCAAGAAGGAAGAAGTGAAGGTGGAGCCTGCAGATGATAAGGTGTTGCAAATAAAGGGCATGCAGAAACTGTCAAGTATCGTAATATTCGCATATTCAAAAACAAATCTCTTCTTCTTCAGCGCAATGAAAAAAATTGCTTAAGAATTTTCGAAGTAACTTCCCAATGATGTTTCCATGATATTATACGTACTTTGGCCTTCACGTAAAATTTCAAATCTTGTGAATGACTTAAGAGAACAATTATATAGGGGTTTTTATCATTTGCTGAGCAATTCAAAGAAGATAGAAGAATACCAAATAGCTAATCTTCATTGCTGCAGTAGCACTGATAGTTAAGTGTTACGTTAGTGGAGGCAAAGAGAAAAACAGTCGAGCTTCCCACGATATAGAAAAAGGCATTAAAGATGGAAATATGGCCGCATTGGATAAGAAGAAAAATAGCGATGATGGCGGGGGTGTAGGAGCAGGAGATGTATCGCGTCAAAAAAAAAAAAAAAAAAAAAAGCAGCTAATAATGTTATGTAAGGTTGTTGCGGTTGTTAGGAAAAATGCCCTAAAATCAATAAATTGTAATTTTAAAATTATGAATAATGTATTATTTAATTTAATAAGTTATTTATTGCGGGTAATTTATTTATTTATTAATATGTTTAATTAAATAAATAAAGTATTTAAAATACTATTTATAGATTATATCCTTAGAAGTAAGGATATGAGTGACGGAATCTATATTTACAAATATATTCTAAAAGTTATCCTTGATCATAGAATAAATTAATTAGGCGTTAGTTTATCTAGATAGATCGGATTACAGTCTACTAACCAAATAATATGAGATATTAATTTGGACAGTTAGTCTCGTATCGTTAAAGTATATGTATAAGTACTTGTTGCGAACAAGTGACTGGACTTGACCACCAATACAATGAATTACATGGATTGGTCAATAATTCATTGTATTATGTAATTATGCGATTAATCCTCAGACCTGAGACGCCACAGTTATCTCATAATTGGGAATATCATGATTTGCTGGTACAATTAAACTAGTCATAATTACGGATTAGACAATATATTTAGTGGTTATGATCTATTCTGTTATGGAGGTATATGCGTGTAGATACGGAAACTGTCAATTAAAAATCATATGCGATCTATTAATTAAGTAACTAGAAATTCTTGGTCAATGTGGAATTGTGGAAGTCATTCCATGGATTATTCATTAGTTACTAATTAAATAGATTTTGGTATATGATCGAGTAATAGAGTTTGACGACCTAATTTATGACTCTAGCTCGATCGGGATAATTAAGACAGTATGATTCGATTGCATAGAAATTACTAAATGGGTTCGTATACTTGCACTTCATCTTTAATTAAGTAATCACAATACACTCCTAGGTGTCACTCACGATTTGCGAATTAATTAGAAAGAAGTTATAATTTAATTAATTAGTAGAATTAATTTTTTAGTATTGATTAATCATAAACACAATAGGTCACACACAAAAGGAGTTTGCAAATTAATTGGATTAGAGAAAAAATTGAATTAATTCTAGGATCGTCCTAATATTAATTTAATTGGACTCGTAATAATTAGATGGTGATCTGATTATTATGAGGTCTAAGACTAGTTAGTTTAAGACTGGTCCACATATGACTCTAAGTCATGTGTGTCTCCTATATATTGTAGTATTCTGACCGATAAAGAGCTACCACACTTTTTTCAAAAGTCAAAATAAAAATATAAGATTTCTCTAAGAACTCTAGTGGGGTGAAATCCAGTTGATAGTACGGATTCCGTGTGGACTGATCTTGGAGGTTTTACGTGTGGGAAGCTCGTCTCATATTCTACCATAATCTTTGCGTCAAGAGGTATTTCTAAAACTACGGATTAAATTTAATTAGATTAAATTTATTATCTTTTATTAAATCTACGTAATAACCATGGACGGATATATGAGAATATTTCGCTGCGTTAATTAATTTTAATTATCATGTATGTTTCCCAACAGCGGTGACGGTGGCTACAATGGCAGTGGTTGTGTTGGCTGTGGTGGAGGTTAAAATCAGTCTTAGCTAATTAAGTAGTGGTAATTTTTATTTTTTCGATGATTAAAGCTAGTGTTCAACTCAGTGTAAAAGGTATAGGAAATACAAATTTCGTTTTAGTAACTTCAATATATATAAATATATATATATATATAGTATGGAACTTTGATTTGGGGATCCTTTGTTAGACTGAGCATCAACTCACTTTTGTACAGAGATTTTGGTTATGAATAAAGTCAATTGCTTATTTAGCAAAAAAAAAACAAGTAGTGGTGATTTTCTTCCTGTAAGTTCAATTTAAGTCAGTCGTGTAAATCATTTTCTTGTTCCATTTGTAGATTTATTCTCATAATATTATGATATACAAACGGTAGGGTTAATGTTACATGGTAATTATTGTCAACAAAATAAACAATTTCAAATGAGTTTTAGTAAATTCATAGCCAATTTTTTTACTAATCCATTAGTTCTTCTCACTTTACTTGTAACCTTTGATTATGCAAACACCATTTTGTTTGTATTTTCTAGTATTTTTGAAATGCAAACACTTGAAAATATTAATATTCATCACGAAGTTTCATATTATCTAAAAATTTAAAATAAAAATAGAAATACCACTACTAGAAAATTGTGATTGAATTATAATAAAAAAAAGGATCAACTATGACAATATCTTACAAAATACCACTAAGGAAAATATATTTTTGTATCTATACTTGTATTAAGAAAAGTCAATTATGACAATATCAACGAGATATGAAGAGCACTATTAGCAATATCAATAAAAGTGGTTTCTGCAATGGAAGCCACTTCTTCTGGATGTTGTATAATATTGAATATAAAGCGTAACATTATAGCTATAAAGAGAAATATTAGATATCATATTATTTTTTATCATCTATTTATTCTTTTTTAGGAAAAATTGCATCAATAGTCTCCATTGTAAACTTTTTTTTTTCAAATTAATCTCTATTATTTCAAATGGTTCAAAAAAATCCTCATTTTCTCCATAAAAGTTTAAATCAATCCCTACTGTTAAATATTTAACTGAAAATTAGAATGACCAAAATATCCTTAAAAATTAATTGAAATTACTAAACACCTAGCCCCTTACCTCTTACCCCTAACCCCGATGAACCCCTATCTAGCTCTCCCGATACAGCCCGTACCCTAACATCGTCCCTGCCCCTAACACCATCCCCAGCCCACTTCCCCTACCCCTACACCCGATGAACATCTTCCTAAAAAAATCAACCCTTCTTCCTATCACTACCCCCTCCCCCAACAACCAACCCTTCCCATCACCATCCTAAAGCCCCCTAATTTTCGTCGCGTCCAGCCCCCTACCCCACTGTTTTGTATCTGCGTGTGTTGTATATATGTATGTATATGTGTCTATATATGTGTACATGTGATAAAAATGCAAAAGGTCATATTTTTTCTCCCTTAATGTTTAATATTTTACACTTATTTGATGCCTAAATGCACTCACTATTCTTATATATTGATTTAGGATGCAATGGAGGCGTTAGAAGCAAAACAAAGCTAAATCATGCAATTCTGGATAATTTTGACATTGCTTCATTTTTTGGGCATAACTCTCTCATCTGAGCTCCGGTTGAGATGATTCAAGATGCTGTGGAAATTTAAGAAGAACATCTACAACTTTCATGTTTTTAGTTTTGAGATATACTGGCTGAATCAATGTTGAAATTGGACGTGAAGTTGCTACACCTGTACTGTTTGATATTCTGGAATATTCCTTAGCCAAAACCTTTTAGAAGATGGTGAGGAGATAATGCACAAAAACTATAGCTGAAAACACCTTTTTCTAGTTATATAAATACTTTACTTTATCTTTAATATTTTTCTTATTTTATTTAGATTAGGATTCTGTTATTTCATGAGATTTTGTAGGCTTCACAAACTATAAATAAGAGGAGAAATCATCAGATTTTGACCACCTCTCTCTCTCTCCCTCTTCTCCTTTGAAATTTCTTTATAGCCTTGCATGGCTAAACTTTTATTCTTGGTCGAAGGAAACTAAAGCCTCAAAATCAAGAGAACTGTGAGATCTAATTAGTTTTTATTGTTCAATTTATGCTTTAAGTATCGAATTTTCTTTTGTTTTTTTCATGATTATCTCGTTTGATTGCTAGGAGGCCTACTAGTTTGTTATTCGTTATAATCTACTGCAAAATTAGATATCAAATTCGTAATTGTTTGATCCCTCTAATTTGCGAAGAAACTAAGATTTAACGATTTGCTGCGTCGGGAATTATTAGATCTTAGGAAGAATGTTTGACTAAATTAAATGCAACTGTTTATGCTTGTGTTGTTTAGCTTCATCGATCTATTTAATTCTTAAGACTACTACTAGATTAAACCTTTAGCCCTTGTCTTTGGTTGTTTAGTAGTTAGGGTTAATTAGATCGCTTGTTTTCTGATTAACTATGATTAAGGAGAGATAGAAAAATAATTTCAACGATGAATATTAAAAGTCTGAATTGCGATATATACTTGTATCAATGATCAGTTATAAGATTCCGATGGTGGATGTTGACTTAGATCAAGGTTTGTTCTTTTGATTAATTTCGATATTTTAAATTGATCTTTAATTATTTTTCTTGAAAATTGATTTCGTTATATTCAACCCCCCATCCCCTAATCCTTGTTCACGTAGTATAAAATTAGGCTAGATACTCTTTGTGGGAATGATCCTTACTCGCACTACTACATATATCTTTAGGAATATAAGTTTTACTTTTGGTTGCCTGCAACAACATACCAAATTTTGGCGCCATTGCTGGGGAGTTATTCTAGTTTACTTTTGTGCTTCTTGATCTTTATTTCATTTTTGAAATTTGAAAAAAAAAATGTTAGTTTTTCGATAGTTATAGTTTCTGCAGTTTTCAAAATTTCAGTAGAATTAGGCCTCAAAACTAAACTTTTTTGAAGGAAAACGACGTTCTGCACAAAAGCTCATACGTGCCCCACCATCTCGAGGCCAAATTTCATCGTTTAGTAGGATTTTTAGGCATTTTTGTATTTTAGCGTAGAATTTTTAGTTATTCTTATTACTCTAGATTTCTTTATTTTTAGTAGGCCAAATTCCTGCTTTATTTTTTGTATTCTCTTGGGATTTCCTTGATTGTATGACTATAACTAACTAGATCTACTAATCAAGGTGATTTGCAGTACGATTCAGAAATAGATAGAACTTTGCGCAGGTTAAGGAATGAAGCACAGAGAAATTCTGAAGAAGATGAACTAGTTACTAATTCCTTATTTTCTAGAGATTCTGATTTAGAAGATAAGGAAGTCATGGCTAGAAATCAAACTTTGAAGGAGCTTGCCGCCCCTGATTTGGATCAACAACCATTATGCATAACGTTTTCTGATTTAGATGCTAATATTATGTTTGAATTAAAATCTGGCCTAATACATCTCTTGCCCACTTTTCACGGCCTTACAAGTAAAGATCCTCACAAGCATCTAATGGAACTTCATGTGGTATGCACGAGTATGAAACCCACAGGGGTGACTGATGAGCAGATTAAATTAAGAGCATTTCTTTTTTTTTTTTTGAAGGATTCGACTAAGGATTGGCTCTATTATCTACCCTCCGGAAGTATTACCACATGGAACGAGATAAAGAGGTTATTTTTGGAGAAATATTTCCCAGCTTCAAGGGCAGCCAATATTCGGAAAGAAATTTGTGGTATAAGGCAGCACAACAGAGAGTCTCTATATGAATATTGGGAACGTTTCAAGAAATTTTGTGCAAGCTACCCCCATTATTAAATCAGTGAGTCGTTGCTCATCCAGTATTTTTATGAGGGCCTTTTACCCACTGATAGGAGCATGATTGATGTCGCGAGTGGAAAAGCTGTGGTGGATAAAATTCCCGAGGCCACGAGGAACTTGATTGCAAATATGGCGACCAATTCTCAACAATTTGGCACTAGGCTTAACCCTTCATCTAAGCATGTTAATGAGGTAAATATTTTCTCCCTTGAAGAACAGATTGCGAGTCTAACTTCCCTTGTTCGTCAAATGGATATAGGTAATATACATACGGCGAAGGCTTGTGGGATTTGTTCGGTAGTAGGGCATCCAACCAATATATACCCAACTTTTCAAGATGAGCCCGTTGAGCAAGTGAATGCAGCTTGTGGTTTTCCTGTACAACCGCAAAGGAAGTATGATCCCTATTCGAGCACGTATAGCCCAGCATGGAAGGATCACCCCAATCTTAGATGGGAGTCCATAAGTAAATCAGCCCGCAAATCAAAACTGCCAAAGTTTTAAGCAATATAAGCAGGCATATCAACAATTGGGCCAAACTTCTAATTCTGGTATGTCTTTAGTAGATATTGTTAAGTCTCTTGCCACTAATACTCTGCAATTTCAACAGGAGACGAAACAATTTCAACAGGAAACAAGGGTCAATATTCAAAATTTGAACAATGAGGTGGGCCATATGACAACTACAATTAGTCAGCCAGAGGCACAGAGTTCAGGGAAATTACCCTCTCAAACGTTAGTAAATCCAAGAGAAAACATAAGTACAATCATTTTGAGAAATGGTAAAGAGCTTGAGATTCCAATAAAGGCAGCACTTGCATCGTCAAAGCAAGAAAGGAAAAGAACGTCATTACAAATAGTGACGCTCCCAATGACGATGATGTGCCTAAGTATAAGTTTTCGTCTTTTTCTAATTATAAACCAGTACCCCATTTTCCTCAGGCTTTAGTTGAATCTCAAAAATATGAGCGAAATAGCGATTTATATGAGACTTTTCGTAGATACGAGGTAAATATTCCACTTTTAGATGCTATTAAACAAGTACCTCATTATGTTAAATTCCTAAAAGAACTATGTACAATTAGGAGGAAATAGAAACTTAAAGGATGTAAGAATATGAGAATAGGGGAGAATGTTTCTGCAGTCATTCAAAGAAAACTCCAAGCAAAGTACAAGGATCCAAGTATGTTTATTATCCCTTGTACGATAGGTAACACTATTTTTGAGAAGGTATATATTTATGAGCTTCTATTAATGTCATGTCATATTCTATATATGCTTCTTTGAAACTTGGACCTTTGAATAAAACTGGTGTTGTGCTTCAATTAGTTGATAGATCTAATGCCTATCCTAAGGGATGTTCTTGTACAAGTTAATAATTTAGTTTTTCCTGTTGATTTCTATGTGCTTGATATGAAGGGTAGTGACCAAACTACTCCTATTTTGTTAGAAAGACCATTCTTAAAGACATCCAAGACTAAGATAGATGCTTATAGTGACACACTTACCATGGAATTTGATGGCGAGATTATTAAGTTTAATATTTATGATGTCATAAAATATCCTGGTAATAACAATCATGTTTATTCTATTGATGTGATTGATTCTTTAGCACAATAAGTTTTTGAACTTGATTGAAAATGTGGATTGAAAGTTACCATTAGTAAGCATCTTGAGGAAGAGAATGAGGAGTTAGCCTTGGTACTGATTTGTAGCAGATTGTCGCAGCATTGAATGATTTTTCATAGGCCCCCATTCCAGATTTGAAGCCTTTCCACGAGGGGAATGTGGAAAAATTGGACCTTAATAATCCTGATTGAAGAATGAAGCATTGAGTTGAGCCAACGACAATAAACAAAGGCACTGCTTGAGAGGCAACTCAAGGGAAGTTTGTCTTACTAGCCGACGTTAAATGGATCCAAGTACTTAAATATTTTTTTTTACAGTATTAGTTAGTTCATCATTTTTCTTGTTTCACAGAGTCAGCTTTAGTGCCTCCCAGAGTTCGGAGCCTTTGTATAGCGATGTAAATCGGGTCGGCCAACAAAAATATAAAAAAATTAAAAAAATATATAAAGCAAATTACTTTATTATTTTTGTTGTTTCCTGTTGCTTTTCTTTCTCTTGTTTTTTTGGGATTCATTGAATAGTTACAGATTTAAAGCATTACTTTTCTTCTCCCTAACAAGTGCTTCAGGTATATCCTCCTCCAAACTCTATTTTTGAACCTAACTTGTTCTCATGTTACTCTCTATTCCTCTTTGCATAAATTTGGAAGTTTATTTTTAAATATTGAGGGCAATGTAAGTTTTAAGTGTGGGGGAAGGATTTAGGTTGTGCTTTAATTTTCGTATTGTTCTTAAAAAAGAAAAGAAAAAAATATAAATAAGCAAAAAAATGGTTGTGTATGAGCAAGGTTCAATTAAGATTGAAAGATTCAGAACATGATTGAATGAGTAATATTTCGACTTTCGAATTAATTAGCTAGTTATTTTCCTTGAGCATGGTAGTGACTAAATTTTGTAGACAACAGTTGGTAAGATTTTGAGCCTTTAGACTAAGACATTCATATAGTCTCACTATTTTCTTTCATGAGAGAGATTCTTCTATGGATTTGTTTCTTTACAACTTGTCTTGATTCACTTCGAGGTTACATTGACACATGCATGCATGAACATGATTAAGGCCCTCTTTGTCATTAGCTATATAAGCCAAATAGTCTACCATGTAATTAATTTTTCCCTTTGTTAAGCCCTTTTGAGCTTTATTGACCTTGTTTATTGTGAACCCATGTTACAAGCTTTAGACCCGAAAACAATGCCTTCACCCAAGTCGTAGAACTAGTGAAGTATTTTTCATCGTTATGATATATATGGGTATACAAGAAATAAGTATGAGGGTGTCTGAATTTGTGGTATGGCTATGACTGGTGAATTGAAACATGTTTTCATTCTTAATTTGTGAGTTCCATAGTTGGTGTAATTTTGAAAAGAAAAATAAACAAAATAAAATAAAAAGTAAGTGATGGAGGAAATTGCTTCTAAACTGTCTATATTCATAGTTCCTCCTAAAATTCCAAGAAAATGGTCTGTTTATACATGATTTATACAAAGGTAGAAGCTGTTGAATGGAGTGATTGGTTTACATATCTTATATATTTGAGCTTGAGTTGATTCATTTTTTTACTCCATTAGTTTCGATGGCTTTTGAGCTTCATTCCCAAATATTTCCCACCTTGGTCTTAAACACCGTTACAACCCTTGAAAAGTCCTTATGATTCGTGTTGTGCATGTAATCTTAGTAGTGGAGAATAAGAAGATATGCAAGCCTATGGTAGATCATTTCCATTGGAATGAATTTGAGCGAAACACATACCCTTCAAACACATGAGAGTTGAGTGTTTATTTCTGTGAGGGTCTACATATTTAGTTTACTCCATTTTTGAGTAAAAATGCTTAGTAAGTAATTATAAGTTGGTTAAGAATGTTTGTTCATGATATGTTATGAGTTTTAAAGAGCTTGGTCATTCTTTGTTGATAGCATTGCAACTTTGGTATTGTTTTTGGGAAGGTGAATTTGAGTTTTGTCCGAGAGTTTTAAAGAGCTTGGTCGTTCATTGTTGATAGCATTGCAACTTTGGTATTGTTTTTTGGGAAGGTGAATTTGAGTTTTGTCCGAGGACAAGCAAAGATTAAGTGTGGGAAAATTTGATAACAATGCAAAATGTCATATTTTTTCTCCCCTAATATTTAATATTTTACATTTATTTGATGCCTAAATGCACTCATTATTCTTATATTTTGATTTAGGATGCAAATGGAGGCATTAGGACCAAAACAAAGCTAAATCGCGCAATTCTGGATAGTTTTGACATTGCTTCGTTTTCTAGGAATAACTCTCTCATTCAAGCTCCAAATGAGATGATTCAAGATGCTGTGGAAATACAAGTAAAAGATCTACAACTATCATGTTTTGAGTTTTGAGAGATACTGGTTGAATCAAGGTCGAAATTAGACGTAAAGTCGCTACACCTGCACTATTTGATATTCTGGAATATTCCTTAGTCGGAAGCTTCTAGAAGATGGTGAGAAGATAATGCACAAAATTACAGCTAGAAACACCTCTTTTCTAATTATATTAGGACTTTACTTTATCTTTAATATTTTTCTTATTTTATTTAGATTAGGATTCCGTAATTTTAGAAGATTTTGTAGTCTTCACAAACTATAAATAAGGGGAGAAATCATTAGATTTCAACCACCTCCCTCTCTCCCCTCTTCTACTTCGAAATTTCTTTATGGCCCTGCGTGGCTAAACTTTTATTCTTGGTCAAAGAAAATTGAAGCCTCGGAATCAAGAGAACTGTGAGATCTAATTAGTTTTTATTGTTCAATTTATGCTTTAAGTATCGAATGTTCTTCTATTCTTATTTTTATAATTATCTCGTTTGATTGCTAGGAAGCCTACTAGTTTATTATTCGTTATAATCTACTTCTAAATTAGATATCAAATCTGTAATTGTTTGATCCCTCTAATTTGCGAAGCAACTAAGACTTAATGATTTTAGGAGGAACGTTCAATTAAATTAAATGCAACCGTTTATGCTTGTGTTGTTTAGCCTCATCAATCTCTATAATTCTTAAGGCTACTACTAGATTAAACCTTTAGCGCTTGTCTTTGGTTATGATATGAGTGAAATTAGGCTCTATGTGAATAGACGAAATTAACCTCGAAACTATCGTAGTATGCCAACCCGATGACATCACAAAAGGCTTGGACTAGAGTGTGTCATGTGGCATTCCTTAGGCCACATATATTTCTACAAATAGGAGGAGCTCACACAAGGTAAAGGGAGGGACATATGCTATGTTGTTCTTCTCTCTCTAATCTCCCTTAAGCTCTTATTCTTGAGCTCTTACTTTTAGCTCATATGCTATTCTCGGACTCCATAACTGACTTGAGCGTCGGCGTGGGTCCCTAGGGGCTACCCCAGAGATCTTTGTTTTGCAGACTGAACGTGTGAGACCCCGTACCGAGCCAGTATAGAGCCCATATGCATTTTATAGCATTTCAAATATTTTTGCATCATTTAATATGCATTTATATCAATTAATATGCATTTATATCATTTTACGTACATATGCCTCGTTTAACATGCATTTAAATTTAATTACGTGTCTTTGAGTAATTTAGGTAACGTAGATAATAATTAAATCATTTTACATGTTATTATATTGATTTACATGCGGTTATCTTGGATTACATGTATTTGCATCGTTTTACGTGCACTTGTATTGGTTAACGTGCAATTTTGTAATTTAGCTATCGTAGGACTTAATTAATTATTACTAAGTCAAGATAAGCAACTAAATACTTAGAAGACAACTAGAATGGCATGAAGTAAATAACCTTTAGTTAGAAGGGCATGGTGGTCTTTTGGTGCTTTAGATATTTGTCTACCTAACAAATACACATAAAACACACATATTACACCACACACACATACACAAAAATGCAGCAACACATACACATACATTATACTACACGATTTGAAGACGAGAAGAAGAAGAGAAGAGAGAAAAGAAGAAAGGAAGAAGAAAGAAGGAAAGAAGAGTGATCCTAAGCCATTTTCAACCATTCTTCTTACATTTCTAGCTTCTTCAAGTGCATATCTTGCTTTCCATTTTGAGATCTAAGGTGAAGATTAGCCCAAGCAAGCTCCTATGTGGTTGCAAGCTTCATTCATGTGATGAGTTAGATTCCTGCTTATGTGATCTATATGCTTGTCTATGAAGATGTACTTCTTGTTGTAATAAGCATGATTTTGTATAGTTGAACCATTTAATCTATTGTAATATACTTTTGGTCAACTAGATACCTAACTAAGTTGATTACTCTACTTAGTAGACCTAGGTATGGCATGTTGTCAAGTGGACTCGGTTATTGTAACATGTAATAGGGAGTTGTAAACCTTTAAGGCAGATAACTTGGGAGAATGTTGAAAGTCTTTTGAAATTTCTTATGGCATTTTAAGGGATGTACAGGTTATTAATCCATTAATTACAGGTTTTAAAGCTATTAAGTTGTTAATCTCAGGAACAAGAGTTACGAACGTCATGTTTCGGCCTTAGCCTAAAGATGGGTCGGGGTCAGAACGTGACAGAACGCTTTCGGAGTTGAGCTCGGGTTGAACGACGCTGGATATTGCTGAGCTCGGGCTAAACAATGATGGATATTACTGAGCTTGGGCTGAACGACTCTGGATATTACTGAGCTCGGGCTGAACGACTGAACATTACTGAGCTAGGCCAAAATGACATTTTCTACTCTCATCAGGTTGTTTTGTGGTTAGGGTTAATTAGATCGCTTGTTTTCTGATTAACTATGATTAAAGAAAGATAGGAAAATTGTAAGGCCTGACACGAGACCTTATATGCATTTAAATCATATAACATATAATTAAATCATTTTATGTGCTTTTATATTTTTTATGTGCATTTATCTTGCTTATAGTGCATTTGACTTGTTTTACGTACATCGAGGTATTTTAACTGGTATAGATACTAATTAAACCTCATGGAATTAAAATAGCTAACTAGACTAGTTGGTTTTGGACCAAATAGCAAGCTAGCAATACATAATTAGTTGGAGGGGCCCGCTTGTCATTTGGCCAAATTAGAAAATATCCTACTTACTTTCTTTTGTCTTCCAAGCAAAATACAAACAATACACACGCACACATACACCAAGCCATAGCCGGCCAAGGAAGAGGAAGAAAAGAAGGAGAAAAAAAGAAAGAAAGACAAGAAGAAGAGGAAGAAAAAAGAAGGGAGAAGGTGATTCAAGCCATTCACTTGCATTTTCAAGCTTTATCTTGCATCTTACAATAATATTCTTGCACTTCAAACAATTGCTAAGGTGAGGAAAGATTTTCTAGAAGCTTTGCAAGGTCATATAGCTTGTCATTTACTCTATGTACATGTATTGAGCTTGTTAAAGGTAGATATAAACTTGTGTTGTGCAATGGAGGTTATATTGAATACCTAGGGTTCAATGTAGTTGTGTAGTGCCATGTGAATCTTGCTAAAGCTCTTGAGCACTAGTATGAGGTTTAAATGTGGATTGTACATGTATTTGGCTTGCTAGAAGTTGATATTGTGCTACTCTAGTTGATGAGCTTGGTGGGTGAACAAGAATTTGTTGTTGTTGTTGGGATTATGTGGAAGATGTTGCTAGGATGAATTTGTGTTTATATGTAGTTATGAGTATGTTGGAAAGGTGTTCTTGATGAGGTAGTATTGAGGTGTTGTTTTATGTGCAAAGAGGTAGCAAGAAAGAGAGGAGTTGATATCTTGAGCAAGTAAGAAATTGGGCTAAGTTCGGGTATAACTGGGCAAGTTGGACGAGGAATCAGACTAGTCACTCATCCGACTTCACTCATTCGAAATGCACTGGAAGAGTCGGACGAGTCACTTGTTCAACTCCTCATCCGACTTCTCCAACTTTATCATTTCAATGTATCCTTTTTGCAATGCTTTATTATATTTGATATGCTTGTTTGCTACCATATATCAAGAGATGTTGTATGGCATAATGTAATGTTATAAATATGTCCATATAGATGGCATTGCATTACATATGCGGTAGTCTTGCAAATGGTTACTTGATGCATCTTGATTCCCTTATGAACTTATTGAGCATCATACTTGATAATGTTGTATACCGAAGGCAACCTAATTTTTTGTTCTCCCTCTTGTTGTCTATTTATATTATATGCAAATATGATTGGTTTATGTGAGCACGACAAGGTTGCAACCATTCTATGGGCATGATAGAGTTCGTTTCTCTTGGGTGGCATCAGGCTTGTCAATAGGTCTCGACTACCATTGATCCCAATCCCACTTTTGCTTGGATTTTAACTCTCGGAGAAGTAGGTCGTAGGAATTGGGTTTATCCGAATTACCCTATGGTATGGAGTAAAGGGTTGATATTGTTGAATGATTCAAGGCCGACCGTCTCCAGCAACTACAAAATAATTGTATCCTTTTAATCTTATGTTACCACTTTTGCTTGAGCCCTAGCCCTTGGAGAGTTGGATTACATGTTATAGTTATCTTGTTAATTGATCATGTATGTATGGCATGGTTTTTCAAATGATTTCGAAAGGGTAAAAACTTGCAAAAGTCCCCTTCCCAATATCCCTCACTGAGCTAGGTAATGTAGCTCACCCTTCTTTCTATCAATTTCAGGTGAGGCTGAGTCTGAGCCGACTGTATAGGTCAAGGGTGAAGCTGCGTTATGTGATAAGACATATTTCTATCTAATGTGACCTATGCTTGCTGATAAGGATGCTTCTCGTTTGTTGTAACCACTATATGAACGTGTACTCTTTAAATACTTTGTATTTATTCTTTTGGATAATCGGGGATATAACTAACTTAAAACTTTATTCTTTTAAGACCTAGAGGTCTTTGATGGAATTGTGTCATGTGAAGTTGATGTGCTAGGTCTTGTATATATTGAACAGGTTAATGAAATCATGAAGTGCCCCAAGAGTTGGGTCACCTTTTGAAGTTCCTTGTGGTATATAACTGTATGTTAGGTTATTAATTGATGATCTTACAGGTGTTAAGTTAATTGACACGTCACATTCCGTCCTTAACCTCCGCAGGTTCGGGGTTCGGGCCTGAAACCTTTAGGTGGTATCAGAGCTAGCTTTTGTTAACGTAGTCCGGGTTTTGAACAAGGGTCCATGGGTAGATGCCCTAGTGTGGGGATGTTCCAAATTGCTTGTGTATGACATGAGACTTATGTGCTTTTGTGTGAACTATATGTGTTAAGTGTTGTAATTACTTTTGCTTATGAGAAACTTATGTGTTAGATTTAATCATATGACATACATGTTAGGAGTATTAATAGTGCACATATTCATGTCGCATATAATGCATACATGTTATATAACCATGGAAGGTAGATATATATATATATATATATATATATATATATATGGCAGGACCAAGTACTCGCAGAACCACAGAGGCTCAAAGAACAAATAGTGCTGGCCAAACTAATCCTGAAGTCGCAATGTTCAATATGATGGCAACTACCATTGATCACATGAGTCGAGTGATGGAGCAATAAGCCAAGAGTGGTGTTGGTAATAATAACAATAATGGATCGGGCAGTAACACCGCTGGCAATGGGGGAAACGAAGACGGAACCTTGAGAGACTTGAGCTATGGCCCTCCTAGATTCCAAGGAGAGCCCGATGATGAGAAAACGGAATCTTGGCTTCCACAGGTAGAGAAGATATATTATGCCATTGATTACACGGAGGAAAAGAATGTGGTGTTTGCGGTACTTCTATTATAGGGAGACGCGAAACAGTGGTAGAGCACAGAAAAGCTTCAGTGGGAGCAACAACATACACCTATCATATGGGCCAACTTTGTCAGGTCCTTCAAGGGAAATTACGTCTCGAAAGTGGCCCGAGAGAGGTAAGAAAAAGAATTCTTGACATTGAGACAGGGTTGTATGACCGTGGTGTAGTATGAAGCCCGTTTCAATAGGCTCTCCCACTATATTCCTGAGTTGGTCCAGATAGAAGGTCAAAGGATCAAGCAATTTGTGCGGCGATTAAGGCCCGAGATTCAAGACTTTCTAGCTGTACATCGCTTCACCACATATGCCGATATGATTGATGTGGCGACACGGGTTGAGAAAATGAAGTTGAATACTCGTGGGGGACCAAGTCAAGTTAGCAAAAGGCTTCTTCTTTCACAGGCACCACAGAGATCATATCCGACCTAGAGTCAAGCCCAGAGCCAAGCGAGACCCGCTACCACTAGACCACAACCTAGTGCTTTAGCTCCCCAATCAGTTACTGGATTATCAGGTAGTGCAGCTACATCTCGGGGTGTAGTTTATAATTATTGTAACAGAAGGGGACACACCGAGGACCAATGTTAGAAGAAAATGGGCAAGTGCTTGGGTTGTAGAAGTGATCAACATTTGACTAGAGAGTGCCCAAAATGACATAATAGAGGTGTACAAACACAAACCATAGGCAATGTCCCGGCACAGAGAATTCAGGCTCAGGTTTATGTTGTTGATCAAGAAGAGCTCCCAAAGGCCACTGTTGTTGTTGAATGTACCTTCTTAATTCTAAATCAATTGGTTAAGGTGCTTATAGATTCTGGAGCCATGCATTCATTTAATTCCCCATAATGTGTACATCGTATTAAGTTGCAAGTTGTACCCTTGTCATGTCATGTAAAAGTTAGCATTCCTACAGGTACTAAGTATGTTTCCAAGTTTGGTTATAAGGCTTGCAAGATTCAAGAAAAAGATCGATAATTTGTGGCTAATCTTGTGGTATTACCATTCCAAGATTATGATGTCTTTTTGGGAATGAATTCGTTGGCTAGAAATTATGCTCAGTTGGACTGTCGTACGAAAGTTGTGAAGTTTCGGATACCGTGACAACCAGTGATTAGGGTGAAGGGAAGATGTGACTTACAGGAAAAGATCATGGTATCTTCAATCAAGGCTGTAAAGATGATGAGGAAAGGTTGTAGTGGCTATTTGGCTTACTTAATCAACAAGCCAACAGATCAAACCCAGCTAGCCGAGGTGCTAGTGATTAGAGAGTATGTTGATGTATTCCTAGAGGAGTTGTCGGGATTACCACCCAAAAGGGAGATTGAGTTTGTGATTGAAGTGTTACCCAGTACGCGGCCAGTCTCTAAAGCTCCGTACTGTATGGCTCTGACCGAATTGCAAGAATTGAAGGTTCAACTACAAGGCTTGTTGGAGAAGTGATTTATACAACCTAGTTCATCTCCTTGGGGTGTACCGGTTCTATTTGTGAAAAAGAATGACGGGATATTGAGGATGTGCATTGACTATAGGGGTTTGAATCAGGTAACTATCAAAAACAAGTATTTGTTGCCTAAATCAGCCTTCAGAACGAGAGGAAGAGCATGAAAGGCATTTGCATTTGGTGTTGCAGAAATTAAGGGAGCATCAGCTATATGCGAAGTTCAGTAAATGTGAGTTCTGGCTCAAACAGGTAGTATTCTTAGGGCATGTAATTTCTCAAGAGGGGATTGTCGTGGATCCCTCGAAGATTAATGTTGTGCAATCGTGGAAGAAGCCGAAGAATGTCACCGAGGTGCATAGTTTTCTCGGCTTGGTGAGGTATTATAGGAGATTTGTGAAAGACTTCTTAGAGATTGTAGGGTCACTTACAAAGCTCACACAAAAGAAGATCAGTTTCGTATGGAATAACAAGTGTGGGCACAGCTTCCAAGAATTGAAGAATAGGTCGACAACTGCTCCCATATTAGCATTGTCGAAAGGAAGTAAAGGGTTTGTTATCTACAGTGATGCCTCAAAGAAAGGACTGGGATGTGTATTGATGCAAAACAACAAACTCATTGCTTATGTATCACAGAAGTTAAAGCCTTATAATGTGAATTATCCTACATATGACTTGGAGCTGGCAGCCATTGTCTTTGCATTGAAGAAGTTGAGACGTTACTTGTGGGGAAGTCAATTTGAGATATTCACTAATCACAAGTATAACACCCCAATCCCTCACAGAACCGGAACTTCTATTAATCAAACTATTCTCAACCCAATTCTAAACCCGGGCATAAAATTTAGGAAAAACAGACGGAGTCTCCCCTGTTTATAGGATAATCCAAAACCTGTAAAAAATATTTATAACCACAAAACTATGATCTAACTCCATTCATTCATCCCTTCCACCAAACCTATCTCATATAGCAAACTCCTCAAGGCCATCCGAGCTTTGAATCCCAACATTGAAGACACACAAGCATGCATTTATTAACTGTTGAACGTCTATAATTAAAATTTCACTTATCATACCACTCTAATATTATCTAGTTTTCTTTCTTATAATTTAAGTCCGTCAACCAGTCAAACATGCAAGCATGCAGCTACTAGACAATAAAGTAAAGATTACAAGTTATTACAACATTACAAGCCATTCATAACTATCAATACATTCTAAACTTAACTTTAAAATTACAAAACAAAACTGAATTCAATGACAATCCACTTAAGCCAGCATAATCAATCACGAAACTCTCGAGCCTTCTTTTCTACCTCTGATAGCACTGATCCTGAAAGGTGTTAGAAACGAGGATGAGTATACAACATGTATACTCAGTGAGGGAGGTGATGCAGCATACCGAGAAATGCTTTCATGAGATGTAACAAGGATAATAGCATATACAACACAAAATAACAAAGTTAATTAGACAAGTATTTAACCACGTATAAAAAGGATACGGTTTCACGTTTGTCTTCAATCACAAGCCACGAGCCAAGATATTCAACAAGTGCCAGCAAACCTCTTATTCTTCCAAATGGGGTACTCCGGATGTACCCTGATCCTCCGATCCTTTCTTTTGAGGTAGGTCCATATGCCCCAACGAGGTGAACCACGCCTCTGGGGTATTGGAGTATACTTAGCGAGAGAAAAGGAATAGGTACCATGGTAGTCGAGGAAGCACGACAAGCCCGATACTGCCCGTGTTTCTCGACACTACCATGTCTGAAAAGGTTGCACAACCCCGAGTCAAGATCACGAGAGCCAAGAATATCAAATATCACATAAGATGAATGACAAAGTAGGCCGCCCTCGCAGTTAATCACAGATAACATGCAAAGACATAAGATAGGAAGTTAATAATGCATATAAACTTTATCAATTACTAAATAATATAATCTATAAATAATAAAATAAGTTAAGATATACAGAAGAGATGAAGACTCCCTCACCTTAGTGGACCAAACTTGTAAGAATCTAGCCAAGGATACAAAGACTAGCGCCAATTTATTCTCAACATCCTGGACTGGCTCAAAGAATCAAATCCTATCATGTAGTAAACACATACTTATCACAAGAAATCTTATAGATGTCACCCACAGTCAATACACTAAAGTTCACACCACATAATCAGTTTAGCAACACAACAAGATACAGTCACACATTAAATAAGTAATTATGCCAGCTGGTTTAGAAACTTCACCCAGAAGGATAAACATACTATGCAACCCATTTGAACTCTTAGCTTAGCAATTAAAGGCTCTTTACCAGTCACAGTCATAACCTTACACATATAATATAATTAACAAGCAGTATAACCAACAATAACTAAATATAATTATTTTCATTCAATCTTTAACAAGTAACATGTACTTCAACTTATGACCTTCTCTAAATAGATGAACATGCTATACAGGAACAATTAAACACTTATCCAATCAATTAATGAGTCAATTAATAACAATTATCAACATGGTTCATAACTAGTTCCTTTAGTTCTCTTTCAAGTTCATATTAAACTAAAGTCATACAAACCAAATAACTTAATTCACAAAACTTCACTATTATGATACGTACGTTACACAAAGGCATATAAACATTTAATTACTCAATTATAAAGCAATTATCATAAAATTAACTATGCGAACACAAAGGGGTCAATATTATACCTTTCTCAACATTTTACTGCAAGCTCACACATGCCTCAAAACTTCAATTAAACACTCTAGAAGCAACTATAAGGCAATACAAGTACTAAAGCAATTAATTCATTCATTTCCCCTTTGTTCAACTAGGCTATTTAGCTTTCTACTGGAATTCAATGATCAAGTTAAGCTAGCTAACCATCTTACCAATCTAGGGATACCTAAAGACCTCATTTAGAACCTCCAAATCATAACCTAGAGCACAAGTACACGAAAACACCGAAAACGCATCTTTGTGGGTTTACACTACAAGTACCAATTCCAGAACCCAAACAAGCGAAACGAAGACACTTCTAAGGCTTCAATACTTAATAAAAACTAGCCATAACCTTGAAACGTACCCGAATTCGAGTTAACCTCGAAACCCCATATTAAAGTAGCCTAATTTGATCAAATTATTCAAATTTTGTACATGGCAAGTGCAACTAACATTTTTCCCATGCTCAAGGACCTAATTAGCAACTACTAGAAGCCTCGAATCAAATTAAATTGCAATTTGTTTTTCGGAACCTTAGTTCGGCACTATTCATCATCTTCCTCATGTGATTCTTGCTAAAAAAAACTTGGTTTCAAGTTATATAATTACATAAGGATATTCTCTAGCATATAATAATACCATATCTAGCAAGAATCAAGCAATTTATAGCACAAAACTGAAAATTCGAAAATATGAAATAATGGCAACTTTAATTAGCTAAAATGGTGCATCTCCCTTAACTAGAGGCCTTGAGGAGGGTGGAGAAGACCTTTGAAGAGGTGGAATGAGGTGTAGGATGATGATTCTTGAGCCAAATAGAAGATTTGCTTGCAAAAGTTTCTCTCTTTTTCCTTCTCTTGACCGACAGGTTTAGGGGGGCTTTGGGGAGTTCTTTTCTTTTTGTTTTTATGAGCATTTGTATGCATATATGGTATATGATGTATATATGTATGTGTTGTATATTTAGCTTAAGTCAATTACCACAAAAATCTTGGTCAAACTATGTTAAATCTTAATTTAAATGCCAACTAGTTTAAAAATAATGTTTACACTACGTAACACTATTCAACGAAACACTAATCATTTTTTAAACGCAAGTTCCTGACCTCCAAAGTCCAAAACTACAAGTTCTTGATTCATTTTATAAGTTATACTATCTAGGAAAAATATTAATTCGAGCAAATTAGACTGTTGATTTTCTTATGAATAGTAGCCACTATTAAAACATATAATCAAGAAAAAAAAATGCACATTGAAATGCTCAAAGAGACATGTAACAGTTATGAATGAATGTGATGAGAAATCTCGGGCGTCACAACAAGAGCCTGAGATATCTGTTTTCTCAGAAGGAGTTGAATATACGACAAAGGAGATGGATAGAACTCCTGGATGACTACAACTGCATGATCAATTATGTGTCAGGGAAGACAAATGTTGTAGCATATGCTTTGATCCGAAATGCAAGTTTGGCGAGGCTGAAGGTTAAAGAATGGGGGATGCTCGAGGAAACAAGTCAATGGAGGCCTAGGTTGATAAAGAATAGGGTGTCTTTTACCGCTCATTTATTGGTACAACCGACATTGCTATTTCAAATTCGATAAGCTCAACAGCAAGATCCCCAGTTCCAGAAGATTAAAGATGGCAAACCGGATTCCAAATTACATGAAGATGGATTGTGGAGATTTAGGAACCGGGTTTGTATGCCTAATGATCCAGAGTTGAAAATGAAGGTACTTGAAGAAGCCCATAACTCTAGGTATACAATTCACCCAAGGGGAACGAAGATGTATCGAGATTTGAAGCAGTATTATTGGTAGAACAATATGAAGCATGAGATTGCGGAGTTTGTATCTCGATATTTGACATGTCAACGGATGAAGGCAGAGTATTAGAGACCCGCAGGGCTTCTAAAACCTTTGGATATTCTACAATGGAAATGGGAGCATGTAACTATGAATTTTGTTATAGAGTTATCGAGGTCTCCTCGAGGTTGTGATGCAGTATGGGTTCTTATGGATCGATTGACAAAGACAGTTCACTTCATGGTAATGAATAAGAAGGATGATTTGGGGAAGTTGGTCGAATTGTATGTGGCTAACATTGTAAAACTGCATAGTGTACCAGTAAGCATTGTGTCGAACTGAGATTCCAGGTTTACATCTCGGTTCTGGCATAAGTTGCAAAGAGCCTTGGGGACGAAACTGAGTTTCAGCAAGGTGTACCATCCTCAAACAGATGGGTAATCTGAAAGGACCATCTAGATCTTAGAATACATGTTGAGGGCATGTGTGTTGGACTTCAGAGTAATTGGGAGAAACACTTGCCGTTGGCAAAGTTTACCTACAATAAAAACTATCAGGCAACGATTGGTATGGCACCATACGAGGCGTTATATGGACGAAAATATAGATCCCTTTTATATTGGGATGAGGTCGGTGAGATGAAAGCCGTAGGTCCTACATTATTACCGGAGTAGATAGAGAAGATTGAGAATGTGCAATTAATTCAGAATAGAATGCTTACGGCCCAAAGTAGACAGAAAAGCTATGCGGACAAACGGAGGCGAGACTTAGAATTCGAAGTTGGTGATCGAGTATTCTTGAAGTTGTCATCCCGAAAGGGATTAATTCATCATGGCAAAAGTAGGAAATTGAGTCCGAGATATGTGAGTCTATTTGAAATTATGGGTAGAGTTGGCAAGTTGGCCTACCGGTTGGATCTACCTCCGAACCTCTCCAACATTCACCATGTGTTTCATGTCTCAATGCTAAGGAAGTATCATGCTGACCCGTTACATATTTTAGAGTCAGAACCGTTGCAACTTCAAAAGAATTTGTCTTATGAGGAGAAACCAGTAAGGGTCTTGGATAAGCAAGATCGATCGTTGTGCAACAAAAGTATACCCATGGTAAAAGTGCTTTGGAATAACCATGGGATTGAAGAGGCAACCTGGGAGAGACGCGACCAAATGGAGCAACAATACCCAGAGTTGTTTGCAAGGTAAGAAGGAAATTGCGAGGACGCAATTCTTATAAGAGGGGTAGGATATAAGGCCTGGCACGAGACCTCATATGCATTTAGATCATATAACACATAATTAAATCATTTTATGTGCTTTTATATCGTTTAACGTGCATTTGACTTGTTTTACGTACATCGAGGTATTTTACCTGGTATAAATACTAATTAAACCTCATGGAATTAAAATAGCTAACTAGACTAATTGGTTTTGGACCAAATGGCAAGCTAGCAATACATAATTAGTTGGAGGGGCACTCTTGTCATTTGGCCAAATTAAAAAATATCCTACCTACTTTCTTTTGTCTTCCAAGCAAAATACAAACAATACACACATACACATACACCAAGCCATAGCTGGCCAAGGAAGAGGAAGAGTCGGACGAGGCAAGTCGGACGACTCACTTGTCCGACTCCTCATCCGACTTCTCCAACTTTATCATTTCAATGTATCTTATTTGTAATGCTTTATGGTATATTTGTTATGCTTGTTTGCTACCATATATCAAGAGATGTTGTATGGCATAATGTAATGTTATAAATGTGTCCAAATAGATGGCATTGCATTACATATGTGGTGGTCTTGCAAATGGTTACATGATGCATCTTGATTCAATATTGAACTTATTGAACATCATACTTGATAATGTTGTATACCGGAGGCAACCTACTTTGTTGCCCTCCCTCTTGTTGTCTATTTATATTATATGCAAATATGATTGGTTTATGTGAGAGCGGCAAGGTTGTAACCACTCTATGGGTATGGTAGAGTTCGTTTCACCTAGGTGGCATTGGGCTTGCCACTAGGTCTCGTCTACCATGGACCCCAATCCCACTTTTGCTTGGATTTTAACCCTTGAAAAGATGGGTCGTAGGAATTGGGTTTATCCGAATTACCCTATGGTATGGAGTAAGGGGTTGATATTGTTGAATGATTCAAGGCCCGTCGTCTCCAGCAACTACAAGACAATTGTATCATTTTAATCTTATGTTACTACTCTTGCTTGGGCCCTAGCCCTTGGAGAGTTGGATTACATGTTATAGCTATCTTGTTAATTGATCATGTATGCATGGCATAGTTTTCCAAATGATTTCGAAAGGGTAGAAACTTACGAAAATCCCCTTCCCGGTATCCCTCACTGAGCTAGGTAGTGTAGCTCACCCTTCTTTCTATCAATTTCAGGTGAGGCTGAGCCCGAGCCGACTGTATAGGTCGAGGGTAAAGATGCGTTATGTGATTAGACAGATTTCTGTCTAATGTGACCTATGCTTGTTGATAAGGATGTTTCTCGTTTGTTGTAACCAATATATGAACTTGTACTCTTTAAATACTTTGTATTTATTCTTTTGGATAATCGGGGATGTAACTAACTTAAAGCTTAATTCTTTTGAGACCTAGAGGTCTTTGATGGAATTGTGTCATGTGAAGTTGGCGTGCTAGGTCTTGTATATATTGAACAGGTTAATGAAATCATGAAGTACCCCGGGAGTTGGACCACCTTTTGAAGTTCCTTGTGGTATATAATTGTATGTTAGGTTATTAATTGATGATCTTACAAGTGTTAAGTTAATCGAGTTAATCGACACATCACGCTCCGTCCTTAACCTCCGCGGGTTCGGGGTTGGGGCGTGACAAAAATAATCTCAATGGTGAATATTTAAAGTTTGAATTGATAGATACTTGCATCAATGATCAGTTACAAGATTCCGATGGTGGATGTTGACTTAGATCAATGTTTGTTCTTTTGATTAATTTTAATATTATAAATTGCTCTTTAATTGTTTTTCTTGAAAATTGTTTTCGTTATATTCAACCCTCCCCTCCCCCCTAATCCTTGTTCACGTAGCATAAAATTAGGCTAGATACTCTCTGTGAGAACAATCCTTACTCGCACTACTACATATATCTTTAGGAGTATATGTTTTACTTTTGGTTGCCTGCGACAAGACACCAATATGTGTGTCAATATGTATGTTATGTGTATATATGTGTGGTTTATGCATGTCTGTGGGTAATGATGGTAACGGTGGTGGTGGTGGTGGTAGTGGTGGTGATGGTGGTGGTAGTGGTGGTGGGGTGTATGTGGGTGGTGTTTTTGTGTTGTATGTGATTGTGTATGTATGTGAAAAATGTTTTTTGTGTTGTACGTGATTGTGTGTGTGTTGAATATGATTGTGGTGGTGGTGGTGGTGGTAGGAGGTGAAGTAGAAGGATTCGAGAAGATGAAGGGATGAAATTAATTTTTTTTACAAGTTTAAGGACTAAGTTAAATTTAGTTGTAAATTTTAGAGACTAAACTAAATTTATTTACAAACATTGAGGAGTAAATTGAATACTATTTTACCCCTATATTATTGTTCGTTTCTGTTAAATTTAACACTAATTTTTTACGCCAGGGACTATATTGATAATTTTTAAAAATATTAGGGACTAATTTGAACAAATTAAAACAATAAGGGCTAATTTAAGAAAAAGGATAATAATAACAATAATGAGTACAGTTGCTTTTATGTGAATACTTAGTAATGCTCAACTAAAATACAAAACAAATAAATCATACCACATGGTCTTGTGGTATATTCTCTCTTTAAGGGCGAAAAATTTTGAGATTAATTTTTAGATTATATAACATTCTTCTTATGTAAGATGTAAAATTAATTTAAGCTTTCTTTAAAAGAAAAATTTTTTTTTAAAAAAAACACTTATAAAACAAGAAGAAAGGATGAAAGGAGAAAATTTTAAGTATTAAAAAAAGAAAAAAAAAAGAAGAAGAAGTGATTTACCAAGTTTTCCGGAAGGATATGTTTGTCCTTAATTTTCTCCTAGGGAAGTTATGTACAAACAGAAATTAACAAGGCATACTGACATTTTTAGCAAATTCTGGAGCCTTCTAATGCCTATATAAATGCACTTTGAGCATCCTTCTTAGCAACCAAGAACATTCTTCTACATTTTGAAACCTGCTATCCCTTTTTCCAGAAAAACACATACTCCAAAATGTCGATGGTACCACACTACTATGGAGGCCACAGAGGCAGCATTTTCGACCCATTCTCAATGGACATGTGGGACCCATTCAAGAACTTCCATCGCCACGCAATGTCTACCATGCCTCCTCATTCTTCTGAGATTTCAAGAGACACCTCTTCATTTGTCAACACTTGTATCGATTGGAGACCCAAGAAGCTCACATCTTCAAGGCTGATCTTCTAGGGCTGAAAAAGGAAGAAGTGAAGGTGGAGCTTGCGGATGATAAGTTGTTGCAGATAAGTGGAGAGAGTTGCAGAGAGGTAGAGCAAAGCAGTGATATGTGGCACCGTGTGGAGCGGTTTAGGCTGCCTGATAATGTGAAGATGGATCAGATCAGAGCTTCCGTGGAGAATGGAGTTTTAACAGTTACTGTGCCTAAGGAAGAGTCTAAGAAGCGTGATATCAGGGCCATTGCAATCTCTGGCTAAAATAAAATAAACTTATTGCATGAATTTGCATGGCCCCTATCATAATATATCCTAGGGAGAAATAGGATGATAATTTGTAATTAATAAGTGTTGCTTCAAGTGTAACGCATGAATTTTGTAATAAAATGACGGGCGCCAACAACTTGTGTAATCAGAAGGCAAGTAAATAATTAATGTGGTGTTAACTGAAGGCACAATGATATACTCAAATCAGTGATCAAAGATAAATATTAATATATGTAAAGAGGTAGGAAAAGATGTAGGATGATGGCTCAACCATAGGCTGGTCAGAGTTTTGGAGTGGTTTGCCGGAGATAAGAGCTCTTGAGAAAGTAGCAAAATAAGCAAAGATGTGTGTATATGTGTGGCAAGTGTTGAATACACCCGGGGCCTTTCATAGGGATAAAATAATCATGTAGAATCCACATAAGCTAATTTTTTGAGAAAAGTTATCAGCAGATATCTGGAGAATAATTGCACCTCACTCACGTGTTCTCCCTTAATGGCATAGATATTAATTGTTAGTACCAATTGTGAGGTGATCCGAATGCTATGTAGGGTCAATTGTTATGGATTCGAGTCGATTGGTATGTGTCTGAATTAGGCTAACCGGGATAGATCCTAGTCAAGTCGATTAGAATGGACTAAGGTCGAGTCAAGTAGAGCAAACTTAGGTCAAGTCAATCGGAGTTGTTGGCTCGAATTGAGTTGACCAATGTGACCTCAGGTCGAGTCGACAAATTCGGGCTTAGGTTGAGTTGACTTTTTTGGACTGTAGTTCATCCTTATTGTTTGACGATAAGGTCTTGACTTTGGGCCTATCCTTTAGATGAGCCCAAAATCACATGACACAGTCCATGAACTAAATGGGTAATTGCCTCGTCATGAATTGAGCCCAAATTTGTATTGACAGGCTCAATATTTAGGTTTGGTAGCTGGATGATTCAGCCAATGGTTTTGCTTTGGAGGTGATTTCCGATTTTCCGTTTTCTGCCAATGATTTTAGTTGTTGGTGTCTAGTTTATTCCATCTGTTGTGGGGGATCCGAGAACGGGCCTTTGGGCCTAGCCCCAATTATTGTTAGTTTTTAGTAATTGTGGGCCCGTTTGTTGATTCAAGTTATTTTGAAGTCACATTTATTTTGCCACTAGGGCTTTTGTTCAATAGTAAAATTATTTATAGTATGAAAAAAGTTACAAGTTCAAATCTCATTAATTACATTTTACTACTTTAGGTTTCTCTGAATCGAAACAGAAAAAAAAAAAAAAAAAAAGTTCATTGTTCTTATGTATTATATAACATTCGTTTTTTACTAGAAAAAGATCAATTTATAACATACTCCAAGACGCAGACCAACCATATACGTATGTATCTTATGTATAACGACAGACTTGACAAGCAAAACGAGTAAGCATTATGAGAATCAAAACTGAAAAAGACTTGAACCCAATTCTTTGAAAAGAAAAAGAAAAAAAAAAACTTGAAAAGTAAGGTAATCGTTGTATACGACAGGTTGTAAGTTCGAATCTCGCTGGTTACTTTATACGATTTTATGCCATTCTTGAATCAAAAAAAAAAAATCCGTATGTATCTTATGTATAACGACAGACTCGACAAGCAAAACGAGTAGAAAATCCCTTCAACAGGGAGAAGAATTCTACAAACCGATGCCAGTGACCATTTTTGGGGGACAGTACTGCTGGAGGAAGAGAATGGAACCCAGAAGAGACACCTCTGCGGATACAAGAGTAGAGCCCTCAAAGATAGTGAATTACACAATCAATTCTGAAAAAGACTTTAACCCAATTCAAGTGTAGCTGTTAAAAGATATATAAAAAAAAAAAAAAAAAAAAACTGGTGAAGAAGAAGAAGAATTCAATTGTAGACTTGAATGATCAAATTTATTAGGGCAAGTTTAATGTAGTCTTTAAATTTAGAGATTTTTTAAATTTGGGTATTCCAAGCCTGTTTTTAGAGCACTCAAGCCTAAAAAGTAACACTATTTATGATAAAAGTATGTGGAGTCTACCACTTTTGACTTAAAAGATGTCAAAATAGAGTCACAATCTAAATTTTGGACTCTAAATTTGTTGAACAAAATAGAGCTCAGGCTCTATTTTGACATTTTTTAAACTAAAAATAGTGGACTTCACGTACTTTTATCATGAATAGTATTATTTTTTAGGCTTGGGAGCTCTAAAAATATGTTTGGAACACCTAAATTTAGAAAGTCCCTAAATTTAGAGACTATATTGAAGATGACCTAAGAATTGAACGTGATAATTTTCAGTGGTAGTCATATCTATTATTCATTTAAAATTTTTCTGAAACTTAATTCAAATTATCCCGAATCAAAAACATCAATCCTTCTAACATTAAGAGAGGTGAAATAAAATTGTTTTGATCACAAAGCTTGAACATCGTAACTTTGTTAGACTTTTGGGATGTCGCATTCAATGATAAGAAAGGAAAAAAACTTGTGTCCACCCAATTAGAGTTAGACGGTTCATGTATTAATGGTAAATCTTTATACAGGCGATTCATATATTAATAGTGAGTCTCATATATATTAGATCCACCAATATATATATATATATATATAGAATGTTCGACTGAATTCGACGAAAGTTTTTTCTTAACACTTAACTCCGATAAGAATCAAAAATAATTTGCAGGACTGATTTGGGGAATCCTTAAGGAGAATTGGACAAAAAAGAGTGAGCAACATAATCATGGCCACGATATCGTCATATATCCAATCATGTTTTGTTTTACCAAGTGAATATGATATGATGAACCTTTTTTACTTGTAATGCCAAAGAAGCATTGTCGATCAATGTTGACATAATATCAAGCATAAGGAGGAAAAAGACGAAAGAGTTAAAGACTATTGTTGTACAATGATTAAATTATATCCAAGGCCACTGCAATGAAGGATTCATAATCATCCCTAATTATGAACGCCATGTGGAAGGGAAAGATTAGCTAATTATAAAATTGAATATGTATACAAACCCTGTAGGCTGGTAGAAGATCTTCAAAATCGAAACTATTGTGTGAATTCTATGTTGGCTTGGCCTGTTAGGGTAGTTCAAGATCACGTAATTATATAATCACTTTATTATTATTAATTTTTTAAGCGGATCCAAATTCAAAGATGAAGACAGGCCATAGTCTTATATGTGGGGTTGAACCGCTAACAAGAAATTAAACCATTTAATTGAGGGTAAATTATTCAGATTTGGACCTCACACTACGAGGCAAATTTATGTGGGAAGTGATGACATAGATTTTTTACCATCGTACCACGTGGTTAGTGCAGTAGACTGATCGAGACTCGACTTTTTTAATTTACTTGTTTTAAATGTTCATTTCGCCAACCTCTGACTCTTTTGACTGTAGCCAGAAAGAGAATCTTCACACTCAATAAATAATTCAAATAATCTAATTATAATTACATTATCACTTTATTACTATTGATTTCTCTTATAATAACACTAACCAATTCTTATCTTAGACATCCATAGCTTTATGAGAAACTATATTTTCTCAGCTAGACGTGTTTGTGAATAAAATAAAATAAAAAAGAAAATAGCATTGATGTATGTCACATGTTCACCCTTCTTTATATAATTAATTTTTTATTATATACACAAAATAATCATATCATATAAAGAAAGAGTAAAAGAATGGCAAAAAGAATTACTAAAAAAAAAAAAAAAAATCAGGCATAGTTCGGAGCCAAGCTTGTAACATTATGTTCCTTTCCTAGGTAAAGAATCAAAAGATAAAAGCATCATGCAAGAAACCAGCTTTACTACTAGAATATCTTTTGCTTTGCAGTCACTCTTTTCTAATGTAATTTGATGACAAATGTAGATTCTTGATTATTCCTTTACTTCCTTTTGTACAAATCACTTTCCCCTCTTTTAACAAATTAAAAGCATCTCCTTTTTTTATTAGGATGAGACTCAAAGTAAAATAATCATCAACTTTCTTCATGTGCACAAAAAAAGTTCATGGCCCTTTTCATGTAAAGCATAATTACAAAAAGCTGATAAGTAGGGGAGCCGAATTTACTGTTATAGTTTAGTGTGGTTAAAACATATAATTTAATATTTATATATGAATAAATTTTTTTAGTGAATAATATTAAATTAATTTTTTAGATTAAAATTATTTTAAAAAAACCCATAATTTCAACAAAAATTTAAAATGGGTGGAAGCTACGACCCTGTTCTTCTCTTGATAGATCCGTCCATGTTGATAAGATTAAGCAAGTTTTTTTTTAAAGGAAGATGATATATTTACTAACCATCCACTGTATTATAATTAAGTTCGCATCTTTTTTTTCTTTTTTTTTTGTGAAAACTTGTATAAGAAACTAAGCTCTAAGTACTTTTTTTTGGGTTTGTTTTTCGCTAAAAAGCTCAAACTCGTCAGAAAAAGAGAGAGAGAGACTTATAAAGATGATAAGAATATCCTAAACTATATGTCCTTTATATGGTTCGAATATTGGACAAATTAAAAAACCAAAAAGCACAAAGTCGTACTTTCGATTCATTTAAATAAAACAATACTAATGTTTTTTTTCTTTTTTGCTAAGCAAATTAAAAATATTAATTGTTCCATCAAAGAGAATGTTTAGAATAATCCATCCATCGAAATCCATTGTCACCCATTTGTCGGTGAGCTATGAATCATGCTAACCAAAGCAAACATAGAATAATAAACTACTAAATAAAATCCATCAAATTAGCAAAACCCACCCCCATTTTTGGTTACCCAACTCAAATGACCCAATCTCAAAAATTTTCAAACAATACACACTAATCACCAAACGGAAAAAAAAAAAAAAAAAAAAAAAAAAGAGAAACAATTATGTAGTGTTGACGAACATATATGCAGCCAAATAGTTAGGAAATTAGTTAGCGATTCGAATAGGCATAAATTTTTCCATTCCATATTTGTATTCCTATTCTTTTGTAATTTAGGATTCTTCTCCTCTTCAACCTTGTATAAATACATGATTGTATATCAATAGAATATACTTTTCCCTGAGATACTTCTTTACATGGTATCAGACATGTTACACTTCAAAAAGCCCTTTCTCTCATATTTTTCAACACTCTTTGAGTGCGATTATATCTCACCGTCGAATTTTTTCGACGCGATCTTTACCGTTGGATTTTCGACGTGAATTTGATTTTCACTCTTTAATAATGTCAAATGGTTCTTCCACAATTCCTGGCATCGTTCCTTCTGCCGCAGCAACAACTCAAGGTTCCGCTGCCCAGGCATCAACCTTGTTTCTCGTATGCTCAATGGTGACAACTACCCCACTTGGAGTCGAGCTATGTGTATGGCACTCAGTGCCAAAAACAAACTTGGCTTTGTGGATGGCACAATTGAGTGTCCCAACGCCGCAACCACACCAACAAATTATGGTATTTGGCAATGGTGTAATGATATGGTTCTTTCTTGGATCCTCAATTCTCTTGATCCGGAACTTGCTAATAGCGTTATTTACATAGATAATGCCTCCATGGTTTGGAGTGATCTTCGCGAAAGGTTTTCTTAGAATAACTCACCTCGCATCTATCAACTTCATCGAGCTATTTCCTCACTCCAATAACAGCAATCCTCTATGGCAATCTACTTTAATAAACCGAAATCCCTTTGGGATGAATTAGCGGCGTATCATCCACCAACTCCTTGCACTTGTGGCGCCATGAAAACTCTCTCTGCTCGTGACCAAGAAGAACGTGTTTTGCAATTTTCGATGGGGCTACATGATTCTTATGCCGCTATTCGTGGCCAAATTCTTCTTTTGACTCCGCTTCCGACGATTAACAAAGCTTATGCCATTGTTCTTCAAGAAGAAAAACAACGTGAGGTATCCATGACTCATCCACAACCTGAAGCCGCTGCTCTTGTCACATCTTTGTCCAATGACTCCATTGCTCTTGTTGCCCATCGATCTCATTGCCTCCCAAATCAGGCTCTAACAATGGCGCCTCTAATACTTCTCGCAGTTCTGGTCGCAATCGTCCATCTTGTGATCATTGTCGTAGTTTGGGTCTCTCTGGTGTTGGGCATTCCACTGCCCGCTGTTGGAAACTTCATGTGTAACGCCCCAATCCCTCATAAGACCGTAGGCTCTAATAACCAAGCTATTCTCAACTCGGTCTCAAAATTTTAGGAAAAAACGGACAGAGTCTCCCTTATAACGTGGACATTTTGAAAACCTGTAAGCATTCAATAAGCTATAGAACAACAATAAAGTCATTTTCAAAATAAAGATCTCAACTTTAAGGCCATCTGAGCCTTAAGACATACAAACAGTTTAGATACACACAAGCATGTATTCATAACTTAACATCTTTACAAAACCGCTTATCATGTCACTCCATGATAGCTTTTAAGCATTCTTAGAAATTGAAAACAACCCATCATTCACTCCCAAGCATGCAAAGACGCTAAGAGCATAAATATAAATTATTACATGCTATAGTTCATATCTTCTACTACAATCAACTGGCATTCAGCTTACAATCACTCAAACATGTACATAAGCACTTAGGCTACAAAATAGATCATAATGTAGAGCAAACAAGATCTCCACATAACAGCAAAAATCATAAATCTACCTCACACAAGTATAACACAGCAACTAAGGCAACTCCTCATCCAATTGGACCTTCTTAAATATGTTAGCGAAGTATGAGCAACCATAATTGCCCAGTGAGGGATAAAGACTACTCGGAACGTGCAATGCAACAATTATAGCAGTTAAGCAAGAAGGCAAGTAAAGTACATTTAAAACAGTAAATAACCACACATATCAAAGGATACGATACACTTAACCCCAACACTCCAGAATTCTCTTATCTTGATCACAAACCAGGATCCACGATCAATATGTCGGCATAACCCCAATCACTCCTGTGGGTGTACTCCGGATGTACCCCGATAATCCTACGACCCAACACCCCCTGGCAATCACCGGACAGGCGAGTGAGGGAATAGGGTACGGAGATCGAATATCCACTAGCACGCCCGCCGCCGCCCAGCCGATATTCAATACAACCGTCCCTGACACTATGGTTGCGCAACCACTATGCAATGCAACTATCAATGGCAAGACAGTATCAACAATATAAGTAATAACACATAGGAGGATCAACAAAGTAGGTTGACCTCGAAACAGTCAGAAAAGAAGTAGTTTCATATAAGCAATTAAGAGATTTACAAAGGGGAATATTCAAGATACACGTAGAACTATACCAAAGGCTCCAAAACAACTTGAAACTACATTTAAACACACACAAGAAGTCATGCCAAAGTCTTAGAAGCGTGAGACAATTGAATTTGCACTTAAACCCCTTTGTTATTCAATCTGTTTTCCTTCCAAACTCATGTTATAGTTTTAGATTAGCAAGCGGCCTATACCATACTTCTAGTTAACCCTTTAGGCACCTATAGGACTCGAAATCTTGCAAACACCCACATTTAGCCCGAAAGCTCCAAATTCCCTCTTTTGACTTTGTACTACAAGTACCTCACCCGATACTCAAACGAGGGTTAGCAAAGCATAATTAGGGTCTATTTAGCCTAGGAACACCAAAAATGAAAGCCAATTTTACCCGAATTCGCGATAACCCCGAAACCCCTTTCTAAAAGTCGGCTATTTCATTCTTTTGCTAGGTTATGAGTAATTAAATGTTATGGGGCCTTTACACTACTTTCATTAACATCTAAAGCACCTATTAGGATCATTGATTCAAGCTATAAAGTTCAATTTCACAAAACCCTAACATTCCCGTCACTATTCATGCCAAATATTTAACGAGCAATTTCAACCAAATAAAATACGAATCGATAGCGTAAATTAGGTCTCTACTACTTATATATAACATACATAAGCATATTTGAGCATTGCATTAGCATTTAAGAGCAAAAAAAAAAATTCAAGAAAGTTGTCACATTTTTGAAATACAAAAATAGGTATGAAATCCCTCACCTATTGCGCGTAGGAGCTCTTAGGAGGCTAGTAAACACCCTAAACTACTTGTATCTAGCTTGAATTGGCTTGGAATGAGAATTTGTTGAGCAAAAATCTCTATTTCTCCTCCTATACTATTTTCGGATTTGCTACAGTGTTTCAGCTTTTCTCTTTTTTTTTTTTTTTTGGTTTTATGAGCTTAATATGTGTGTGTGAGTATATATGCTAAGTGGTGTTGAGTTGGGTGAGTATTAAGTCTATAAAAATAAGTCTAATTAGCTTAAAAACGAGTCTCAATACGCGTTAGTATGTTAGCTAACTAAAACATAAAGTTTAACTACGTAACATATTCACTAGTTCAATAAAACATTTCCTAAACGAATGCTTTCAACATTAAATGCTCAAATGCACATTTTTCTTATTCCTAACATAATTAATGTGATTTAAGAAAAATGCTAATTCGAAGAAAATAGATAGTTGAAAAACGTAATGAATAGTAACCAAGGAAAACAACAAATAAATGGATAGTAAAAATGTACAAACAGTAGATGAAACAGTTAATGAATCATGGCAATGTTCTCGGGCGTCACATCTTCTCCCCCTTAAACAAATTGCGTCCACGCAATTTTTCTTCACAAGAGAACTCTGCATCAACTGAAAACTAACTCTGATTACTCTTGAACAGTTACTGAGAAAGACACGGTCTCCTCAAATGAACATTATATGAAATGCCAAGTAGAAGTCCCGAGCAGAATGTCAAGAAAGATACCAAATAAGCAGTTCGAAGAAGAATTATGAATGAGAACCCAGATAAGAACTCCATTAGTACCGCCTAAGAATTCCCAAGTAAGAAGGCCAAATAAAGGCTCAAATGAAGATACTATCTCGAAATCCGAATAAGAATCTCGTTGGCCATGAATACCATAGAATAACAGAATCCAACTAAGAGCGGCAAAAAAATACCAATAAAAATTTAGAGTACAAATATCGAAGATAATTCCATATAATAAGGTTGATTAGAATCCCAAACTAAGTCCTCCGAGCAATACCAGCAAGAAAATACTAGAAGAATACTCAATAAGAAAATCCAGAGAACAGTCATATAGAAATCCCAAAGGAAGCCATTCATTTCTAACTACTGAGCAGAGAAGAATGCCTTGGAAGAAATCCCAATAACTAAGCTCCGCCTACAATACCAATTCCCAAATAAAGGGATGATTAATTGCCTCTTATTCCCACTAATCCACATAATTTGGAGGGCCTGTTGCTAATCACTTCTCCTTAGGGGGAGGAAGAAGTCTTTCTTATCATTTCAACGGGACATGTATGAATGCCAAGATATCAATTTACACATACATGTTTTAAACTATTATACAAACATGTTTATATAAGAGTTTATGAAACAGTGTAATCATCAAAGTCATTCAAGCACGATAGTCAAGTCAATCATAACACAACCCAATCCAAGACATTCAAATACACACATTACAAGCAACAATTCAAGCAATTAACAATTCACGAGGTCGATTTGATTCACGAGGTCAATTTGATGCACAACTAGCCACTTCACTTCACTTAGCATACATTAAACATATAACACATAACTATATCACATATGTGCACACATTCCATTCAAGACACACAACCTCACATACAGGCACACACTTTCAAAACACACTTTACAAGCACACACGTAAGGTTTATTACCCGACAGGCCGAGGACCCTATCTCGGCTTAGAGCTAACTAAGCTCTGATACCACCTGTAACGCCTCAATCCCTCACGAGACCGGAGGCTCTAATAACCAAGCTATTCTCAACCCAATTCTAACCCGGTCTCAAAATTTTAGAGAAAAACGGACAGAGTTTCTCCTATAACGTGAACATTTTGAAAACCTGTAAGTATTCAATAAGCTATAGAACAAAAATAAAGCCATTTCCCAAATAAAGATTTTAACTTTAAGGTCATCCGAGCCTTAAGACATACAAATAGTTTAGATACACACAATCATGCATTCATAACTTAACTTCTTTACAAAACCGCTTATCATGTCACTCCATGATAGCTTTTAAGCATTATTAGAAATTGAAAACAACCCGTCATTCACTCCCAAGCATGCAAAGAAGCTAAGAGCATAAATATAAGTTATTACATGCCATAGTTCATATCTCCTACTACAATCAACTAGCATTCAGCTTACAATCACTCAAACATGTACATAAGCACTTAGGCTACAAAATAGATCATAAGGTAGAGCAAACAAGATCTCCACATAACAGCAAAAACCATAAATCCACCTCACGCAAGTATAACACAGCAACTAAGGCAACTCCTCCTCCAATTGCACCTCCTGAAATATGTTAGCGAGGTATGAGCAACCACAATTGCCCAGTGAGGGATAAAGACTACTGGGGACGTGCAATGCAACAATTATAGCAGTTAAGCAATAAGGTAAGTAAAGTACATTTAAAGTAGTAAATAACCACATATATCAAAGGATACGATACACTTAACCCCAACACTCCAGAATTCTCTTATCTTGATCACAAACCACGATCCTCGAACCACGATCCACGATCAATATGCCGGCATAACCCCAATTACTCTAGTGGATGTACTCCGGATGTACCCCGATAATCCTCCGACCCAACACCCCCTGGCAATCTTCGGACCAGGTGAGTGAAGGAATAGGGTACGGAGATCGAATATCCATTGGCAAGCCTGCCGCCACCCAGCTGATATTCAATACAACCGTCCCTGACACTATGGTTACGCAACCACTATACAATGCACTTATCAATGGCAAGACAATATCAACAATATAAGCAATAACACGTGGGAGGATCAACAAAGTAGGTTGACCTCGAAACAGTTAGAAAAGAAGTAGTTTCATATAAGCAATTAAGAGATTTACAAAGGGGAATATTCAAGATACACATAGAACTATACCAAAAGCTCCAAAACAACTTGAAACTACATTTAAACACACAAGAAGTCATGCCAAAGTCTTAGAAGCATGAGACAATTGAATTTGCACTTAAACCCCTTTGTTGTTCAATATGTTTTCCTTCCAAACTCATGTTATGGTTCTAGATTAGCAAGCGGCCTATACCATGCTTCTAGTTAACTTTTTAGGCACCTATAAGACCCTCAAAATCTTGCAAACACCCGCATTTAGCCCGAAAGCCCCAAATTGTCTATTTTGACTTTGTACTACCTTACCCGAGACTCAAACGAGAGCTAGCAAAGCATAATTAGGGTCTACTTAGCCTAGGAATATAAAAAATGAAGGCCAATTTTACCCGGATTCGCAATAACCCTGAAACCCCTTTCTAAAAGTCGGTTATTTCATTCTTTTGCTAGGTTATGAGCAATTAAATGTTATGGGGCCTTTACACTACTTTCATTAACATCTAAAGCACCTATTAGGATCATTGATTCAAGCTATAAAGTCCAATTTCACAAAACCCTAAACATTCCCGTCACTATTCATGCCAAATATTCAACGAGCAATTTCAAACGATTAAAATACGAAACGATAGCGTAAATTAGGTCTCTACTACTTATATATAACATACATAAGCATATTTGAGCATTGCATTAACATTTAAGAGCAAAACAAGAAATTCAAGAAAGTTGTCACATTTTTTAAATGCAAAAATAGGTATAAAATCCCTCACCTATTGCGCGTAGGAGTTCCTAGGAGGCTAGTAAACACCCTAAACCACTTGCATCTAGCTTGGCTTGGCTTGGAATGAGAATTTGTTGAGCAAAAATCTCTATTTCTCCTCCTATGCTATTTTCGGATTTGCTACAGTATTTTCATCTTTTTTTGTTTTTTTTTGTTTTATGAGCTTAATAAGTGTGTGTGAGTATATATGTTAAGTGGTGTTGAGTTGGGTGAGTATTAAGTCTATAAAAATGAGTCCAATTAGCTTAAAAACGAGTCTCAATGTGCGTTAATATGTTAGCTAACTAAAACATAAAGTTTAACTACGTAACACTATTCACTAGTTCAATAAAACATTTCCTAAACGAATGTTCTCAACACTAAATGCTCAAATGCACATTTTTCTCATTCCTAACATAATTATTGTGATTTAAGAAAGGAGCTAATTCGAAGAAATAGATAGTTGGAAAATGTAATGAATAGTAACCAAGGAAAACAACAAGTAAATGGATAGTGAAAATATACAAACAGTAGATGAAACAGTTAATGAATCATGGCAATGTTCTCGGGCGTCACATCATGGCTATCCTCCAGACCACAAGCTCTATAAACCACCCGAGGACTCTTCTTCTCAAGCAGCCTCTGCTGGTAAAAATCCAAGTCCACAATCTGTTTCATCACATGAGGTTCCATCCATTACACCAGCACAATACAAGCAAATCTTGGCGCTTCTTAATGAAGGTACTTCGCCTTCCTTGGCACACGTCGCAGGTACTTGCACATCCTTTCTTACATCCCATTCTTTTTTTTTTCACAATCTAACATGCCTTGGATAATCAACACGGGGGCTACAGATCACATGGTATGTACCTGTGACACACTTTTTAATCCAATTTCTTTACCATACCCACCTATAAAATTGTCTAACGGTGACACCGTCCCCATTTCATCTTCCGGGTCCGTTTCTCTTACTCCTAATTTATGCTTGGATGGTGTGTTTCATGTTCCTAAATTTCATGTCAATCTTCTCTCAGTTAGCAAGCTCACCAAATCTTTAAATTGTTCTGTCACATTTCTTCCTAATCTTTGTGTTTTTCAAGACCTTGCAACGAGGAAGACGATTGGTTTGGACAATGAAGTTGGAGGCCTATATATTTTCAAGCCGCCGTCACCCTCATCTCATGTTACTGTTACTCGTGTCTCACCTACCATCTGGCACCAGCGCCTTGGTCATCCTTCTCTTGCTCGCGTCCAAAGTTTGTCTAGATTGGATTCCTCTATTTCCTTTGATTCTCAATTTACTTGTCAAACTTGTCCTTTGGCAAAACAAACTAGGAATTCTTTCTCGCATAGTTCTATTTCTACTAATAATATTTTCGAGCTAATACATTGCGATATTTGAGGGCCTTTATCTACCCCTCTATTTCTGGTACACATTATTTTCTCACACTTGTAGATGATTTTTCATAAAGTACTTGGGTTTATCTTATGCGTTATAAGTCAGAAGCTTGCAATATTCTGAAAAAAAATTTACCATGGTTCAAACTTAGTTTTCATGTCATATTAAAAAATTTCGAAGTGATAATGGATCTGAATTTTTTTCTCATGAATTCACTTTTTTTCTTCGTGCCGAGGGGGTTGTTCACCAACATAGTTGCCCTGCCACACCCTAACAAAATGGCGTTGCCGAGTGTAAGCATAGGCATATATTAAATGTTGCTCGTGCTTTCAAATTTTAGGCATCTCTTCCCTTGAAATTCTGGGGTGAATGCATTCTTACTGCAACGTATCTTATTAATTGTGTTCTGACACCCTTGCTCTCAGGTAAATCTCCCTATGAGATTCTTATGAAACGCCATCCATCTTACTCCCATTTTCGTGTGTTTGGTTGCCTTTGTTTTTCCACCACCCTCACTCACTCGCACAAGTTTGACAAGCGTGCCCGTAGGTGCTTATTTATTGGTTACCCCTTTGGCCAAAAAGCTTACCGCCTGTTTGACTTAAAGACAAATACCATTTTCAATAGTCGTGATGTTATCTTCCATGAATCAATCTTTCCGTTTGTACAATAGGAAGACATTATCCCTCCTTCCGTTGTACTTCCCCTACCTGCTGACGACACAACCCAAGCTACCACTCCTATGTCTGTCATGGTGGATGAAGTAAAGCCACACGAACCTCTACGTCCTCAATCTTCTCTACCTATTTGTCATTATTCTCGATCTCGTCAACCACTAGTACATCTCCGGGATTACCATTGCCCTATACTTCCAACTTCCATACCTTCTCCGTTGTCTAACTCAATGCAGGTCCCCTCGCAAGGTACACGTTATCCTCTTTCCAACTTTCTTACTTATCATCATTTTTCTACTCGCCACCACTGCTTTCTTTACGCTATTTTAGGGCCCATAGAACCTGCCACGTATGCCGAGGCCGTACAAGACCCTCATTGGCGTCAAGCCATGGACGATGAAATTTCTGCTATTTCAACTAATAACACTTGGTCTATTATCTCGCTCCCTTCTGGCAAGAAATCCGTTGGTTGCAAATGGGTGTATAAGATTAAGTATAAAACTGATGGCTCAATTGAATGCTACAAAGCAAGACTTGTAGCAAAAGGATACACCCAGCAAGAAGGCCTGGATTATCATGAAACTTTTTCTCCAGCTGCTAAATTAACCAGTGTTAGATGTTTTCTTTCCATTGCAGCTTCTAAAAATTGGTCCCTCCATCAAATGGATGTCAACAATGCATTTCTCCATGGCGACCTTGATGAAGAGGTCTATATGTCTCTTCACCCTAGACTTGGCAAATAGGGGGAGAATTTAGCCTATTATTTGCATAAATCTATCTATGGTCTTGAACAGGCTTCTCGGAATTGGTTTGCCAAGTTATCTACCGCACTTCAGGATGTTGGTTACATACATTCACATGCTGATTACTCTCTGTTCACATATAGTCATGGATCCTCAATTATTGCAGTTCTTGTATATGTAGATGACATTGTCATCGGTGGAAACAATCTTGAGGATATCATCCATTTGAAAAAATTCCTCCAAAAGCGCTTTCGCATAAAGGATCTTGGACCACTCAGATATTTTCTTGGAATTGAAGTCGCTCGTTCTAAAAAAGGTAGATATATATATCTCAAAGAAAAATTAAATATGCCATATAAGTGCGGAGCTAAGAATTTAATATTAGAATATCAAAATTCAAATAAGAAGATGGGTAAATAGCACCACAGTCCCCTATAGTTAGCTTAAAATGCGTAACACTCCCTATACTTTTAAAAGTGCACCAAACCCCTCTATGATTTGAAAAATGTAGCACCACAGTCCCTTTTGTCAAAAAAATCGTTACTTTTAACGGAGAGCGTGTTGCACGTGTGTTAAATACAATTGTTCATGTTTTTTGACTTAAATTATTACTTTTTGGACAAAATACCCTCATATATGTATATATAATATATATATATATATATATATGTATATATATATATATATGTATATATATCTATGTGTGTGTGTGTGTGTGTGTCTTTTTTACTTTTCTTTTCTTTTTAAAGATTAAAGAAAATTAAAATAATAATTAAAAAAAAAAACAGTCATCTTCCCCACCCCTTGCCCCACACCCCACCCACCTGACCCCCCCAACCCACCCCAGCCCCTACCCCACCCTCCAACCCTCAACCCCCCAACGTGTCGAACCCTATCCCCCCACCCAACCCCATGAAATGTATGTGTATATATATGTATGTGTATATGTATTATATATACATATTTGTTTTTTTTTTTGTTTAGTGTGTGTATATATATATATAAACAAAAGAAAAAAGGAGAAAAAAGAAAAGAGAGAAAAGAAAAGGAATTAAGGGTATTTACGTCTTTTAGTTATTTATGTTAAGAAACTTGACAGAAAAAAGAAAGAGAGTGCACGTGTGCTACTTTTTCAAACCACAAAAGGGTCACGTGTACTTTTAAAAGTATAAAAGGATATTGTGTACTTTTGACTAACTATAAAGAATTGTGGTGCTATTTATCCTAAAAAGATTAATGATAGAGAAAATTAATGATACTATATAGTTTTTTTAAAAAAACCTTGAGAGGGCCGGCTAGCTACGCCCTTGAATTATTTAGGTGAATTTCTCGTAATCTAATAGATACATTGATCACAAAACATAAAAAAGAAATTCCCAAAAAACAAAAGAAATCAAACAATGAAAAATGACAAACCAATTTGCCGTATATCTTAGGCTACTTCACACTGCCCAATGAAATAAACTAAGCCATGAAATATGGGACCCCTATATAGACGAGTCTTTTTTTTTTTGTAGGTATAGACGAGTCTACATTACCATAAGTACACAATAAATTATCCGTTGAAAGCAAGTCGTCATGTGGGCCCTACAGGTCTTCCTTGATGTGACCGCCCGCAAATAACTCCTACATCATCAGCCGTCTGATCAAAAGAGATCTAATCTCCTGCCAAAATTATTAATATCATTAACCCATAAGGCCATTATTAATGTAATCTTTAAATTTAATTTTTTTTTAAATTTAGGTATTTTAAACTTATTTTTAGGGCTCTAAATCTAAAAAATAACATTATTTATAATAAAAATACGTAAAATTTATTATTTTTAATTTAAAAAATATTAAAATAGAACCTGAGCTCTATTTTGTTCAATAAATTTAGAGCCCAAAATTTAGATTGAAACTCTATTTTGACATTTTTTAAGTCAAAAGTAATAGATCTTACGTACTTTTATCATGAATAATATTACTTTTTAGGTTTGTGATTCAAAAAATAGGCTTGAAATATCCAAATTTAAAAAATTTTTAAATTTAAAGACTATATTGAACTTGCCGTTACAACAAAAGAAGTATAATAATATCTCATAATATTATAATAATATCATAAATAAATTTAAATTTAAATTTTTTACTTTATTTGTTATAACATTATAAATAAATTTAACAGTTATAAAAATTCATATTATTTTGTTGACAAAAAAATACTATATTTTATTATAATTATATCAATATATTTAATATATTTTATCTAAAATATTATAACGTTACGAACTAATATATTTTCATAAACAAAGTGAGTGCCAGCCAAAAGTACACCCTTGTGTTTGTTACTACTACCAATAGTACTACTTTATGCACCTTTTCTTTAACTTGATTTGTTTATTTTGCTTTCTTGTACGTGTAAGAGTGTGTGATTCTGCATATTCTTAGTACTCCGAAGTTTGAAGAAATTGAGGAACTCAAAAGGTATTTTTGAGGAATAGTAGAAGAGGATTCTTCATTCTTGCTTACTTCTGTTTGTTTTCTCAGCTTTTCATCTTTTTGTGTTTACTGTTTTCTGGTTTCTCCACCGACACACTCTTTTCTTTTTTTCTTTTTTTTTTCTTTCTTTTTTTGAGTTTTTTGCTTCATCTTCAAGTTGAAGATTTCATGGTTGTTATGGGTTCTACAGTTAAGTTAGGTATGCTCTCTTCTTTTCTATTTTCTTTTCTCTTTTTATTCCAATGACCATCTCGTCTAAACATTTATTTACATACAAGTAAAAATTCTTTTTACACGTTAAAATTTTTTTAAATTTTTTTTAAAATATTAGTCAATACGAACTTGGGTCTAGTACTATGTTAATTGACATTTTTTTTTTCCTCTTTTGGGTGATTGGCATAAATGAGTTAATTTTTTTGGATTGTTTATTGGCTTAGTTTAATGAGTAGTTGATTTTCTTGTGATTTTTAGCGTGAAAGGAAAAGGGTTTTATTTGAATTTTGTTAATGTATATAAAGTTATTTCTTTTTTGCTTTCCATTTTTTTTTTTTGTGATCTTGTAAATTTACTTTTGTTTTCTATGTCCAAAAGATCTTTGCTTTTAGAAGCAATACATGTTTGTAATGTACTTAGATTAAGAAATGATTAATATTATATGTCTTGCTTTGAGATGTTATGTTGCTTTTGAAAGTTATATTCTTTAGCTTGCTTAGAGCTTGTTACCAAACTTCCTTTTAGAATCTAATTTTTTCACGAAGACCAGAAATAAATTGTTGTTGCAATTTATTTTCTTAGACTTTCATTGTGCATAGCGAAAGTTTCTTGCACCGAACTGCGTGTTATCGTGTGATCTCTTTTGTTTCTCGGGAAGTGTGGAAAAGAGAGCGAAGATAAAAGATTGAGAAAGGAAAAGATAGTGTCTTTGAGGAAGAAAAAGCAAAGAAATTGTTAAAGGTGCCTTTTTTTTAATTTTTCCTTTCATTTTCTTTTTGCTTTTTTCGCATCTACCATTCACGAGGTCAATGACCCTGTTTCGAATTTTTTTGAATTTATGAGTGCTTCTTGTTTGGAATATTCGTGATTCTTTGTCTTTTACAAAAGTTCCATCTTTGAAATTGATGGTCCAGTTAACCTTATCTTCATTACTGACTCCAATGGCTTCCTGAGGACCACGCAATTTCGGTTTTGAATTGTACATTGGATTCACGTTTGGCTACCATTTAGCCCAGCCTGTCCCTTTGCATCTATTTCTTTGGCTGCTAATGAGATTCGTTGTTTCTTGAATTGGATACAAGCTGAGCTTTCGTAGTTGCTTCATCAGTGTGGATGAGAATACCTAGAATCGGTGAAGTGGAAAAGGATGAAAGCAATGTGATCACGAGACTTTTACATCTCATATGTATCGGTCCATTCCTTAGTTTTTAGTGTTTGTCTCGTTCCATATATGAAGTAGAAGAAGGTCAATATCAAGTGATCCCATCCGCTAGACAATAAATCATTTTTGATGTGTTTATCAAAGGTAGGAGGAATACTACTAAATTTTCTGGAGTGATCTTAGAGCCATCTTGTTGGTCTTCCTTCTTATAATTAAAGCAAAAGTTGATAATCTTTTCATGTTGTTGTTCTTTCCGAGTAGATACGAATGATGTACCCTCTCGTTTTGTAAAGCTAGCAATGCCTTGTTGTCATTGTTCCCTGATTGTTGAGGGAAATTACTACACCTATTATCATGGCTGAGAGATAGATTTAATACAAATTGAATGGGGGTGGCTCAAACACAACTGTTTTCTATCAGTAAGCATTGTTGAATCATGCACCATTGTTGTCGTGTTAGTCTTAAATTTCTTATTTTTGTTTCAACTTCATGACTTGTGCTCATGATGATAGAAACATATGTCAGCTATAGTGTACAATGTATGAATTTGCTAATTGTTACTCTCGGTCTAGGGTTTACTTGTGTTCCATTCCATGAGAAATTTCTACTTTAAACGCTCAATCTTGCAAGGTATTTTGATTTTCAGATGCTAGTTGGGATCTTCTTTCTTTCTAATTCCATTGTGTGTTGTATGATAAGCTCTCCTCCAAGTAAGACATGTTTCTTCCATGAGAACCTCTTGGCCCATCTTTCTCCATTTTAAAAGCCTTTTCTTTTGGTCTATGATCTGCCTTGATGAAAGAGAGCTCAGGGTATAGCTTCGTAAATATCTCTCTCAATCTGTTAGAAGTGTGGGATGCCCCTTTTTGAGCTATTTTTGTCACATTTCTCTGCCTTTCTACCATTTTCTCCATGATTGTGATTTGGTGTTTCAAAGTTTTGATCTCTTTATACTGGACTGAAATTCTTTGTTTTCAGAAGGGTCTAAATCAATGTGGATGCTAGCTGCTATCCCCACCAGTGTTTAAAGAATCCTGCAACGGATGATAGGATCTCCTTAACCCCAACGCTGGATGGAACACCAATTTGAGCTACGAAATAAAACTCGGGAACCACAAACCTGTGGAGAAGCAAATGGTCGTTTGGCACCGCAATCAAGAGAAAGTAGAAAGTTCAGGTACAGATTGAAATTTGAGAAGGCTGACGTTTCTCATACTGATTTCTATTCTGAATCAGTTGAAAATATGAAGCCCATCCCACCAACATCTGGAGAATTCCAGCAAAAGCATCAGGCTGATGAGAAGGGAAGACAGAATGAAGAGCTTGTTAGATACATGTCAAATTTGCCAAGTTTTCTGGAGAGAGGTAAACACCTCCCGGAAAGAGCTTTCAATGTTGGGGTCCTTGATTGGCGGCTTTTGGAGAAGTGGCAGCATTCTCATAATATAGTTAACAGGCATTCGCCATCCAGCAGCAATACCTCATCATTCTCTACAACTGAGGGATCATCCTCCCGTTCAAGCAGAGGTCATAGCTGCTCTCCTGCACGTCAAAAGATGCAACATCCGACCCTACAATCTCATCTATATGATGGGTCTCCTGCCTATTCTGACAACTCTGGATCATCAGAAGGAAATGATCCAATATTTCAAGACCTCAAAGCTGTCCCTAGTGGTTCCTTGAATGTGCAGCAGAGTATCCTTGGATGCAAGGGGAAGGATGCAGACTTGCAAAGAGTTTCTGGGACTAGAAGGTCACAAGGCTTAGAAGATCTCAAAGGAAAGATGAAGATTCAAGACTGTGAATCTTTGAAAAGACATGATAACTTGCAAGCTTCAGTTGATGATATTACTGATCTAAGTTGTACAGGAAAGGAGGAAAAGATTGTACTTGCTGCAGTGAAGGATCGCCTAGAAAATAGATGTTCCCCAAAACCCCAGCTATTTGTTTCAGCAGAGAAGAAAAACCGGGGTTTGAAGGCAGTGATGCGACGAAGCTTTTCCAGTGTTGATAATTCTGAGGTTTTCCATACAGAGTTCTCTTGTGATGCCCCTGGTTCCTTTCCTCCGCTTGAAGCTGACACAAGACACTCACAGATAGAGCAACCCTGCTCCAGTGATGCAAAGAGTAATATATTCTCTACTGAGAGAAACCAACGTGTACCAAATTGTGGGAATATCTCGGTATGTCCCTTCGGAGGCAAGAAGCTGCAAGAGAAAACATCAATCACAGCGTTGAAAGACACACATGAAATCAAACCTTCTGAAGGATCAAATCTGAAAATGGGGACTGAAAAAGCTACTAAAGTCGGAAATCCTTCGCCAACTCGTCGTTTTAGTATCGGTATGGGTAGGATAGGCAGGAATTCTAGTTCTAGTGCTACCTCAACTATACAACAGTCCAGTGCTAAGAATCCTACAGTTATTTCTGGAGCAGAGGAAGCTGGTATGTCCACTGCAATTGGAAATAAATCGAAGGCCAATGGCAAAGGGAGGTCTAGTCCTCTGAGAAGGTTACTTGAACCATTGATAAAACCGAAGGCAGTTAACACTGATCGCTGTGCTGGGGCATCACTGAGTGACTCAACATCAAGGAATAGAGCATGTAAATCATCAGATGGACGGGGAGAATCTGCTGCTTTACATGCAGTTAAAATAAAGCTAGACTTGAAAAATTGTAAAAAGATTGATGCAGAGGATCCGCATTGCACTAGGAAGGATGGATCATCTACAGTGCAAGCTCTTCTACAAGTAGCTGTGAAAAATGGCCTTCCTCTTTTTACATTTGCAGTTGACAACAAGAGTGATATTCTAGCAGCCACAATGAGAAAGTTAAGTTCTTCTGAGAAGGCTGAATATACCTGGATATATACATTCTTCTTTATTAACGAAATGAAGAAAAAGAATGGAAGTCGAGTAAATCAGGGGAGCAAGGACAGAGGTAATGGTTACATCCCTAATGTTGTTGCACAAATGACAGCTACTGCTGATTTAACCAAACCAAACACTCTGGATCAATCTATTTTTAAGGAGTTTGTTCTGTTTGCCATGGATAGAAGACAAGATCAGCAAACATCAGACCTGCAGCTAAACGAAGAGCTTGCAGCTATTGTTGTCAAAGTACCAAAGAGGACAACTGGACATTCATTCCAAAATAGACAGAGAAATGAGAACTGTAATGTTTTATCAACACCAAGTTTGAAAGAGCCATTCCAAGATGTAAGAGGTGGCTCTGACTCTGGAAATAATGAAGAGAATTGTTCTACTGTTCCAAGTGAAGACCAGTTTAAAATGACGGTTATATTTCCCGGTGGGAATCATGGAGTACCTATTAAAGGAGAGCCTTCCTCACTAATCAAAAGATGGAAATCAGGTGGTTTGTGTGATTGTGGGGGTTGGGATTTGGGGTGCCAACTAAGAGTTCTGGCCAACCACACACGGGGTGATCAGGAATCTAGTTCAATTAAAACCCGGCGTTGTACTGCTGGCCGGTTTGAACTTTTCTCTCAGGTATCATAATGCCACTTGCCAATGCACTGTCAATTTAGCTCAGCTCTGAGCTCAACTCCCTTCAGTTTTCACTTTCACTTTCCTAATTCCTTTCCATAATCATTTTTGCAGGGGGAAGAGCTGGATCAAAAGCCCGTCTTCAGCTTATCGCCTTTCAAGGATGGAATCTTTTCTGTCGAGTTTGATTCATCGGTCAAAGTTTTGCAAGCATTCTCCGTATCTTTAGCCGTTTTAAGTTGTCTTAAGCCAGCTGAGTTGTCAGAAACGAGTAACTTATTCGCGGATAAGCCATCTGGAGACGTTACAGCATCAGAAGCCACCGAGGAAACCAAGGTTTGCAGCAGAGCTCAAGTGGCACCTCTCTCCTCTGTTGGAAGAGTCTAGCTCACATGATCAACTTCTTGTATTTTGCAACAAAGTTGTACAGTCTTATTATCTCTTTTGGTATAGCAAATTAGCAATAAAACTCGTGTTTGTCTTAAAGTATTCGTGTGGCATGATAACTGAAAGCAAGGGCGGATTGAGTTTTTTTTTTTTGGGGTTATTTACTGAAATGGTATTAGATAATCGTTTTTTTTTTATTTATATTTAAATCCTCTTTCTTTTATTTTGGACAAAATGGTAATTCATTTTTATTTTGGTGACAGTCGTTAGTTCTTAAAGTAAAATTTGTTAAAAAATAACGTTAGTGAGTACGTGGATGATATGTGGTTGTAAAATGTATAAATATTAGGATGTTTATATTTTACCGTATGACAATTTTACCTTTGAAGATTTGTGTATTTTGCAGTCACGTGTTATCCATGTGTTCACTAATGTTATTTTTTGACGAATTTTGTTTTAAGAATTAACAACTGTCATTAAAATGAAAGATAAATAATTATTTTGTTCAAAATAAAATATTGGGGACTTAAATGTTAATAAAGAAAAAAATGTAAAATTATTTTGATAAATTACCCTTTTTTTTTAAAGTAGGGTCTATAACGTATAATTTAATGATCATACGAATATTTAAAAAAAAAAAATTCTGCAGGGATATTATCTTTTATACTTAAAATGCCTCTATATTTTGAATATTTGGCCAGGACAGTGGTTTTCTGTAGCATCGATTGACCCTCTATTGGATACTTTTATAAGTCCAAACATCCATATTTATAGATCGGGAGTGTAAGGGTGTAAAAACTTCTCGATTAATTAGACAGTAGTTTTGGCCTTCCAAAAATTAAAAAGAAAAAAAAGAAAAGGTACATCCACATTTATATTAGGTAATCAAATGTAGTCAAGATTATCAACGAGAAGGAAAAAGAAAATAAAATAAAAAAAAAAAACAAAAGAAAAGTAAAAGAATAAGGAGAGAAAAAATAAAAGGGAAAAACAATAAATTCATGTGAATCCTTTGATTTTAACGATTTAAGATTCAACTTTTTTCTTTTAACGATTTAAGATTCAACTTTTTTTCTACTACATTTTTTACGACATCTAACAGCACGTTTGAATCACAAATAGATTAATAACAATAAATAAATAAATAAAAAGAAAGAATCACAAATAGATTTTGACAAAAAAAAAAAAATAAAGAATCACAAATAGATAATTAAAACAAAATTGACAAAATAATTTAATAATCCACCGCAGTTTAGCGTCAGTGATAGAAATCTCATTTTGGGGTGGTTGTCTGCTCCCTCTCACTAGTAGGCTCAAATCCAGAATCGGCTCATCTAAGTTTGTCGTCAGATAGGCCCAGTCCTTTTACATTATTCTCTCTCCATCTACAGCATACACTCACATTCTGTTGAGGGTAAATTATGAATATAATTCTTATTGTTTACATATTTTTTTAAGTTAGGTCTTTAATATTTTTAAAAAAAATTATACTAGTTCTCAATATTTACAAAAATGATTCAAAATGGTATTTATTATTTAAAATTAGCGAATTTGATCCTTATTATTTTTCAAAAAAATTAATTTAGTCTCTATTATTTATTAAAAAAATTAATTTAATCTCCGTACGTAACCCCCCCCCCCCCCTCCCTCTTTGGGGACTCAATTGAATTTTATGAGAAATAATAGGGACTAAATTGGTTAGTTATAAATAATAAAGATAATTTTGAATTACTTTTGTAAACATTAGGGATTAATATGATTTTTTTAACGTTAAGGACTAACTTGAAAAAATGTATAAACAATAAGGACTATATGCATAATTTACCCTTCTATTGAAGTCAATCATGCATAAACGTGCACGACGTGTTGAAAACAATAAATAAATAAAAACTCATCTATAACAGTTTAGGCTTTAGATGAAATAATAATTTAATATAATATAAGAGTCCAAGTCATGGATTTAAGTCTTGCAATTATCTATTTAAAACATTAAAACTTCCTACATATAAGGCTCAAAATTGAATTTTGCCTGCAAGTGTGAAGGTATATTGAAGACAATAAATAATACAATAAACCTCTCTAACAGTTTAAGTCTTTAGATGAGGTGATAACGTAATCTCAAAAATAAATTATTTTAAAATAAATAACGCATGCATAATTGGATTTGTATAATGTTAGGAATGAGATTAATGGTGTTGATACAGGTATTTGATTTTCGCACTCAATATTCCAGATTATTTCATCACTCAATATCAGTGGCGGACCTATATGTATTGGAGGGTGTGCACATATTGGGAAAAAAAATATTTTTTATTTTATTTTTCTTTTAATAGAGAAACTATTATATTGGACACTTTGTGCACACTCTGTCCTCTCTCATTGTACGAATGCACACTTTAAATGTACGTGTCTTGATCCGCCACTGCTCAATATTTAAAATCATTTCATCGCTCAATGTTTCAAATCATTTTATCATAATAATATCATCATTTGAATGCTATTGATCTCCATCGAACATTAGAGATCCAAATCCAGTATAGTCTTTTTTTTTCCTGTTTAAAAATATTGCACGTGATTGGCTACAGTCTCTTACAATCTTCTCTTGGATCCATTAACATCTTCACAACAAAAGTGTCCCTTTTGTCTTCACCAAGTGTTATTCCACGCTCTCATATTGAAAACATAGCACATGAAAAGGTAATGATTCATCTACTCTTGGGGATCATTTTGAAGTCTTCATTCCTAGTACGTGTAGCTTGTGCTTGTTCTGAATTGTGTGTCTTCATATGGAAATTATGGTACATGTGACTTAACACATTTTCTTAATTTTCCTATTGGATTCACTTGGACCTAACCATAGCAACACATCAACCAATGTCCAAGGATTCACGGGAGTTGAAAATTAAGGAAGATTACAGAGTCAATCAAACGAGAGTAATTCTATCCTAATTGCTTTTGCAACTCAATTTGTCAATTGATTAATATGACGTCAAACATGCCTAAAGACGTGACCTCAATGAGCGGATAGAAGGAGAAGAGATTTTTGGATTATGGAGTAAAGCCTTCAATCACACTCTTGTGGTCACAAATTGCAGTAGATGCTTTCTATAACACTGACATTTTTCAAATTTACACGTGTAAGTTTGATATTATTGCCACTTTCATATGCTTTAACACGCAAATAAATTGTAATCTCAAAGGTAACTCTAATGGTAAAATGCTTGAGGTATGAAATTTTCTTTCAATGTTCTTTTACCGTAAGAATATGGTTGTTTTATGCTAGAAAACTTAGATGCGGGAATCCTGATCTTGATTGGGATCTTCTTGTTGAGAAATTGACGAATCTTTGCAGGAGAAAGTGCTTAAAATCAGAGCTTAGCAGAGTTGCCTTCTGCTCTTGTCTGTATCATGTATAAATTGAACGTAACAATCGAATTCATAATACGACCGTGAATTCGGAAGAACACATTATTGAAAAAATTATTTTAAATGTTCGGGAGAAAATTTATACTAACGTAAATATAGAGATAGTGTAGAGAATAGAATTTTGTGTACAGATTAAAACATCAGCTTCTTGTGAACTGATTGTTATATTTCTTGTTAATGTTTTTGAAGTGCAATGAAATGATATATTTGTCTAGCCAAAAAAAAAAAATTAAATGTACCCTCTAGCTCTCTCTTTTTCTCTCTCTCAAGGGTAAGTTAACTCATCTCACCATGAACAATTATGCAACTTTTTTTTTATTTTTTATTTTTATTTTTATGATGAGGATCAAAAATAATGGAAAATATTGTGTATAAACTTCATGGAAAATATTGGCTTAATACATGTTCTAAATCAATTAGAGGCCAGCAATATTTTCAATGAGAATGCATATATTTGAATTTTTTTTGACTTATTACCCGATCATTTTACCTAATCATTAATAGCAAGCAATAATGCAACTTATGTAGATATTTATGGAGAAAAGATTTGGATGATGAGCACGTGAGGCTTCAGAAACGCCAACGGCGCTGTCAAAGTGTGGCATGTGAGGCAATGATGCAACTAAATTATTGCTTTGTGACCTACCGTTTTCAGATATGTATCTTACTGCTCCACATTGTAAGATCCATATAGCGCCTGTTAAAGATGTTATTGGAGACAGTTTTGGTCTATCACTTGGCCCCCCTTCTACAATTCTCTCCCCCATCAACCCATCAAATTGTATTGCCTTCTTCCCCTTAATTTGCTCCATCTTTTTGCTTAATGTGATTCAATCAAGAATGACACTTCATCTGCCTCACCCTACAAATGTCAAATTAACAGAGAAAGTATAGGGCAAGATTTAAAACGTTAATGAACTCTACATGTTTGTTTTTAGTGTATGAGTCTCATTCATTAGTGGAGTCCACATTAATAGAGAAACCATTTTTGAAAGTGTAATGTCATATGACAATTTACCAAAAAAAATGTCACATGACATATTTATACGTACAATTTCTTCTTATTTTTCAAGGGCGACACTAAAGGGGACCAGTAGGGGCTCCAGCCCCTCCAAGGTTTTTAATTTTTAAAAAATATTTATGTAGTATCGTTTAAAAAAAATTATCGGTACCTTCTATTTTTTAAAAAAATCTATGCAGTATTATTAAAAAAATATTTTAACCCCTAATATTAAATTCATAGTTCCGCCCTTATTATTTTCTACCTTTTTTTAGACCTTAAAGTTATATGAACAAGGAATAATTGTAGTATAGTTTTGTACTACTAAGTACTAAGCACTATAGCTGACTTTGTACAATACATTTTATGGTAATCTAGTTCGGCACAATTATTGCACCGGGCCTTAAAAAGAAACGAATTATTGAGCTTCAGGAGGAAAGTGTGATTTACCATTTACCCAACAAGGATAATGTTTAGGAAAAGAAAATACTGAAATTGATTACTCAAAACCGAGAATTTTTTTTTTTTGTTAAGCTATTAAGTATCATTTCATTAAACTCTAAAAACAAATAAATACAAGGAATGAAAACATCTACCAAAAACTCAAAACTAACATAATAATACATTTAAGTTTTAATAGTCACAAAGGGTTCTATTGTTAAGATCATTATTAAATTATTTATGAGCAAGTATTTTTAGTCTAATATCTTCACGAATCTTTGTTACAATTTGGTCCACCGTTGCAACTCCATTTAAGTTTCGAGATCTTGAAGATCACAAAATTTATAATTAAGATATCTGACGTAGAAATCCTCGATTAAATAAAGTGGGCATCAACAACCCGAATAGTCAGAAGGTAGAGATGATGAAATGAGTTTGACGCATTGTTGTGATATTAGCTAAAAATACTTCGACTCTCTAATCAATAATAGGAAGGGAATAATATGAGTAAATAGAAAAATGCCCTTTATACCAAACTATTGATGAACACAATATATGGGGTTGAGAAAAAACTTGTCACCAAATATCATGGAATAATTACACCTGCTCATGTGTAGGTATCTTATGAGTAAGGTCATCACTGATAAGTAGCTACTGTCTACTTGTGTGGATATCCAAGCAAGGTAAATCTCTGTGACCTTAACTTGATGTGGTTTTAACCAAAAAAAAAAAAAAAAGTCTATGTGGTAATTTAGAGTTGTGATTCCTAATAAAACTAAGTCGAATTGACTAATACTAATCAAGTCTGCTCAGCACATGAAAGTTTTGATTGAGTTGGTTGGATTTAGTTGTTCTACAATTCTATTTTTTATTATTTCATACAATACTTTTCTTGATTGATGACATATGTTATTAAATCTCATTTATAGAACACATTAATCTTAACTTTTCAACTATGATTAAAAAATATTAAATACGAAATTTGTTAATCCTTAGGTTTCATACCGAAAGTATTTGAAAAGTTTTGATAACAACAAGCATATAATGTGTAAGAAGAACGTATATGCATTAAGTGTTATGTGCATTAAGTGAGGGGGAGTCAAAGACTTTATGTGTGCTTCATTATTTAAACATTACTCACTTGACATATAATGTATTGAATGCATATGTGAGGGGAGTTATGCCTTGAAAACTCCATATTAATACTATATGTGCTTAACTTGTCTATTGTTGTTGTTATAGTATAGAGTGATTTGTCATCACCAAAAAGAGGGAGATTGTTGGCCTTATGCCTAAATATATGATTTTGATGACAACAAATCAAGGAAAATTAGATTTGTAAGTATATTTGTGCTAATGTGTTTATATGCTTAAATTACACACTTGTTGGCTTTTGTGCATTAAATGTATGTATCATTTTAAACCAAATTGTTCATTAATATTTTGGCTCATGTGGATATATGTACTAATGATATTATGAACCAAAATATATTATGGATGCTTGGTGTTAAAAGATGAAGAGAATCTTGCATGAAGAGGTAAATGGTTGTGATTAAACAATTGATGCAAGATTGAAGAAGATGCAAATTATGTTGGCCATTATTGTATACACGAGCAAGATCACCACAAGTATGAAGAAATAAAGTCTTGAAGAGCTAAAGAAGTGAAGATCATATTCCAAGAATCAAGACTTTAAGACATGACGATAAAGTGGTGTTATAAGGATGAAGACATGGCGATATAAGGGATAGCGGCTTAAAAATATCGTTTGTCTTAGGTATGCATTTTTATGGTTCAAACTCTTGATAATTTTTCAAAAATATTTTTATATCTTTCCTCAAGAATTTTAAAAAGATTTCAAAAGGTTAAATGGGTTGGAACATCTTTTGAAAAAATATTCTTAAAAGGTCTAAAACAATTTCTCTTCAAATGATTGAATTTTCGGTTGAAAATGTATTTTAAATTCTTGATTACAAAAATCAGTTTTAATCTTTTCAAAATAGTTTGAAAAATGTTTTAAAGTGCTAAAAAAGTTGGAAACACTTTAGAAGAAGTGTCTTTGAAGTGCCCAAGTGTTTAGTCTTCAAATAAATAAATTTTGGGCTCAATTTTGCAAAGTTGAAAATCTGGCACTATTTGACACTATTCATCCGGTCATGATACCAGTCGCGATGAACACAACCGGTAACAAGACCACCTTCTAGTCAGAGTGGTTGCAATTTTACCAGGCTTGATATCAGTCGCAGTGAACACAACTGGTAACATGATCGAAGGATTGCGAATTTGAAAAACTAGTTTTTGCAACATTTCCTATAAATTCTAAACCAACCCATTTCATCAAACAACTATTCCAACAACTCCAAAACATTATATATTGATTCTATGCTTCAAATTTCATAGATTTCAATCAATATACACCAAGTTTGAGCTTTAACTTACAAATCTAATGAACATTCAAAGATTTAAATTGTATTATCTACTCATTGAGAAGTTTTGATTATTCTTCTTTGTACTATCATTCAAATACTCAAATCTTTGTATTGTATACACTCTTGGGCTCTAGATTAGGATTGAGAGAATCTTCATAAAGAGAAAAGTGCGAAAAAATCATTTGTGGACTCAAAGGAAGAGGGATAGTAGGTTGGAGCTTTACCAATATTTGAAAAAGCTTGTGTTTTCTCGTGTACTCAAGAGAAAATTGTTGTAAGTTGGTTTGTGCTTCACCAATATTTGAAGAAATATTGATTTAGTAGAGTTTAGAAAATCCTAAGGAGATGAAAACCTTAGGTGGTAGACTAGACCTTCGAGAGTTCGAACCACTTGAAAATACCGAGTTTGATTTCAATCTTCCTACTCCATTTACATTCATTGTCATATATATTGTTTAGAGTATTTAACTTGCTTTTGTGTGTGATTTTATTCATCATAACATCTTTTATCTAGTTATTCTCACAAGGTGTTTGATAAATTGTCTCAAAGAGGTTTTTGTGGGTTGTAGTAAATTTTTAAATACAGTAGAACCTCTTTAAATTAATACTCGATAAATTAATAATATCTTTTAAATAATAAAAATGTCTTGTCCCGACTTGAGACCAGTATAAAAAATTAATAATTTCGATAAAATTATAAGACAATACATTTAAAATATTTTCTTTGTATTTTATCGACCCAAATATTTCATAAATTAATAATTAGCTAAAGAGTACATAATAAATTAACTATAAAGTTTTCTCAAAATATGGATCAATAATAACTTGTCTTTTGTTGAATTTCAAATCTAGCTGAATCTCATTTTTAATTGTGCGCAATGCGCCTAAAATATCTAATCCTATTAAATTAGATTTTTATGTTCTATTCTCATTAGACTTTTCTACTTATTTTTTTAAATTGGCCCAAAAAAATATGATTCGCTTTTCAAAAGAGATAACATAAATATAATATGTTTACTATTAAGCTAAAAAAATTAAATATTTTGATAAATTAATAATTATTAATTTTTCGATAAATTAATATCTCACCAAATTAATAGAATTTAGCAATCCCAACGCTATTAATTTAAACAGGTTATACTATAGTAATACTTTGCTATAATCTTAATTCACCCTGCTTTTAAGATTATTTGCTACTAACAAAATCTAAACTACCATATTTATTAGTAAATAAATATGGAAGCATATGATTTTTTTTGTTTAAAAGAAAATAACTATTTTTCTGCTCCAAGAACAATAATTCTGAAAAAATAAAAGAAAAAAAATACGAGAACAAGTTGGAAGCTTTCAACCTATATATTTTTTGTACTCCAAGAAATATGTTTTTGTTAGTGCTTGAAGTATATGTTAGAAAACAATATAGAAGTTGGACAAGAAAAAAAATTGAAGCCAATAGATTTTTTCTCCAAGTTATTCGATTTCTTTTTTTTCCTTTTTTTTTTTATAAAAAAAAGAAGTCATATGATATTTGTTTGAGTTAATTCGTGTTGATGCTATAGAGTTAGTAGCTTTAAAATGATAAAAGTTGGACAAGAAAAAAATGAAGCCTTTAGATTTTTTTTTTCTTCAAGTCATACGAATTTTTTTTTCTTTTTTAAAAAGAAGCCATATAATATTTTTTTTGATTTGAGCTTTCAACTTCTTCTTGCGTTTTTTTTTTCCCTGGAATCTTTGTTCTTGGAGCAGAAAAAAGGTTGTTTGCTTTTCTCTCTTTTTTGTTTTTTTAGAATCATATGCTTTCATATTTTGTTCGCTAATTAAATATGGTAGTTTAAATTTGGTCAAGATTAATGTGGTCTATAGATGAGATCTAGTGACACGTACTATTAATCGAAAGAAGTATTATATAGAATTGTAGATAATAAAATTGTAGAGAAGCCAAACTAATCCGAATTCAATATTTTAGGATAGATGAGCTTGGATTAAGGACCAAATTTGGCCATACAACTACTTCATTGAGACATATGCACACACACATGAATGGTGTATAAACTAAAAAGTGCTCGTCCAGCCTTGATGTTCCAAATGCTCCCCGACATTTTTCCTATACCACCTAAAGTATACACCAACATTAAGTCCCTGGCAAATTTTATTTTTTAATATATTACGTGTGTGTTGAGCTTATTGGCCAAATGCATTGATGGGTGGAGACAAGCAATCTTTTCGACAAAAAAAAATGAAAAAGAGAGACAAGCAATCTGTATGGAGGATCCTGTACAAGAACCAACAGTCTGTATACAAAGGATCATGTATATGTAGTGCATGCATTTTATGTTGGCAATGAGGCCCCATGTTTACTCATTCTTTTTTGAGTAAATGCTCCCATTAGTCTTCAATGTTTTGTTGTTGTGATATTTTGGTCCTAATCCTTAAAGTTAATTTAGTGAAACACCGTTAATTCCAATAGCAAAATCCATCTATTTTCTTACGATTTTTATTATGTGGCTGGTATGAAACACCATGTAAAACATAGAAGAAGAATATTCATGTCTTAGATTCATGGCCAGCCACGACATAAAAGCCGTCAAAAAAAAAAATAGATTTTGTTATCGGGATTAACGGTGTCTAACTAAATTAATTTTAAGAACTAAAAGGTTCATTTTTAAAGATCATGGATCAAAATGTCACAATGGCAAAACATCAAGGATCAATGGAGTCATTTACTCTTTTTTCTTTTGAATGACGTAAAAATTCAGTTGGCGGAGTCTGATTACTAGATTATTCGATGGAGCTCTAATCACCAACTGGTAAACTCTTGAATGCAGTAGTATACTCCCACATGTACCAGGTCAATTAAAAACAAAACTTTATAACAGTGAAAAATAATAAATTCGCAATCTCATAAAAATGATTTCGTCTCCTACTACTGGACCATACCGTTGGAGGATCCTTTACAAGAACCAACAGTCTGTATACAAGTATTTTTGTATATGTAGTGCATGCATTTTATGATGGCAATGAGGCCCCATGTTTACTCATTCTTACTAAGGTTTTTCGATAAAGAGCTACATGCTAGCACAAGTTGAGCTGGAAAAAGAAAGCTATGGTCAAAGAAACTGACCAACCAAAATTTATGGCACCAACTAGGCTTCCTCCATCATTTGAGGCATAAATATCTTATATATATTACCACCTTTTCCTCCTATTCGGGTTCCTTTTATTTATACAGTCTCGCTTGGTTGGAAATAGATCTATTCATAATTTCATTATATCATAATATTATTAATATTATAAATATGATTCAACAATTATAAATTATTAATATAATTATGATGAAATAACATAAATAATTTATAATTATTATAATATTATAAAAAAAGTCTTACTCGTTTTGCTGAGCTTTAACTAGGAATATAATACCACTTAGCTCCTAGATTTTCAAATTCGGCGCATTAAAGTTGTGATTGTCAAATATTTAGTTGGTGAAGAATCTTGATGAGGATCAAGATCATCATCAATACTTGCACGAGTGGAGGGATTAAATTCAAAGGATACTTTATCCTTGAGCTGGAAATGTGATGATTAACATTGAAAAGGATAAAGTTGCAAAGTTATCAAACTTAGACTTTTGTTTTTTACTTAATAATCACGAACATGATTAGCGAAGCTCTCAAAACTTTGTAGCACTTCACGAGACATGTACCTGTGTACATTGTTGATGGCTTCGATATAAATTGATTTTGTGAGATTTGTGATGATTCTTCTCTATGAGAGATGAGAGTGGTGAAGGTAAAAAAAGTGTTGAATATAATAAATAATAGAATAATTTTTTTAAAAAAGTTTAAATTTTTAAATAATGTGGTCACTTAACATGATATTAGAGTTTAGGCACTAGAAATGGCATAATTTAAAATTTACTGTCACCCATTTAAAAATATTAAAACTGTCCAAATGTAATTAAAGTTCGAAAACTAATACTTGTGAGACGTGTTGAATATAATAAATAATAGAATAAATATATCTTTAACAGTTTAAACTTTTAGATGAAATAGTTCTTTAACAAGAAAAAAAAGAGTTGTAATATTAACAAGAAGACAGAGAGTTGTAATATTTTCTACGGCGCGATGTAGCATGAAATTTATTAAGTCGAATAAGTCAGAACATATACAAAAGGATGGAATAGAAGACTTTATAGTAACTTATTATTGATTCCTTTTCTAAAAAAAACATTTTATATATAGAGATATATGAGTGTAAAGTAGTGATATTTCCCCTTTTTTTTTGGTATTTCATTCCTCTCATTGATATTGTCAAGTATTTCATCTTTTAATTCTCAAAATCCATATTACCTTTCAAAAAGTTAAAAGAAATTATGGAATTGCTAAATTAAAGCATATTTTATATTAAAAAGGTGCGAAGGAAGATTTTGTTACTCTATACAAAAAGTATACTTTATGTTTGGGAGAAGTATTTATTAACTAAATCGACGAAGAAGAGCAAACATAACAAAAATACATTTTCCCTCTTTTTTTATTATATATTATTTAATCAAAGGGCTCCTATATAAAAATCAAGAGAATTACTGAAAAACCAAAATATATCCTTGATTAATATTACCTTTATTTGGTAAAGTTATTTATAATAAAAGAAAGAACCAAAAGGTGATGTCAAAATGAACTAATTAGTGTTTCGTGAAATATAAAACCAAAAGGTGATGCCAAAATAAACTAATTAGTGTTTCGTGCAATATGAAACCAAAAGGTGATGTCAAAATGAACTAGTTGGTGTTTCTTGGAATAAGAATTTTATCATTTCATTTCAATTGGTTATGGAGAATGAAGGGCTCTAAGTTAACAAAGCAAGAGATCTGATATCACTAAGCTTTAATAGAGAAAGGGTATTTTTAAGTGGATTTGATGTTAAAGGCCGAACATGTTTTTAATCATAATTCCTAAATGCTAGTATACCTAATCTAGTCTTAGGGTGTCTAGGCCAATGAAATATTTTGCCTTGACTTTGACTTAGCTACTTATGCTCTTTTTCTTTTTCTTTTTTTTTTCACCGAACACACACTCTTAATAAAATTATATTAGATTTACCTTAATATTATGAATATTATGTATAATAACTCTCTCCAACACATATTTAAAATCAATTAATGACTAAATTATATTTATAATAAAAAAATATAAGTACAAATTTAAAATTTTTAATTATAATAAATTGTTACCGACCCGATTATTCTTCCAACACTTATTAAAGGGCCACTTGTCCTTTCCAATCTCATTGGTCTATTATCCTACTACGAGGATGAGTCTTTTACTCATCATAGCTACGCAATTTGAGGGTTGATACCATATAAACCATCCTACTTGTCATAATTATTCCCGCAAAACAATAACAACTTGCAACTTCAGATGGCTAAACTATTACTTACATAATACTTTAAATTATCCCTTCTATAGTACAACCATAAAGTCTTGCTAAGATCTAAGGTCACGTGTTCAAATTTTGTTGCTCTATGTAAGAAATTAAGATAAAAAACATTATATCAATTTTTTGTTTTTGTTTTTAATAGAATAGAAGTATAAATTTGTGAGCTTGATATACCCGGACATACTTAGATCTCTACACTTAATTTTTTTTTTCAAGGTCATACAAAAATTTAACAGTTTTGAAACTAAGTTTCGATCGTATTATTACATATACATGCTCTTCTTATGTCAAAAGTGTTAAAATATAAATAAAAATCAGGACAAAGACAAAAGGAGTCACACTATTGTAAGTCTAAATATTATAATCAATTTGTCATCCGCACTATAATAGAGTAATTATACAAGTAATTTATTCTAAAAGAACAATGAATAAAATTTTCTTAAATACTATTGACTCATATGTAATAGAAAGGAAGAGTGAATTATTGTAGGTCCATTACCGACCGGCTCGAGACTAAAAAGAGCTAATAAAAGAATTCCGTGTAAACTTCACACTGAAGATTATGATAAGTCACTGTTATATCATTCTATCCTATTGTTGGAGGTAAGGCGTTAAAATTTTGCAAGATAGAGAAAGGAGAGAGAAACCTTGGATTCAAAAAGCCTCCTTTTCTATTATTGTTTACTTTCTCTCTCTCTCTCTCTCTCTCTCTCTCTCTCTTCATGATTAAATATAAACAAGCTCGATCCAAGCACAGAATGTAGCTCTCTGCTCTCCATATTCCCATTTCTCTTCACTTTGCATTTGCACCATTTGGATCAAACCCTACAACTAAAATACTTTCATCAACCCAGCAACACCATTTTCATCATACTCACCCACTGCAACTTTAGAGAGAGAAACAAGTTGGCTTTAGAGAGAGAAAGCTTGAGCTTACCTTAACCACCATTCCAATACCAACTTAATATTAACTCTAGAACATCCCATTACAGTTCAAATGGGTGTACGTTGCTCCAAGTTAGGCCTCTGCTGGTGGCCTTCAAACCTCAAATCCAACGTCCCTTATTCCTCTGATCTTGGTAGCCATCACCTCCTATACATACGTCTGTATATATACACATTTCTGTATCTATAAATGCATATATGTTACTTGGTTATTGTTGTTGAAACTTTTTTTTTTTTTTTTTGGAAGAGAATGAAGGGCTGAAATTACCGGCATTTAAAGAATATAGTTTCGAGGAGCTTAAGGTTGCCACGTCAGCATTTTCTGAAGACAATATTGTATCAGAACACGGCGTGAAAGCGCCCAATGTTGTCTACAAGGGTCAGCTGGAGTCTGACGGCCGTTTGATTGCCGTTAAACGCTTCCACAAGTCCGCCTGGCCCGATTCTCGCCAGTTCCTCGTTAGTTCTTTCTCTTTGTAATTTTTGTGATATCTCGTTCCATATTGGTTTAGTAAAGTATTTGTATTTAGTTTATCGTCAACATCGGTTTAAGTATTTTGGGCGAGTAGATTAGGCTCCACGTGTTGAGAGGCTAGTAGTCAGACCTTGTCACTACAACTTTATCTTTTGATAATTAAGATAATACTTAGCCAATGTGATTATTATTGCTGTAGGATATGTGTAGAAATAAGTGATTAATGTGTTTGAGTATGTATATAGAGATATCATGTCTCAGTTGATTGTTGTTGTATTGGATTGGTTTTAGGAGGAGGCGAAGGCGGTGGGGCAGTTGAGGAACGAGAGGTTGGCGAATTTGATGGGGTGTTGTTTTGAAGGCGATGAGAGATTGCTCGTGGCGGAGTTTATGCCTAATGAAACTCTATCGAAGCATTTGTTTCATTGTAAGTGTTTTTGGTTTACTCGTTCGGTTTCTAATAGCAATATTCAAACTTGCAGTGTACTTGAATTTAGTGTAAGAGTTTTGGCTTCTCAAGTTAATGAAATAGTGATTGTATTTTATTGGGAGATTCTAATCTTTTGAAGTCAAGCCAGGGTCAGTAAGATAAAAGAGATTAAATGCTACATTTAATTGTATAAAAAATCGGCTAGATTTTCCCAAAAATTGAATCTTGGATAAGTCTAGAATGACGTTGATTTTTTGTCGAAATTGCTACAACCTAGTCAAGGTCATGGACACATAACATTTGATAGGTCAAGGAGCGCATTATAATTTCTGAAGTCATTACTTAAATACATAACAACATAATGCATGTTTTTGTTCATGGTTTTAGAATTTGCAGTAATGAATATTGTTTAATTGATAAAGGGGATAAACAACCGATGAAATGGGCAATGAGGTTGAGAGTGGCTTTTTATTTGGCACAAGCGCTGGACTACTGTAGTAGTAAAGGGCGAGCACTATATCACGACCTCAATGCTTACAGAGTTTTGTTTGATCAGGTACTTTCCTTCAGACACCCTGTGCTACCTTTTGAACTCGACGTTAATCTTTTCTTGTTGTAATGTTCAACCATTTTTATTGTGTCTACTCCTTATCTGAATAACATGTGACAGGATGGTAATCCCAGGCTGTCTTGCTTTGGCCTGATGAAGAATAGCAGGGATGGAAAGAGCTATAGTACAAATTTGGCTTTCACCCCTCCGGAGTATCTAAGAACAGGTATAGCAGTACTCCAAAAAAGAATTGCTTATCCTATGTTGTTTTCTGATCACTGATGAGCATGTGAAGAGCCCTCTGGATATCTCTTTGAGGGCCATCATCACACATTGCATTGTAAAAAAATCACATCAGATTTGTAAGTAATTGGCAAATGGTTCTGCTTCAATTAGACTATTGAGAAAAGCAATCTGTAAGATCCCCAGCCACATTTGGGTTTAGTGAGATTTTTATCTGTCTAGGTTTCCCTTTGATTCTGAGTTACACTAGATCATTGCCTAGTTGCAAGGTGTGTCCAGTTCAACCATTATATTAGATATGTGATGTCCGTTTTCAAATTGCAGCATGAGATGACCTCAAAATTACATGGAGACTTGAGTCTTTTTTAGCATATGAGATCAGTTGGCTTTGATTTTATGCATTTGTTTTTCTAGATTATGTCATAATAAAACAAGCTTATTTTATGTAGCTTCATTTTGTTACTGTCAATCTGACATCATTGCTTTTGACAGGTAGAGTGACTCCGGAAAGTGTAGTGTATAGTTTTGGCACCCTATTGCTTGATCTTCTCAGTGGAAAACATATCCCACCGAGCCATGTAAACACTGATTTCTCTCTTGAGACTTGAAGCAATTGTGTATTTTCCTTCTAAATTGATCATTGAAACTATTGAGCAGTAGGAAATAACGTCCTGATAAGAATTATCCACATCATGGTACTTATGTGTACACAAATTCCCATGGTTATTCCAAACGTGTAAGTGAAACAAAGATTTACAGCAAAGATGTGAATGCTGTAAACTGAAACAAAACTTTTTGATTCAAACTAACATGAAAGCACTCACAGTAACTTTAAGCTTAACTCATGTTTAGAATGCTAATTTCTCTGCCAATATTAATGCACTTCTTGACAGCACATTTGCTGGAAGTTTTAGAAAATCAACTTAATTTAGTTCAATAATGTCGTAATTGGAACTTGATTTACATGGCTCTTGTACTGAAAATTGAAACTCATATAAATCCTCCATAGTAACTGAGATATGAACGATTTGATTTGGTCGATTTTCATCCTACCATTAGTTGTTTCACTTATCAAAAACAGAATAAGAAAATGTCAGGTCCGTACTTTTAGCAAAATATTCAATTACTGTGGTAGGAGATACAATAACTTTTTGAACTGCTGTCTAATTGTTGTTTGTAAATTCCTGTCCCATAATATGCCATCTAAGATAGTTTCATTTTTTACGTGTATTACAACTAGCAAGGTATCTTATCAAGGAAAAAAGAAGGCTTTTACTTTTTTAAGATGAAATTAGCGCTGAAGGAGATATATTAGCTTTATGAATTTTTATTTATAATGAAGCAAGCAAATACTGGAACTTATATTAATGAATTCTGCCAAGAACTTCAAGTCTATGGATGACTTCATCCATGAGTTATACCCACCAACTACATTTTTTGGGCTTTAGATGTAAAAAGGAAGTAGGCGAGTCCTAACCGATGAATATCTTTTTCCTTTCAGAATGTCTAGAAATTTTCAGTAAGGATTATTGTGTCTTTCGGGATTTGGATAAAATGAATGCATGCAAATTTAACTGGTATTCCCTTCTTTGCAGGCACTTGATTTGATACGGGCAAAGAATTTTCAGATGCTGATGGACTCAAATTTAGAGGGTCATTTCTCAAATGATGATGGAACTGAATTAGTGCGGTTAGCTTCACGCTGTTTACAGTATGAACCTCGTGAGAGACCAACTTCTAAGTCCCTTGTGACCTCTCTTGTGTCTATTCAAAAAGAGAAAGTGGTATGTCTCATATGATAACTAATCTTTCTGGAACATGTTTATGCATATAAGTTGCCATGATAATATATTTCTTTCTTCTGCAACATTTAAGACAATCACGGAGAGTGATTCTCATTACATGCAGAGTGATTACTCTTTGTGTAACTTTTTTGTTTGTGTCAATTACTTTCCTGGCATGGATCCCTTGTGCAGTTGTAAACTGTTCCCTCAATCAAGTGAAGACTTAGATCTTGCTACTCAGGATCTTGAAGTAAATATAATAGGATATACCTGACTGTGATTATGTGCTAAATTTTTATACTATACTGCTAAACATGAAATTTGCTTGCTGAGATCTTATTCATTAAGATAGTGTTTACTTGAATAATTGCCATATCATTTGACCTACTCGAGCTTTATAGGTGCCTTCATATGTTTTGATGGGTATTGCTCAAGAAACTGAATCTTCTATGGATATATCAAAATTATCTCCCCTTGGTGAGGCTTGCTTGAGATTAGATCTAACAGCCATACACGAAATACTGGAGAAGGTTGGATACAAGGATGATGAGGAGATCACAAATGAGGTTAGTATTTCGAACCCGACTCTTCTACATTGAACCTTTTGCTTGTCAGAAGACAATAAATTACTAGGGAAGTGAGAGGGCGGGTTACTGGTTCTCAAGTGTACATATCTAATAGACTGGGTCAATTATGAGTGAATCATCTTTGTTGCGCTGCATTTTCTAGTTCAGCTCTAGCAATAAAAGAATACGTTATAAACACTTGATAATTCTATTCTCTGTAATTTGCTCAACTCTTATTATAGATGCTTATGCACTAGGAACCTTCCAGGGTCAGCTGAGCTGGTTAGGCTGTTCTTAGAGACTCTGGTATCGTATAATTGTTACATAATATAGTTCATTTGGTGAAACAAAAATTTATAAAGTAGAGATTAAAATCATCAAAAGTGGGCCCGGGTCTCTTTGTTAACATTTTTAGAGACTCTGTACTTTTTAGAGACCCGGGCCCACTTTTGGTGATTTTAATCTCTATTTTATGAATTTTTGTTTCACCAAATGAACTATATTACGTAATAATTATACGATACCAGAGTCTCTATTTTAGAGATTCTGATAAGAACAGCCTTAAGCGGTTAAGGCCACATCTTGAATTGAAAGCTCCCCCCTCTTGCCTGAAGCTGGAGGGGGAACTAAGTGGGGGGCTCAGATCCCAGGGTTGGACCTGAAGGGTCCCTCATCAAAGAAAAGAGGCTTATGCACTCAGATTTTGTTCCCTGCTTATTTGGATTGTAGCAAAAACTTTTCAGAATTCATTTTTTCTTTTAAACAGAAAAGATCTATGGTATGACAATTGGGTGTTATAATATGAAACGGATACCAACTCTTTGTTGATTTCATATAGTACCACCGACCTTTTGACTAATTTGTTCTGAAGAGTTTCTTTCATATGTGAAACTTATGTAAAAATACTTTTACTTTTGCAGCTTTCTTTCCAGATGTGGACAAGTCAAATACAGGAGACTTTAAATTGTAGAAAGCATGGTGATATTGCATTTCGATCTAAGGACTTTATAACAGCAATCGATTATTACACAGAGGTAGGCAATTCATCTCTGGGTATGAGCTCTTATTTATACAAGGTTGGGATTGGACATGAATCGAACTGGAATAAGACATCATTTCAGAAAGTTTTCCTTCATCTCAATACTACTATGCAAAAAGATTCTGAGAATCATAATATGGTAAAGTAAGAAAGAACCTATCGTCTGAGACTGAGTATGGAATGAACAAATATTCGATCCTGGTTGCACTAGTTAATAAGAGATACAAGGGATTGCTGCTTGAAATGAATCTAGTGATATGATTAAGAGAAACCTTTCTGTCACTGCCTACTGCAGCTGAACTTTACCCCCCCTCCCCCTCCCCCTCCCCCCCCCCCAAGTAAGTTGGCAGAAATTCGCATATCAACTGGGACCAGTATAGTTTTGAATAAGCTTCCACTCAGCAGGACTAGTACGTTGGTAACAGATTTATGTTTTTCTTTGATGTTCAACAGTTTATCGAGAGTGGAGCCGTGGTATCCCCGACCGTGCTAGCCAGACGCAGCTTGTGTTATTTGATGATCAACAAACCACAAGAAGCTCTTGGAGATGCTATGCAAGCACAATTAGTATCTCCTGATTGGCCCACTGCCTTCTTTCTCCAAGCAGCTGCTCTATCGAACCTAGGAATGGACAATGACGCCAAGACAACGTTTAAGGATGGCGCAACTCTCGACGCCAGAAGATAAAAGATTAAATATGTATAGGCTTTTTTTTTTTTCCCCCTCTTTCCCTTCTCCTATTGATATTTCGTTGTACCAATCTTTGTATTTAACTGAGGCAGTTGATTGTTGGCAGCATTTAAAAGCATTGATCATAAGATTCATTTGTGGGTTGGTAATATTAGGCTTTCATTTGTTTCCCTGCATGGAGCAGAACTGTACTGGCCTCTTCAGCTATAAGAGTTAAGGTTCTTAATGTAGTTCCTGCTTGCCATGGATGAGGAATGTCGGCTATCATGAGTAGCCATCCCCCCTTTCGAACGTCACATCAATCAGGGTGGATCTACGATTTTTTCAAGTGAAAGCTATAACATAGTTTAATGACCATACGAATAACTTTTTTTTTTTTTTTTTCAGTGAAGCCTCGTTGATTTCTAAAGTAAAAATACCTATATTATTTTGAAAACATTTAAGGGCTTTTAGTGGGATTTAATTAGTAGTTTTAGACTAAAAATTCTAATATAATTAAACAGAATTCGGGGTGAATGGGGGCTGCATATCTAGATTCGCCCCTGGAATAGTACAATTTTTCTTTGAATAATCGTTCCAGTGCAATATTACGGCAACTTTGGTAAGGAAATGATTCAACAACATAATCAACAAGGTAATGGAGGTTTCAAGAAAAATTCTTATTCAAAATGTTAAGAGTATTAGGTTTCAAAAATAAAATTCTTACTCAAAATGTCAAAATTTCACAAACTGTATGAATCATCAAATAAAATAAAACCGCCACTAAGTTTGTGAAAAATAATAATCTCAGCTATCTCAGGCAGCAAACCTATTAAGTGACAAATTGTTGTATAATCTGCTACAGTCTCCTCTATTTACATTGCAGGCCGACCAGAACTAAGTATTTGCCCGATGATATTTGTCACCTGAGAAGAACAAGTAATTGATGAGAATATTGAAATATCTCACTCGCAGAAGATTCATCTTCTAAAATTCCTAACACATTTTGAAGTGCCCAACGGGCGCAAGAAACCAATTCTCAATTTATTTTTAAAAATGCAATCGAGAATCCTTATAATTCACGATTCAAAACAAAAAAATATTTCGATTCACGACACGTATCATTTCACAACTATGAGTGTACATGACACTTCACTATATGGTTAGGAATGAAAATGGGAAGGTGCAGGATCAAGAAGAAGGAAACACTCGGAGTTAAGCTTGCTTAATGCTTCTTAATCCCCATTTTCATACACTTAGAAAGAAGTGGAGTTGGCAATGGCAGCCATAGTCCACTAAAAGTCTATTTTATTAATTTACCGCCTCATTTAAAAATATGGGTTTATTTATTTATTGTTTTTAACACGTCCCCACGTGTAGGGGGATTCGTTTTTAGCCTTATACATAGACAATTTTAATGTCTTTAAATGGGTGGTGACGAGACCTAAACCACAACTATTTGGTGATTTGGACATACTATGTTAAATGACCACTTCATTTAAAAGTTTAAATAGTTAGAGAGGAGTTTATTGTATTATTTATTGTCATCAAATTTATTGTCATCAAACTGACGAGCCTCAAATAGGACAACTCAACATGGTAATTTTTAATGAATTCACCTAATAACACTTCATATTTATACTTCTTTTACTCATCAAATAGACATATATGGGATATATTGTTCAACTAAAATAGAAACGAGCAAATATCTTGAAAAAAATAAAAAGTATTCATTATGATACCTGCCAATATTTTGAAACACAGCGATCTACGCAGCTCGTTTCACCCATGTTTAGATCACCCTCCTTGTACCTTCACAGCAGGGGATGAGAAAGCAGGCTATCTCTCAGTATAGTATTATGAAACCAGTCAAGTGCTTATTACTTTTAAAAATAAATCAAGAATCAGAAAGAAAAACCTCATTCTACAGTGATTTAAATTGGAGAATCGGAAAATAAAAATCGATACCTTTTCTCGATGCACTTGTTAAAACACGTCTGTGTAAGCCTGCATTATAACAAAAGATGTGAAATTTTGATAATTCAGTGTTAATATGGAAGCATTGCTGTCAAAACAAGATTTCCTTTTTTTTTTTTTTTTTTTCCTTTTCGGGGGTATTACTTTCTTTATGTAAAAAGATGGCCAGAAATTATAATCTTAATAAATGAAGATTCTTTCGTCCGGTTAACAGGACCATGCAGGTGTTCCTCAAATGTGAGAGGTGAGAGGAGTGGAAATTCTTCCATCCAGCTGGTCTGGTTAGCGAGATGACATCTCTTGTCTAACTTAAATTAATCCCATCGAAGTTCTATTGATGATCAACTTAACAGTGCCAGATGCACAAGAGCATTTTCTTCAAACAATCTCTAGTTAGTCGTAAGTGGGAGCTTTAATTTTAGACATCACACATAGTTTCTGTTGTACAGGCCATGAGAAGGAGGCGATGCACTAAGTTTTAGGAAGACATAAAAAGTTTGATAACACAATACAAACCAACAACAGGAAAATGGGGGGAAAAAAAAAAGAATTGTGTACCGTGTTATCAAGTAGAGTTACACTGAGCAGTTGAGATTCTGGAACTTAAGATAAGGGATTCGGCACTTCAGATTTTGCAAGTTAAAGCCTTTAGGATCATCTCCGTTCTGTTCTAATTGTCAAAATCAAACAACACAAGAATCTTTCCATCTCTAGAGCCTAGGAAAAGGATCTTTTGCGTATGACCGAAACACTACTAAGCTCGACTAATTTAATAACCAAACATCAGTAACTTGTTGAACTTTCTGGATTAGGGAATTTGTTCTACTTTCGCTTCTAACTCGGCAACAACGGTTTGGAAGGTGTAAAAATCCACTTTTGAAGAAACCATAATATGGGAAATGGGAAAGCAAACTCGTGCATATACCTAGCAAGGCAGTGTTCGTTTAGGAAAAAAAAAAAGAAAAAAAAAAGGAGAGACTAGGAAAATGAAGATCTCTTGTGTTTGTACGAGTACTCTAAATTTTCACGTTATCTCGCATCTTATTTGAGGATTCATAACAAATCAGTTAGTTGAATCTTCCCACGTGAAGCATATTTGGAACTAACAAATGTTATTCAATCTTTTAGATCCAACCAGTTATGCATTTGGCTAGTAGTTCCGAGTAATATAATTTTAGAAGCAACAGATACACCGATGAAACCGTTGATGATAGGAAGGCCTGATCTCAAGCTCAATTTCAATTAATATCCAAAACACGAGTTACTCTAGAAATAGTTCAAATTATGCAGAAACTGTAAGACTACACCAAATTAATGCCAGTAACTTTTACAACTTTTACCTATTAATCTCGTAAACTTCTAAATGCTAGTCAATAACAGAAATCATGTTTTTTAACAACTCGTGCATCGTAAAAAGCACCCTCCTACCTAGAAATATGACATATTAAATAGAAAAACGCAGAAAAATCTTACTTGTTAAACAATTCGACCCTATACTCCATCTCTTGAGTTGCCATGCCGATAATCTGCATTTTCATAACAAGGAAAACTTGAAGAATTAGTATAATATCTTAAACCAATCACTACACTTAATCAGTTGATTGCACTTAATAGTATATGCTTGCGTATGGGAGTAAATAGCACCATAACCCGTTTTATTTGTCAAAAGTGTATATTACCTCCCTACGGTCCATAATTACCGTTTTATTCTCCAAGCTTTTTAAATAGTTGCACAATATCCCCTCCATCAACATTTCCGTAGTGGTGATATGCAACCTTATTAAAAATCTTAGATTCTAAAACTGTAATTACCAAGCATAATATGCTTACATATTTACACACACACACACACACACACATATATATATATATAATAATAATAAATAAAAAAAATTGAGACAGAGAGACTAGTACCTGTTCCTTGTTAATGGCTGTTGGAGGATTGTTGTTAGAAGCCATTGTTACTAAACTCTGCAACAACAAAATAGTAGTAATTAATAGAAAAATAGCAAAAAAAAAAACCAAAAGTAATCAAATTAAATAAGCTAGTAGAAATTTAATTTTAAATTTAAATTCATCGAATAAATTTTTCAGTTTAGATTCAAACAGCTTACTTTGTAAAAAAATTAGGAGAAAAGACCCAAAAACCCTAGAATTGTACTCTATATCTTGTGATAGGCGAGGGTTTAACGAGGTTTGGTAATTTTAGAGACTGTGTTTTAGTTTACCTGAACGACTAATAAAAACCCGACACGTCATCACATAGAAATATATATATATATATCGTCAAAAGAGGGGTGAGTTTTTCTAGGGTTTTGCAGAGAAAATGGAACACGGGTCGTACGAGGATCAATCAAAAGCAACGTTTTCGTTAACGGACGAGGATCACACGCTTGCGAACTCCCTCAGATTTGTTCTTAATCAAGAGTTAGTCTTTGTTTGTCCTCTTTCATTTGCGTTTAATTTTTAATTTCCGCGTCGATATATACACAAATGTTTTTCAAATTTGTTCTTTTTGGGAAGATAAATTTTGTCTCATCTTTCTTTCTTTTTTTTTTTTTTTTTGTTTGACGTTTATGCATTTTAAGATGTTATTTGTTTCTTAGTTGATTAGGAAGAAATTTTAGGCAAGAACAGAATATAGACTACAAAAAAGTTGGATGAAAATTGAAGATCTTTTCAGGAAAAGTAGCTTGACTATGGAAAAACCTTAGCCAAACCCGATGTACCATATACTAGCCACTCAGTGGCGGAGGTAGGACCGGGTGTTTACTCATGTTATAAGAGGGGTTTGGGTGTGTATTTAGTGGCGGAACCACTAAGGAAAGAGGGTGTGCACTCAATTTAATAAAAAATAATTTTTTTCTTTTTTCTTTGGATTTTAAAAAAACCATTATATTTGACAATTTTACTATATGAGTGCACACTCTTGACTTTTTTCACTGCATACCTTGAACTTAGGTTACTCAATATAATGGTTTTTCCTTTTTGACCAAAAAAGGAAATAGGATTTTTTTTTTTTGGGTAGTTGAATGCACGTCCTTATTGACATGTGGCTCTGCTACTGATTGTCTGAACTACGCCCACGCCCATGTGTGTGGAATTCTACTCGACTATATCGTATACGGGGTATGGGTAAGAATTTCCAGCATGAGTATCCTTTTTTTTTTTTTTTTTTCTCTTTGTTATGTTGTAAAATGGATTACAAACGGAGTACCTTTCTCTGCTTTTCTTATAGTTGTTTTGTGGTGTTCATTTGGATCCTTGAGAGTTCAAATGCTTCATAATTGTTTTAGTTTCAATATGGTCTTCAGCTGAGAAATTTCTTCCTCTTGTGATTTATGCCGTATTGCAAAATTTTCTTGCAGTCCACGAGTTACATTGTGTGGGTACAGCATTCCACATCCTTCTGACGCTCGGGTGAATATCAGAGTCCAGACAACTGGTAATGCTTAAAAATCTGCTTCGTATTTGATAGTAATGTAAAAATTTACAATTATTGCATTACTCTTCTCCCTCTTTGAATGGTGTTGTTTGAATATCAATCTTATAGATATGCGTAATTGGCCACATCTATCAAGTTTCATCCCTGTCCTTTGGGGCGACTCTTGATGGAGAAGCTGCAAAATGATAGTGAGGCAACAAGGATCCCTCAGTCGAGACAGTGTGGTGAACAATTAGTTTAATATCCCATATTAGACAGGACTCTCGAAAGAAAAGAAAAACAGAGAGGCGGCAATACATCTCCATCATCATTCTCCCCCGGGGCTGATTAGCAATTGTGAGGAATAGCCATTCACAATCCAAAGCTAGTGAAAACACTTTTCATGCCAATGATATGTGGAATCTAACTTCAATATTGATTGGGAAAAACTTGACATTACCATACGTATTTCAGGATGGCGTCATTTAGGTGACAAAAGGTTTTGCAATTAAATTTTCGCTTTACTTTTCCAATTTGCCATATACTTGAGGCTTCTGGCTTGGTTATAATTACCTAGCAGCCGCCCTCAAATCAGGAAGAATACCTTTGATGTTTTTTACTAAATATTGATTATGAATCTATAATTTTTTTACTGCTGAATTACAGTTGACTCCATTTCTGATCTCTAGTGGACCTCTCAGTTACTCGACTTTACTTAGTATTTTCCCCTTTTAGCTTAATCCTGTCCATTGAACATATCAGCACGGGTCAATTGCTAATTTGCTACTCTAAACATAAAGCGCATGTAAAGGCATTTGGAAAACCAATAATTGGTTACGCTTACATTTAGGCTTCTTCATTTGAACATTCTTATTTTCGGACTAATTGAATTTGGTTTTCCCTTATTTAGTACGATTCCTCCTTTTCTGATCACCAGCTCTTGCCTCATTGCAGGTGATCCAGCAAGTGAAGTATTGAAAGATTCATGCCAAGATCTAATGCTTATGTGCCAGCACGTTAGAAGCACCTTTGATCAGGCTGTTGTGGATGTCAAGAGTCAGAAAGGTCTTAAAGCCATGAATATCAAATAGCGATGGTGAGAAGACTATCATGAGTCATAACCCTCATAGTTTTCTGGAAATGTTACTTTTAGCAAACATGTCAACTTCTCGTATAACATGTAATCCAATGTATCGTTGCTTATGCCGCTTATTCTCTCAAACTCTGTGCTGCTCTGAGTTGTTTCATATCTGACTTTAAGTAACTCGAAGTTGAAACTTGTGATTCAGCAATGTGTCGTATCAGAAAGTAAGATACATGACTGCATCCATGTCATTTATGGATCAGTTCTGTTGTAGCTTTTAACCAGGAATACTACCACCCTATGGTCTAGATTTGTTCGTGCGAATTTGTAAGAGGCTTGCACGAGAACAAGACAGCATAGTTATTATTGTGTTGTCTTGGTTCGAGTTTGCAGAGCGATGACTAACTTGTGTTGCTTTCATACACTTTTACTGCAGAATAGACTGAAGTGACTCTGCATGTGATGTTTTCTACTCCCATTTCGAGTTGTCGATTCAGATCTTCCGTAGACCAAGTTTTACATTTTTCCAAGACGTCTGCTGAGTTATTACACCCAAAAGCTTGGCATTGCTCTGCTATGCTAAGCTGTTGATACCTCTCTTAATTAAAACACATGCACAGAAAAATATCATCATTGTCTGTTAATGAAAATTCAGGAACTCTTGATCCTTTTGATGTGGATGCCATCAACCTGCACAAATTGAAGGCAACAACGACACTCAACTTAGTGATGGGATAAATGATGTGAGAAGAATGTTACATAGATAAATATAAAGGAGGAGAATAAAGGAAAGAGTAAATGTGGGGGCAGCATGGGTTTGGCAGTAGAAATGGTAGGGCAAAGGCTCCTCTTGAAGAGGTAATAGGATTCGTTTGCATATCCGTTTTTAGTACTCTTAGTTGCAGATCAGCTGTTACTAGTGAGACTAGTATTATTACTTATCTCTTGTTATTACTAAGCTGTACTTACTAATTTTTTATAATAAGAAAGATTTATATAGTAGTAGATGCGCTCTTACTACGACTACTGTAGTCTTGCTCGCCAGCTAGGTCAGATTGGAGTAAGAAAGGTTGAGAACATATTACCCAACTTCGGGGTTTCTACCATCTGATTGCCGTAAGAAAAAGTAAAGCGAATGAGTCTTCAAGCTTTGGTATTATAATTTTGCAAATAAACCACTCACAACATAGAGGGAGAAGCTTAAAAACATTCCAGTCATTCAAATGGACGAAATTGTATGCGAAGGGGCGTGAGCTTACAAGCCCGTAAAACTCATGTACCTCTAATTTAATGATTGGTTATAAGACTAATCCTATAAAGTATATTCCCAATACCCCCAACGACTACTAATAAGTTTCAATATGGAACCATAAAACTACTAGAAGTCGGGTAGCCCAAAAGAACTAAAACCCCAAAATGAAATTAATACTCGTGAACATAAGAAAGCAAGTAAAATGTTGAAACTAGCTTTATTCATGTACACGAAATTTTAGCTTGTGTGAAGGTTCCCACCAAAGAAGTAAATATCAATTTGCAACTCGCGCTCTATTTCTCATTTCCCATCCTAACAGTCCCTATATAAGGGCATCCTCAATAGAGTCTCTAATGGGTCTCTAAATAGCAATAATTGCTATTTTAGAGACTCTATTGATCAAAATTCATCACCAATGGGAGTCTCTAAAACACTATTTGATAGTTTTTGGCAAAATTATGACATCACTCAAGCTTCGAGTCTCTAAAATAGCACCTAGTCTCCATTTTCTTCAACAAATTTGTTGAAGAAAATGGAGACTATACAAGAAGACAAAAATGAGTCTCTAAATTTGGCATGTGACGATCTGACTTGGCATGTGACGATCTGACGTTCTTGTCAGAACGTCAAATCTGAAAAAAAAAATACAATTTTTTTTTTGATCAGAGAAGAAAAAAAAAAAAAAAAAAAAAAACACAACATTCTGACAATGTAGCCGTTTAACATCCTGCAAAAGCTGAAAAAAAAGGAACCGTTGAATTCATCTATATATGCAACCAGATCTGAACAAAAAAACCCAACAAAAAATTCACAAATCTTCATCCACAAACAAATTTCGAAACATACCACAGATTTTTAAGCTTGTTTTCCTCAACAAACAGACAAAAAAAGGTAAATAAACAGAGAAAAAAAAAATGGTTGATGGCAGCAAGGCAGAGAGTGGGGAGGGGGGGCAGTGGGGTGGCGGCGCGCGATGGTGGGGGGCGCAGTGGGATGGGGAGCGCGATGGTGAGGCAGGGGGGGGGGGGGGCAGTGGGGTGCTGCTCTATGGTGGGGGGGGGGCAGTGGGGTGGGGGGGAGGTGCGCGATGGTGGGGGGAGGCAGAGGGGAGGGGACGGGGCCGCTGGGGGTGGGGTGGCGTGGGGTGGGGGGGTGGTGCGCTGTGGGTGGCGTGGGGTGGGGGGGTGGTGCGGCGTGGGGAAGGGAAAGGGGAAAGGGAAAGGTAGAAGGGGAGGGAGAAGGGGGGGGGGGGGGTGTTTTATAGTTAGGTTTTTTTTTTTTTTTAATTAAGTTTTTTAAAATATATTTTAATTAATGTTTTGTTTTTTACTTTTTTAATTTAATTTTTTGGTTTGTATATTTTTTTTAGTTTTTATAGTTTTTTTTAAATGTTTTTTGTTTTAGTTTTTTTAGTTTGGTTATTTTTTTTTTAGTTAAGTTTTTTAATATATATTTTAATTAATGTTTTGTTTTTTACTTTTTTAATTTAATTTTTTGGTTTGTATAACTTTTTTAGTTTTTATAGTTTTTTGTTTTAGTTTTTTTAGTTTGGTTATTTTTACTTTTTTAATTTAGTTTTTTGGTTTGTATAGCTTTTTTAGTTTTTATAGTTTTTATAGTTTTTTTTTAAATTTTTTTGTTTTAGTTTTTTTAGTTTGGTTATTTTTACTTTTTTAATTTAGTTTTTTGGTTTGTATAGCTTTTTTAGTTTTTATAGTTTTTTTTAATGTTTTTTGTTTTAGTTTTTTAAGTTTGGTTATTTTTCAATTGCAATTAAACTTTTTTTAGCTTTTATATTTTTTATATGTTTTAATTTAAGTTTTATATTATTTTAATTGTAATTATATGAATTTTTTACAGTTGTAATTAGGGTTTTTTTTTTTAAATTAGGAACTTCTATTTTTTTTTTAATTTAGCTTTATTTATTGAATTAGTATTAGTATATTTTTAAATAAATCAACCTAACTATCATTATTTTCCTATTTATAGATTAGCAGCTATGGAATGCGCAGACGGACTTTCAAGGGGACGTAATTTCACGCATGAAGATGATAAGGCTTTGTGCTGGGCCTATATCGCGATTAGCGGAGATCCTTTGATCGGGATAAACCAAACATCAGGAACAATGTGGAATCGAGTTCTACAAAAATATGAAGAGTTTCACCCTCCCAACAATCCAAGTGAAAAAAGAACAACGAAGAGCCTTAAATCTCGATGGACGCAAATAAACCAAAAATGCACAAAATTTGCGGAATGTCTTGCTCAAGTTAATATGAGACCAAGGAGCGGAGCAAATATCGTTGACAATGTGAGTTTTTTAGCCAAAGTAATTGTATTTTTATAGAGTATATTGTATTTAATACTTAACAAATTTTAAAATTAAATTTTGAGAGATATTTAATTGTTTTGTAGATGGATGACGCAAGACGCTTATACCCAGCTATGGGTCAGAATTTCAACCTCGAACACTGTTGGTCAATTTTACAACACGGGAAAAAATGGCGATCAATAATCGATATTGTGAGTCCAATGATGAATATGAGTCCACCTGAGACGGATTTTTCTCTTGATAATGATGATCCCGTGGAATCAGTGCCGGAAACCCCGAGATCGTCAAGGCCGATTGGAAACAAAAAGGCTAGAAAACAAGCAAAGGGTAAGGATGTTGCGGATGATCTTAATGAACAAGCGAAAAACATGGCAAAAACAATGAATGAGTACAAACAGGAAATAGAAACTTCTAACGATTATAAGATTATGATGACGAAGACTTCGACAATCGAAACTCCAGCTAGGAAAGCGTGGATGATTGAGGAACAAAAAGCAATTATGGCAAAAAGAGCATCCCATTCCATTAACTTTGATAATGATGTTTATCGTCCTCATATGACTTCACTTGACGAAGAACAATAGATGTATTTGTATTATTTATCAGCTATGTGTTTGTAATTCATATTTTAATTAGTTAAATATATGTTTTATTAGATATCAAATTGCATAATGAGATTACAAATTTATATTTCCTACACGAAATTCGTTCCACACATGTTGAACAAGGTCACTTCGGAGGAGAAAGTACGCAGTTTCGTCCCTGACTTGTCCACGATTGTTTAAATATTCGTTAATCGTAATTGGATCTCGATCGGGCACAACAGGTGGCTCGTCTACATGAAAACCAAACGGATCATCGCCAAAATCATCGCCTTCTTCTATCCGGCTATCTCCAACAATCATCTTATGAAGAATTATACATCTCTTCATAATCTCCCCAATATCATCCTCATGCCAAAAACGACATGGCCCTCTGACAATCTCAAACCGAGCTTGAAGGATTCCAAAAGCCCTTTCGACATCCTTACGGTATTCCTGTTGCAATCTTGTAAATAAGATTTTATCTTCACCTTGTGGATCGGTAAATGCTTGAACGGATGAGATTGAAGAAAGGTAATCCAATCTAATGGATGTCACCATGGATAAGATATTTGATATTGAGATAACAAACGAACGGATGAGATTGAGTATAAAAAAATCCAATCAAATGGATATTATTTAGATAAAAGATTTGTGATTAAATTAATAAAATTTATTAATGTACAAATTGAATAAAATGAAGAAAAAAAAATATAAACGCAACACATGAGGATTTTTAATTAAGATTTTTTTTTTTTACGTATGATAAATTATTATTAGAGATTTTTAATTAATTTTTTTTCAAAATGCAATTATGTAATTAAAAGTAATCCTAATTTTTTAAACGTTATGTTCGTCACAAATTATATATTTTTTGCTTGAAATATTCGTTAAAAAAATTGAGATAATCTAAATAACAATTAATTAAAAAAAAAGCAACACACAAGAAAAAATTATACATAATCAAATTATTATGTAAAATTAAAATTAACACGATATAGGTATAGAGACCATCATTGAAGTTTTTTTTTTTTATCTTGGTCTCTAAATGAGTCTCTATAATAGTTTTTTTGCCTTAGTCTCTAAGTGGGTCTCTAAAACACTATTTAGTCTCTATATGGGTCTCTATAAATGATTTATAGAGACCCATATAGAGACTCCATTGAGGATAGCCTAAGGCGAGAGAGAGGAAAATACCGGCAAAACTTGTCCAATTACTATCCCGGTAAGTGTGACTTAGCTAAGGAAATCATTATTTATTATTTGAGATCTACATTTAACGATATTGTTCCTATATATATCATACTATTAAGTTATCACCTCAAAAGTTTAATGATATTGTTCCTATATATATCATACTATTAAGTTATTTTCAGCATGACCATAGATCAACCACAATTTTGTATTTGGTGGTTGTTTCTTATGTTGCAATGTCAATACAGCAAATAGGGTCATCGTTGACATTTGTATTTAGTAACAAAAATGTAGTAGTACACAAGAACAGAATGCAAGAATCAAGAATAAGATAAGTCTTTATTAATTCCAAAGATAAAATAATGAATTCCCCTGCGGAATCCATCTTACTCTTTGAATTTAAGCAATACACCTTATGAGTTATAGAAGGGTCGACTACCTTCTTACAAATACTTAAGAGTGTAGGATATCTAGTTGAAGTAGGAGTTCTGGCTCCTAAAATGATTAAGATATGACCAAAGACTGGACATTGTATCTTCATTGGATATATGCATAATAGTACTGCATACAGATTTCTTGTGCATAAGTCAGAAATAACTTATATACATGTGAATACAATCATTGAATCAAAGAATATTTTCATGTAAATATGCACAAGAATAAGCTTATTCTTCTAAAAGAAGGCATGGTAAGAGTCATAAGTTAGATATAGATGAAGAGGCTATATCTAAAGACAATGAAGATGAACCAAGATATTGCAAGAGGGCTAGAACATCGAAGTCCTTCGGCCTGATTTTCTAAAGTATTTGTTAGAAAATGAGTCTCGTACTTTTAAGGAAAGTTAACTTCTAAAGCTCCATTATGAAAAAAAAAACTGTAAATAATGAAATTGAGTTCATTACTCAAAATCACACATAGAAATTGGTGGATCTTTCCCTTCGAAATAAATCTAGGGTGTAAATAAATTTTTAAAAAGAAGATGAAATCTGATGGATCAATTGTTAAATACAAGGCCAGACCTGAAATGAAAGGTTATAGACAAAAGGAAAGTCTTGATTATTTTAACATATACCTACTAGTCACGAGAATTACATCCATTTGGACGTTGACAGACATAGTAGCTATCAACAACCCGAGAAATTTTTTGTTCCAGTAAAAGAGAAAGAGAAAAAGGCATGTCTGCTTGTAAAATCGCTTTATGGGTTAAAACAAGCATCTAAAACAATGGCATGAAAAGTTTGATAAAGTTATGATAACAAATGACTTTAAATTTTATGATTTTGACAAGTGTGCTATGTGAAAGGTACCGGTCAAAAATATGTCATTGTTTCTCTCTATGTGAATGACATGTTGATTATTGGGACAATTAATAATGTCTTTAGAACTACCAAAAAGATGTTATCCAGTAATTTCAATATGAAAGACATGGGTGTGATAGATGTGATTCTAGGAACTAAAACTACCAAAATATCTAATGGACTAGTCTTGTCGCAATCTCACCATATCGAGAAGATACTAGATTAATTTAATAAAAATGATAATAATTCAGCGAAGACACCTATAGAAATAAATCTATGTCTAACAAAAAAATATTGGTGAAAGGATGTCTCAATTCAAGTATTCATGGATTATCAATAGTCTAATGTATATAATGAATTGCACAAGATCTTATATACAATTTTTTTTGAGCAAAGTAAGCAAATATAATAACAACCATGGTAAGTCCACGAGACAACTGTTGTAAGAATTCTATGGTATCTTAGATACACTTTAGACTATGGATTACATTATACAAGATATCCAACTGTACTAAAGGGGTACTGTGATGCCAATTAAATATCTGACACTCAAGACTCAAAGTTTACTAAAGGATAGGTCTTTGCCTTGAGAGATGTAGTTGTTTCTTGGAATTCAGTAAGCAAATGTGTATAGTCAGATTCATGATGAAAGCTAAGTTTATAACTTTCGATAAAGCTGTATAGAAAGTAGAGTGGCTTCAAAATTTCATAGAGGATATTCAAATTGACCAAAACTTGTGCCAGTTATCTACGTACATTTCGATATTCAATCAGTGATAGGAAGGGCACATAGTAGTATGTATAAGGGTAAGTCTAGATATATTCGTCATAGACATAATACCCTTAAAGATTTGCTCTATAGTGGGGTTAACTCTATTGACTATATAAAGTCAAAATATAATATTATGGATCTGCTTATAAAAAGGCTTAAATAGAGAACAAGTGTAACGCCCCGAACCCAACCCCACGCTACAGGTCAAGTTTGGAACCGTTACACGGACAGAGTCTTCTCTGTACCGTGGACTAAACTAGTACGTGTAAATAGTCACATACAACTTCTAAACTACAATCAAACAACTCATACAACCCATCTTTCAATATTAATATAGCCAACCAACTCCTCAAGGCCAACCAAGCCCTGGAATAACAAAATAAATATCATATAAGCATGCAAGACATTTCTCTAAATTCCAAGTTATAAGTAGTATGATATACTTATAGGCTAAGTTCAACATTCTAACTACTTGACACACAAGCATGCAACAAAGAAGTAAAGTCCATTATCAGTTATTGCAAGCCAACTACTAAGCCAACAAGATTACAACTTTACTAAAACTACAAAGTCTACCAACAATACATATAAGACCACAAGGGTCTCAAAATGAACATCATCCAACATCTTTCACACAAGCTGCACGTAATAGCCAACCTCAACACACAAGGAATCACATAAGTTGTTCTAATTGTACTTCTTCTTCTTCTACTACTGCTACTAGCTGGGGTTTACCTCAGCATCTCCTGAAATATGTTAAATGAGGAGTGAGCAACAATGTTGTCCAGCGAGGGAGGTGATGCAGCATACCGGGGCGTGCAACATGATATGCAACAAAGATAACAACATTTTCAACACAATATAACAAAACTAGTTAGACAAATATTTAACCACATATAAAAAGAATACAGTTCCAATTTGTCTTCAATCACGAGCCACGAGCTAAGATCTTCAAGCAAATGCCGATAAATCCTTATTCCTCCATAATGGGGTACTCCGGATGTACCCCGATCCTACGACCCATATCTCCCGAGGTAGATCCGTATGCCCCATCGAGGTGAACCATGCCTCTGGGGTATGAGAGTATGCCTCAGCAAGATAAGGACTGGGAAACCATAATAGTCGAGGGAGTACGGCAAGCCGGATGCCGCTCGTGTTACTCGACACTATTATGCTCGAAAATGTTGCACAACCCCGAATAAAGTCGACGAGAACCAAGATCATCAAATATCACATAAGAGGGATGACAAAGTAGGCTTCCCTCGCAATTAACCATAATATGAACAAAGTAACAATATAAACATAAAGGAGGCATATAACATAATTTTTCGTAAACTCTTCAATTAGCATGAACATATCTTAGGCAAGCATACAAACACACAACAACACATCTATGAACTCATATAAACACAAAGACATCCTTTATCACGTTTCCTCCTTTGTTAACTATGCAATTCTTCTCCCATTCAAAATTCAAGTTCCCAAATCCACAATCCAATCATCCTACATTCCTAGGAAGGCCAAAAGACACCTACCTAGGCCCTGAAACCCCGCTTTGGAGACAAAAGCTCGGGAAGGCCCCGAGTGAGTTTTAACTACAACTACCCTATCCAGATCCCAATTTAATGCAACGAAAGAACCAAAAGTGCTTCAATGCCCCAAGGATACCTAATCTAAAGCCCAAATGTGCCCGGATTTTATTTCTTGAAAACCCCCCTTTTTAAAGTTAGCTAATTTTGCATTTTTGCTCGATTCTGGGCAATTCAACTTCACCTGAGCTTTTAACTAGTTTCATTAATGTCTAGAGCACCTAAAGGAAGCATCAATTCACTCTTAATAGCAAGTTATATCAAAACCCTAAATTTTGTCACTATTCATCATCTCTTTTGTGATTCAAGCTTTCAACCATGAAACTTGCTATTAAACTACACAAACATGGTTTATAGATCATAATAAACATGTATATCACAATATATATGCATATCAATAGCTATAAACAACAAATCATCAAATCTCAAAAGTTGACAAAACTTTAACATGTATTTAAATGCAATTGCCTCACAATTTTGTAGGTGTAGACTAGTTGATTGGTGCTCCTAAATGCTCAAACTCCTTCCAAACACAAGCTAGGAGTCAAGATTGCAAAGCTTGAAGAGTTTTCCCTTCTCTTTTTCCTCTTTGTAGTTGACGGGTGAGGGTGAGGGTGAGGGTGAGGGTGAGGGTGATTGCGTCGTTTTGCACTCAAAAATAGTAAGGTTAAATGATTGAAAATATTGCTTACCTTGAATTACATCTAGCTGTGGCAAGTAGAGGGTCGATTCACGGAGATTGGGTTATCAAGTTAAGTTAAGTCCTTAATTTAGAATTGTTTGACTATCTCCCGTCACGGATAAGTTTGATTAAGTCCAAAAGTCCAAAAGTACAGAAGTACGGAAAATTAAGTCCAAGAGATGTCCACAAAATGTCCAAAGATACGGTAGTAACAAGGTCCAAAAGTGAATTAATCAAAAGTACTAAATTAAAGAATCACAACACTCAACACTAAAAATTTAAAGGGTTAATGATTCAAGGTGGTTATAGCTCGGTATATGTAAGTACAAAGTTATTGATTCAAATTTAAAGTTAAGTTCTTCAGAAATAGGGCTACAAGCTCCCACTACTGAAATGAGCCTTTAATTACATAAGTGAGAAGATTAATTAATTAGCAAGACTGGAGGTGTTGGTACAACCTAACGATATCCAATCTCTCAATTAATCTTTCACTTATGTAACCTGGAGGTGTCGGTACAACCAGACTATAATCCATCCGAGGTAGTCTCGTATTGCCACTGGTTTACAAAACTGGGCGTATATGTACTTTCAATTAAATATAATATAACTACAAGTATACGTATAATTAATCAAAGAATACTTAAAAATAAAAATACGAGACTTTAATAAATCTGAATCACAACATATGTACAAGAATAACCTCACACATACCACCCCGAATCTCGGGTCTAGTGTGTCATGATAAACATTAAAGTACAAGAAATCATAACGTAAACCGAAATAAAAGAATACTTATCGTGTTGTACGGATTTCAGTAGACCGTTATGATGTTGGTATGTTGATAGCTCACTATACCCTCCCCTCGGGATTAAAACTTTGCACAAAACTAAGAATAATAATTAAAACACTCAAAACTCACTTCACAAATGCTAGAGTAGCACAATATATGCTAATAAGAGGAAAATGGTACAAGAAAAAATGAAATGAGGAAGGTGTATTTATAGGACAATTTTGGCACTATTCACAGGCACTATTCACGGTACTATTCAAACCATGATGTCATCATTATGTCAGCATGACGTCAGCGCCTAGATCATCATTGTGTCAGCATGACGTCATCGCCTAGGTCATCATTGTGTCAGCATGACGTCATCAAAATTTACTATTCACGCGCTGATTTTACTATTCATCTGTTGACCGTTGACTTTACTATTCATGCATTGAATTTTACTATTCATGCTCAATCGGTCTCTGCTCACACGTTGACTTTTACTATTCATGCGTTGACCGTTGACTTTTACTATTCATGCGTTGACCGAAAGTTGACCAAAGCTTCTTCAAGGTTTTTCAGCGTCCTGAATTCATTTCCGCACTCCGTTTGGCCAAATTCAATCTTGATTTGCTCATGTCAAAGTCGCTCGACCTTCCTCATTTAGTATTGTGCTGAACTTCTCATTCAAGTGTTGGTTTTTGTGGCCATTTTTGTTATTTCTTCTTCAGAACCTATATTGCACTAAATTTGTGTAAAATATACAATTAAGCTTGAAATAATAATGCAATATACATGATTCAATGGGTTAAAATTACTAAAAATATGGATTTATCAACCTCCTCAAACCCATTCTTTGCTTGTCCTCAAGCAAAAGCATTAAGTACTTCATAGATTCAAATATAATAAATCCAAGCAGTCAATGTATTCATGCAATTAGATTTTATAAAATACCAGCTTAACTGTGAATTTGTCTTCCAAACAATTTTACCCCAAGAAATCATTTTGTATCTAGAAGAATAGAAACCAACTTAACTACAAAAAAAAAATCATTTGAGCCTTTTTAAGCACTTGTAACTCAATTAAGAGGTAAGAAAATTAATCACGCAAAATTTGTAAAATCGAAAATATCTTCTATGGATAGTCATAAAATATTAAAACTCAACTACCTCTCAAATCATGTAATACTCTCTTAGATTTTTTTTATATATATATATATTTTTTTTTGTTTTTTTTATATGAATAGATGACTCGAGTGGTAGATGTTGGTTGATTCAAAGACTTTCTTGAAGTATTGCCTTTCTTTGGTTGAATTGTATTTGGTGAAAGAAGGCTTGTCTGGCATGATTTGTATTGATAGCTTTTTTTTTTTCATAACAAAAATGCTCAAAAATGGTTAGAAGAAAGCATTTGTTATGAGTTTCTTTTTTGCCTCTTTTTGTTGAATCAACAATTTTGATATTTGAATGATGTTGAGCGAGTCATCTTCACAAATTTTTTTTTGTTTTTTTTGTTTTTATTTTTCAAAGGAGTATACCGATCTAGAAAAATAAGTCAAATTTTAATAAAACTTAACATCTCATATTGAAAATGCCTCAATCTACTCCTTTTTTGATAATTAATCAAAAACCTCTAATTAAATCATGTGACGCTGTTGGGATGTAATAATAGTTAACAAGGTTTCAAAAAAATCTAGATACAAACTCAACTCTAGTGGTTAATAATTTTTCCATTCCAAACTTCACAGTTAATTCAAATATTTTATCAAAATCCAACCATATTTCAACACTTGACTACTCAACTTTAATTATCTTGAATAAATGAAGCACAAAAAATGGAAATTGAAAATTTTAAAATTTTGGAATTTTTTTTTAGCAGGTGGTATCGACTATTTGTTCCTTCTCAAACCCGAACCTTACATTGCCCTCAATGTAAGAAAGTGATGTAATGCATTGCAAATTAAAAAGATAGATACAACCTGATAAAAATTCCAAGCATTGTTCCTCAAATGGTTCTGTCTTTTGGCATCTTTCACATGCTTTGCAAAACTCATGAGCATCTTTGATTAATGTGGGCCAATAAAACCCGCTTTGTAGCACTTTGATAGCTGTCCGTCGTCCTCCAAAGTGTCCTCCACATTCCTGCGAATGACAAAATGACATGATGCTTAGCTGTTCAGACTCGGGTACACATCTACGAATAATTTGATCAGAACAAATGCGGAACAAATGAGGATCCTCCCAGAAATAATGCTTTGCAATTGAGAAAAATCGGTCTCTCTCAGCCTTGTTCCACTCCTTGGGTATTTTACCAACTGCAAGATAATTCACAATATGAGCATACCAAGGAAGTTTAGGAGCAGAAATTAACAGCAACTGTTCATCGGGAAATGTATCTCTCAAGGGTAATTCATTTTCTGTTTCCTGAGTTACAATCCTTGACAAGTGATCAGCAACAACATTTTCTCGACCTTTCTTATCTTTGATTGTTAAATCAAATTCTTGAATTAATAACAACCATCGAATAAGCCTAGGTTTAGCATTTTTCTTTTCCAACAGGTATCTCAATGCTGAGTGGTCAGAATAAATGATAATTTTTGACCCTAACACATAAGACCGAAACTTTTCTAATGCAAAAACTACAGCAAGCAATTCTTTCTCTGTGGTGGTATAGTTTTTCTGGGCATCATCCAAAGTTCGGCTGGCGTAATAGATCACACAAGGAACACGATCCTTGCGTTGACCTAATACTGCTCCTATGGCATAATCTGAAGCATCACACATAATTTCAAAAGGAAGAGAGTAGTCTGGTGGTTGAATCACTGGAGCAGTGGAAAGTGCATTTTTCAGTGTTTCAAAAGCAGTAACACATTTTTCATCAAACTGAAATGGAGTATCATGTGCCAACAAATTTGATAAAGGTCTAGCAATTTTACTAAAATCCTTTATAAATCGTCGGTAGAAACCAGCATGTCCAAGGAATGATCTTACCTATTTAACAGTTGTTGGAGGGGGCAAATCAGAAATAATATCAACCTTAGCTTTATCAACCTGAACTCCTTCCTTGGATATAATGTGTCCGAGAACAATTCCTTCTTGTTCCATGGAATGACTTTTCTCCCAACCAAGTATGAGATTAGATTCTTGACATCTTTTTAACACCAAAGAAAGATTATTCAAACAAGTGTCAAACGAAGAGCCAAAGATAGAAAAATCATCCACAAAGACCTCAAAAAATTCATCCATCATATCAGTGAAAATAGACATCATGCAGCGTTGGAAAGTGGCTGGTGCATTACAAAGGCCAAAAGGCATTCTTCTATAAGCAAACGTGCCAAAAGGACATGTAAAAGTTGTCTTTTCCTGATCTTCAGGGTCCACAGGGATTTGATTGTATCCCGAGTACCCGTCAAGAAAACAGTAATAACCTTGTCCTGCCAACCTGTCCAAAATTTGATCAATGAATGGTAAAGGAAAATGATCCTTTCTTGTTGCAGCATTGAGTTTCCTATAATCAATACACACACGCCATCCAGTTGTGGTGCGGGTAGGTACCAATTCACCTTTATCACTTGTCACCACAGTGATTCCTGATTTCTTAGGTACAACCTGTATAGGACTAACCCATTTACTATCCGAAATAGGATAAATGATACCTGCATCTAACAACTTCACTATTTCCTTCTTTACAACTTCTCTCATGTTCGGGTTCAGCTTACGTTGCATCTCTCTAGATGTCTTGGCTCCATCTTCCAAATTAATCTTATGCATGCAAAAAGAGGGATCTATTCCTTTAAGGTCTGCAACAGTCCAGCCTAATGCTTCCTTATTCTTAGACAACACATCTACAAGCTTAGCTTCCTTCTCCAAAGAAAGGTTAGAAGCTATAATAACTGGAAGTGTTTGATCTGCCCCTAGAAAAACATACTTGAGATGACTAGGAAGTTGCTTAAGTTCCAACTCAGGAGGAGATTGTATAGAAGGAAGCATGGGTTCTTTAGAAAGAGTCAAGGATGGTTCTAATGCACAAATCTGAAATTTTTCATCAAATCTTAAATTGCTTTCTAAAGATTCATCGGATTCCTCCTCAAACCTACTCAACACTACTTCATCATTATTCAAAGCATTCTCCAAAAAATCTTTTTGCATAAGACTAAGGAAAGACTCTTCAATTAATGGATCAATCTTATCAAGAATAAAACATTCAAGACCATCATCTCCATCTGCAAACCTAGCAGCATTAGCAACATTCAACTTTACCTTAATATCTCCAAATGTAAACTCCAATTCTCCAGTTGCACAGTGAATTTTTGCATTAGCTGTTGCTAAAAATGGTCTCCCTAGTATAACTGGAGTTTGGAACTTTTGAATTTCTCCTGGTTCCATATCTAGCACAACAAAATCCACAGGAAAATAAAATTCATCAACCTTTATCAACACATCTTCAATCATACCCCTAGGAATTCTAAGTGATCTATCAGCCAGTTGAAGGGTGACAGGAGTACTTTACAATTTCCTTATACCTATCTGTCCAAAAAGATTAAAGGGAAGAAGATTCACACTAGCTCCTAAATCAAGAAGGGCACGATCTACACAATGATTACCAATATAACAAGGAATGGTAAATGCACCTGGATCTTTCAATTTTGGTGGAACATGAGAAGTAAGAATGCTGCTTACCTTTTCGGTCAACCTTACTTTGTTTGATATCAAAGCTGAATTCCTCCTTTTCTGAGTGCACAAATCCTTAAGAAACTTTGCATAAGCAGGAATTTGCCTGATAATTTCTAACAGAGGTAAATTGATTTTCACTTGCTTAAAGGTTTCAAGCATTTCTTCCCTCTTTGAATCTTTATTAGGTGGATTACCTAATGCCTGTGGAAAGGGTGCTTTGGGACTTAGTGTCAATGGAATATTTTCATGTGAAATTAAAGTTTCAGGTTCATTTGCAGTTTCTTTTGATGAATCAACAGTAACTTGAGACTTGGCTTTTTGCTTTGCAAGTCTTGCATTTTCGTAAGCTTCGACACTTACCTTGTTATCAACTTTCTTACCACTTCGTAATGTGGTGATAGCTTGAAGATCCTCCACTATTTGACTTGTGGATGCTACATGGGCCTTACCTTTTGGGTTTCCATCTGATTGGGCAGGGAGTGTCCCTTCTTCCCTTTTCTGAATTGTGTTAGCTAATTGCCCAATTTGTCTTTCCAAGTTGGCAATTGCCTTTGTATGTGTACTTACCAGTTGCATAGTTGGTTCCCAACTGTGAAGCTTTTTCAAAACCTGTTCTTCAAAAGTAGTCCCATAAGAATTGGAACCTGAATTAGAGCTCGTAGGTACCTGTCCTTGTGGAACTGAATAAAATCCTGGAGGATAACCTCTTGGTCTTTGTTGTTGAACATCTTCCCGATTCTGATCCCACCGGAAATTTGGATGATCTCGTGTACCTGGATTATAAGTGTTAGAGAATGGATCATAATTGCGGGGATATCTATAAGCAGCACAAGCTTGTTCTGAAATTGAATTGGGATTTGATGCAAGAACACCTTCACCTGAATCAACTACATGCAATGATTCTTTCCTTTTAACCATTTTTTCCAAAGCAAGAGTTAGGTTTTCAATCTTTGATGTCAAAGAATTGTAATCATTTGAACCTACACTTTCTCTCCTTTCTCTAGATGAAGATGCACGCTTTCGTGAATTATTGCTCAGTTTTATGAACAATTCTGTGGCTTCTTCTGGAGATTTTTCAAGAAGTGAACCATTACAAGCTGAATCGAGCAAACTTTGATTATGCTCATTTAACCCTTGATAGAAATTCTGAGCTAATTGCCAATTTGGAATACTATGGTGTGGACATTCATAAATTAAGGCTTCAAATCTGTCCCAACTCTCATGAAGTGCCTCTCCAGGTAATTGAGAAAAATTATTTAATTGATTCCTACATTCATTGGTTTTTGAAGAAGAGTAAAATCTTTCAAGAAATTCTCTTTGCAATTGTCCCCAAGAAGTGATAGAACCAGAACGTAATCTGTAAAGCCAATTTTGTGCTTGACCCATTAAAGAGTAAGGAAACAATCTCAACTTAACAACCTCTTCCGAGGCAGTTCTAGTATTGATCGATCTGCATGTATGAACAAAAGTATTAATGTGATCATACGGGTTTTCATTGGAAAGACCGTGGAACAAAGGAAGCATTGAAATCATGTGAGACTTTATTTTAAAACCATCATCAGTTTCAGGTAAGGCGATAGCTCGTGGAGGAACATAATCTTGTGGTGTGGAAAAATCTTTTATGCTTCTCCTCACATTTCCTACTTCTCTACCTTCCACTTGATCCTGATTTTGGTTTTGATTCAGATTTTGATCAGCCATGATTAGAAATTTATGTGCTTTGTTTCTGAATTTAAAAGTTTTTTCAATTTCTGTATCAAAAACAAAGATGGGTGGCTTTAAAGATCTCCGACCATGCATACAAAATTAAAACATGAAAAAGAAACAAGAAAAAAAAAAATGAAATAAAGTCTATACAAAATTGACTTAAATAAAAATAAAAACTAAAATCTAAAATATATACATATTAACACTTATATACATAAATAAAAAACTTACCTTATTTGATGAACACCAATCCCCGGCAACGGCGCCAAATTTTGATCGCGTCGTTTTGCGCTCAAAAATAGTAAGGTTAAATGATTGAAAATATTGCTTACCTTGAATTACCTCTAGCTGTGGCGAGTAGAGGGTCGATCCACGGAGATTGGGTTATCAAGTTAAGTTAAGTCCTTAATTTAGAATTGTTTGACTATCTCCCGTCACGGATAAGTTTGATTAAGTCCAAAAGTCCAAAAGTATAGAAGTACGGAAGTACGGAAAATTAAGTCCAAGAGATGTCCACAAAATGTCCAAAGATACGGTAGTAACAAGGTCCAAAAGTGAATTAATCAAAAGTACTAAATTAAAGAATCACAACACTCAACACTAAAAATTCAAAGGGTTAATGATTCAGGGTGGTTATAGCTCGGTATATGCAAGTACAAAGTTATTGATTCAGATTTAAATTTAAGTCCTTCAGAAATAGGGCTACAAGCTCCCACTACTGAAATGAGCCTTTAATTACATAAGTGAGAAGATTAATTAATTAGCAAGACTGGAGGTGTTGGTACAACCTAACGATATCCAATCTCTCAATTAATCTTTCACTTATGTAACCTGGAGGTGTCGGTACAACCAGACTATAATCCATCCGAGGTAGTCTCGTATTGCCACTGGTTTACAAAACTGGGCGTATATGTATTTTCAATTAAATATATCATAACTACAAGTATACGTATAATTAATCAAAGAATACTTAAAAATAGAAATCCGAGACTTTAATAAATCTGAATCACAACATATGTACAAGAATAACCTCACACATACCACCCCGAATCTCGGGTCTAGTGTGTCATGATAAACATTAAAGTACAAGAAATCATAACGTAAACCGAAATAAAAGAATACTTATCGTGTTGTACGGATTTCGGTAGACCGTTATGATGTTGGTATGTTGATAGCTCACTATACCCTCCCCTCGGGATTAAAACTTTGTACAAAACTAAGAATAATAATTAAAACACTCAAAACTCACTTCACAAATACTAGAGTAGCACAATATATGCTAATAAGAGGAAAATGATACCAGAAAAAATGAAATGAGGAAGGTGTATTTATAGGACAATTTCGGTACTATTCACAGGCACTATTCACGGTACTATTCAAACCATGATGTCATCATTATGTCAGCATGACGTCAGCGCCTAGATCATCATTGTGTCAGCATGACGTCATCGCCTAGGTCATCATTGTGTCAGCATGACGTCATCAAAATTTACTATTCACGCGCTGATTTTACTATTCATCTGTTGACCGTTGACTTTACTATTCATGCATTGAATTTTACTATTCATGCTCAATCGGTCTCTGTTCACACGTTGACTTTTACTATTCATGCGTTGACCGTTGACTTTACTATTCATATGTTGGCCAAAAGTTGACCAAAGCTTCTTCAAGGTTTTTCAGCGTCCTGAATTCATTTCCGCACTCCGTTTGGCCAAATTCAATCTTGATTTGCTCATGTCAAAGTCGCTCGACCTTCCTCCTTTAGTATTGTGCTGAACTTCTTGTTCAAGTGTTGGTTTTTGTGGCCATTTTTGCTATTTCTTCTTCAGAAGCTATATTGCACTAAATTTGTGTAAAATATACAATTAAGCTTGAAATAATAATGCAATATACATGATTCAATGGGTTAAAATTACTAAAAATATGGATTTATCAGAGGGTGAAGGGGAGGGGGGGGAACTTTTTGGGAATTATGCAATTTGTTTTGAGTGTGTTTTGCTTGTATGTATGATATAATATGTATATAGTATATATATGTTATATTATATTAGGTCAATTGCTACTAATTCATAATCAAACTATGTTAAAAACTCAAATTAAAAGACTAGTTAGTTAAATCTAATGTTTAACTCATGTAACACTATTCTACGAAACACGAAATATTTTTTAAATGCATGTTCCCGGCCTCCAAAGTACTACAAGTTCCCGATTCTTTTTATAAGTTTACTATCTAGGAAAATACTAAACCGAGCATTTTAGACAGTCAAATTTCTTATGAATAGTGATTCCCCAATTAAACAATTAAGCAAGAAAAAAAATGCACATAAAGATGCTCAAGTAAATATGCAACAATTATTTAATAATGTGATGAAATTTCCCGGGCGCTACACCCTCTTCCCCTTAAACTAATTTCGTCCATGCAATTCTTACATGATTCAGGTGGCATCCTCAACTTCGTGATGATTCCAAAGAACTTTTATCATAGGAATACTCTTAGTTCTGAGCTCTTGGATCTTCTTATCAACCACTCGAAGAGGTCTCTCTACATAGGTCAATGACTCATCGATCTCCAGCGGTTCTGGCTCTAAAATGTGCGAAGGATCTGGCTAATACTTCCTCAACAACGACACATAGAACATATCATGTATTTTGCCCAAACTTAGAGGTAATGCTAATCTGTAAGCCAAATCACCAATTTTCTCGATAATTTCAAACGGCCCTACATATCTAGGACTGAGTTTACCTCAATTTCCGTGACGAATCAAACTCTTACGTGGAGAGACTTTCAAGAACACATGATCACCCACTGTAAACACTAAGTTATGTAGGCGTCTATCAGCATAACTTTTCTGTCAGCTTTGAGCTGTGAGCATTCTTTTCTTTATAAATTTTACATTGTCAACCATTTTAATTATCTCAGGTAGAATAGCTGGGTCAACAGTCTTCATTTCGCCTACCTCGTCCTTATACAACGGGGATCTACATTTTCACCCGTAAAGTGCCTCATACGGTGCCATCCCAATGGTAGCTTGGTAGCTGTTATTATAAGCAAACTCTGCAAGAGGCAAATACATTTCCTAACTCTTACCAAAGTCAAGAATGCAAGCTTGCAATATGTCTTCTAAGATCCTGATAGTCCTCTCAGACTGACCATCCGTGTGCGGGTGATATGCAGTGCTAAAGCTCAAATTAGTTCCCAAAGCCCTTTGTAGTTTCTGCCAGAACTGCGACGTAAATCTGGGATCTCTATCCGACACTATTCTAGATAGAACTCCATGCAGTTTCATAATGTTTTCAATATATAATTCAGCTAATTTATCAAGAGAGTCTGTCTTCTTTGTAGCAATAAAATGTGAGGTTTTTGTCAACTTATCAACCACAACACATACGGAATCATTACCTTGCGGTGATCTCGGCAAATCAGATACAAAGTCCATAGTGACCTGGTCCCATTTCCATACAGGAATCTCCAATGGTTGTAGCAATCCCGCAGGTCTCTCTAATGCTCGACTTTAACTTTCTGGCAAGTCAAACACTTAGCCATGTAATCAGCTATCTCGCTCTTCATATTATTCCTCCAGAAGCTTTGCTTTAAGTCCTTATACATCTTAGTGCTACCAGGATGTATAGTATATCTAGTACCATGAGCCTCAGCGAGAATTTCATCCTTTACAACTGTACCACTAGGAATACAAATTCTATTTTATACCTGAGTAGTCCATCATCATGCAGCTTGAAATCGAACTCTCCTCCTTTGGAATTTTTTAGAATCTTCAATAACTGAGGATCTGACTGTTGTGCTTCCCTGATTCTAAACAGTAATAGAGATTGGATTTGTAGGCTAGCAAATTGAATACCTATTCTAGAAGCCTTTAGTTTCCACAAACACAACTCCTCCACAGTTTCCCAGTCCTTTATTATCAAACTAGGCACAATAGCTTTTCGGCTCAATGAATCTGCAATAGTGTTAGCTTTTCCTGGCAAGTAGCTAATGGTACAATTATAATTATTCAACAACTCTAGCCAACACCTTTGCCTCATATTCAAATCCTTTTGAGAGAACAGATATTTCAAACTTTTGTGATCAGTAAATATCTCAAATTGATTACCCCACAAGTAATGTCGCCACTTTTTCAAAGCAAAGACAATAACAGTAAGCTCAAGATCATGAGTAGGATAATTAAGCTCATAGGGCTTGAATTTTATCGAGGCATAAGCTATTACCTTACCATTTTGCATAAGAACACGACCTAAACCTTCCTTTGAACCATTACTATAAATTACTAAATTAACAGTCCCCTCAAGTAGTGCAAGAATAGGAGGAGTGGTAAGTCTTTTCTTCAGTTCCTAAAAAAAGGCTTCATATTTGTCATCCCAGTTATACACGGTTTTCTTTTGAGTTAAGGAAGTCAATGGTCCAGCAATTTTAGCAAAGTCCTTAACAAATCTCCTGTAATAACCAGCCAACCCAAGGAAACTACAAACTTCCGTGACAGTTTTGGGCCTTTTCCAAGACATCACTACCTCAATTTTCGTAGGATCAACATATATTCCTTCATGTGAAATTATATGGCCCAAAAAGGCTACCTGTTTCAACTAGAATTCACACTTGCTAAATTTAGCAAATAATTTATGTTCTTGCAAAGCTCGCAACACAATTTTCAAGTATTCTTCATGCTCTGCGTCAGACTTAGAGTACACCAGTATATCATCAATAAAAATTACAACAAATTGATCAAGGTAGGGTCTAAACACTCTCTGCATCAAATCCATAAAGGCGGCTGGAACATTTGTCAACCCAAATGGTAGTACAACAAATTCATAGTGGTCGTAGCTGGTTTTGAAAGCAGTTTTGAGCACATCCTCTTTTCGGATTCTCAGCTGATAATAACCCTGTCTCAAGTCAAATTTAGAATACACAACAACACCTTGCAACTGATCAAACAATTCATCAATCAAAGGCAACATATATTTATTTTTCATAATCACCTGATTAAACCCCCGATAATCGATGCACAACCGTAATGTACAATCTTTCTTCTTTACAAATAAAACAGGAGCAGCCCACGGCGAAGGGCTAGGCTGTATAAAACCTTTTTCAAGTAAACCCTGCAATTGGATTTTCAACTCCTGTAACTCAGGGGGAACCATTCTATATTGGGTTCTAGAAATAGGATTAGTTCATGGCAACAAATCAATGACAAATTCTATTTCCCGGTCAGGTGGTAGCCCAATCAACTCTTCAGAAAATACCCCCAGAAATTCTTTTGCAACAGGTACTTCATTCAGTTTCAATTTATCCCCAGACTGATTAATTAGATATGCTAAATATACATCACAACCTTTATTCAACATTTTTGTGGCTTTAATAGAAGAAATAATGTGAGTCCTTGTAGATTTTCGACTTCCAGTAATTTTAATAACATGTTGTTCAGGTATCTCTAAAGTCACAATTTTCCTTCTACAATTCAGATAAGCATAATACCACCCCAACCAGTCCATCCCCAAAATAACTTCAAAGTCTCGGAATGGCATGATAATCAAATCAAAAGGATACATGTGTCCCTCAATGCAAATATCACAATCTTTACACACAGACTCCGTAACAAACTTTATACCCATAGGATTACCTACTTCAAATTTATACGGCAGTTTATCAACTTTTAAAGCAGTAGATTGTGCACACATAGGAGTGATAAATGAATGTATAGCCCCAGTGTCAATCAAAACTACTACTGACTAATTATTAATAAAAAAGTACCTTCTACTACCATTGTCGTATTTGGGAGCTTCTCCTGATCTAGTACAAATACCCGTGCCTGGCCTCGCGGAACTGAAGCTGCACTTGAAGCTCTGGTCTGAGCACTCTGGCTGGAAGTCTGTCCTTGTCCCTGCTGCAATCTTTAATTCTGTGTTGGTCGGTCCCGCAACCAATGCAACGACCCAATTTTTTCCACCACTCTGCCTGTATGGCCCTTACGATTACAGTGACTGCACTGTTGGTTTTTCCTTGTAGCAGTGCCTCCCGTAAGGGCTCTGTAAGTAGATGTAGCAGTGCTACCTTGCTGAGATCTAGTGGTCACTGGTCGAGTCTGACTTTGCATCTGACTTTGAACTGGTCTTGTTTGAGATTGTGTCTGAATTGGCCTTGGATAGCTCTGAGTTTGCCTCGGCTGCTGAACCTAAACAGGCTGCTGAAACTGTTTCTGATAGCCCTGACTCTAAGATTGATACTACTATTTACTCGACTGACTAGACTCGGCCAATACATCTGCTTTGCGTTTATCATATCTCGATGCGGCCCTAACTGCTGCGACATAATTAGGATAATCCTGCGAAGACAAATTAAGCAGAATATCACTTCTCAGACCTCTGATAAATCTTTGGATTTTCATGTCCTCAGGCTGCACTAAAGCTGGCATGTAACGAGAGAGTCTCGTAAATGTAGCCTCGTACTGATCCACAGTCATATTTCCCTGCCTCTGAGATATGAACTCTTCTTGATGTCTTTCACGAGCTACCATAGACATATACTTATCCCAGAATTCCCGAATAAAGTCAGCCCACGAATGTTGTACCCTCTCAGCATCCTATTTTTCTCTAATGGTATGCCACCATTCCTTGGCGTCACCCTCAAGTAAGAACACAACATAAGTACTTTTCTTCTCATCATTACACTCAAGTATTGCAGCAATTTTCACAAACTTGTTCAGCCACATTTCTGCCTTCGTATAATCCGCTTCTCCATAAAAACTGTACGCCCCATGATGTAGGAACTTATCAAATAAATTTCCCCCAGCAGTACAGCTACCCTCTGCTCTAACGGCTTGATTACCTCTACCAGTTCCTGCTTGACCCTACTAGGTCACAAACTGAGCAATAGTATTCATAGTTGTGGCCATAATCTATGTATTGGTCAGTTCTTGCCCCTACGATACATTCTTAGCTACTCCGGCCTCTTGCCTAGGTATATCCTGTCTACGAACTTCTTCCGGTTCCCTTCTCGGTCTTCCTCTTCTCCTCATCTCGATGATAGAAGAATTCAATATTATAATAGGCAAATAAATGACGCTCATGTTTCAAAACTCCTTATGCACATAAGACAACATATAAAGCACTTAACATGCATCAAACACTAGACTTTTCATATTCATACTATATCATGCATTAGACACTTCTTTTACATGCTAGCATGTCCTTTACTCAAGCAATTATTCACTTAGGTAATTAAACAATCACATAGTCACGCAATTCAACTTTCACATATGGACCTTTACCAACATACCAAGGAGATTAACATGGCTTCATGCATTCTAATAGCTCTGATACCACCTAAATGTAACGCTCCAAACCCAACCCTACGCTATAGGTCAAGTCCGGAACCGTTACACAGACAGAGTTTCCTCTGTACCGTGGACTAAACTAGTACTTGTAAATAGTCACATACTACTCCTGAACTATAATCAAACAACTCATACAACTCATCTTTCAATATTAACATAGTCAACCAACTCCTCAAGGCCAACCAAGCCCTGGAATAACAAAATAAATATCATACAAGCATGCAAGACATTTCTCTAAATTCCAAGTTATAAGTAGTATGATATACTTATAGGCTAAGTTCAACATTCTAACTACTTGACACACAAGCATGCAACAAAGAAGTAAAGTCCATTATCAATTATTACAAGCCAACTACTAAGCCAACAAGATTACAACTTTACTAAAACTACCAAGTCTACCAACAATACATATAAGACCACAAGTGTCTTAAAATGAACATCATCCAACATCTTTCACACAAGCTGCACGTAATAGCCAACCTCAACCCACAAGGAATCACAGAAGTTGTTTTACTTGTACGTCTTCCTCTTCTTCTACCGCTAGTAGCTTGGGGTTCACATCAGCTTCTCATGAAACATGTTAAATAAGGAGTGAGCAATAATGTTTCCCACCGAGGGAGGTGATGCAGTATACCGAGGCGTACAATATGATACGCAACAAAGATAACAACATATTCAACACAATATAAAAAAACTAGTTAGATAAGTATTTAACCACATATAAAAAGATATGGTTCCACTTTGTCTTCAATCACGAGGCACGAGCCAAGATCTTCAAGCAAGTGCCGACAAATCCCTTATTCCTCCATAATGGGGTACTTCGGATATACCCCTATCCTACGACCCATATCTCTCGAGGTAGGTTCGTATGCCCCAACGAGGTGAACCACGCTTCTGAGGTAGGGGAGTATGCCTTAACGAAAAAAGGACTAAAAAACTATGGTAACCGAGGGAGCACAACAACCTCAATGCCGCTCGTGTTACTCAACACTATCATTCCCGAATAGGTTGCGCAACCCCAAATCAAGTCCACGAGAACCAAGATCATCAAATATCACATAAGAGGGATAACAAAGTAGACCGCCCTCGTAATTATCCACAACATGAATAAAGTAACGATATAAACATAAAAGAGACAAATGACATATTTCTCCTTAAACTCTTCAATTAGCATGAACATATCTTAGGCAAGCATACAAACACACAACAACACATCTATGAACTCATATACACACAAAGACATCCTTTATCATGTTTCCTCATTTGTTAACTACGCAATTCTTCTCCCATACGAAATTCAAGTTCTCAAATCCATAATCCAATCATCCTACATTCCTAGGAAGGCCAAAAGACACCTACCTAGGCCCTGAAAACCCGCTTTAGAGACAAAAGCTCGGGAAGGCCCCGAGTAGGTTTTAACTATACCTACCCTATCCGAAGCCCAATTGAATGCAACAAAAGCACCAAAAGTGCTTCCATGCCCCAAGGATACCTAATCTAAAGCCCAAATGTGCCCATATTTTATTTCTTGAAAACCCCCCTTTTTAAAGTTAGCTAATTTTGCATTTTTGCTCGATTCCGGGCAATTCAATTTCATGTGAGCTTCTAACTAGTTTCACTAATGTCTAGAGCACCTAAAGGAAGCATCAATTCACTCTTAATAGCAAGTTATATCAAAACCCTAAATTTTGTCACTATTCATCATCTCTTTTGTGATTCAAGCTTTCAACCATGAAACTTGCTATTAAACTATACAAACATGATCTATAGATCATAATAAACATATATATCACAATATATATGCATATCAATAGCTATAAACAACAAATCATCAAATCTCAAAAGTTGACAAAACTTTAACATGTATTTAAATGCAACTCCCTCACAATTTTGTACGTGTAGACTAGTTGATTGGTGCTCTTAGATGCTCAAACTCCTTCAAAACACAAGCTAGAAGTCAAGATTGCAAAGCTTGAAGAGTTTTCCCTTCTCTTTTTCCTCTTTGTAGTTGACGGGTGGGGGGGTGGGGGGGAGGACTTTTTGGGAATTATGCAATTTGTTTTGAGTGTGTTTTGCTTGTATGTATGATATAATATGTATATAGTATATATATGTTATATTATATTAGGTCAATTGCTACTAATTCATAGTCAAACTATGCTAAAAACTCAAATTAAAAGACTAGTTAGTTAAATCTAATGTTTCACTCATGTAACACTATTCCACGAAACACGAAACATTTTTCAAATGCATATTCCCGGCCTCCAAAGTCCAAAACTACAAGTTCCCGATTCCTTTTATAAGTTATACTATCCAAAAAAAATACTAAACCGAGCATTCTAGACAGTCAAATTTCTTATGAATAGTGATCCCTCAATTAAACAATTAAGCAAGAAAAAAATGCACATAAAGATGCTCAAGTAAATATGCAACAATTATTTAATAATGTGATAAAATTTCTCGGGCATCACAACAAGTACATAAATTAACGAGAGGGATGAGTCTTAAGTCTATTTGTAAAGAGTCCTCGTAATGGCAAACCCTACTTAGTTGATAAGAGATCTCTAGATCTAAGTTCAAAGGAAAAAATTGATTTATGTGCAACTCTATTAAAGCAATACAGGGGGATAAATGCTCTCACCGATTGCTATGATAAGCAGACGGTGTTACCTGTATAAGTGTAGTTTAACCTATGCTTTTAATAATTCTTATATCTTGAAAATCCAAGTGGATTATTACAAGATACTCTTAACAATAAGTCATCTATTGTGAGTAGGTAGTGGGCTGCTCTTACGAGAATCTAAAGACTGAATTCTCTAGAGTACTCATAAAACTGGGAATTGTTCAGAGCCAAAATAAATACAACCATGAGAACAAAGTAATGTCTAGAATAATGTGAGTTCTATTTTTTTGGTTTACACAAAAGATGAGCAGTTCAAGACATCGCGTTCATTTGTTAGCAAATAAATTCGATACCTCTCACTAGAGAAGGTTCGAAGGTCAAAAACTATCTATCTCGAAATAATATCGTTTTAATTGAACTCTCTCTTATGTTTGAATATTTTTATGCATTTTGACAAGCTAATTTTCATTCATGTGGGGGATTGTTGAAATTTTGTGAATATTCAATTTTATACTTAAAGCTCTAAGTAGGTCCTACGTTATTCGAATGACATGTTATCGTTCCTCTTTCAGAATAGATAAACATAAAATAATCACATGTTTAAAATGGATGAGTAATACATGATAAATTTGATTATAATTTTGTAAAATCAACTTGAGAAAATATTTGTCATTATAGCTATATATGGCAGAGAAAGCTTTGTCATCATATTGGCTTTATTTTTTGGTTTTTGGTATGTTACTGTAATATATATAATTAGTTACATACATTTTGTTTCTTTCTTTCTTTATTTATCATCGTATTGGTCTAAAACGTTTTTAGCATTGTATGTCATTACAGCTACATATATATGGCAAAGAAAGCAGCTTTGTCATCATGGCTATGCTTTTATGGCATTTAACATAGCAAAATGACTTGGCTTTGATAGCCTATGTCATGAGTCATGGTAAAATATGTTACTTCTGTTTCGAGTAATTGCATTCTTAACAATTAGGTAGTGATTGATATATTAGAATGAAGTTTGGAATGAAATGACATTCCCAACTCTTTTCAATTCTCATGCTTGGTATGTAAGAATGAACTTGAGAATCTCATTCTCAAGGTAATCTCATTTCCGCGTATATGGAAATAACCATTCCAAAGAAAACACATGTGAATGGGTCATTCCCATGTGTTTGGGACTGAATTTGACTACCATACCCCCATATTTCAATAATAATAATAATAATAATAATAACAAAAAATAATAATAATTAAGAAATATAATAATAATTAATATTATAAAATAATAATAATAATAATAATAATAAAAATAAAAAATAAATAAATAGATAAATATAATAATAATAATAATTATTATACGATATTATTATTATTATTATAAAAATAAAAATAAAATGAAAAACTAAAAATAAAATTAATAATAATAATAATCAATAAAATTAAAATAACAAAATAATGATATTGATTGAAATAGTGATAATAATAATAAATAAATAAAATAATAATAAAAATTAAAATAAAAAATAAAATATTTATTAAAATGATGATGATGATTATTATTATTACTAATAATAATTATAATAATATTAAAGTAAAATAATAATGATAAAAATAAAAACAAAAAAATAATAATAGTACCAAATATAATAATAATAATAATAATAATAATAATAATAATAATAATAATAATAATAATAATAATAATAATAATAATAATGACAATAATTGTTGTTGTTGTTGTTATTATCATTATTATTTATTATGTTTATATTGTTTACGGTTATATTCATGTTTATTTTTATTTTTAATACTATAATAACAAAATGACAATCCTGTCATATTATACAAGGCATTCTTATTACTACTCTTCATTCTCAAAACATACAAAGCATGTCATTCGCATTCCTAAGTTCATTCCATTATGAATTTCATTCTATTCCTTGGCTCATTTCATTCATGTCAAAATCTATTCTAATATACCAATCGCCACTTTATAGTAATTAAGTCAATTCGGTCAAAGAGTCTTGGCCATCTTTTTCTACAAAGAGTCTTGCACTTGCCTTGTTCAAGACACTGATTCAACTTTTCTAAAATTAAGCACTTAGCTTACAATTAGAATATGGATAGAGAATTTGGGCGTGACAAGTTTGTAGTATCTTGTAATCTTGAATGCTACTATTGTAAGAAGTGTAGATAGTTGTATTTTAAGAGGCTTGTACTAACAAATTGTCAACACCATAACAGAGCATTAAAGTGTTAAGGAGATTGAGTTCAATTCAAACTTCGATTTTTTGGTTTGTATTTCTATCATTTTATTTTGTTTATTCTGTATTATAATTTGTATCAAGTTTAATTAATTTTATTTTATCTTATTCTATACTATAATTTGTATCAAGTTTAGTTAAGTATTTCTTATTTCTTTTATTTAAGCTATTTCTATTTTGTTGATCAGAATTAGTATTTAATTTTGAGTAAAATGCACCATACCCCCTATATTTTCATAAAGTTGCATTATAAACCATTTATTTTAAAAAATCGCGTTATAAACTCTATATTATAGAAAATGTTGCATATGACCACCCGCCATCCATTTTTCTGTCAATTTTAATGTAAGTATAATACACATGCCTATGATACAAGTATGATATTTATCTAGCTGTAAAACCCATGGAGAAGGACGAAAAACCTCTTTTCTCACATTAATGGCCTCTTTTAACTTTAACACATATCTTATATTTTTATTTTTCTTTATGTGTGTGATTCGGATGCATTGATGAATTCTCAATGGTAATAGACAACTTTCCTCACAAGAATTCTACAAGCAAATAATTTTCGTTCATTAATTTAGCCGAATTGATTGGTTGTGAAATTTTATAGTTTTTTGAATTATTGTTCTTATCATTTTGTGTTTTCTTCAAATGTTGTTAGCGTTGTAAATTGTTTGATACAGCTACTGCTTTTGTTGATCTTTTCATGTGAGTTTTGTTTATATATGTGTGTCTATTTTTCTCAATGGTAACAGACAACTTTCCTGCAATGGTAAGAATTCTGCAAGCAAAATCTCACTATATATGTAATACATTAATGAAAGATGTTGGGTACTTCGTAAAACAATGGCAAAATTGTGCGGTGAATATGATTTAAACGAGGATAATTTTATTTTTTTATAAGGCTAACTAACGAAATTAAATAGAATTTGAGTTTTGGGGTGTGTGTGCAATGTTTTCCATACTACAAGGTTTATAAAGCCATCGTTTAAAACACATGGTTTATAACACAAATTTATAAAAATACAAGGGAGTATGATACATTTTACTCTTTAATTTTTTCACACAAGCTATTTGCACACACCTATTACTAACACATTCGATTTTCAATAGAGTGATAATGATTCCGCCTTATTTATTCAACATAGTTCCTATGGTGATGGGTTCTTCTTCCATGCGACAATGCGACGTCAGCATGTCCATTGTGGGTTTTTTTTTGTTTGTACTAATTTTTCCTTACAAAATAAAATAAGTTTAAAATTACTATTATGTCCTACAATTTGCACAATTACCATAATGCACTTCTGTTGAAAATATCGATTGCCAATTACATTTTTACCCTTTCTCCAAATTCCAATGCCACTCACTCTTCTTCCGATGAGACTTTTCATTTCCCTCTTACTGCTTTTTCTGAACTACCCCAATCCATTCATTTTCCTCAAAACATTTTAGCAAACTATTCAGTTCCTCTCTTCATCTCCCACGATCAAAAAAAAAAAAAAAAAGGTCCATCACAGATTCAGCTGGTAGATCCACCAACACCATTGTTGAGACTTCTCATCTTCTCCAAATTTCACGTCAAGCCTGAAAAGGTACATGTTACCAGGGCGGAGCCAGGAATTATTATTAGTGGGGCTAAAATTTATAATTTTTGAATTATACGAGTATTTTTTTTTTCAGTGGGGTAATTAATTTTTTTAATTAAAAATATGTAAATATTTATTTTTATTTTTTTAAAAAATATATATAAATTTTAATGTTTTTATAGACGGGGTTAAAATTTATAATTTTTGAATTATACGAGTATTTTTATTTTTTAGTAAGAATTAATTAATTTTTTTAACTAAAAATATATAGGTATTTAATTTTTTTTCAAAATATACATACAAATTTTAACGTTTTTACGAGTTAATGGGGTTTAAAATTCATAATTTTTAAACGAATATTTTTATTTTTAAGTAGGAGTTAATTAATTTTTTTTTAATTAAAAATACATAAATATATTTTTTTTTATTTAAAAAATACATAAAAATTTTAACAATTTTTATGGTTCAATGGGCTTGCAGCTCCCACTCGCACTCGCCCTAATGTGCCTCCGCCCACTATTTTATGATCTTCATTTTGATTCAAGACTAGACATTTATTCTTCTCAAAATGAAGAGCTAGCAGATCCGAAAATTGGTTACCTATTTTATGCACAATATGCATTTGTGGTTACCTATTTGAGAGCCAAATAGCAGATCGTGAAAATTGGTGGATCTGCCAGCTCTTCATGTTGTTACCTATTTTATCGGATCGAGCTCTGCATTTTGATTCAAGACTAGACATTTATTCTTCACAAAGTTCCAAATCTAGTTTTGAGTAGTATGAGTAGTAAAATATTTTCTGAACTGCCAATGAGGGTTCTGATTTTAGTTTTCTGAAATTGATACAATTAATTTCAGATTGTAGTTTTATAGGTTTCCTTGTTCCAGTGCTTATAGGTTTCCTCGTTTCAGTTGGTGTTGTGTATATTAGATGTTTATAATTTGTTCGATAAAATGCCTGACAAAAACTTTGGTTATATTCTGTTCGAGATGAAGCCTCTGTGTTTTATATTCAACTATTTTAGAAAGTATTTTGGAGCTGTTGATGATGGAAAGGTTGAAGGATAGATTCAAATCTGTTTTTAGTTGCTAGCAATATTTGACATGAATTTTTAGTTTGTGTTGATGCTATAAAAATTGTTCATGAAAGTGGTCATTTTCTGGCTGCATATCTTCAAGGCATTCATGTGAGTAAATTTGATGTTGGTTTTAGTCCAATTTTAGCTAAATTTAATGCAAACAATGTGGAGTATTCAATCCAATTGGTGGTTTTGTTGGTTTTCCTGACAATAATCCCAATAGTGATATTCCAGTAGATGATGAAAATTTGCTTAAAAATAGGCCTATACTTGGATTACTCGAAAAGAATTGTGTTAGATGGGGGTTCATTGGCATTGGTACTCATAGTAGGTAATTTATGATTGAAGATAGATATAAATGTTTGTTTAGCATGTTTGCTTAGCATCAATGATCCCGATAGTGATATTCTACTAGATGATGAAAATTTGCTTAACAAAGTCTGCTAGGAAGAAAGAAGGAAACTTTAGTAGATGGTATTTTTCAAGTAGTTGCAAGGTAAACTATCGATAACTTTCCTTAATAAAAAAGTTAGAATTAAAAGATGTACGCGTAACAATTTGATTGTATTACTCTATAGTAAAACATCCTTGATTATCCACAATTCGACCCTGTTGCATGTTAGAAAAGTTATTGGGGTGCCAATAAATTCACAGGAAATTCTATTGCTGAATGCAAAGAGGTATTAACAAACTTCTTTATTTTTTTGCTTTGAACATGTTCATTGGTATTGTGACTTTTTAAATCTCGTGTGTGTATTGTTTGTGATGAATAAGTTTAATGATTTGTGTGCAGATGTTCTTACCTCTAAATTATGATAATAACCATTGGTTGTTAGTCATAGTTGATTTGAAACGTAATTCGGTGAACTTATGTGATGCGTTGATATCATTAACATGAAAGAAAAAAGATAGAAAAACGTGTGGGGACCTTGGTATGGTTTTTTTTTTGGTTTTTTTTGTTCCCTTTTGTTTATGTGTTTGAGTCATTTTTTTTGAAAGATTGACACTGGTCAAATTTTAGGTCGACCAAATACATAGGATCTTGAAGGTCGTAGATGGAAACACTTATAAACGGATGGCGAGTATGAAAAAATTTCAGATACAATATCCTGAATGGGTCCCCTGACAACATAATGGAAGTGACTGTGGTCTATATGTTTGCCTTATGATGGAGAAGCCAGACGAAGTTGGCCCGCTTAATGACAAAGGATTTGCCATTGAACGCAAACGGATTGCGTTCAAATTATGGCGAGATGAATCTAATATTTTAAATTTGGCACGTTAAATTTGATAGGATTTTGACATGTTTTCTTTTGATGGAGGTTGGTGTTGACAAGGGATTGCCACACTTTATGTATTTTTTTCTATTTAATGTGACGTTTTGCTACTCTTTTTTTCGAACTAGAAATTTTGTTAATGTATTCCCTTTATATGGACTATGTTTTCTATTTATGTGTTCTTGAAAAAAATGTTTGTTCTGTATTTATGTGTGTTTTTAGGCAAATGAAATATTTTTGCTAGCAAACGTGTAAAAAGAGGTGTTAAAGTAACTAGTATTGTAGATGGAGTTGAATGCTTTTCCTTGAGTTTTCTATGTAAAGCAACAAGGAAAACATGAGAAGTATGATTTTTTTTTCAGCTTTTAGTTATCGAACATGGACTCTAAACTTGGGAAATACATTCCTTTTAGTCGAACCTTTTTTCAAAAAAGATCAGCTGAGCCACAGACGGAGTCAGAAATTTAATGTTGAGGGAGGGGGCGATTTTTTTTTTTTGTACATTATTTTTTGTACAGTATTTTTTGGTCTATTAAAAAAGAGATTGAATTTTTACAGTTTTAATTTTTTTTATATAGTTTTATTAAAAAAAAATGGTTATGGTTTCATGTTACGGTACTTTAAAAGATTTGGTAAACAATTAAATCATTCCGAGCATATTTTTAAATATTAACTAGTTTACATTTTTTATGCACTAAAATATTATAATAATTCTAAATTGTATATTTAATTGTTAGTTCTTGTCCATGATATAAATTAAACAATGTATGTATTCAATAAATATTAAACGATCTAGCTTGATGCAATAGATAATAGTTTTACCTTAGTGGTTAGACATTAAATCAGAGGGTAAAAGTCTAATTTAGTCCATTATTTTTGGTGTAAATGATATTTTCATTTATTATCTTTTAAAATGAACTTTTTAGTCTATTATTTTTGGTGTAAATGACACTTTCATCAATTATCTTTTCAAATGAGCATTTTAGTCTAATATATTTCACATTAATGATGCTATTAGTCTAATATATTTTGAAGTTGGATTAACGACGTTATTTATGTGAAACATATTGAATTAAAAAGTTTATTTCGAAAGATAATGGATGAAAGTGTTATTTATACCAAAAATAATGACTATAGGGGCACGTTAGTGGAATCCGCAAATCATTGCTAATATTGACTATAGGGGCGTCTAATAAATTGTTCTCCTCTTTCAAGCACGTGAATTTATACATTGGTAGAGTCTACACACTTGTATTTGACGTTTAACGAAATTTTAGGGTTGATATTTCACATTAATGATGCTATTAGTCTAATATATTTTAAAGTTGGATTAACGACGTTATTTATGTGAAACATATTGAATTAAAAAGTTTATTTCGAAAGATAATGGATGAAAGTGTTATTTATACCAAAAATAATGACTATAGGGGCACGTTAGTGGAATCTGCAAATCATTGCTAATACTGACTATAGGGGCGTCTAATAAATTGTTCTCCTCTTTCAAGCACGTGAATTTATACATTGGTAGAGTCTACACACTTGTATTTGACGTTTAACGAAATTTTAGGGTTGATATTTCACATTAATGATGCTATTAGTCTAATATATTTTAAAGTTGGATTAACGACGTTATTTATGTGAAACATATTGAATTAAAAAGTTTATTTCGAAAGATAATGGATGAAAGTGTTATTTATACCAAAAATAATGACTATAGGGGCACGTTAATGGAATCTGCAAATCATTGCTAATACTGACTATAGGGGCGTGTAATAAATTGTTCTCCTCTTTCAAGCACGTGAATTTATACATTGGTAGAGTCTACACACTTGTATTTGTCGTTTAACGAAATTTTAGGGTTGATATTTCACATTAATGATGCTATTAGTCTAATATATTTTGAAGTTAGATTAACGACGTTATTTATGTGAAACATATTGAATTAAAAAGTTTATTTCGAAAGATAATAGATGAAAGTGTTATTTATACCAAAAATAATGACTATAGGGGCACGTTAGTGGAATCCGCAAATCGTTGCTAATACTGACTATAGGGGCGTCTAATAAATTGTTCTCCTCTTTCAAGCACGTGAATTTATACATTGGTAGAGTCTACACACTTGTATTTGACGTTTAACGAAATTTTAGGGTTGGTATTCCATTTATTTGAGGCGAATTTGTCATAAATGATGGGGGCCATTTATCTTTTAAGAATTATTTTGAACCGTATGATCAAGTCATTCTTTGCTATATTAAATAGACGGGAGACGCGTAGTAAATATAAGGGTAAAATGCAGCAGTAGTCCCCATTGTTTACTCAAAAGTCAATTTAATCCCCATTGTTTTAAAATGCTCAAAAAGGTCCCCAATGTTTGTAAACATGCTCATTGTGGTCCCTACCGTTAAGATTTTAACAGAAAATTTATAAAATAACTACACTACCCTTACTTCAAAATAAAATACCCAAAATTTCCCTATCTTCTTCTTCCTCTTCCAAACCCTCAACCCACCACCACCAAGCACCACCAAGCACCACCACCACCCACCACCCACCACTCACTCCCTGCACGCGACACAGCCCCACCCCCCCCCCCCCCCCCCCGCGCGCGACAGCGCCCCCCACCCCCCCCCCCCCCCGCGCGACAGCGCCTCCTCCCCCCCCCTGCGCGCGACAGCGCCCCCCCCACCCTCCCCTGCGCGCGACAGCGCCCCCCCCCCACCCCCCCTGCGCGCGACAGCGCCCCCCCCACCCCCCCCTGCGCGCGACAGCGCCCCCCCCCACCCCCCTACGCGCGACAGCGCCCCCCCACCCCCCTGCGCGAACAGCGCCACCCACCCCCCCCCCCCTGGTGCGCGAACAGCCCCACCCCCCTCCTTGTGTATTAGTGTGTGTTTTGGTGTTAGTGTGTGTTTATGGGTGTGTATTTTTTGGTGTTAGTGTGTGTTTTTTGGTGTTAGTGTGTGTTTGTGGGTGTGTTAATGTGTGTGTATTAATGTGTATTTTTTGGTGTTTCTGTGAGTATGTGTGTTTGTGGGTGTATTAGTGTGTGTTTTTTGGTGAGTGCATGTGTTTGTAGATGTGTTAGTGTGTGTTTTTTGGTATTTTTGTGTGAGATTTTATATTTTTTGTGATTTTTTAAATTTACCCTTGAAATACTATTCACATCTGTTAAAACTAACCAAAATTTTAACGGTAGGGACCACAATGAGCATGTTTACAAACATTGGGGACCTTTTTGAGCATTTTGAAACAATGGGGACTAAATTGACTTTTGAGTAAACAATGGGGACTACTACTGCATTTTACCCTAAATATAATATGCACTAGTTGCATGACGTGAAAATTTAATTAGCGAAATTTTATTATTGTATTATCAGGCATAGACCAACCACTACCAATTAAGAAAAGAATTTTAAAATAGTAAAAAATATTATGATTTAATCATACATATTCACGGTTTTTAATATGTTACATACAATTTGCACCATTTAGTAGTACATTAAGATCAACCAATCTTTTCCAGGCATTGGCCCGGAAAACGAAAATTAAAACTCGGGCATTGCAAACGTCCACAAATCATTCATTGCTAATACCGACTATAGGGGCGTCTAATAAATTGTTCTCCTCTTTCAGGCACGTGAATTTATACACTGGGAGGGTGTACACACTTGTATTTGACGTTTAACGAAATTTTAGGGTTGGTATTCCATTTATTTGAGGCGAATTTGTCATAAATGATGGGGGCCATTTATCTTTTAAGAATTATTTTGAACCGTATGATCAAGTCATTCTTTGCTATATTAAATAGACGGGAGACGCGTAGTAAATATAATATGCATTAGTTGGATGATGTGAGAATTTAATTAGCAAAATTTGACTATTGTATTATTGGGCATAATTTAACCACCACCAGTTAAGAAATAAATTTTAAAGTATTAGAAAGTGTTATAATTTAATCATATATATTCACAATTTTTAATATGTTACATGCAATTCCCAACATTTAGTAGTACATTAAGATCAGCCAATCTTTTCCACGCATTGCCCCGGAAGACGAAAATTAAAACTTGGGCATTGCAGTCATCCACAAATCATGCATTGCTAATACTAGTCAACTATTTACTAATTACTATTAAGTATTGACTATAGTTTCCTAGCTACGTGGACATGCTGTGGCACCGAGTACTTGTTGCTACTTATAAATCAACATTATTGGTGAAAGGAAGAATTGAAGAGATCATTCACCATTAATCGCAAATCACAACTGAATTCATGGAGTCTTCACCAAAAACCCATGCTCAACAAACAACCTACATTGATGGTGATAATGATCAAGATGCAAAGCACTGCTCGTATGCTGCGCAGTTGGTTACTACATCAGTACTGCCCATGGTGTTGCATGCAGCAGTGCAGCTACAAGTGTTCGAAATCATAGCCAAAGCAGGTCCAGGCGTGCAGCTCTCGCCTTCCGAAATTGCATCTCAGCTTCATACTAAAAACCCGGCAGCAGCAGCCATGCTGGACCGGATGTTTCGTCTACTGGCTAGCGTCTCCGTGCTCACTTGCTCGGTGGTTGATATCGATGGCACTGGAAAAAATGCTGAAAGATTGTATGGACTAGCACCTGTCGGAAAGTACTTCGTCCGGGACGAGGATGGTGGGTCAATGGGACCTTCCTTAGCCTTGCTTCAAGATAAGGTCTTCATAGACAGCTGGTCAGTAGTATTTTGTTCCCTGTTTTTTTTGGACTCCGTTTCGTTTGCAAGAACATAACTCAATACGGAAAAATATTTGTCCAGAAAATAGAAATAACTTTTTAATGTTTGCTATCATATTGAAAAATATTTTTTTGGTATTCAAAGTTACAGGAAAAAATATTTTTCATTGTGATATTTTTATAAACGCACACAAACACATAAAGAGACTCCTATATATAAGCACACACATGTATTTATGAGTGTGTATGTGATGGGCGAGGTGGCTGGGGGTGACCCTCGGGGGAGGGAAGGGGTTGAGGGTGACCGGAGTAGACAATGTTTTCATCACTTAAAGCACTGTAAAATATTTTAGATATATTGAAAATATGTTTCAATTGATTTATTTTATGATGTTACCAAACAACGAAAATTCAAAAAAATATTTTTTCAAGAGAAAAAATTTACGACAAAAAGACAGAACCTTAATTAGATTTATTCATTTTAACATTCATGTTTGAGGTTTTATGTGTATACGGATGTAATAATTGTAAATTGTTAAAATAATTTTATCATAATTATATCATCAGTTTATTATTGAACCTTGGTTATCTCGTGATAATTTTGAGTGGATTACTTCCGACAATTAGGGGAGCTATGTAGATTTATATGGGTCGTGGGCAAATTGTCCATTAATTCAACAGTTGTTGTATATGGAATTAACATATCTTTATGGCACATTTTATATGAAATTATTCATTTCCATTATGTCTAATACTCCTTTTAACTATGTATTCTTGTGGCTAACATTATAATGGGGAAAAACTCTCCAATTATTTTTGTTTTATAAGAGTGAACCTTGTATTGATTCTGAAATCAAGGTTATCTACGTAGGGATGGATTCAGGATTTCTTGTGATCGGGAGTTATAATATATAACTTGACAATTATATCAGTAATAATTCTTTTTTAGTGAGGGTTAGTTTATTTATTTATTTTATTACGTATACTATATATTAAATAGGATCGGTGGGGGTCTTAATAGATCTGTCAATGTGTCTACGCATGATTTGATTTCCCTTCCAGTGATTTCACCCTTCGCCAAAATGTTAACCTACTCAAGAGTATCTAGGCTCCGTTTGTTTGGTCCATTGAAAAATATTTTTTGGTAAAAAAAAATATTTAATTAAAGAGAGTGAAAAATATTTTCATCTCCCGAAAATGTTATCATCTTCTATAAGAGAAGAAAATATTTTTTACTAACTCACGTCACCTTCACCCCGCCCTGCCCCGCCCCACTCCCGTCACATTTTCAATTAATTATTATAAACCAATTAAATAATAGAATGTTAATCAATTTAATAATAAAAAATTAATTAATTTAATTAATTAATTTAATGACTAATTTAATATTGAATAATAATTAATAAATAAATAATTATTTTATTAATTTTATATATATATTTTTGTATTAAATTATTAATCAATTTTAATTTAATGACTAATTAATTAATTTAATTAATAATCATTAACTATTAATTAATTATCCAACTTACTTAGTTTTAAATAATAATTTTATAAATTAATAATTATGAATTATTAATTTAATTATTAATCAAATCATTTACTATTTATTATTAATTAGAATTTTTATTAATTAATTATTTTAAATTTTTGGAGAGTTGATCATTTGAACCTTTCTTCATAGATGTAAATCTCGAACCTACTAATGGGGACTTGAAAATGATCTTTTTGATTCTCAAAGAATGAGGGCAATGGGATTGATCGAGAAAAATTAATAATAATGAATTATTTAATTAATTATTAATCAATTCATTTATTATTTATTAATTAATTATTTTAAATTTTTATTGAAATTATTTTAATTAATTTATTTATTAATATTGATTAAGTATTCATAATTTTAAACAAAACTAATAAATTAACAATTTTAATATTTTTTTCTCTATTACAATTAAACACTAGAAAATATTTTTCAATGTGATAACCAAATATCACAAAATATTCTATTTTCTAGAAAATACTTTTCTCTATAAATATTTTTCACTAAGAAGTTATTTTACGAGAAACAAACAGACACTAAAAGATTCTACTTGTTTTAAGAAGAAACTATTATCCTTTCACCTTCTTTTGACTCACTTACATCTGTGCCTCTAAATATGTTACTCAATGCATCCTTTTTGATTCTTAAACCTAGTACCGACAAAAAAAAAAAAAAAAAAAATCTTAAACCTAATAGTAGAGACACGCTGCATTTTTGCAAGAAGAAGCAAATGCATAAAACATTAATTAAATCCCTATGGCTTAAGGATAGGTTTAGCATCTTAGTATATCAAGTGTAAAGTATGGGCCTCTAAGGATTTGGATGGAGGAAGTGGTAGTGCCACTTTGTGCACACCCTAAGTCAAGGAATATATATATTTTTTTTTTGTGTCAAAATAATGATAAGTGATTGGAGGTGAAAAAGTAGTGAGAGGTGTTTTATTTTTATTTTTTGGCTAATGATTTTTTAAATTATTTTCTCTTCTTTTTTCACACTGAAAATTATATGTTTTGTATTTCTGTTGAGTGGAGATAGAGAGTGAGAAAATTAGAGAAAATGGAGAGAGAAATGAGAGAAAAATATAAGAAAAAACTGGACAATCCAGTGATTTTTTACCTGATGGAGCTAAAATTAGTGAGCAGATACGCAATTCAAGCATCTACAATTTGAACAGTACATATCAGTTTTAGACTCTTTAAGGCCATTTTGTACTGCTTGTCGAGTAGCCCATTTTCTTGTCATTTTTATGTATAGGGTATATTTTCTAATTTATACATGTTATGCTTGAAAATATTTTAATCTCAATTTAAATTAGATTTTTAATTGGTTATTTGTTGAATACGGTGTGCATATGTTTTTTAAAAGAAAATCAATTTCTAAACAACAACTTTCTTACATCTAATAGAAGGGACTTTTTCTCTTTACAATGATCATAGTAATTTATTTTTTTCTTTTTTGTATATTATGCCATTACTATATTTGAGGGAGAGTCATGCCTTGAAAACATCGTCAGTGATATAATGTGCTTAAATTAATATTTGTTTAAGTTATAGTATATTGTGACCTGTCATCATTAAAAACATAATTTTAGTCATAAAGCCTACACCTTTTTTTATAATTTTGTATAAAAAAATTATGCATAAATGAACGCTTTGACCCTTGGTTACTAACTTCGCTAGTGTAGTGCCCCCGAATTCGTGCCTGGCTTCACCGCTGGATGGAGTGGTCTAGTCACAATTTTTATGATCAAAGGTTCCAAGTTTGAACTTATGCCTCTTATCACAGATATTATGTCCCTTCAGTCACCTGCAATATGTATCGGGACGTGCTGCTATACAATGAGATTTATAACTTTGAGGTGAATCTAATATAATCTTGTCTAAGATACGTTTATCTCATCATCCAAAAATAAAAAAGAAATAGTGTAGGAATTTCGGTGGCGAGTTCTTCTACCTCTAGAGATAGCATAAGATAATTGGAAGTAATGCTGTCTTCCTTCGCTGTTATCTAAAGCTCCTCTGATTCTTGCATCGATTCAATGTCTTTTATTTACACTGACATGAGCAACACAATTGTCCTAACAATTTTAAAGTACATATCTGTATCTGTTGAAAGAACTTTACACTCGGTAAAAGCATCTCTCTTCTTGCTCTAAACATTTTCTCAAAATTTCAGGTACCAATTAAAAGATTCAATTCTAGAAGGAGGCGTTCCATTTGATAGGGTCCATGGTAGTAATGCTTTTGAATATCCCGCAAAGGATCCCAGGTTCAACGAAGTCTTCAATCAGGCAATGATTAGCCACTCAGCTGTAGCTGTAAAAAGAATCCTCGAGTGCTACAAGGGTTTTGAGCACTTGAAAACTTTGGTCGATGTTGGTGGTGGACTTGGAATGGCCCTCAACAAGATCACTTCGAAATACCCCACTATTAAGGGCATTAATTTTGACTTGCCACATGTTATAAAACATGCCCCTGCCTATCCTGGTAATTTTCACACTCGGGAGTCGATCGTTTGAATCATTTTCATAACGTAGAAACCTAGCCAGTCACCAACACCCCTTTACAATTGGTAAAATTATTGATAATGCAGGAGTTGAACATGTTGGAGGAGATATGTTTGAAAGTGTTCCAAAAGCAGATGCCATCTATATGAAGGTATGTAGGACATTTCAAGATTCTTATACATGTAGGCATAACAGCTTTTTAGAAAATGAATTACAAGTAATTTTTACATGTTAGTCTGTGAACTATAATGTCGTATCATCTCTGTAATAGGCAAAGGCCTCTTTTTGTTCTAAAGTTGTAGGAATTATAATTCGTAACAAGATATTGGCTACAAATTTCATTATATATAGTACATACTATGCTGTGCACTCCCATAGATATTGAAGCACTTCGATTTCTTTCTTTGTTTCTTTTTCGGAATGTTGTTGTGATGTTATGTTTTATTAGACTGATTTGAGAGGCTTGAATGTGTTCATCTAACCGCATGAAAATTTGCAATATATAGTTGATACTTCATGATTGGAGTGATGATCACTGCATCAAATTGCTGAAGAACTGCTACAAAGCTCTACCAGCTGATGGAAAGGTTATCGTTGTCGAAATAATTCTTCCGGTGAAACCTGATTCAAGTGCCTTCGCGATAAGCAGTAGCCAACTTGATCTGCTCATGATGACTCAAAATCCGGGAGGAAAAGAGCGATCAGAACATGAGTTTCTGGCCTTGGCAAAAGAGGCTGGATTTAGGGGCATAACACTGGAATGTTTTGTCTTTAACTTGTGGGTCATGGAGTTCTACAAGTAGGTGCCTAACTTTGAAAATAGAAAGTGTAATGTTCTAATGCATGATAAATAAGTGATTTATAATATATGTTGTGTTTAAAGTATACTTAAGTTAACCATTTTTTGTCATTGAATTTGAGAAAAAAAAAATTATTTATTAAGCTTATGACAATAATCTTATTCTGGACTCCAAATTTCTACGCCAGTTATGTGACAAAAGGTAAAATTTCAAAGTCAGTCCCTTAAACTAGTGACTGGTGAAACTATTTGGAATTTACTTTGCTCTTAGCTAAGAAACAATAAATTGAATCGATTGCTAGTAATTCTTTGCAATAAATCATGAATTTAGAAAGGGAGAATTGTGCAAATCATTTCTCATTATTTTCAAAAAGTGGTCAATTTTGTCCTTAATGTAAAAATTGTGTTAAATTTAACGAAAATAACTAGTAACACATGGACAAAATGGAAAAAGTGTTATAACATTTTAGTCTTCAAGTTTATAAATAAATTCAAGTTAATCCCTAAACTTGTAAAGAAAATTCAACTTAGTCCTCAACTTACATAAAATTTAATTTCGTCCCTAATTCATTTTTATTTTCTTTCTCCTTCTTCACCTCCATCAATATACACCTATCACCCCTACCCCCTCACAAACCCTACACATATACATATATTTGCATATATATAACACACACACAAATACACATATATACAACACCTTGACCAATAAATAAATAAATAAATAAAACACACATACAACATACAAGCACACATGTACTCACACACCAAGCTCATGCACACACACACACACCCCTTGCACCCTCACCCCTTAGCTGCATCCCCTCCTATCACCAACCCCCACAATCCCTCAACCTCGCGGGGTGTATGTATGTGTATGTGTAGGCTCCTGCGTGATAACATAATGAAGTAATAAAAAGATTGATACCTAAAATAAATAAAAGAAAGGATATGAAGAAACATACAGAATATATATATATATATATATAATATGTATAGGAGTGTGAGGAGGGTGGTAGGTGTATATTGATGGAGGTAAAGAAGGACGAAGATAAAAATAAATTAGGGACAAAATTGAAATGTTCTATAAGTTTAAGGGCTAAGTTGAATTTTTTTTTATAAGTTTATGGACTAAATTGAATTTATTTATAAATTTTAGGGGAAAAATTGAATTTTTACAAAAATACTATAATATTTTTCTCATTTTATCACGTGTTACTATTCATTTTCGTAAATTTAACACCATTTTTAATGTTAGGGATCAAATTGATCACTTTTTAAAAACAATAAGTGATGGGCCATAAAATAATGTCATAACAAAAAATATAAAGCCCAAAAACTAAATTATACATTTGGGCCCAATGTCGAACTCATAAGCGAATTGGGCCACAGCCCGGTAGAAGACTGGGTTAATGATGTAGGAACGGTGTTGACTACTTCAAACATAATCCCAACCTAATTGGCCCACTCAAAGAATGCACCTAAGAGCTTAAATAATGGGGGACAGCCCCCACATCCATCATAGGACAATCTCACTTTCCCTTAACCGAATTCGGGATATTATCATTGCCTATAATAAGGCCATCACAGTGCCTTGGACGGGGTAAGCTAATCACGATGACATACATTCATTTAACTCTCCAAAAGCTTATTAAAAGCATTTGTAGTCCTCATAACTGATTTAAGCATTAGAGGAAGATCCTAGACATCGCTTTGGGTTCTTTATTTTGTAGGTATCCAGCTCAAATCCATCATTATTTAGTTCGGATAAGGAGGCCCGACTTAATATTTTAGGCCCAACACAAATTTGACCTTAACAGTTTGATTCTGTCTATAGGAAATGAATTGATCATCCCATGGAAAATTCAACATGGGAAATACTATAAGCCAAGCCACTAGTGATATTAGACCCACTTAGGATTACCAGCCACTACCAGGGGCAGAGAATTTAGTTCCACCGATAGCTGTTCATCCAATACCACTTGTGGTTACCTCGGACCCACCTTTGGTGACCACACCGGTAGTGCCCATACCACCAAATTTGGCCTCATCATCTAAGGCAGTGAACCTGTCTACTTTGGTTCAGATGTTCTAAAGCCTACAAGGGGAAATGAACCAACTCCTGCAAACTCAGGGCCTAGCTACACCATCAGTCCAGGGAGCAATATCAGTTCATCCCCAATTGTTCACCCACTACCACAAAATCCACTTAGGCCAAGAGGCCGACCTCCTACCTCCAAGAAACTAGATGATGATACGGGTTTGACGGAACCAGTGGATGGACTTGAGAACACCAAGGCTTGATTGTTGGCTATGGGGTTCAAAGGACCAGAAGTTTCACAAGTCTGCCATAAGCATTATCAGTGAGGAAACCGGTTAATCTCGAAGGAAATCCAAAAAGAACCAATTCTAAAAGTGTGTAGGCTCCAGACCTTGCCTACTTATAATGGTTCTGCAGACCTTGAGGATCACCTGCAGATCTTCGACCATCATATGAACTTTTACGATGTGTTCAACCTGATCAAATGCAAGGCCTTTCCAACTATGTTGGTCGGCTCAGCTCAGAGGTGGCTCTTGAAGCTACCAGCGGGGTCAATAAGGAGCTACGAACAATCGTCCAAAGAGTTCTTTGATCTTTTTAATAGTAGCAAATAGCCCACTAAGCTCATAGCGCCGTTACTTAATATAAAACAGCAGAAATGGGAGATACTCAAGGAGTTAACCTAGAGATTCAACCATGCAACACTTGATATCCCAGACATACAATAGTCAGTCGCCTAGTAACCTTCATGCAAGAGCTAAAGTCACGATCTTTCCAAGACTTGCTAGCCCGCAAGTATCCTAAGACTCTTTCAGAGCTCATGGCTAGGGCAGAAAAATACATACACTCTGAGGAGGTTATGTTAGCCAAAAAAAAATGAGGAGAAAGAGTCAAGCAGAAATAACCCTGGGAAAGGATAGGGAAGGAAAAAGGAGGGGACTGGAAAAAGGGGCTATCAAGAAAAAAAAAAAAGAGTTCAGAAAGGGGAAATACAAAGAATACGCCCTATTAAATGCTCTTAGAGCTGAGGTCTTGTACGGAATTTGTGGAAAAGAATACCTGAAATAGCCCAAGAAGATGTCTAGTAACCTAGACAAATGGAACAAGGACAAGTATTGTAGGTTCCATGATGTTAATGGTCACGACACAATGGAATGCAGACAACTGAATGATGAAATAGAATCCCTAGTCAAAAGAGGGATACTTACGGATTACTTGATTAGAGAAACAGGAGGTCGAAGGGAACAAGAGCCTCAGCGTGATCGAGATCGGAGCCTGAGACAAGGACCTTCCAACAACAAGCACACAAGGGTTATAGAATCCATTGCAGGAGGACCTACTCTAGGAGGACATTATAGAGCAGGAAAGAAGTCTTATCTAAGGTCTGGACGAGGATAACCTCTTACCACAAAACCTGAGAAAAAGGAAAAAATAGTCTTTACCTCGGAGGACCTAATAGGACTCATTGTTCTGCACGACGACCCCGTACTAATTCGGGTAACCATTGCTAATTTTTTTGTGAAGAGGATACTGATTGACACAGGTAGTGTAATACCCTGACCCGTGCATATAATTATTTTATTGATGTGCATATATTTATATATCTACTTTAATTATTTACGTATATTTGTTTGCATAAAATATAATATTTTTGGGTTACGTGCATCTATTTCGTTTCTTGTGTATTTATGTGCATTCGCGAACATTTAGGTGATTTAGGAATTGTAGTAAATAAATAAATGTATTGATAAACAATAGAGTAACTAAATTAGTTAGAATTAAACTAGAATATCAAACTAGTTAATAGTATTTAGTTGAAGGGCATGTTAGTCATTTGGGCCTTTTGTCTTCCATTATATACATACATACACATACAAACACCCCAACACACACACACAAAAATCAGACACACACTCATACACACTAAAATGCCTAACACACTAAAACACACATTCAAGCTTCAAGAAGGCAAATCAAGAGGAGAAATTGAAGATCCAAGTTGTTTTCTTCAAGATCTTGCTTCTATCTACCTTGCTCAAGCTTTTTCTTGCATCTTCCTTGTATTTCAAAGTGAGGGGTTTTTCTAACTCAACTATTTTTCCATTCAAGCATAGTATAATCTTGCTATTATGTGTTAGCTAGACTTGTTTTTGATGAACTTATGCTTATGAAGTATATTTAGTTGAGTTTATGCAATATTTGTTCTTAGTTAATTGTGGTAGCTTCTTGTGAATTTAGGTTGATGAATTAGAGTTAAAATGATGCGTTGAAACTTAAAAGAGTGAAAAATGGATAGATTAGAGGCTATACAATTAACAAAGTTGCGCAAAGAAGATTTATGTAGAAGTTCTGAAACTGGACAGAAACGAGCTACTGTATTTCAGAGCCTTTTTGTCATAGCAAAAGAACACAAAACTTAACGAAATTTACGCAGCAGCTAGACTTGACAGTTTAGAACAAATGTTGATTTTTAGGGATAAGGCTAATTCTAACATTTTAGGCCTCCGATCTAGCCGTTTTATAAAGGTATTCTGAAAATCGCTAGTCTAGACAGTCTTGCGCAGTCGTACGGAAATAGTCATAAGTTGATGAGTTTAATTCAAAATTGGTCACCTTTTGATTCCAGAATTAACTACACATGAAGAGCTTTCCATATATATAAAAACCAGTTTCATAGGAGGTCATTTGCTTAGGTAATTATGCAGCTAAATTTGAGCTACTGCTGAGATGTTGAAACTGTTGAGCTTATTTGTTTGGTGCTCCTAATGTTTCTTGAAGTTAAATAATGTATTTTAAGATATTGTTATTGCTTGTTATATAATTTAATCTATGTGATTGTTATATAATTTAATCTATGTGAAGATATATAATATGTTGAAGGTGATGCTATGCACAATATGATATGATTCTTTATGCGTTATATAATATATTATGTGACTTATGTGCAAACTAGCGAACATTTAGAAAGGAAAGGTAAACCATATGAAAGAATATGTTTAATACTCCTCGAACCTTATGGAACTTGAATTTTATTAACTTTAGATCCCTAAGAGGTATATTTTTAAGTTGATCTATAGCTAGTTAAAAGTAAGTGAAAATGAACTAGCTTTATATGTAAATGGTAAATGAGGAAATCTAGAACAATTAATGAACATGTGATAGTTGAAATATGTTAGGTATTTAAGTAAGGTTTAATGTTGAGTAATGACTTATAGTTGATTATCTAAGATAACTTCAAACTATGTAAGTAATGAATATCTTCAAGAATGTTATCTAGTTCATATGTATATTGATTGGGCAATGATGTATTGAATGCCTTGTAAATGTGCATAACTACTTGTCATTTATTGAATTGAAGATGTAATGCTCCATGCTAGTTAAGGCTTATTAGATGCTATGAATTACTTGTGAGTTGTAAATGACATGCAGAATAAGAAATGTTATAATTGTATGGTCAAGTTAGGGTGCATGTTGAGCTAACGCAAGGAGAATCGGGGTGCATGTAGGTTATTTTCTTGCATGCTTGGCTTCCTAAAAGGTGAGGGAGTTATATTCTTTTGTGCATCTTAATTTGTTTGTTTTTTTTTTTTGCTTATAAATTGTACAGTTTAATATGATTGCTTATAATTACGTGTACTTTGATATGAATTGAATAAATATATAGACTTGTCTCTTGTTTATATTATTATATTGCTTATTTACTGTAACCTACGTGTGAGGGAAACCTACTTTGTTGTCCCTCATTTATGTGATTCTTGAATTATATTGTCATTGCTTAAATTATTGTGATCGAATATCGGGTTGCGCAACCTTTCGGACATGGTAGTGTTAAGTAACACGGGCGGCATCGAGCTTGCCGTACTCCCTCGACTACCATGGTGTCTATCCCCTTTCCCTTGCTGAGTATACTCTACTACCCCAGAGGCGTTGTTCATCTCATTGGGGCATATGGACCTACCTCAGGAGAAAGGGTTGTTTGATCAGGGTACATCCGGAGTAAACCCATGGGAGTTATAAGGGGTTTTTTGTGATTCGTGGTTCGTGCTCGTGATTAGTGATATATCCTTTTTAGAACCTCTCGCTGTGGCATAATCTACTACCCCAGAGGCTTGAACCGCCTCATTGGGGCATACAGATCTACCACAAGAGAGAGTTAACTGTAATTATATTCCCTTATATGAGCTATTTAGTTATTTATGGCTATTGTAACTCTCGCTTGGGCCCTTGTTCCTTGGAGAGTTACCTTGATTGAGCTCTTATTGTCATATTGTATACTTATTTTGTTGTGGTTATTTCCTCTTCTTGATATGTGACACTTAATAGTCAATTGTACATCAGTCTTGTCTTGTCAATTGTGTTTAAGTGGCCATTGTGTTCCATTGTATATTCTTTATTGCTCGTCTTTTACTTATAGTTTCCTAAATATGTTATTTGGTTTTATTATCTCGATTGAACACTTTATCTTGAAAATTAATTTTATGCTTTATATGCATTGCACGTAAATATTTTTGAAAACTCCCTCACTGGGCATACGTGTTGTAGTATACTCATCCCTCTTCTAACCATTTCAGGTTTGGAGCCTTTGAAGTTGAGGTAAAGAAAGCTCGGGATTCTACATGATCGAATATACTAGTTGTAGATGTTTGGTTCTATGTATAATTGAGATAGTTAGGTTTCTTTTGAGGACTGTGTGCTTTGTATATATATTAGTTATAAGAAATATCACTTAAAGTTAAAGTCTTGATTGAGTTGTTAGGTGTGGCTGGATTGTAATAACTTCAATGATTTATTTGGTTGTCTAATTCGCATGCATGCTTGTGTACTTTTCTTGGATGGCCTTGAGGAATTTGTTGTATGTGATGATAGGGGAAGTTGGGAGTTATGGAGGAGATTGGACTTTGATTCCGAGGTTATAATTCCTTGTACAGGTTTTAGATAGTCCTATAAACAGGGGAGACTCCGTCTGTTTTTCCTCGTTTTTCATGCCTTAGGTTTTGGGATCGGGGCTCCGGTCTCGTGAGGGATCGGGCCGTTAGAGGTAGCTCGACGGAGGTGTTGTTCCTAAATGCCTTCCTCAAACTCGGCATTAATTGTAACAACCTGAGACCCATGAGAGGTACTTTATCAGGCCTTACATGAGAAGCTTTCTAGCCAGAATGCATCATCAACCAACCTCTGACACTAAGGGAATGTGAGAAGTAGCTCACGATCATAAGAGATTTTATCGTGAAGGATTGCAAATCTGCCTACAACGGGATTAGGGGGGGGGGGGGTAGCCTTAAAAAAAATTTTGAGCTGTGACATCTCCTTTTCATCAAAACCTGAGGTTCCCTACTTTAGTTGGGATAGCTACAATCAGGGGAGACTAGCTACTTGCTTGAAAGTGCTATGCAGCTTCTTTGAAAATCCTAGGATCTGTTACACAACTTCCAAAGCTGCCTAGAGAGGATGAGAAAGAGAAGAGGCCAAGCCCGGCAAAAGAACTGATGGACGTAGATCTGACCCCCAATAAGAAGGTCAAAATTGGAAGCAGACTCTCTCTAGAGTACAAAAAATGTTGTACTAGGGCCGAAACCCAATGGCAAGTAGCAGCTGTGTGTCAACCTGAACAAAACCTGCCCTAAAGATTGCTACCCTCTGCTAAAGATAGATCAGCTAGTGGATGCCACTTCAAGTTGCAAGTTCCTCACATTGATGGACACACATTCAAAAGGTACAACCAAATCAAAATGACCCTTAAAGATGAAGAGAAACCAACGTTCATAACCGACTTTATCACTTATTGTTATAAGGTGATGCCTTTCGGACTAAAGAACACTGGGGCTACTTTCCAGATAATGGTAAACAAGGTATTCGAGAATCAGATTAGCCGCAATGTAGAGGTCTACGTAGATGACATGCTAGTAAAGAACAAAGTGCCCAAACACAAATTGCCGACCTAACAGAAGCATTTTTCATTATGAAAAAATTCAGAATCAAGCTCAATCCAAAAAAGTGTACCTTTGGGGTAAGAGTTGGTAAATTCCTAGGTTTTATCGTGACCAACCAATGTATCGAGGTCAACCCAAAGAAGATCCAAGCCTTCTTGGAGATAAGCCCACCAAGAAACATCAATGAAGTACAGTCACAAACTAGGAAGGTAATGACATTAAGCAAATTCATGTCTACGTCTGCGGATAAATGTGTCCCATTCTTCAAAGTGCTCAGGAAATCAAAGGATTTCCAGTGGACGAAGGAGTGCCAGAAATAATTTTGAAAGGTTGAAAGAATACGTCACGTCACAACCATTATTGTGTCGACTTGAGCCAATAGATGTGTCGACTCTTTACTTAGCCTATTCTGCTGTGGCAGTAGCAGGCTCCCGGATCAAAGATAAAGGAAAGAAACATAGACTCATATATTACGTCAGCAAGGTCTTGAGGGGAACTAAGTTAAGATACTTGACCATTAATTGAATTGCTCTTGCACTAGTGACAGTTTCACAGAAGTTAAAGCATTACTTTGATGTTCACACAATCAAAGTAATGACCGATATGCCACTAAAACCTGATTTGAAATATAGAAACCCAAAACGATAAGATAAATGAGATAAATATTAGTATTATCTATTATAAAAAATTAAATAACTCACCATTTATTAATACAATTTTTTTTTCTTTATCTTCTCTACCGATGGAGTGTTAATTAGTTGGATTTGGCCGATAAGAGATGAGACAAGTGGCTGGCAAAAAAGAAATAAAAAAATATGAGAAACAGAACCTTTAATTGAGGAACAAGTCTAGTCATAGTAGACCCCATAATTAACAATTTGGATATTGGGTTAAGGAATTCTCGATTCTTTTTATGTAGGCACCGACAACTTGTACAAATCGGAGGAAACAATGGTGGAGCAACTATCGGCTGAAATTACACCGAAGTGTTTTCAATCAAAGGCTCAATGACGCTCAAGTCAGTGAAGGGATAAATGGTGCGAAAAATATGCAAGATAGTTGAATATAAAGGAAGATAATAAAGTAAAAAGTAAAGGTAGGTCAGAATTAAAGAGATGATGACCATGAAGGGTGAAAGAGAGATATTTAGTGATCTAAGTTGGAGAAATTCAATTCTGAAAAAATAAATAAAAGTTAGAGAACTTAGATAGAGAGTTAGAAATTATTTTATGCATTCTCTCCTAATTAGAAGTTTGTTTTAAAATTGTAACATTGTATCTTAGCCATTTATTCACTTAACAAAATTATTTTCCCTCCAATATTCGTAATTTAAAATTCAAATAAATGGTTATGATATAATGTTAGAAGGTTAGAATAACTTCTAGTTATGAGATATCCCGATCCCCCTTAGGAAGAGGGCTTTTTATAGGCCAATTAGAATCCGTCCAAATCATTTGATGGTTTTGTCACTATGAAAGGACATTTCAAAAAAGGCCTAATGTTGAATAATGAAGGTTTCAACCTTATGTTTTGGTTGGCAGAATTGAGGACAACTTGAAGCATTCCTCAAGTTCCAGGGTGTAACTCCCATTCGGAGAAAAGAAGTGGTGCTTCTCACCGCCATCACCTTTTTTTCTCAACTATCAAAGCTTTCTTGCGCAAGCTCAATAATTTCTCTTCTCATGCCCCTGCCTTTGGCCAGTAGCACCACCTTTCTTCCTACCCCTTCGTCGCCTACATATATATCGCGTGTTTCTCTCGTCTTGGTTTTGCTTTTATTTTTGGTTTTTTGTTTTCTTCATATTTTTTGTTGTTATCCTTTTGTGTTGATCTTTTCTGGTTGTTGTTCTTGGTGTCAATAGGCTCCGATGTTGTGAATTGGGGCCTTTATTGGATGTATTAGTGGCTGCTCGTGGTTCCTTTTCTGGCAATGGCGACTGCGACTCTCTCATCTTTCACCATCTTTCATGACCATCATTTTTTATGGTGTTTTGGAGGCCTTCCGGTGGACCATGTCTCCACTATCTTCTCACTCGAGCTGTGTCACTTTTGTTATAACTATTGGAGTCTTCGGTGTTGTATCGCTTTCGGCAGGATGTCGTGTCCCGTATATCACTCTTCATCTTTGTCCATAGTTGGCGGGCTTTTTATGGCGTTCTTGGTGACTTTGTGGATTTGAGTTGCGGTTGTTTTGGGCCTCCGTCGTCTCTCTGTTTGTTAGTCAAAAAATGAAGCAGATCAATCTACAAGTGATTCACTCGTGCATTTTATCATAGAACTTATATGTATAACATATATTATAATAATAATAATAATGTATGCAAAGCTTTGAACCATGAATGTGATCAATATGAATATATGCAACCAAATATTAAGTTGAAAGAAATAGAACAGATCGGATGCACAAATGATTCATTTGTGAATTTAATTTGTGAGCAAACCAATATTATAATATTAACTTCTATATAGCTAATAATAATCTATGTATGATTCTTTATGCAATGAAGGCTTCCGTTGCATTCAACTTTAACGTGCTGGAATGAACAAATAAGAATGAGCGAACAAACGATGCAAAGACGTGAAACGAAAATCAGAATTAGAAAAAAAACTTACTTGACATATCGATATAGAAAATGGCAAAAAAGACAAAAATAAAACCGAGGCCTGAATTTTATTCAGTATCTTTAAGACTTATTCGTCCCGCACAGGTGCTCACGGCCATTGACGATTATCCCCCAAGATACAACGATTCACATTTAGAAATAGTAGCACTCCAAATTTCTAAACTCAGCGAACCAAATAATGTAGAATCTCTCTCTTTATATGCACTATGAGTATTATGAAAATCAGATGCTATATGAAACAAAGATTGGATCCAATGACTCTGGGTCCTTAGGCTATTTATAGAAGACTAATGGGTGCAAATCAATTCTTGACCAACTGCCTTGGTGGCTTTTCCTACATGGAGGAAAATGTTTAGAAAAAACTATAAGATAGTTAAATACAACTGTCTTTTGACAGTTTTATCTTAACTATTATTTTATTATAAAATAATAATAAACATTATTATTATTATTTTACATAATAAAAATAAAATTCTATAAAAAAAGATAGACCCACTTGGGCCCAAGCCTGGGCCCACATCACAAAGTTTCAACTAACACAAAGTTGACTTTTTTAGATTCCTCCTTTTTAACTTTGAGCTTAATTTCTCGTTCATTTGATAACAACAATTCCCCACATGGATAAAAATTAAATGGTCATAATGCAAGTGAAATACAAATACAAGAGAGAGTTCAATTTGAAAGATACTTCATTGAGATAGGTAGCCAAAGACCTTGAACCTTCCTTAATGAAAACCTATCGAATTTACTCGCTAACTAGTGAACGCGATGTCTTGAACTGTTTAGCTTTTTGTGTAAACCAAGACAATAGGAGTCACAAAGTATCCCTCAGGACATTATTTGAGGTTCTCATTGTTGTATTCATTTTGGTTCCGAACAATTCTCGATTTTTATGAATACTCTTAGAGAATCCAGCATTGGAGATTCTCTTAGGGGCGACCCACTCCTTACTCATATAGGTGACTTCTTATTAGGAATATCTTGCGGTACCCCACTTGGTTTTGTGTTTCCAAGAAATAAGAGCCATTAAAAGCTTAACTTAACCTAAACTTTTATAGGTAGCACTGTCTGTCACACCCCGACCCAACTCCACGCTAAAGGTTAAGTCTGGACCCAACAAACGGATAGAGTCTCCTCTGTACCGTGGACATTCTGAAAACCTGTAAACATTCAATAAAGCCACAAAACAACAAGAACACCATTTACAATTAAAATCCCAACTTCAAGGTCATCCGAGCCTTAAGCGACACAAACAATTTAGATACATACAAGCATGCATTCCGCAATACGAACTTCTTTACAAAACCGCTTATTATACCACTCTATGATAGCATTCTTAGAAATTAAAGTCACCCCTTACACCCCCTGCAACTACACACAAGCATGCAGCAAATTAAAAGTAAGAATATTAGTTATTACATGCCATAGACACTTATCATTCAATACATTCAAACTTACAACTACACAGTATATACATGAGCTCAAAGGCTCCAAAATAGAACATAAAGTAAAACAAGCAAAGTCTTCACATAACAACAAAAACCACAATCCACCTCAAGCAAATAGGACACTGCAGCTAAGGTAACTGATCCGTCTGCACCTCCTGCTCCTCACCCTTAACTAAATCAAGCTGGGGTTCAACCTCAGCACATCTTGAAACATGTTAGCGAGGTATGAGAAACCACAATTGCCCAGTGAGGGATAATGTCTAACCGGGGCGTGCAATGCAACAATTTAAGCAAATAAGCATTAAAAGCAAGTAAAGGACAATTGAAATAGCAATTAACCACACATGTGAAAGGATACGATACACTTAACCCCAACACTCTAGAATTCTCTTTATCTTTGATCACGAACCACGAACCTCGAACAATGTACCGGCATAAACCCCAATCACTCCAGTGGGTGTACTCCAGATGTACCTCGATAAACTTATGACCCAACACCCCCTGGCAATCTCCGGACCAAGCGAGTGAGGGACTAGAGCACGAAGATCGAATATCCACTAGCAAGCCCATTGCTGCCCAGCCGATATTCAATACTTCCGCACCTGACACTATGGTTGCGCAACCACTATGCAATGCACTATAACATATGATAATATAACAACAATGGAAGCAATAACACATGGGAGGAACAACATAGTAGGTTGTCCTTAAAATAGTTAGAATAGAAGCATTAGCATATAACAACTAAAAAGATTACAAAGGGGCATTTAACATATTTCACATAGAACTCTACCAAAAGCTCAAGAATGTCTTGAAAACACATTTAAACACTTAAGGAACATTTATAAGGTCATAGAAGTGTGAGACAACCTACATCCTACTTTATCCCTTTTGTAACTCAAATCATTTTACTTCCAAACACAAGCTATTGTTCTAGTTCAACGAGCGGCTTATTCCACACTTTTAATTAACCCATAAGGCCCACTAGAACCCTCGAAACTACCCAAATGCCCGCGATTACCACAAAAGCCCCAATTTTCCCCTTGTGAGTTTGTACTACAAGTACCCTAACCGGAACCCAACCAAGGTTTAGCAAAGCATATCTAGCACCTATATAGCTTAATAACACTAAATGTGATGGCTAAAATAACTCGGATTTGTATTAACCCCGTAACCCCTTTTTAAAAGTCGCCTATTTCATGTTTTAGCCAAGTTACGAACAATTGCACCTCACGAGGTTATTAATCTTTCTTTATTAATACCTAAGGAGCCTATTAGAAACAATGAATCAAGCTATAAGGCACAATTTCACAAAACCCTAGAAAAATGTCACTATTCATGCCCTAAAATCAAACCATTGAATTCAACCGTTTAAGATACGAAACAATTGCGTAAATGTAGTCTCTAGCACTTATATACAACATATATAACCGACTTTAAGCATTCCATAACCATTTGGTAGCAAAACAAGAAATTCAAGAAAGTTACAACATTTTAAAAATGTCAAAACACATGCACATCCCTCACCTATTGCGCGTAGAGGCTAGTAGGTAGCTAGAGGACACTCAAAATCACTTGAACCTAGCTTGAGAGAGCTTGGAGTGCAAGATTTGTGAAGCAAAAATTTTCCTTTCCTTCTTATGCTGCTGTCGGGTTTGGCTTGGGACAAGGGGGGAATTTTTCTTTTTGTTTTTTTTTGACTATTATGCAAAAATGAGTATAATATGTATATATGCAATAAGTGGCCTCGACTTTATTTTAAGTTGACACTACTTTAAGCTAAAAAATGCTATGAAATCTACTAAAGTTAAGTCCAAGGTACATTTAATTGTTAGCTAGCTCAATTATGGAATTAGAATACGTAATACTATTCACTAGTTTCAATAAAACATTTTCTAAACGGATGCTCTCGACGTTAATCGCTCAAATGCACATTTTTGTCATTCCTAAAACAATTAATAAGATTTAAGAAAAATGCTAATTTGAAGTAAATAAGTGATTAAAAAACGTGATAAATAGTAATCACAGAAGGTAACAAGTAATGCACAGTAAAAATACGCAAATAGTGGAAGCAACAGTTAAAATGTGTACGGTAAAATCTCGGGCGTTACACTGTCTGCTTGTCATAGGAATGAGTAGAGGATTTATCCCCCACAGTGCTTTAACTGAGTCGCAGTTACATAATTCAGTTTTCCCTTTCAACCTACGTCTTAGGATCTCTAGTTAGCTAGGTAGGGTTTCTATTATGACAACTCTTAAGATTTAGGCTTAAGACCCATTCTCCTCGACGATTTATACATATGCTCTCTAGGTAAACCTTTTGTTAGCGGATTTGCAAGATTATCCTTTGACTTCACATAGTCAATGGCGATAACTCCATTAGAAAACAATTGTTTTACGGTATTATGTCTACGACGAATGTGTCCAGACTTACCGTTGGACATACTACTATGTGATCTTTCAATCGCTGATTGGTTATCACAATGTATACAAATTGTTGGCACGGGTATTGGCCAATTCAGAATGTCTTCTAAGAAATGACGAAGCCACTCAACTTCTTCTCCAGCTTTATCCAAAGCTATAAATTCATATTCCATTGTGGATCTGGCTATACAAGTTCGCTTAGAATATTTCCATGAAATAACTGCTCCTCCTAGTGTAAAAATATATCCACTTGTATATTTTGTTTCTTTGGAGTCAGATATCCAGTTAACATCACAGTAGCCTTCAAGTACAACTGGACATCTGGTATAATGCAATCCATCGTTCATGGTATATCTCAAGTACCTTAGAACTCTTATGTTGGCTATCCAATGATTCTTCCCTGGATTGCTAGTATATCGACTCAATTTGCTAACCGTAAATGCTATATCTGGTCTCCTATAGTTCATGACGTACATAAGACTCCTAATAATTTGAGAATACTCTAATTGAGATATTCCTTCATCAATATTTTTAGTTAGGTATAAATTTACATCTATATGTGTCTTCATTGGACTGTTATCATACTTTTTGAATTTCTCAAGTATTTTCTCAATGTAGTGCGATTAAGATAACACAAGTCCGTCAGATGTCCTGGCAATTTTAATACCTAAGATAACATCTGCTACACCTAGATCCTTCATATCAAATTTACTATTCAGCATTCTCTTGGTAGTCTTTATGACACTACTATTACTTCCAATAATAAGCATGTCATTCACATATATACATACAATGACATATTCGTTTGCAGTGTTTTTCACATAAACATATTTATCGCACTCATTAATTCAAAAACCATTTAAAATCATGGTTTTATCGAATTTTTCATGCCATTGTTTCGGAGCTTGTTTTAAATCATATAAAGATTTAACAAGCTTACAAACCTTCTTTTCTTTCCCTGGAACTACAAACCCTTTGGGTTGTTTCATATAAATCTCTTCATTTAAATCCCTATTTAAGAAGGCTGTCTTCATATCCATTTAATGTATTTCCAAATTGTTTATAGCTGCAATAGCTATTAATATTCGAATGGAAGTTATTTATACCCTAAAGGTTTATTTCCAGGAGGAAGATCCACCTGTTCCCATGTATGATTTTGCATGATGGATTCAATTTCACTGTTCACTGCCTCTTTCCAATATGGAGCTTCAGCTGTTGACATTGCTTCCTTAAAAGTAAGAGGTTTTTTTTTTTTTCTAACAAATATGTTAGGAAATATGGACCAAAAGACTTTGATGTTTTTGCTCTTTTGCTACGTCTAAGTCCTTCTTCATTCATATCTTGTATAGATTCTTCATCTATACTATTTATATGATTATCATGAGATCTTTTCAAGTTTCTTTGTTCTTGTACATTTTTACAAGGAAATATTTCCTCAAAGAAATAAGCATTCCTTGACTCTATGATAGTATTGCCATGAATATCATCTATGTCTGATTTATGTACAAGGAACCGATATGCAGAACTATTGTTTGCATATCCAATGAAGATACCATCAATTGTCTTAGGTCCTATCTTAACCATTTTAGGAGTTGGAACTCCTACCTTTGTTAGACACCCCCATACTCTTAAATACTGAAAGGAATGTGGTCGACCTTTTCATAATTCATTTGGTGTCTTATCCAATTTCTTGTGAGGTAGCTTATTGAGGATATAATTTGTAGTTAAAATAGCCTTCCCCTACAAGTTTTGAGGTTGACCTGAATTTATCAACAAAGCATTCATCATTTCTTTTAAAGTACGTTTTTTGCTTTCAACAATTCCGTTTTGTTGAGGTGAATAAGGACATGTCGTTTGATGAACAATTCCTTGTTTAACACAATATTCCTCGAAAGGATATACATATTCTCCTCCTCGATCACTTCTCAATACTTTGATCTTCTTGCTTAGTTAATTTTCAACTTCATTTTCGTATTGTTTAAATACTTCTATAGCTTCATATTTACTTTGAAGTAAATAAACATAACAAAATTTTGTGCAATCATCTATAAAAGTAATAAAATAATTTTTTCCACCTCTTGATTGCACAACCTTTAAATCACAGATATCACTGTGAATTAAATCTAAAGGTTTTAAACTTCTTTCCACTGATTTAAAAGAAGTTCTAGCCAGTTTGGCTTCTACGCAAGCCTCGCATTTTTTATGTGAATCCAAGTTCATGTTAGGTAATAATCCAACATTGGCAAGTTTATGTAATGAATTGAAATTCACATGTCCTAATCTATTATGCCATAAATTAGGTGATTCCAACAAGTTAGCAGAAGAGTTATTATTATTATTATTATTATTATTATTTGCTTCAACAGTTGGTACAACAAAAGGTACAATGGTCATTACATTTAACTTAAAAAGACCACCACATAAGTACCCTTTTCCTACATACATGCCATTTTTAGTAAGTACAAACTTTCAACCTCAAATACAAGCTTTAAACCATTTTTACTCAACAATGATCCTGAAACTAAGTTCTTTCTAATGTCTAGCACATGAAGTACATTGTTGAGACTCAATTCTTTCCCAAATGTCATCTTCAAAACAACCTTTCCTATTCCATGAACCTTTGAAGTAGAAAAATTTCCAATGAACAGTGTCTCATTATCTAGAGCTTGGTATGTGGAGAACATCTTCCTCTCAGAACATACATGACGAGTAGCCCCAGTATCTACCCACTACTGTTTGGGATTTCTAACCAAGTTTACCTCTAATACAACTGTAGACAAATTTAAGTCAGTTACATCATCAACAAGGTTTTCTACTTCAGTCACATTGGCTTAGACATGCTTCCCTTTCTTGGAATTGCCTTGATCTTTGCAATTTCGACAACCCTTAGCACGATGTCCAGTCTTGCCACACACGTAGCAATCCCTATTGAATTTTTTCTTTTAATTGTTATTGCCATTGTGACTTTGACCAGAATGTTTTCTCTTCTTATTGTTTGATTGACCCTGTTCCACCACATTTGCCTTAGACTCTATATAGTGATTGGCAGCCCTCTTCTCAGAAATGTGGTTATCTTCTTCAATCCTCTTCTGACAATCAAATCCTCAAGTTTTATCTCTTTACATTTATGCTTCAAATAATTTTTGAACTCTTTCCATGCAGGTGGAAGTTTTTCAACTAGTGCTGCCACTTGGAAAGACTCTTCTAGTTTCATTCCTTCAGCATGAAGTTCGTGAAGAATAAATTGAAATTCTTGAACTTGGCTCATCACTGTTTTGGAATCTATCATTTTAAAATCTAGAAATTTTTCCACAACAAATTTCTTCATGCCGGCATCTTCCATCTTATATTTTTTATCCAATGATTCCCATAGAGCCTTTGCTGTCTTGATTGGACTATAAACATTGTATAAGGTATTGTCCAATCCATTGAGGATATAGTTTCTGCACTAAAAATCTGCATGTTTCCATGCACCTATAGTAGCCACAGTCTGCCTATTTGGGTTGTCACCTAACTCTGGTGCATCCTCTTGCAGAAACCTTGCCAGATTTAAAGTGGTCAAATAAAATAACATCTTTTGTTGCCACCTTTTAAAATCGTTTCCGTTGAACTTTTCTGGTTTCTCACCATGTCCAATAGGGGCAGGAGTCATAAATGTATTTGCCATAAAAGGCCTATTAGAATTTTCAGCATTGCCCATAGGTGCCGAATTTCCATTTTCGGAATTTGGCGTATTTTTAGGAACATTCACTTGTTCAATTTACATATCTCCTATGTTAAATCTCAAATTAGAAGTCTTCTATATTTTCAGAGTTAAACTATGTATATCTTCTTTCGCAAATAAAATAGTCCCAAAATCAATTCTAGTAGAATAACAAATTGAAAGATCCAATAATAACACTAGATTTACAAACTAGAAAGTAAAATAAAATTTGAATTTAATCAATCTGATTTTTTTTTAAAAACTTATAGAAATCTAAAATTTTCAGACTAGATTAAATTAAGAAATTATTCTCAAAATATGCAAACAACAAATTTAATTAAAATAGAATTCTAACTAAAATTCTAACGCAAAAAATGTGTACAACACGAAGTGAAAAGAAAAATTCATAATCATAACTATTATGCAAAACAGAATTAAGCTCGCAGATCACGTGCACATGCAGTATGCAAATAAGTCTTAAGTTGTTAGTCGAAAAATGGAGCAGATCAATCTGCAAGTGATTCACTCGTGCATTTTATCATACAACTTATATGTGTAACATATATAATAATAATAATAATAATAATAATAATAATAATAATGTATGCAAAGGTTTGAACCGTGAATGTGATCAATATGAATATATATGCAACCAAATATTAAGTTGAAAGAAACAGAACAGATCGGATGGACAAATGATTCAATTGTGAATTTAATTTGTAAGCAAACAAATATTATAATATTAACTTCTATATAGCTACTAGTCATTATTTTAGAGTTACCAGATATAAACCCACACGCACCCTTTTCTCTCGGCGCATGTTAGCACTGCTAACATGCGCACCGCCGCTGAAAACACTTTTTTGGCCTAAAAACCTTTGCACCGCCACCGTTTTTTTTTTCTCTCTTAGCCCTCTTCTTGTTTCTTTGATTTTCTTCCAATAGCCACCATGGCTAGAGGGAAAAACACCAAAGGAACTCATTCTAGCCAAAGGCTACATTCAAAGTTAGTGGGCGGATCTGAAGACCCCTCACTCTGATTGCTCAACATACAAAAGTTGGACAAAGTGAGGAGTGTTCATCCTCATCTCTCTACAAATGGAGATGAGGACCAGCTAGAATGTGTGCCTGAGTCACTCGATGATAAGGGTTTTCCGCTACTCCCCAACTCACTAGTTGAAGTTGAAGTGCGTGAAGAAGGTGAAGTTGTCTGCGTTACTAGGGGACAAAATGTTGACATTCCGAAGAATGTTGAAGGTGAGAAACAGCCCCTAGTACCTCACTTGAAGAACTGGAAAAAATGGTTTGAAGGCGAAATCATAGGGCCCATCAAATTGGAACGACAACAGCTTGAAATTGTTGAAGGTAAGATTGTTGTTCCCCAAACTATCATTGATAATGGTATAGCCTATTGGGAATGTTGTCTTGTTGGTCAGTTTTTGGGGATAGCACCCCATCTTTTTCTTGTGAAATCGATGGTGGAAAATCAATGGAGGAACTGTGGGAAAGTTGAAGTGGTTATTACGGAGGAGGGCTTCTTCTTATTTAGATTTACTGACAAAGAAAAAAGTAGCTCTGTGTTGGGGCCGCTATGGCATGTTGGCAACAGGCCTCTCTTCTTTCGGAAATGAAGACCCAGAACTAAATTGGAGGAATTCAAGCTGGATAGATTTCTAATCTGGGTGAAGCTCAAACATATACCAACTGAACTTTGGACAACTGAGGGGCTTGGTTTACTTGCTAGTTATGTTGGTGACCCTATCCAGATGGATTCTATTACCGAATCTAAATCACGGTTAGGCTTTGCCAAATTATGTGTTAAAGTTGAATTGGATAAGGATTTGCCAGGGATTATTCCTGTAAATTTGGGGAAGGGTTTCTCTGCTGAGGTTGAAGTGGTGTATACATGGGTGCCGCAAGTCTACAAAATATGTAAGAGACTTGGTCATAAAGCTGATAGGTGCCAGCACTCAAAAGAGGTTTGGCAACAAAAAAACGAGGTCAAGGGGAAGGATCCAGTAGTCCCTGAGGTAGAGCAAGAGACTGCAACTCCGCAAGAGTGGAATACTGTTAGTAAGAAGTAGGAGATATCCTTAAAAAAACCCTCTCAACAAAAAACTACGGGGGGCGGTGTTGAGAAAGGTGAATCCAGTAGGACCAACACTAGCCAAAAGAAATGGGAAGCAAAAACCTCAGATAGAGTATCAAATCAATTTTTGGCGCTGGATCGAGAAGGGATGAATATTGATGAGGCTATAGCTGATATCACAAGGAAAGTTAAAAGCAGTGGTCCTCAGGTGGGAATAACGCTTGACAAGCCCCCTGACACCCATGGTTAATATTGCAGCATGGAATATTAGGGGTTTTAATAGAGCCCCTAAACAGCTTGATGTAATTAATTTTGTACGAAAAAATAGTATTAATATACTGTGTCTCCTTGAAACAAAGATTAAGGAAAACAAGTCCAAGGATCTCATGAGCAAAAGATTTTACAACTGAGACTTCATCCACAATTATGAATGCTCCTATAATGGTAGGATTTGGATCTTGTGGAATAAGCAAATTGTGAAGGTTAACAAAATTGTGGCTTCTGATCAAGGTATTCTCTGCTCTATTCATGTTCATGCCACGGGTAAAAGTTTCTATTTATGTGCTATGTATGGGAGTTATATTGCGACTGATCGGAGAAAGCTTTGGGCGGATATTATCAACTGGAAGAATTTGGTTTCTAGTGCCCCTTGGTGTTTGCTTGGTGACTTTAATGAAATTCTAAAAGTGGAAGATAGGCTCAATTATGATCAGCTTCCTCCGGGTGTAATTGAGTTTCAAGAGTACATATTGAAAGCTGAAATTTCAAAGCTGCCAATGGTTGGCCCCAATTATACTTGGAGTAATAAGAGCCCAAGAGAGCACTTAAAAGCTAGCAGAATTGATAGGGCGTTCGGTAATAATCAGTGGCTTATCAATTTTAGCTCATCTACTGTAAACCTTGAACCCCCTAGTTCATCGGACCACTGCCCTGTTGTTATCAAAACTGAAACTTTGATAGCAAAGAAAGTCAAACCTTTTAAATTCAACAATGCTTGGATACAACATGAGGATTATGGAAGTTTATTGCAAGAAGCTTGGAATATGCCTGTGGATGGTACGCCGATGTATAAAATTATTCAGAAACAGAAACAGTTGAAACATATCCTCAAGAAGTTCAATCGTGATCATTTTCTGAACCTGTCAAAGGATATTGAAGAAGTGAAAGTTGAACTTAATGCCATTCAGAATAATATGCTCAATGGAAGCCATCAATTACCTAACCGAGCTAAGGAGCAAGAACTTCGATCTAAGTTGGAGGTGCTCATGAAGAAGGAAAAGGATTGTTTGAAACAAAAAGCTAAGATCAACTGGCTTAAGCACGGGGATCAAAACTCAGCTTATTTCTACAAGGTTATCAAGGGCAGGAATTCAAGAAACTCTATCAAAAGCCTAATTTCCACAGAAGGCAAAAGGCTTGATTCTGAGGAGGAGATTATGGAAGAGTTTATCAATTTTTACAAGAATTTATTGGGTTCCAAGGATAGGCGTCTGAATGGAGTTACGGAGGACCACATTAGAAGCTTATTGGATAAGTCCATTTTAACTGATGAGTGTGACTTTCTTACTGCACCAATCAGTGATGAGAAAATTCAGGCAGCTATGTTTTCCAGACACAATGATAAAAGCCCGGGACCTGATGGTTTTACCTCTAATTTCTTCAAGTCAGCTTGGAATGTTGTTGGTCAAGATATTTGTGAAGCTATCAAATCTTCTCTTAATTCTTGCAAGCTTATGAGGGAAACAAATTCCACTATTTTAACTCTTGTTCCAAAAGTGGAAAACTCGTCAACGGTTAATGACTTTCGACCCATCTCATGTTGCAATACAATCTATAAATGTCTCTCTAAGGTTCTGGCAAACAGGCTCCGCAAAACTCTTCCGGGGATCATTTCGATAAATCAGACTGCTTTTGTGGAAGGAAGAAGAATAACGGATAATATTTTAATTGCACAAGATATCATTCAAACATATAGGAGGAAAAGAAAGGGGCAACGTTGTACGCTTAAAGTGGATATCAGGAAGGCCTGCGATACCATTAGTTGGGATTTTATTTTGAAATCTATGAGGGTGCTTGGCTATCCAAGGAAATTTATGGACTGGATTGAAATGTGTATATCCTCGCCAAGATTCTCCATTGCTATCAACGGGCAACTTGAAATTTTTTTCAAAAGCTCAAATGGTCTCCGACAAAGGGACCCTCTTTCACCATATTTGTTTGTGATCGGTATGGAAGTTCTTTCGCAAATTCTTAAGGTCACAACTGAGAGGGATGATTTTTCCTTCCATCCTAGATGTGCAAAGTTGAAGCTATCTCACTTGTGTTTTACGGATGACCTCTTGATCTTTTTCAAAGGGAATTTATGCTCAGCAAAGGCCATTAAAGAAGGACTGAACCTATTCTCTCAGATGTCAGGTACGTCAATTAGTCCGGATAAAAGTGTTGCTTACTTTGGTGGTTGCCCTGACCCCCTCAAAGCTTAAATTTGTCAAATTTTGAATGTTGAAGAAGGGAGATTTCTTATGAACTATTTGGGTATTCTTATTACGGCTGGTAGACTAAATACTACAATCTGTAATAGTTTGTGTAATAAGATCACAAGTAAGGTTCAAACTTGGACTACAAGGTGGCTTTCATATGTAGGGAGATTGTAACTTGTGAAGCATGTACTGATTGCTATGTTTAACTTTTGGGGATGTGTGTTTTTTCTTCCAAAGGGAATGATCAAAAAGGTTCAACAAAAGCTATCAAGATTTCTTTGGGGAGGCCATCTTGAGGATCCATACAAAGCAAAAGTGGTATGGGCTGAAATATGTAAGCCCTAGGAGGAAGGCGGACTTGGTATTAAACCACTGGAGGAATCAAACAAGGTTGGTATCTTGAAACAATTTTGGTATATGTACTATGATAGAAATTCTATTTGGGATGTGTGGGCTACTAAAGTTCTCCTCAAAGATAATAGCGTGTGGAGTGTTGACATACCCGATGATTGCTCTTAGGCTTGGAGGAAACTGTTAAAGTTGAGAGAAGAAGCTGGGAAATACATTGATCATATTGTTGGAGATGGGCGTAACACCTTTTTGTGGTGGGACAATTGGCACCCAAGAAGGAAGCTCATGAGTTGGGTCACGAGTGAACAGGTCATTGCTTCAAGACTTGGAAGCCAAGCTAAAGTTTCTAAGATTATTCGTGATAACACCTGACATTGGCCAAGAAATTTGCTACACTTGGGGGAGGATTTTCATGTTTCTAATGTAAATCTTAATGGCCAGGATGTTGTATGCTGGAATGTTGGATCAAATAGAGATTTTATGACAGCTGCAACTTGGGAGAAAATTTGAAAAAGCTATGATAAGGTGGACTGGTGGAGGTTGATTTGGAATGTCAATTTTGTTCCAAAGCACAGCTTCTGTGCATGGATCGCTATTAAGAATAGATTAACGACCAATGAACGAATGCTTAGTTGAGGGATTCAGGTGGATAGTTGTTGTAGTCTTTGCCATATGATGTTGGAAACTAGAGATCACTTATTCTTCGAATGTACCTTTAGCAGAAGAGTTTGGAGAGGAATTATGAAGAAGATTAAGATCAAGGTTATGGGTATCCAGTGGGCAAAAATTATGGTTGGATGTTACAAACTTGAAAGAAGAAAGACAATGCAATCTAAATTGGCAAAGTAATGCTTTGGGGCTGCTGTCTACTTCCTGTGGAGTGAGATGAATGCAAGGTTATTCAAACATGAATATGCCACTGAGGAGCAAATCATGCAGAAAGTTGAAAGAGAAGTCTGGTACAAGATGTTAACCAATGAAAGGTTTACAGATAATAGGTACAATAGAGAGCTTTGTAATTTGTGGAATCTTAATGATTTTATCTATTGAGTTTCAAGGGCTTTGTTTTTGTAAAGTGACACTACTGTAATGGTGTTGTCAAAGTTTTTTTGTTGTGGAATATAAATGATACTTGCTGATTGAGCAAAAAAAAAAAAAACTTCTATATAGCTACTAATAATCTATATATGATTCTTTAAGCAATGAAGACTCCCGATGCATTCAACTTTAACGTACTGGAATGAACAAATAATGAAGATGTTTATAAAACTATCAGAATCTTCATAAAATTGAAATTGCATAAAAGAGGACTAACTTTTTATGGAGAAAATAGCGGATCGTATGATGTGTTCGTTGCACTGCGTATGCAAGGAGTCTGAGTCTACGATACCGATCGTAGACTTACTATTCCACAACTTAAGAGTCCCTTTGATTTGATATTTATACGTAGTAAAATTCACAGAGAGGTTAAGAGAGGAAGAGAGGAGAAGACATCACATTGTCTTCTGTTTTCAACATTTGAAAAAAAAAAAACGTTATCATTTTCTTTTTTTTAATTAGTTATGGAAAGTTATTTTCATAACTTCTATTGACCCATACAAAATGGGTCGGGCTAGGTCAACCCATATTGGACGAGCCAATCCTAAAATCCAATATCTCCTACTCACACAAGATGGATAGATCTATATCCACCACTATCTCTCTCTACGACCTTGTCGGGAACTACCATCAAATTCATACGGGCAAATAAGTCGTGCGACCCGCGAGCACACAACAAGTGGAAGCTGAAACCATGCACCTGTTAGGGATGACATGGGAGCTACAAAATTCAATGAAAGAAAATGTCCCGCTATACCCTAGACCAATTTTAAGTTCACATCAGTCAACACACACCTTATCCCTCGTAGGCTATGTTTGACCTTTAAATCTCAAACATGTATTTATAGTTATGTTTAATCACAAAGATTGTTAAATCACAAAGATTGTATAACTGGTCAACCAATGAACACATGTAGCGCTAGATGCAAACAATCTTTCCTCCGCTCGATATCCTTCTAAATCAAGTCAACCGCTTTCTCGGACATGTCCCATATGATCGAATCTAACGTGATCTTTAGGCAACATACCTAAATAGCTAACATTGAACTTGGCCTATTAATATATAAGCATAGGTCACTAAGGGTATCCCAAAGAAGCATTTATTGCTTCAAGGACTCACACAGTGGTGAAGTAGGGATCCATTCACCCACTTCATTATACGGTCGCAAAGCACACATGGTATGAAACATGTGTTACGGTATAACTTCCCTTAAAAAAGGGGCGTATGTCTTTACATAAATCAAATACCGTATAGATCTTGGTCTAGTTATCACTCAGAAACTAACCTGAATCCTCGAACTTAATGCAGTTAGTAATCAAGGTTTCAAATCTAGCTACAAACAGGTTATATGGACCGTGGGAATCCATATCGACCTCATGTCAGTTTTTAATTGTAACATATACAATTAAGAGGTCTCATCTTAATATTGTCACGGAAACCAATTCCAAACCAATATTTAAGGTGATGTATCTTATATGAGTATAGTATTTCCCAACGAATACTAACTAACCCATATCGTCTCATCTCTGCACACTCCCACTGCGCCAGAGGCAATTGCTCATGTGAGAGAGCCAATCTCATTAACCTGTCGACATACATTCCGATGCCAATATGTGCTAGCATACTCATACTCAGATTTATCACAAAGATAAGGCATTAAGAAAACACATGAAGAAATGCCATTCACTATGAATTGACATCAAATACTCACCAGTATGAGTACATTAGTAATTACACAATATTTTACAAAACATCAATATCAAGTCCTACGCAATCCTAGAGATTCGATTGCAACAAATACATATATCTGGATATGGGTTTATAGAGTGGGTCAACGTCATCTCATGCGTAAGTGAGTGTTCTACAATCACTTTTTTTTAGCCATAATGTCTATGTACTAGGTTTCGCCATGAAATTTAGGATCCTTAGCATAGGCGATGGCTAATTAGTAGACACAATAGATTGTCATGGCTCGTCTAACAATTGACTCATCTCAAGTCCATCATAATCTCTCAAGCCATACTATCCCTTGCATAGCTACTGAGCATGCCATACAACTCAATTTCCACAGTTGATAATACTATGCATATTTGCTTCTTTCTATTCCACGAAGTCATGCCATTGATTAACAAGCATGTCAAGAGGTAACTTTACGCTTATCTGGATCACCACCGAAATCAGTATTTGTGGATCTCTACTAATAGAGATCAATACTTTAAATGGCATTGGCAAAATCTAAATTGCCTTTCAAATACCTCAAGATCCTTTTGACAACGATGAAATGAACTTATCAAAGATTTGATTGGTAACAACTTACCAATCTCATGGCAAAAACAAATATCTAGCCATGTATACACCACAATATATACTAGGCTACCCATGGTGCTTGAATAAGGAATCATTTTTATCTCATCAATCTATTATGGCATTAGGGGACATATCCCTTGGCTTAGGCTTTCTCCCTCAGTTACAGGAGCATTTATAGGTTTGTAGACTTACACGTGGAGTCATTCAAGAACTTGCTTAACATATGACTCTCGTAATAAAACAAGAATCTTAGATTGACCCCTCTGGATCTTGACTCTAAACACATAAGCTACTCCACCAATGTCCTTCATCCTACAAAGTTGAGGACAACCAATCACATATCTACTCTCAGATCAATTGACATATACACAGATGCCTTATTAAACCATTTGGAGATCATACAAAATGAATTTTTCTTGCATTTCTCCACTATAAAACATCACATTTACATCCACTTGATGTAAATCACCTTTACATCCACCTGATGTAATTGAGGTTCAATTGGGTGACATGGTCAGAAATAGGTGAATTGAGACAAACCTAACAACGAAAGAAAGTTTGCTTGCAAGTTATACCCTCAATTTGGGTACAACTTTTTAGCCATTGGCGAGCTTAATATCTTATATTAAATCCAATTGCTTTTCCATTTCTTTCATCTGACTTTGCCTTCCAAAAAGATTAGAGAACTTTCATCTTAACTAGTAATCATATGAAAAACTTATTTTCATAATCACCGGTAGTGAAACGAACTCACATTGATCACGAAACAGATTCGAGTTGACCATACCGATATTACTATTGCAAGTGAACATGATCCACAAACCGGTTAATGAAGCGAATTCACTTTGATCGCAAAACGGATTCAAGTTGACGAAAACCAAACCAGTGTTTATCTCCCACTTGGATCAGTAAACGAAAACAAGTCCTCATTTCAATTGAAAAATCATGAGAGATAGGACTATTAAGAGCATTCAATTCAGATAACTGAATCTCCTACTAGAAAATTCTATATCCAAGAATGTTGAATTCAGACACCCTCCCACTCTCTATTCATCAATGAATATCCCCTTTGGAGCGTTCAAAGTACCAAATGAAAATACACATATTTTCTTACGGTTAAAATTTCCCAAGCTTATGAAAAATATTATGAACAAAAGTAGTCAACTCCCAAGGTCATAAGTCATTGTAGACCGGTTCACTACCTGTCCATGACTCATAGGGAATTAAAGTGACTGATTTGAAGGGCACTTGGTTAAGTGTATATAAATATGACAATTACGAATTCCCAACACAAAATTGAGAAATTTATATAAGCCATCATATACTTAACCATGTCCGATAAGGTTTTATTCCCTTTTCTACAACTTCTCATAGTTGCGAAATTCCAGGAATTAGCTCTCTTGTTATACCTCTTTCATCACACGTTTTTTGAACTAATCAAATAGGTATACCTAAACACAGTCGGTTACCAAAAATTTCATTTCATGTCTATTCAATTCTCAACAAGTTTAAAATTATATCCAAAGTAATCAAAAGCTTTGGACTTGTGAGAAAATAAAAAGACAAGTCCACAACTTATGAAATCGTAAGTGATAAAACATCAGGCCTCTTGCCATGTCTTAACATTCTTTGGACCATAAATTTTGGGATGACTTAATTGCAATGAAAAGCTAGCTCGCAAGCCTTTGCCAAACATATTTATTGTGGAGTCATTGGCTAGGAAACTTTTGCACAAGGGCAGAGAGAATTATGCTAATCACAGCCTCAAAAGACATTCTCTTACAAGTTTGGTCATTCTATTTGCCCTATATGCCTAGCTTGCTATGCTACAAATCTCAACGATGTAGCATTAATAACACATATTCATATAGCAATGGTTTTAATGTTCAACTCGTAGAACAAGAAAATACCAACCACAATATAGCCGGATCTATAATGAGTATTTGACTGAGTACTAAATATACAAAGTTAAGAACCTAATTGTAAAGGAATTTAATGCACAGACCAAGCCTTCTTAAAATCCAGAGCATACTTGACATCATGGAAAATAGAATTTGACCATCACTAAGCGGTAGTTAACAAGTGCCAATGCCTTTGACTTCAACTCTTAAGGTATTTTCCATAGATATCCACCATGATTCGTACCGAAAATCTAATGGTATTACACAAATGCTCTTTCATTTCTAGTTATGAGGTTAGACACTTAGTCTTCGGCTCAAGGCAATCCTCAACTTAGTGACCTTTCTTGTGACAATTGTAGCACATAGCCATCATAATGTTGAATCGCACCTGTCACATACGTCTGACCTTCTTGGTCTTCTCGGTCAGCTTATCCTTCCTTTTTGTCATTGGAGTCATTGCTTCCTGTGCTTGGATCCACATGACCCTTGCTTATTGACTCAACTACTTAAGCTTGACCAGTAGCCTTGACAGCCAAGAGGCATTTGTACAAACTCCAATTGACGCATTATGCATCATGTTGACAATCATGCTCACCCAACTTAAATGGAAAAGATGTGATGACAACTTGCACTTGTTGTCCATCAATGAGAATGTGGTCAACTACCTTCAATTCTCAAATTATGTTCGACATCTCGAAAATGCTACCTCTCAGTAGCATTGAGACGCTTCTAGCATGTGTCAAACTTGATTTTAAGCTGACTTAGCTTAGAAATGGAAATTCCACCGAACTTCTTTGTCAAGCTTTCAAAATCCCCACATTAATAGGTCATACTTCGTAATAAGCAATGAGGTATTATGCACAGTGCTCAGTAACGTGATGCGAGCATTAGCATTGTTCAGCCTGATAGGCCTCTACTTCTTATGCGGAGTGGTGTTACCACCCTAGTGGTGCACCACAACATAACTTAGTGTTTCAAGCACCTATTTGCTGCTCAAGGATATTCTGAACTTGATGATGCCAGATTGGCAATTATCACTATTCATTTTTCCTTCAGCAACGATATTTTACAATTATCATAAATAACCACAACATAGCCATCTCTGATGTTCAGTAGTAGCACATTTAAATGTTTAATTCTACTTGAACAAGTATTTAAATATATTAAAGTGACATAAGATATAATACCAACAGATTGTAGTACAACCTGCCAAATTCTATATTCAAATGTCACAATTATCACAATTTAATTCTATTCGAGTAGAAACATTAGTTCCGTATATGAATTACATAAATTCACATGTGTGGGAACTAATAGTTCTAGATTAAAATCACACCAATCACAATCTTAGAACTCTCGCTCAGATAAATGATTAATAAACTAATTATTTATTTAATAACATATGCAACATATGCTTATGATAAGAACATGTAATAAAGGAAAAAAAAATAACATTATCCTAACATGAATTAGCATTTAACATATAAATTACTAATAAAGTTAGACAAAAAATAACTACTCCTCAATGTTCTCCTTTCTTTTATAATTGTTGTGATCCATCAGAGTTGACACATTCAATTCTTTTAACACATATGGACCATGACATTTGGGTATGTAGAAGTTGTCTCAAACTTATCGAGACCCAAAAGACACAAATTTGGTTCTACGTGTGTTAGGATGAAAAGATAGTACATCTAACATTACACATGAAATCACGTATGACTATCATATGCTCATTAAAATTATCCCATTAAACATTTAATATTACAAGTAAATATTAAAAGTAAAATGAACTATGGGATAATCAGTTTGGGCCAATTACAGTACGTGTTCGTATATCCAGTAGTGGTGGAAAATTTTCTCGCAATTTTCTTAACTCACACAGTCCTCAAATGACTACTAAAGTCCTCGAGTAAATAAACAAACTTTAATATATAACTATCAAATAAATTAATTTAAAAAATTAATAATGCACATAGCATGTATTAATATTGTACATAACAACATGTATAAATTACATAAATTTTATGCTTTATAGTGAAATCACAAAAATTTCACGCTCATAATCGTAAAGATTACAATAAATTACACAAATTTAGGCATCTTAATGAAATTACAAAAATTTCTTACCCTTAATTGTAAATGTTACAATTAAATTTCACAAATTTTAGGCAAACTTAATGAAATTACTCATAATTTCATGTTATAATTGAAATTAATTTAAGTTATATACTATTCTAGCAAGAAATGGGGCCAAAACACAATTATCACAAACATAATGGCCCTAATTGAGAACATGGGGTAAAAAATGAGATTATCACAAAAATAAGAGCTCATTTAATAAAAATGGGGCAAAAATACAATTATCACAAAGATAAAGGCTTAAAAAAATATAGGATCAAAACTATAAATATCACATAGATATTAGGGTATCCTTTAAATTAATACAACTAATGTATTATTTAAATAATAATGATAATGTATGAATATATATATATATTTTAGAATTTAGCTATGGTCGGACGACCGGATCATCACCGAACCACCATCGGTTAGCGACCGGACCACCACCGGTTGACGGTCGGACCGCCGTCTACCGTCGTCGGACCACTGCCGAGCCAACGTTAGGCCACAGACGAGCCGCCGCTCGACTACCGTCGAACCACTATCCACCGACAATGGATCATCTCCTGTGGCAGAGAAGTTGGGGGATTGAAAAATTAAAAACTAATTTTAATTCCCCTTTTTTTAAAAAAAAATATTAATTAAAAACTAATTTTAATTAATTTATCACATTTTTTTAAAAAAAAAATATCTTGCCACGTGATAGTAGTGGTAAGGTTGCAAAATTAATTAAAAACTAATTTTAATTAATTAATAATTTAAATTTTTTAAATATATATATATATATATATGGCCACGTGGCGTACCATAAATTGGCCACGTGGCCAACAAAAAAAAAAAAAAATTGGCATGCTTGAATCACGTTGACAATCACGTCTATCAACGTGATTCAATCAAGTCACGTCTACAACAGACGCTACTTTAACGCGTCTTATGCGTTTTTTTTAAAAAAAATTTAACCACCAAATTACGTGGCTACGTGTCAGCCAACGATTAGCCCATGTGATCCCATGTCCAGACCATGTTCAGTAAACTTTTCACATTTTTCCATGCACACACACCACACCAAGAACACGCATTTGCCCAAAATATTTTTAGATTTTCGTGAAAACTTTGAAAAAACATAACTTTCACGTTTTAAGCCCAAATATAACGAATTACATGTCTACGGAAAGCTCTCGACGAGCCTGTTCTAACAGTACCAAATACACAATTTTTGGAGTATGATACAAACATGAAAAAAGGGCGAAAACAGTGACACAAAAATGCAGAAAAAGTATTTTAATTAGTTTGACAATCAAACTTCAAAAATTCATAATAAATTCATTACTTAACGAAAAATTATGAAATTTGCGCCAAGAAACCTTACGACGAGCACATTCTACCAGTATCAAAATTACACATACTTATGATACTTCACAGAAACGTAAATTAATGAAAAATTACGCCAATAATACTCAAATCGCAATAATTCTACAAATCATATATATATACACATATATATTGCAGAGAACAAACAACTATGGCTTTGATACCAATGAAGATTTTTATAAAATTATCAGAATCTTCATAAAACTGAAATTGCATAAATAGAGGACTAATCTTTTATGAAGAAAATAATGGATTGTATGATGTGTTCATTCCAATGCGTATGCAAGGTGTCTGAGTCTACGATACCGATCGTAGACTTACTATTCCACAACTTAAGAGCCCCTTTGATTTGATATTTACACGTAATAAAATTGGCAGAGAGATTGAGAGAGGAAGAGATGAGAAGATATCACGTTGTCTTCTGTTTTCAATGTCTGAAAGAAAAAGACGTTCTCTTTTTCTTTTTAATTAATTATGAGAAGTTATTCCTATAACTTCTATTGACCTATACAAAATGGGTCGAGTCGGGTCAACCCATATTGGGCGACCTGACCCTAAAATCCAACATGCAATAAGAATGAACGAACAAACGATGCAAAGGCGTGAAACAAAAATCAGAATAAAAAAAAACTTACTGGACGTATCGATTTAGAAAATTGCAAAAAAGACAAAAGTAGAATCGAAGTTTGAATTTTATTCAGTGTCCTTAAGACTTATTCATCCCGCACAAGTGTTCACGACCACTTACGATAGTCCCCTAGGATACAACAATTGACGTTTAAAAATAGTAGCACTCCAAATTTTTAAACTCAACGAACCAAATAATGTAAAATCTCTCTCTTTATATGCACTATGAGTATTATGAAAATCAGATGCTATATGAAACAAAGATTGGATCCAATGACTCTGGGTCCTTGGGCTATTTCTAGAAGACTAATGGGTGCAAATCAATTCTTGACCAACTGCCTTGGTGGCTTTTCGGACATGGAGGGAAACGTTCAGAAAAAACTGTAAGACAGTTAAATACTATTGTCTTTTGACAGTTTTATCTTAACTATTATTTTATTATAAAATAATAATAAACATTATTATTATTATTTTACATAATAAAAATAAAATTCTATCAAAAAAAGATGGACTTACTTAGGCCCAGGCCCAAGCCCACATCACAAAGTTCCAACTTTCACAAAGTTGACTTTTTTATATTCCTCCTTTTTAACTTTGAGCTTAATTTTTCATTCATTTGATAACAACACCGATCGTCGCTTGATCCGGCATTCCTGTTGCGTGCTAGGATTAGGGTATGTGTAGTTGGGCTTTGGATTGTAGGATCCACCCATCATGTTTGGTTTCAGTTTGTTTTGTTTAGGCTTGGTTGTAAACCTATGTACTCATGTGTATTTTCTTTTTTAGATTGTAATATGTTAGCACATTTCTTGTATCTTTTGTTATTGTATAAATACTAGTGTCTTTCTGACAAAAAAAAAAAAAAGTTCCAACATTATTTACATCTTATGCTATTGGAATTTACTGATAGGATGCAATAAGCAGCGGATGTCTCATTTCATCGGCTCGGTCATGATTGGTTCGGATCATCTCCACAATGGCACACACGCCTTTGTTGCTTTAAAGGGTGCGTTGGTTCGACGCCAACCAACGGAAGAACATGTCCTAGAAATATGTGTTTCCTTACCCTTTGGTCGTCTTATTTAACGAACGAACACTTCTCGTGCCTATTTTCTTACGTGTGACCTCTGGGCCTATTTGGTCTCTTGTTCTTTATATATATTGTTGTCCTATCAATCTTTGGCCCTGTCTTATTTTCCAATAGGAAAAATATCACATTTAGTTCTTATTATTTACAAAAAACCTTAGTTTAGTCCTTATTATTTAAAATATATCAATTTAGTTCTTATTGTTTAAAGTTTTTCAATTTCATTCTTATTATTTTTCAAAAATTTTAATTTTGTATCTATTATTTTCAAAAAGTTTTAAATTCGTCCCTATTATTTCTCAAAATTTTTTAATTTAGTCCTTAAATAATATGGACAAATTTGAGACTTTAAGAAAACAATAGAGATGAAATTAATTTTTTTTAAATAATAAGGACGAAATTAAAACTTTTTGAAAAATAATAAAGACTAAATTAAAATATTTTAAACAATAAGGGCGAAATTGAAATTTTTGGTTAAACCATAGAGACTAAATTAAAATATTTTAAATAATAAAAATTAAATTGAGATATTTTATAAATAATAAGAACTAAATGAAGAATTTTCCCTTTTCCAATACAATAACTACTGATGTTTAGAATCAGACTTGCTGTAGGAAAAAAGGTGTGGTGACAACCTTGTAAAAGAGAAACTATGTAGTGAATGAGTAATCGATGACATCTTAGCAAATAGCAAGTACCGTGTTTATTCCTGGCAAATAAAAAAATAAAAAAAAAGTACCGTGTTTATTGTAATGAGTTTGTTTGACTAACATTATTGATTTTTTCAAATGAAGGGACAAATTTCGATATGCCTGATCCCACCTTATCTTTCAGTATTTTTTTCTCACTTCACCTGTAATTCTCTTTTAACTTCACCCCACTTTCTCTTCTCCCACTTTTACACTATTCTGATGTTCAAACGCTTGGAAAAAAATTCATGAAATGAAATGATCCACTATAACTTGACAAAAAAGAAAAAGGGTTAATATTAATTTTAGTCCTCTATTTTTAACTTAATTGACAAAGTAGTCCCTTATTTTTAAAATTAATATATTTGAGTCCCTTATTTTTTCACCTAGTGACACTGTTAAAAAATTGATGAAAAACGCACGTGCTAATCACATGCAATTTGAGAAAAATAAGAAAAACGTACTAATCACGTGCGAGGTTTACTCATTTTAGTCATTTATTTTTAACCTGATTGATAAATTAGTTTTTTATCTTCAAAAATTGATATATTTCAATCCCTTATCTTTTGACTGAGTGACACTGTTAGTCCTTTTAAGTAATTTCATTAAAAAATTGACGAAAAACACACGTGTTAATCACATACAATTTGAAAAAAATAAAAAAACGTACAAATTATGTACATTTTTCGTCATTTTTTTAACTCGACAAAAAAGAAAATGAGAGGTTTACTTCTTTTATTTCGTTTTTGCCTTTTTAAAAAAACCAGGCGATTTTTTCCACACATCGTGCCAAAAGAGGAAAATATCTTGCGCATTGCAGACGTCGACTAAAGTTTGCTAGGTAGCTTGACCTGCTCGGGCACCAAGTACTTGTTGCTTAATCAAAATTATTGGTGAAAGGAAGAAGAGATCATTAATCGCAATTCACAACTAATTAACGCATGGAGTCTTCACCAAAAACCAATATCATCCAAACAACCTATAACGACGACGATGATGATCAAGATGCAAAGTGCTGCTCGTATGCTACGCAGTTGGTTACTGCATCAGCACTGCCCATGGTGTTGCATGCAGCTGTGCAGCTACAAGTGTTCGAAATCATAGCCAAAGCTGGTCCAGGCGTGCAGCTCTCGCCTTCCGAAATTGCATCTCAGCTTCATACCAAGAACCCGGCAGCAGCAGCAGGGGCGGAGCCAGGAATTTTTGTCAATGGAGGCTAAAATTTATAAATTTTGAACTATACAAGTATTTTTTTCAAAAAATACATAGAATTTTAACGTTTTTATGGGCCAGTGGGGGCTAAAATCCATAATTTTTGAATTATATGAGTATTTTTATTTTTCAGTGGGGGCTAATTAATTTTTTTAACTAAAAATACATAGATATCTAATTTTTTTTCAAAAAATACATAAAAATTTTAACGTTTTTATGAGTCAGTGGAGGCTAAAATTCATAATTTTTGAACTATACTAGTACTTTTATTTTTCAGTGGGGACTAATTAATTTTTTTTAACTAAAAATGCATAAATATCTAATTTTTTTTAAAAAAATACATAAAATTTTTTTCGATTTTTATTGATCAGTGGGGGCTGCAGCCCCCATGGCCCCAATATAGCTCCGCCAGTGAGCAGCAGCCATGCTGGACCGGATGCTTCCGCTTTTGGCTAGCTTTTCTGTGCTCATTTTCTCGGAGGTTGATAGGATGGCCCTGGCAAAAATGCTGAAAGATTGTATGGACTCGCACCTGTCGGAAAGTACTTCGTCGTCCGGGACGAGCACTACAAGAATTTGAAGTATAGGTGACGGTTTGTGGCTTTAAAAGTAGTGGTTTTTAACCGCTACCTATTAAAAGGCAGCACTTTGCAAAATCGTCACCAGCACTGCTACCTATGCTCATGTTGCCTATGCATAAGTGATAGTTTATAAAAACTGCTACCTATAGTTACAACTAGCATAAGTGACAGTTATAATAAATACGGCCTATGTCACCACAAGCACAACCCTCTTGAACTGCTACCTATTATGGATGTATCAATAGGAGGCAATTGGCCAAAACTGCTACCTATTCTCAAAAACTGCCGCCTATTATGCCTCTAAATATTTCAATAGTTTATAAACAGCTTAGCTCCTTTACAAAATTGAATGTAACAGAACACTACAATTTTCATAAGCTACGATTACTTTTAACAAAAACTTGCATCAACCACATATATTACTTCTTGTTCTTCATAGAACCAGCCATCACCAATCTGGTTTGTTCAAAATACTTAAGATCACACTTTTACACTTAAGCTGACTAACCTTTTTTGTGCTTGTAATTCCTTGTCCTTTGAACCTACAAAGACTCAACAATGCGCTTTAACATTAATCTCTTCCTAGTTCCAAATCGAGCCTATTGAATGACATCCATGCCTCTTTGCTGAATGAAACTATGCCCATATGTTGAATGACATCTAGACCTCTGCTTCTCAAAACCTTCAAAAGAAAGATCAAGCTTCAGGCTTAACAAACAGGTAAAAGACTTAGGAAGGAAAAAGGAATGGGGTTGAAAGGCATGGGGCTACAAAATGGGACAGGGATAAAAGGAGTAAGAAATCCCATAAGATGATTGTATAATTTTCTCGGCTAAAGCCTACTTGTAACCCAAAAAAGAAATAAAAAATATTTCAAGCTTAGCAAACATGTAGATTGGATACTGAACCACTTCATAACAGATAAAAGCAAATAGGAGCACTGAAGATCCCCTTTGCACAATGCACAAACCACAGTTTCCGCAACAATAGCAATCAACAAACCACAGATTATCCGAATGCAGAAAAGATTAAATATATGGTAAATGTACTGTTACTAATTGCTAAAATGACACAAAATTCATTTGAAACAAAGCCTACCTTCCAGTAACCTAGCAACATGTGACTTGGCTAATGTCCTAAACTGAACTGAACCTCCTCTGCTCGTACCATGGTTGGGGACTTCATTTGCATAGGACATTAAGGTCCTAGCTTCAGTTGCCCATCATCTTGCATATGGCTTCATGCATATGCACAAAGTAATTTTTCAGTGAGATTTAAGAATTTAAAAAAGACATAATCCAAGCTATGAACTAAACTAACCTCAGAGACTTGCCCCACTATTATGTATTGCCTGCTCAAGAAGATTCAAATGACGCTATTAATTATAAATCTCAGTAAGAAGGATGCTTACAGTATCTGACTAGACATAAACATCAATAATCATGTAATTCAATGCTGTAATCAAGATAATTTGCAACATCAGAAGCAAATGAGACTATGAGAGGAAAAACTATTAGTTTGATATATTAAGCCCCAAACACGACAAAAAAGACAAACAAAAATAGGTAAAACTCATTGAGCTTTCAGGATATTATATTCATAACTAAGACACATTATTTAGTTGATCAGGGCATATCAGAAAATTAAACACCTAGTGTGCCTACAAATTTATGTATCCAAAGTCATACCCGACAATTTATCCCCATCTGAACCTTCTAGCACCCCCAAGTAATGAACAAAAGATGGAACCACTACCTCAAGCTTTACATCACTGCGTCAAACAACAAAGAATGAGGCAATGACTAATCAGAAAACTTACAAAAAACCAAATGCTAACATAAGGAGATCATCCATATCGACATGCAAACATCTTAATCGGAGCTCATTCACTCATTGCCAATGGAGGCTGCTAATCTAGTCATTCGCACATTTATAATTGGAATTTTGAGTTTCTGGGAATGATCCATCAATATAACTTTGAAGGTACAGAGCACTTTTTTTTTTTTTTTAAAGTGAAAGATTTTATTGATATGCACCAAGGGGAAAGCTATAGAGAAAAATACTAATCAGATTGCTTCTATATTTGAAAGACTAAAGATGTATTACCCTCATTCAAGATTTCAATTTCAAAGCAAACTAAGGTAAAACAAATATAAGCACAATTAGATGCAACAAAAATTAGAGAAAAATTATCATTTCTTTATACCTGAGAAGATAGTTGTAACATGTACCTGTTAATATCAGCGATGAGAGGTGTGGCATTTATACTAGAACTAACTTCCGTTTGCCATCTAAGCTCCAAATGCCGTGGGCACTGCATATTCAACATCTCATCCTCATCTCTATTCATAATTAACTATTTCACATTATTCTCATAAACATTGAACCAACAATAATACCCCAAAATTAGCAAACAAGATGAGTTATTACACTTAAAAATTGACCTTCATAATTCAATTTATATTCAATTATTAGCCATTTTACATTTATCTCATAAACATTGGATTAACAAATAAAAAGGCAGAAGCTCCCATTATGCATGGGCCAAGGAAGGGGTTGGACCCACTTTGGGGTAACAATGAGACCCCAAAATTGATAAACTTTTAAAGACTTCAAAAAGTTGACTTTTGTTATTTAATTTCTATTGATTTAATTAGTCAATTCAACATTATTCTCATTACATTGGAATAACAATAACACGCACAAAACAAAAAACAAGATGAGCTGTAAATACTTCAAATATTGATTTTTATAAATCAATTTCTATTCAACATCAGTATGATAGTTCAATTTTACAGCTAATAAGCTATTCAACGAAAATTAAGAGACCATTAAAATAAAAATAAATAAATAAAAAAGAAGAAAAAACTTACAAATTGGGTTAACCGAGGGCGCCATCAGAGGCCTTGCGCTCTCAAAACTTGTTAGTCTTCGCTTCCTCTGGTTCGCCAACTCCATAATTGAAATTAAATTTTATTAAAAGAACCGAAAAAAACACAAAAACCCTAGTTTTCATCAAGATCGTCGTTTGACTAAAAATTCACTATAATTACACAAAAAAAAAAATTAAAGAGGATTATTAAATCAAAGCTTACTAGTAGAAAGATAGTGAAGACAGATTTTGATCGAAGAAGAAAAACGTAAACAGAAATGTCTATATTATATCTATCAGTTTATACTTCGAGAATTGTTTTAGCTAATGATAATCGAATACCCTAGCTTTGCAGAACTCCAGTCATTGTTGATGATCGAAAGATTACATATATAGACAATATATACACACACACACAAACCTCAAATAAGCTAGGGTTTGAAACGTACAATATTGTGTGTGTTCGCGGGTGTGTAAGAGAGCCTGTGGCGTGTCAGCCATTGTTGCTTAACCTTGATGACCTCGGTGCAGTGTCGAGTGTAGAATGAAGAGAGAGAAAGTGAAAAGTCATGGTTGAGGGAGAAGGTGAAGAAGAGAGCGGAGTTTGATATTTTTAGGAAAAAAGTCTAGTGGGAAAATCTTTTTCAATATATAAGTAAATTCGTGTAAGCCTTGTTTATTTTTTCGCCTTTTTCAATAAAAACCTTTTTTATATAACTAATAGCTAGCAGTTCACAAAACTGTTGCCTATGTGTCCAAGATGGCTAATAGACAGCGGTTCACCAACCGTTATCTATAAAGTTCAAGTTTAACGACTAATATACAACAGTTCAGAAATGCTGCCTATGTGTCTAAGTGGTCTTTTAACTCATTATTGGGGAATTTATTCAAGTCAAATGGACCTTATTATTTTTTAAAATTGTCACCTTTATTGTGATGCACATTTTACATTGGTGACAGTTCAAGTCAAAAACCGCCACCTATATTACCTTTTTTTGTAGTGGAGGATGGTGGGTCAATGGGACCTCTCTTAGCTTTGCTTCAAGATAAAGGTCTTCATAGACAGCTGGTCAGTAGTATTCCTGTTAATGTTTGTGTTTAATGACGTTTTATCTGGTCTATGCAACGTGGGTCGGTTAAAGTGAGGATGTTTCCGAATTAACAAAAAAAGAAATTGTGAACGGTCAAGATGAGTTTATCATAATGGCATTAGTGTATTATTAAATCTCGAACAAACGAATCAACATTCAACACACATGAATTATTCTAGATCAATTAATCTATTACGAGGAATGCATTTGGATATTGGAAGACTAACAATACATATAGTGGGGCGAATGTGAAAGATCTGTCTCTACGCATGAATTTCATATAAATTCCCTTTGGCATGAAAGATTTTCCTATAGTGATATATCTTCTCTTATCTGTCGATGATATGATCTTGATAGGGAGTGATCTTCAGGAAATTTTAGATGCCAAAGCCTTCTTGTCTTACTCTTTTGACATGAAAGATTTTGGTGCACTAAAATATTTATTGGGGATAGAAGTTGGTTCCAATTCTTATAGGTATGTTCTGTCTCAACTCCAGTATGTCTCTGATATTCTCTCTCTTCCTCATCTATTAGACGACAAAGTTGACGATACTTCTTTAGTCCTCAATGTCAAACTTTGACCCACTAATGGTACACCTCTTTCGAATCCTACTGAATATTGGCAATTGGTTGGTATCTTCACTTATTTGACAATTACCAGACTTGATGACATTGCTCATGCAGTCTGTCTCGCAACTTGTGGCCTCTCCTTGCACAATGTACTACTGTACAGTTTTTTGGATTATGTACTACCTTCGAGGAACGCCCATCGTGGTCGTCTGTTATTCTTCCTCTCTTCTTCGACTTTATTGCTTACTCTGATGTTGATTCGGCTAGGGACATGACGGATCGTAATTTCATGATTGGTTTTCTTATATTTCTTGGTGGTTCGTTAATCTCTTGGAAAAGTAAGAAGCAGCGAATCATTTCTCGCTCTAATATATATTGAGTTTGAATATCGTGCCCTTATCGATACTACCTCTAAGATCGTTTGGCACCGTCATTTTTTTGTGTCTCGCAAGTGCACCCCATTACTCTCTTTTGTGACAATAAGAGCGCTATCCATATTTCACTTAATGATATTTCTTTCATTTCACCCCGCTTCATATTTCCTCCTTTTACACGGATCCAAACATTCAAACATTTGGAAGAAGATTCTTAAAATGAAATGACCCGCTTACTTGTCAAAAAGAAAAAGAAAAAAAAGAGGTTTATTCCTATGTCTTATACGTCCTCTTTTCAAAAAAGATAAGCCGAATCAAGAGTGGAGCTAGAAATTTAATGTTAGGGGGGTTGATTTTTTTTTTTTTTGTACAATATTTTTTAGTTTATTCGAAAAGAGACTCAATTTTTACAGTTTTAATTTTTTTTAATAGTTTTATTAAAGAAAATTTGGTTATAGTTTCATGTTATGGTCCTTTAAAAGATTTGGTAAATAAAATAATCATTCCGAGCATATTTTTAAATATCAACTAGTTTACACTTTAGATGCTCCAAAATATTATAATAATTCTAAATTGTATATTTAACTGTTAGTTCTTGTTCATGGTACAAATTAAACAATATATGTATTCAATAAATATTAAACAATCTAGCTTGATGCAATAGATAATAGTTCTACTTAGTGGTTAGACATTAAATCAGATGTTATAAGTTCGAACCTAATTAGAGGTTATATTCTTTAGATATTAATTCTTTTCAACCATCAACATAATACTATTTGTAATTAACCACCAAGCCAACTCCATATTTTTGAAAGCTTTTATTACTTTTAAAATATTTATTGGGGGCCAAATCTTATTTTTTTAAAAAACTCTATTAAATTTTTTTTTTTTTTTTTTGGAGGTTGAGGGTAGAGCTGGCAAATGGGCCAGCCTAGCCCGGCCGAATTGTAGGTTAAGAAAAATGAGCCCGACTCGGCATATATGTTTAGTGGGCTGAGCTAGGTTGGGCTCAATTTTTGAAATATATGACCCACATCAGCCCACGAGCCTGCTATCACGAGTCGCGAGTTGGGCTGAGCTGGGTTGGGCCAACCCATCTTTTTTTTTATATTTTATATTAGTGTGTTCTGAATTTTGATAGTTGGATTAATAAAGAAAAAAACTTAAGCTTAACAAACCACAAGTTCACGAGACACAAATACGTTACTAATAATATAAAAAAAGAACATTACATAAATGTTTGAAGAAAGTTGATGGAGAAGTTCTCCATTTTATTATACTCTTTGTGCGGGTGCTGGGCCTGTTGATGGTGGCGGTGGCGGTGGCAGTGGTTGAGAATTAAAATAGTTTGGAATATTTGAGTGTTGAGATACAAGATGTCTTACGAGCGTTCAAGTTCTAAATTGACGAAGAAATATATATTTACATTCACAATAGTTACAAATTACATACTCATGTTCTTCAAAGTAAGCAAAATGATTCTAAACATTTGAACGTAATCGTTATAAAAGATTTTCTTCCTCTATAGCCATAGATATTGTGTATTCTCTTATAGTAAAATAAAGAGACAATATGTAGTAAAATAAATATATAGTTTTGTAGTAAAATGAAGTTGAATACACTAACTATTTATAAGAAAAATTACATGTACAAATTATAATCTCAAGATGGGCTTTATCTGGGCTCGAATTGGTCTGAGCTGGGTTCAAGCTGGGTTGGGCTTAGGCACAAATGGGCTGGGTCCAAAAATATATGACCTAACTCGGCCCACCTATATGTGGTGGGCTGAGCCGAGTCGAACCCACTTTTATTCGAGCTGACCTGAGCCCGAATTTTCGTATATTGGGCTGAACTGAACATGTGTCGGCCCGGTCCAAATGCCACCTCTAATTGAGGGGGCTGACCCCCCCTAAATCCGCCCCTGAGCCGAACTTCTATGTGTTGCTCTTTTACACGAATCTAAACATTCAAACATATGAAAAAAAAATTCCTGAAAATGAAATGACTATTTACTTGTCAAAAAAGAAAAATGAGAAATTTACTCTTTCTATGTCTTGTTCATCATTTTTTCAAAAAAATTAGCCGATCTTTCCAACACAGTATGCCAAAAGAGGAAAATATTTGCACATTATTGGGATCCACAAATCATTGCTAATACTATTGCTTATAGGACCATCTAATAAATTGTTCTCCTATTTCAAGGAGGTGAATTCACACATAAATTGTTCTCCTCTTTCCACGTGAATTTATACATTGGTGGGGCCCACATACTTGTATGTTTAACGAAGTTTCAGGGTTGGTCTCCCATTTATTTGTGGCAAATTTGCCATAGATGATGGGGACCTTTTATTTTTTAAGAATTATTTTGAACCGTATGATCAAGTCACCCTTAGCTATATTAAATAGACGCGAGATGCATAGTAAATATAATATGCATTAGTTGGATGACGTGGGAACCCAATTAGTAAAACTTGACTATTGGATTATCGGGTAGAGTCCAACCACCAACTGATAAACATGTGGTACAACGATACGTTCCTACATATTCACCATGTCAATTAAGAAAGGAATTCCAGAGCTGTGGAAAGTATTACGGTCTAATCATGTATGTTCACGGTCTTTAATATGTTATATGCAATACACACCATTTATTAGTACATTTTTTTTTTCATTTTGTTTATCTTCTCCGACCATGGAATGTTGATTGGAGTTGGCCCAAATCATCTGTCACAAGTGGCAAAAAAGGAATAGAAATATGCATGAAGCAGAAGCCTCAATTGAGGAACAAATCTAAAATGTTTGAACTTGATAAGGGTTAAAAACTCTTCAACTCGAGCTCAGCTCAATCCTACAAAATAAGGTAAAGGGACAATGAGTGTGATTGCTCGCGTACTTCCTCGGGTGTAAGAGTGAGTTAGTATGTCTGAGTTCAAATAATATGCTAAGAGAGATAACAATTAATGATGATCAATTACCTTAACTTAGTGCATTGAACAGACTCTTTATATTAATCACAACGACGGTCAAGCAATTAATGCGCAATGATGTTCTTGCTCACGTGTCAGATTTGAGCCTTATATGCAACAGATATTACCGAATGGTTATTGATTTTATCAAGCGTGTAATGCCCAACCTGGTAGCCACATCACTAGGCTGATTCGGATCCTACCAGTCAGGTTAGGTCGATCGTGTCAGTTTATACCTATATCACAACCAAAATTGCTATAGGAAAATGACACGTGGACAACCCGGTAAATGAGGAAGTATGTAGTGAACGACAAATATATGATATCTTAACATAGCACCAATAGTTTAATTAGCTTGATTGACTAAGGGTATTCTCAATAAGGGCTCTATAATGCAATGATTATTACTTTTTAGCAAAAATAGAGACTTTTGAAGAAAAAATTCAATACCAATGGACAATATAGAGCCCAAAATCTAATCTTTTGTTTCAAAGTTAACATATTTCAACAAAAATAGAGACTAAGCTCTATTATCTTCAACAAATTTGTTGAAGAAAATAGAGCCTCAAGAAAAAGACAAAAAAATATAGAGACCATATGGGTCTCTTCCAAATCAAATCTGACTTTAACCAAAAAAACGTCTAACAATTAAAAAAAAAGACAAAAATCTGAAGAAAAAAAATGCCTGTTGCAGCTTCAATCTTCAAAAAAAAAAAAAAAATAGCCGTTGGGGTGTTGGATTTTTTATATATTCAAGCAAAAATCTCCAACACCCAAACATCAACAAACTGTGCATTCAAGCAAATATACCCAAATCGCAAAAAAAAAAAATCAACTGCCCAAAAAAAAAAAAAAGTATACGAAGATACTGTAATTTCTGTCCTTTTTTTCAAATATATATCAACTGCAAAAAAAAAAAGGTGCAGCGGGGATGGTGGGGAAAGGAAGGACAACGGGGATGGGGGAGGGGAAGTGTGATGCCCGGGAATTTCATCACCTCTTTAAAATAACTGTTGCATAAATTACTTGAGCATTTTATGTTCATTTCTTTTCTTGTTTAACTGCTTTACTATTAGGCACTATTTATAAGAAATTTGGCCGTCTTAAATTTTCGATTTGATATTTTTCCTAGATAATATAACATATAAAAAGAATCGAAAACTTGTCGTTTTGGACTTTAGAGACCGGGAGTATGCATTTGAAAATTTGTTTTTGCTTCATATGAATAGTGTTACGCAAGTAAACATTAGTCTTAAGTTAGTTGGCAAACAATTGGAGTTTTTAAGCTTGTTTGACCATGTATTAGTAACATCTGACATAATATGATATCACCTACTCATACATATATGCAATATATTACACATACAAGCCACATACTCATAAAAACAAAACAAGAAATACCAAAAAAGTCCCCCCCAAACCCGATGCCTTATAGGAGAGAAGGGAGGAAAAATTCATCAATAATTCTTGCAAGCTTGACTTCTTGGCTTGATCTTGTAGAGTTTTTGAGGCCTTTAGGACTTCTACAACGAGTCTTCACCTTTAAAATTGTGAGGGAGTTATATTTATTGTTGTTTAAAGTTTGTGTATACATGTTAGCTTTTCTTGAATTGGTGTTGTTAGCTTATGTAATGCTCATATAATGTTGTGTATTGCTTAATTATTCTATATAGAACTAGAATATATAACTTAATGGTAGATTCCACAGTTGAAACTTGAGATTGCACGAAGAAGACAATGAATAGTGCCAAAAGTTAGGGTTTTGTTAAAATTTGCTAATTAGATTGAATTGAGACTTCATTTAGGTGTTTTAGACGTTATTGGAACTAGTTAAACACTCACACGTAGTTAGAATGATCGAAAGTGAGTTAAATGGCAAAATTGGCTAACTTTAAAAAGGAGGTTTTTCACGAATCATAATTTGGGCACATTTGGGCTTTAGATTAGGTATCCTTGGGGCATGGAAGCACTTTTGGTGCTTTCGTTGCGTTAAATTGGGATCCGGTTATGGTAGGTGTAGTTAACACCCACTTGGGGCCTTCCTGAGCTTTTATCTCCAAAGTGGGTTTTCGAGGCCTAGATAGGTGGCTTTTGGCCTTCCTAGGAATGTAGAATGATTGACTTATGAATTTGAAATCTTGAATTGTGTGTGGGAGAAGAATTGTATGGTTAGTAAAGGGGGAAAAGTGATAAATGGATATCTTTAGGCTTATATGGACTTGTAGATGCTTTGTATATGTTTATATACTTGTTTAAGGTATCATCAAGTTAATTGGAGAATTCTATTGGTGAAGACATGTCATTTGCCTCTTTTATGTTTATATTGCTATCTTGTGTATATTGTGGATATTTGTGAGGGCGGCCTACTTTGTCATCCTTCTTATGTGATATCTGATGATCTTGATTCTTGTGGACTTGTCTCGAGGTTGTGCAACCTTTTTAGACATGGTTGCGTGGAGAAACACGGGCGGCATCGAGCTTGCCGTGCTCTCTCAACTACCATGGTGCCTATTCCCTTTCTCTCGCTGAGTATACTCCATTACTCCAGAGGCATGGTTCACCTGCTGGGTATATGGACCTATCTCAGGAGAAAGGGTCGTAGGATCGGGGTACAACCCAAAGTACCCCATTGTTGGAGAAATAAGGGTTTTGCCGGTACCTGCTTGAAGATCTTGGATCGTGGCTCGCGATTGAAGATAAGAGAACCGTATCCTTTTTACATGTGGTTAATTACTTGTTTAATTAGTTGTGTTATTTGGTGTTGAATGTGTTATTATCCTATTGTATATCATGTTGCACGCCCTGGTATGTTGTATTACCTCCCTCGCTCTCACTCCTCATTTAGCATGTTTCAGGAGAAGCTAAGGTGAATCCCTAACTAATAGTTGTAGTAGAAGAGGAAGAAGAGCAAGTTGAACAACTTCCGTGACTTTCTTGTGTGATAAGGTTGATTATAATGTGAAGCTTGTGTGAATGTGTTGATTATTGTTCTTTTTGAGACCTTGGGGTCTTGTATGTATTTGGTGGTTTTAATTGACTTGTAATCTTGTATGTTGGATAAGATAGTAGATGGCATGTAATAATAGATAGTAAACTTATTTCTTTTGTTGCATGCTTGGGTGTGTAGTAGTAAGCTTGGTTTATAGCTATGACACAACACTTAAATTAAAGTTAGAGTTATATCTTGCATGCTTGCATGATATCTATTTTGTTGTTCCAAGGCTCGCATGGCCTTGTGAAACTGGTAGACTATATTAATCTTGGAAGTTAGGTTGTTGAGATGTTTGGTTGTGGATTAGGATTTATATGCGGCTATATACAGGTACCAGTTTAGTCCACGGTACAGAGGAGACTCTGTCCGAGTGACGGGTCCGGACTTGACCTATAGCGTGAGATTGGGTTCGGGGCGCTACAGGAAGGGTAGCGGGGATGGGGGTGTACAGCGGGGATGTGGGGGTGGGGTGGGGAAGGAGAAGGGGCGGCGGGGATTGGGGGGCCTTGTTGCAGCGAGGATGTGGGGTGGGGTGGAGTGGGAGGGGAGGGGGGAGGGGGGAGGGGAGGGGGAGGAGAAGGGGCAGCGGGTGAAAAAAAAAGGGGGAGGGGGGTGCTTTTATATGTAGGGTTTTGTATATATATATATATTTTTTTTTTCAAGTTATTTTTTTAATTAAAATTTAAACCATGTTTAAAACTATATCGCAATTCAACCTGTTTGGGAATTTTTTTTTTCAGGGTTTTTTTTAAAATTTTAAGGGTTTGGGTAAATTTTAATTAAAATTTCATGCAAATTAAAACTAATTATAATTCAAATTGTAGACTTTGTACTTTTATTTTTTAGGGGTCTTTTATTGTTTAAATAATTTAAATTTGTTCTTATTTTGCTAACTATCGTATTTTATTTTTTGGAAGTTATGAAATATACCGATGGTATTTCGAGGGGTCGCAATTTCACTCTTCAAGAAGATATACCTTTATGTCGGGCCTACATCGCAATCAGTGAAGATCCTATCATTGGGAGAAACCAAATAATGACAACAATGTGGAACAGAATTCTAGAAAAATTTGAAAAGTTCTACCCCCGACCAATCCAAGTGAAAAGAAGACATCAAAAAGTCTTAAATGCCGATGGTTGCCCATAAACCAAAAGTGTACAAGATTTGTGGAGTGTATTGCTCAAGTAAATCTGAAACCGAGGAGTGGAGCAAATGTTATTGACAATGTGAGTTTTTACAGATATTATTAGTTTTATACACTAGATGTTATATAATATTTAAAAAGTTTCAAAATTGATTTATATTATTTTGTTGAATTGTTTTTTAGATGAATGATGCTAGGAGCTTATACTCTGCTACCGGTCAAAAAAAATTTAGCCTCGATCATTGTTGGACAATTTTACAACATGGTCAAAAATGGAGAAAAATTATCGATGTTCAATTCACACAGAGTGCAACTGAAACGAATGCATCAATGAGTCCACCCAAAACTCCAATCGAAACTCCAACTTCTCTCGACAATGACGATCCCATTGAGTCAGTGGCGGAAACCCAAAGCAATCCCACATCGTCAAGGCCGATTGGGTCCAGGAAGGCAAAAAAATTAAAAGATAAGGGCATTGTAGAAGATATCGTTGAAGAAGCAAAAAATATGGGAAAAATGATGAAGAAGTACACAGATAGGTTTGAAGATTTTACAGATTTGAAGATAATGACGAAGAAGACTTCCACAATCGAAACTCCGGAAAGAAAAGCGTGGATGATTGAGCAACAAAATGCCATTATTGCAAGAAAGACCTCAGTTCGATAGACTTTGACGATGATGCATACTGTTCCAATTTGCCTTAACCTAATCAAGAACCATGAATTATTTGTATTGGTTAGTTTATTTTCGGTTGTACTACATGTTTAAATATATTAATTGACGATGTTGTTCTAATATCACATTTGATATTTATTTTTTTACTATTGATTTTAATATTTAATTTTATAAATATTAATACAAATTGAGATTGAGTAATCTAAAAATTGAATTAAGTAAAGAGAAAAAACAAAAATCAATAAAAACAAGACCCGAATATAAATCGGATGTAATTAAATGTCATCATAATTCAATAATTCTTACCGTTGTCAGAATTAATTAATTTTTTGGTCAAAATGTTTGTAAAAAAAAGTGACGATAATATAAATAATAATTTATCAAAAGAAAATTAACACACGAGAAAAAATAACACATATTCAAATTAGTTTGTAAAATTAAATTTAACATAATATAGAGACTCAATTTTATTAAGCCCCTCACTGGGGATGTTTTTTTTTAGAGACCCTACAAAACACATGGGTCTTTAAATAGGGCTCTAAAAAGCAACAGAGCTCTAAATTTATTTTTAAAGTCCCTCAATTTAGAGCCTCTATTGAGGATAGCCTAACTCTTATCAATTTTGTGGAATGAATAACTTGTTTATTTATTTATTTATTTTTGAATCTAGAGGAGGTAGATACCAGTGTCGTTCTACATGACTATTCTGGGGTAGTCTCCCCTTTTTGCCTTTCTACAATAGGACTTGAAGTTGGTCAAGCATATGATCGGTAATCAAAGTACAAACAGAGAACTGAATGTCATAATTAGCAAGCCAATCAACATAAGAGTTGATTTTCTAGTACACATGGATCAGGTGGAAGTTCTCATGATTCGGAGGATATATTGACAATTTTCAACGAGCAGGCGCAGAGGGCTATGAAATTGTTTATTTATCAAAAAAGAAAAAAAAAAAAAACAGAGATAACCTTATAAATAATGAACTATGTAGTGAATGACAAATAGATGATATCTAAACATAGCACTCGATGCATATCGTAATCGGTCTGATGCACATATGGTGATAAATGCTATCAACACTAAAGGAAATGCTTTAAATCGGAGAGTTAATCCTATAGTGAATGATATTAAAGCACTGATAGTAGGATCAATAAGCGAGAGAACAAACTTGCAGATTGGCTCGCGAAGGAAAAGTTGCATGGTAGACTAGATGTAAACTAAAAAATTAATCTTCCTATCATCTTTTGTAATCGAATGCAGACAGTGAGCCTTGTGGCGTAGACTGATTGTACTTCTTTTTTTTTTTTGTTTTGTTAAAGACTGATTGTATTTCTCTTCCAATAGTAATGCAATGCATTTGCTTTCTCTTGACTAAGTCTTGTTGATTTTGTGGAATGAAGTGACTCGTTTACTTATCAAAGAAAAATGACAAGAACACTTCTTTGATGGCTTACATCATTGCTCATTAAGATCAGCAAATCTTTTCCACGCATTGCCCCGGAAAAGGAAACTTACTTGGGCATTGCAGACATCCACAAATCATTCATTGCTAATACTAGTCAACTATTGACTATTGACTATAGTTTCCTAGCTACGTGGACATGCTGTGGCACCAAGTACTTGTTGCTACTTATAAAAATCAACGTTATTGGTGAAAGGAAGAATTGAAGAGATCAATCACCATTCATCGCAACTCACAACTGAATTCATGGAGTCTTCACCAAAAACCCATGTTCAAACAACCAACATTAACGGCGAAAATGATCAAGATGCGCAGGACGGCGCGGATGTTGCACAGTTGCTTACTGCAGCAGCACTGCCGATGGTGTTGCATGCAGCAGTGCAGCTAGCAGTGTCCGAAATCATAGCCAAAGCTGGTCCAGGCGCGCAGCTCTCGCCTTCCGAAATTGGGTCTCGGCTTCCTACCAAAAACCCGCCAGCAGCATCCATGGTGGACCGGATGCTTCGGCTACTGGCTAGCTTCTCCGTGCTCACTTGCTCGGGGGGTGATAGCGATGGTACTGGAAAAAATGTTGAAAGATTGTATGGACTCGCACCTGTCGGAAAGTACTTCGTCCGGGACGAGGATGGTGGGTCACTGGGACCTGCCTTAGCCTTGCTTCAAGATAAGGTCTTCATAGACAGCTGGTCAGTAGTACATTGTTCCCCCCTTTTTTTTTTTTTTTGGACTCCGTTTCATTTGCAAGAACATAATTCAATAGGGAAAAATAATTGTCGAGAAAATAGAAATAATTTTTTAATATTTGGTTATCATATTGGAAAATATTTTTTTTAGTATTAAAAGTTATAGGGTAAAATATTTTTCATTGTGAGATTTTTATAAACACGCAAACACATAAAGAGACTCCTATATATATATATATAAGCACACACATATATTTATGAGTGCGAATGTGAAGGGTGAGGTGGCTGGGGTTGACCCTCAGGGGAGGGAAGGGGTTGGGGATGACTGGAGTAGACAATGTTTTCATCATCTAAAACATCATAAAATATTTTCCACTCCTTGTAACTCAGTGTTTTTTTTCTATTGATATTGAAAATATGCTTCAATTGATTTATTTTATGATGTTACCAAATAAAGAAAATTCAAGAAAATATTTTTCCAAGAGAAATTTTATGACAAAAAGATGGAGCCTTAATTAGATTTATTCATTTTAACATTCATGTTTGAGCTTTTATGTGAATACATATATAATAATTGGTCAATAGCTAAAAAATTTTATTATAATTATATCATCAGTTTATTATTGAACCTTGGCTAGCTCGTGATAATTTTATGAGTGGATTCAATTTCGACAATTAGGGGAGCTATGTAGACCAATGCGTTTTGATATTGGAAGACTAATGATAGGTCATTTGTCACATTTATATGGGTCGTGGCCAAATTGTCCACTAATTCAACATTATATTGTTCATGTATATGGAATTAACATATCTTTATGGCACATTTTATATGAAATTATTCATTCCCATTATGTCTAATACTCCTTTTAACTATGCATTCTTATGATTAACATTATAATGGTGAAAATCTCTTACAATTATTTTTGTTTCATAAGAGTGAACCTTGTATTGATTCTTAAATCAAGGTTATCTACGTAGGGATGAATTTAGGATCTCTTGTGACTGAGAACTATAATATACAATTTGACAATTATAAGAGTCATAATTCTAAAATGTTAACCTACTCAAGACTATCTAGGCTCCGTTTGTTTGGTCCACCAAATAATATTTTTCGGTCAAAGAAAAATGTTTAGTTAAAAAGAATGAAAAATATTTTTATCTCCTTAGGGAGAAGAAAACATTTTCTACACTCACTCACCCCACCTTCACCCACCCCACCCCACCCCACCCCACCCCAACTCTTACCCCTACCCCATCACTGCCCCACTCCTGTCACATTTTTAATTAATTATTATAAATTAATTAACTAATAAAAAAGTTAATCAATTTAATAATAAAAAATTAATTAATTATTTAATCTAATGACTAATTTAATATTGAATAATAATTAGTAAACTAATTAATTAATTAATTTATTAATTTGAGATTATTTATTTTTATTAAATTATTAATCAATTTTAATTTATTGACTAATTAATTAATTAAATTAATAATTAAATTTACTTTAATATTTTTATTCATTAATTAAATTAATATTAACTATTAATTAATTATCAACTTATTCAGTTTTAAAAATAATTTTATAAATTAATGATGATGAATTATTCAATTGATTATTAATAAACTAATTAATTATTTATTTATTATAATTTATATTAATTAATTATTTTAAATTTTTGGAGAGTTGATCATTTGAACCTTTTAATTCATAGATGTAGATATCTCGGACCTCGGAAGGGGACTTGAAAATGATCTTTTTGATTCTCGAAGAATGAGGGGCAGTGAGATTGATCGACAAAAATTAATAACAGAGAATTATTGAATTAATTATTAATCAATTCTTTTCTTATTTATTAATTAGATTTTTTATTAAGTAATTATTTTAAATTCTTATTGAAATTAATAATTTTAATTAATTTATTTATTAATAGTGAGTAAGTATTGATAATTTTAAACAAAATTAATAAATTAACAATTTTAATCTATTTTTACTATTATATTCAAATACTAAAAAATATTTTTCAGTGTGACAATCAAATACTACAAAATATTATATTTTTCATAAAAACATTTTTTCATGTAAATATTTTTTACTAGCAAGTTATTTTATGACAAACAAACGGAGCCTAAAAGATTCAACTTATTTTAAGAAGAAACTATTATACTTTCACCTCCTTTTGACTCATTTACATCTGTGCCTCTAAATATGTTACTCAATGCATCCTTTTTTATTCTTAAAGCTAGTAGTAGAGACGCGCTGCATTTTTGCAAGAAGAAGCAAATGCATAAAGCATAAATGAAATCCCTATGGCTTAAGGATAGGTTTTGATATACTTGTAAGTATAGGCCTCTAACGATTAGATGGAGTGAGTGGCAGAGCCACTTTGTGCACACCCTAAATCGGGGAATGAATATATATATATATATATTGTATGTTAAAATAATGATAAATGATAGGAGGTAAAAAAGTAGTGAAAGGTACCTTATTTTTTACTTTTTGGCTAATGATTCTTTTAATTATTTTCTCTTGTTTTTTCACACTGAAAATGTTATGTTCTGTACTTTTGTTGAGTGGAGATAGAGAGTGAGAAAATTAGAGAAAATAGAGAAAGAAATGAGAGAAAAAAATACGAAAAAATTAGGCAATCCAGTTATTTTTTACCTGATGGAGCTAAAATTGGTGGGCAAGTACGCAATTCAAGCACCTACAATAGAACATCTTTAAATTAATAGCGTTTGGACCACAAAATTCTATTAATTTAGCGAGATATTAATTTATCGATAAATTAATAACTATTAATTTATAGAGATATTTTTAATTTTTTTGACTTTATAGTAAACATATTATGATTATAATGTCTTTTTTTGAAAAGTGACTTGTATTTTTTCGGTCCAATTTAAAAAGATAAGTAATAAGAATAAAAGATAAAATTTAATTTAGTATGATTAGAGCAAAGTTTCTCTAATCTTGTATCAAAATTTTTGTAGGATTAGGATGATAAATAATTTCTCTAATATTGTATTCTAATCCTTGTAGGATTATCTAAATGTTTTCTCTTTAAATAATTAAAAATGAGATTCAACTAGATTTGAAGTTCAACAAAACACAAGTTACTCTTGATTCATATTTAAGAAAACCTCATAGTCAATTTATTATGTACTTTTAGCTAATTATTAATTTATAAAATATTTGGATCAATAAAATACAAAGAAAATTTTTTAAATGTATTATCTTATAATTTTATCGAATTTATCAACTTTTTACACTGGCCCAAGTCAGGACCGAACATTTTTATTAATTAAAAGAAATTATTAATTTATGGAGTATTAATTTAAAGAGGTTTTACTGTATAATTTGAACGTTACATATCGGTTTTGGACTCTTTAAGGCCATTTTGTACTGCTTGTCAAGTAGCCCATTTTCTTGTCATTTTTATGTATAGGGTATTTTTTTTTAAATTTATACATGTGCTTAAAAAAAATTTAATCTCAATTTAAATTAGATTTTTAATTGGTTATTTGTTGAATAGGGCGTGGATATGTTTAAAAAAAAAAAAATCAATTTCTAAACAACAGTTTTCTTACACCTAATAGAAGGGACTTTTTCTTTTTACAATGATCATAGTAATTTATTTTTTTTATTTTTTGTGTATTATGTCATTACTATATTTGAGGGAGACTCATTCCTTGAAAATATCGTTAGTGATATAATGTGCTTAAATTAATATTTGTTTAAGTTAAAGCATATTGTGACCTGTTATCATTAAAAACATAATTATAGTCATATATAAAGCCTACACCTTTTTTCTAATTTTGTATAAAAAAAATTATGCACAAATGAATGGTCCGACCCTTGGTTACTAACTTGGCCAATGTAGTGCCCCCCGAACCCATGCCTGGCTTCACCACTGGATGGAGTGTCCAGTCACGATTTTTGTGATCAAAGGTTCCAAGTTTGAATTTATGCCTCCCATCACACATATATATTATATGTTCCTTCTGTTATATTCTAATAACACCTTCACTCACCTGCAATATGCATCGGGACACGCTGCTACACCATGAGATTTATAACTTTGAGATGAATCCAATATAGTATTGTTTAAGATGCGTTTCTCATCATCCAAAAATAAGTGGCGAATTCTTCTACCTCTTGAGATAGCATGAGATAATTGGAAGTAATGCTGTCTTCCTTCGCTGTTGTCTAAAGCTCCTCTGATTCTTGCATCGATTCAATGTCTTTTATTTACACTGACATGAGCAATGCAATTGTCCTAACAATTTTAAAGTACATATCTGCATCTGTTGAAAGAACTTTACACTCAGTAAAAGCATCTCTCTTCTTGCTCTAAATATTTTCTCAAAATTTCAGGTTCCAATTAAAAGATTCAGTTCTAGAAGGAGGCGTTCCATTTGATAGGGTCCATGGTTGTCATGCTTTTGAATATCCCGCAAAGGATCCCAGGTTCAACGAAGTCTTCAATCAGGCAATGATTAGCCACTCATCTATAGCTGTAAAAAGAATCCTCGAGTGCTACAAGGGTTTTGAGCACTTGAAAACTTTGGTCGATGTTGGTGGTGGACTTGGAACCGCCCTCAACAAGATCACTTCAAAATACCCTACTATTAAGGGCATTAATTTTGACTTGCCGCATGTTATAAAACATGCCCCTGCCTATCCTGGTAATCTTCATGCTCGAGTTGCTATTCTATCAGTCTAGATTGATGTCAGACATTAGTCTAGACTGATGGAAGATTTTTTCATGCATTTACGGTTACAGTGATTACTTAATAAATAACTATGTAGGACAACAATTATAGTACTGGAGTCGACCATTTGAATCATTTTCATAATGTAGAGACCTAGCCAGTCATCAACACCCCTTTACAATTGGTTAAATTATTGATAATGCAGGAGTTGAACATGTTGGAGGAGATATGTTTGAAAGTGTTCCAAAAGCAGATGCCATCTATATGAAGGTATGTAGAACATTTCAAGATTCTTATATATGTAGGCATAACAGCTTTTCAAAAAATGAATTACAGGTAATTTTTACATGTTAGTCTGTGAACTATAATGTCGTACCATCTCTATAATAGGTAAATGCCTCTTTTTGTCCTAAAGTTGTAGGAATTATTCGTAACAAGATATTGGCTACAAATTTCATCATGGTACATACTACATACTATATTTGTTGTTTAATAGTTTTTCCCCAATTAAGTTTAACTATGCTGTGCACTCCCATAGATATTGAAGCACTTCGATTTCTTTCTTTGTTTCTTTTTCGAAATGTTGTTGTGATGTTATGTTTTATTAGACTTAGTTGAGAGGCTTGAATGTATTCATCCTTTTTTTTTTTGGTCAAGAGAATATGAAAATTTGCAATATATAGTCGATACTTCATGATTGGAGTGATGAACACTGCATTAAATTGCTGAAGAACTGCTACAAAGCTCTACCAGTTGATGGAAAGGTTATCGTTGTCGAAACAATTCTTCCCGTGAAACCTGATTCAAGTGCCTTCGCGATAAGCAGTAGCCAACTTGATCTGCTCATGATGACTCAAAATCCGGGAGGAAAAGAGCGATCAGAACATGAGTTTCTGGCCTTGGCAAAAGAAGCTGGATTTAAGGGCATAACACTGGAATGTTTTGTCTTTAACTTGTGGGTCATGGAGTTCTACAAGTAGGTGCCTAACTTTGAAAATAGAAAGTGTAATGTTCTAACGCATGATTTATAATATATGTTGTGTTTAAAGTATACTTAAGGCTCCGTTTGTTTGCCGTAAAATAATTTACTTGTGTAAAATATTTTTTGTGGAAAGTGTTTTCTTGGAAAATAAAATATTTCACATGGCTCTGTTTGTTTGTCATAAAATAACTTATTGATGTAAAATATTTTATTGGAAAATAGAATACTGAAAAATATTTTCTGGTGTTTGGATGTACCGTAAGTTCGGTAAAATGTTTTCTTATCCCAAAGGACATAAAAACATTTTACATAATTTTGTACTAGCCGCAATTGTTGACCGGAAAATATTTTACGGTTGACCAATTTTTCGGTGTTACCAAACACTGTAAAATTAAGAAAAAGCAGCCGCAATTTTTGACTGGAAAACATTTTACGGTTGACCAATTTTCCAGTGTTACCAAACACCGTAAAATCCGAAAAATGTTTTCCGATAAAATATTTTACAGCAAACAAACGGAGCCTAAGGCTCCGTTTGTTTGCCGTAAAATAACTTGCATGTGTAAAATATTTTCCGTGAAAAATATTTTTTTGAAAAATAAAATATTTTACAGGGCTCCGTTTGTTTGCCGTAAAATAACTTATTGAGGGAAAATATTTTACTGGAGAATAGAATACTGAAAAATATTTTCTGGTGTTTGGATGTACGGTAAGTTCGGTAAAATGTTTTCTTATCCCAAAGGACATGAAAACATTTTACATAATTTTGTACTAGCCGCAATTGTTGACCGGAAAATATTTTACGGTTGACCAATTTTTCGGTGTTACCAAACACCGTAAAATTAAGAAAAAGCAACCGCAATTTTTGACTGGAAAACATTTTACGGTTGACCAATTTTCCAGTGTTACCAAACACCGTAAAATCCGGAAAATATTTTCCGGTAAAATATTTTACAGCAAACAAACGGAGCCTAAGTTAACCATTTTTTGTCATTGAATTTGAGAAAAAAAAATATTATTTATTAAGCTTATGACAATAATCTTATTCTGGACTCCAAATTTCTACGCCAGTTATGTGACAAAAGGTAAAATTTCAAAGTCAGTCCCTTAAACTAGTGACTGGTGAAACTATTTGGAATTTACTTTGCTCTTAGCTAAGAAACAATAAATTGAATCGATTGCTAGTAATTCTTTGCAATAAATCGTGAATTTAGAAAGGGAGAATTGTGACAATCATTTCTCATTATTTTCAAAAAGTGGTCAATTTGGTCCCTAACATAGAAATTGTGTTAAATTTTACGAAAATAACCAATAACACGGACAAAATGGAAAAAAGTGTTATAACATTTTAGTCCTCAAGTTTATAAATAAATTCAAGTTAATCCCCAAACTTGTAAAGAAAATTCAACTTAGTCCTCAAACTTACAGAAAATTTAATTTCGTCCCTAATTCATTTTTATTTTCTTCCTCCTTCACCTCCATCCATATACGCCTACCACCCCTACCCCCTTACAACCCCTACACATATACATATATTTACATATACATATATATATGTATGTATGTATGTATATATATATATATGTATGTATGTATGTATGTATGTATGTATGTATGTATAAATATCCTAAGAGGGGGGTGACTTATGATAAAAGGGGCAATATTACTACTTTTTCGGATATGAATAACACTAGTAAAGTTTTTGTGACAATTTAACAAACACTATGTATGCGCAAATAAAAAAGGTAAGGAGAGAAGAGAGAAAAAGATGAATCCATCGATTTTTAGGTGGTTTGCTAATCTACTCCACCACCCAAGGTCTTTATCCCCTTAGACTTTTCACTAACTCCACTAGTAGTGCTTCTTCACAAGTTGGTGAAGCATAAACCTACACTTATAAGACCTCTTGACTCCACAAGAGTTTGTACAAGCCTCTTCACTTCTTTGAATCCACAAAGAAGATTTCAAACACTCCCTATACAATGATTCTCTCAAATCTATAATAGTGTTTATTTCACAATCAGAGTGAATGAAAGATGAGTACAATGAACTCTCTTTAAGAGTAGGTAGATACAATTTAATGCTCTTGAATGCTCAATTGATTTGCAAGATAAAGCTCAATAAATGTTCAAGCAACTGTGTTTTGAAGATATGAACGCCATAGAGTAATTGTTTGTGGTTGGAAGAGGTGTTTTTGGTAATGGGGTTTTCCGAAATGTAACAATCTTATAAACTTTTAAGAACACTTTTTGAAAGAAGTTTTCAACCTTTTGAACAACCCTAAACATTTTCTAAAATCCAAAGAGTAAAATTAACACGGATTTTCGAAAAAGATTTTTGAGATTTAAAATGAATTCAAGGGCAAACCACAATTGCGAAGCTGGTACCCCTTATGTCGTCACTTCTCCACTTATGACTCCTTCTTCATCTTTCACGATCTTCATTCTTCTTTGGAAAGATCTTCATGGATATTAACTCTTCAAAGCTTCACTAGATCTTCACCAATCATAGCACTTCAAACTTGATTTGCATTTGATAAGCATGTGCTAGTCATTTCTTTATGTATGAGCAACACTTAAGCATTTCTCAATCTATAACTAGTCTCAAATATATATATGACTTATACAAGCACGAGTAGTCATTATATAAGCACTTAATTAAGATTTAATTATCATCAAAATATGAGATTAACACCCTTAGGCTAACAATCTCTCATTTTTTGATGATGACAAAATCTTACATAATAACCCATAATGGGAATTAAAGCAAGGCAAGCAAGACAAAAAATAGAATTATGAAGTCAAAGGAGAGGCTCCCCCTTACTTAGTGTCATACAAAGTTTGTATTCCTTCAAACAAGTCTCCCCCTCACTCAGTGCATATTACTCATTGCATTTTATACAATGCATATCATTTTATCCCTTTTTCTCCTCCTTTTTGACATCATCAAACTAAACTAACAACATGGAGAGATATGATATCACTACAATGGGATCCTTTATGAAATACCATCTCAATAGGAGTTCATAAAATCTGTCCTCTTAAACATATGAACAATAGAGTTACATTCTTCACACATGTATTAGCAATATCACAGATATACCATCACAATAATATCATAAAACCATAGCAATATCATAAACCCATACAAATGTATCACATGATTTAGCGAGAGAGTAGCAACAGATAATAGAGTCATAAAGCAGTAAACTAAAAACCAGAGTCATGATAAGGTAATAAAGCAATAAGAAGAAGGCATAAACATATCCAAAAATCAAGGCATCCCAAAACTCTTGTTGGGCATATGAGCATAAATTTGTTTAACTTTGTCCTCAATGACACCCAGCTTGCCATTGAACTTGGTTTCAGATTCCTCAATCCTTTTTGTGACATCAACAAAGTTCTTATCGACCTTTTCATCATGATCCTTGATGGAGGTCTCAATACGTTGAACCCTCGTCGATAGGTCTTCAAGATGTTTGATAATCAAATCAAATCCACTCGATTGAGAGGTTGAGCAATCCCCTTGTCCCCCAAAACCACTAGTGCCAGCAGTTGGGTCTTCCCTATGTTTAGTTCTTGTTTCTGCTAAAAGTTCAGCCATGACAGGATCCTCTTCCGAATCATCCAAGTCTTCCTTTTGCGCAAAATCGTTACCCTCTTAAGGTATATCATCCATACCTTTTTGTTCTTCCCATTCACCTCCATCACCCATTTCAGACAACTTAACAACCTGATGATTAAGAATACCCACCTTCATGCATTTAATAGAGCCACTATCAAGGGAGTAAGTTCGACTATTTAACCTACCAAAATCACCAGTAGTTGGAACACCAATCAGCTCAAGTAAATGACACAAAGGCAACCCATAAGCTAGCAAATTATTAGCCAATTTTGTGTGAGTGATATGATGAATCATAATGTATAGAAAACAAATTCGTTGTCTTTGATACATCATAAAGAGAAGATAAGCTACAAATTGAGGAATAATACCGTTTTTAATGTGTCTAGGCATGATGACTTCCATGATAACGAAAAGTAAGAGACATTTTTCGGGAATAAGTTGTTGTCTTTTGGGCATAAAAACATTAGAAACACTAGTACCTTCCCATAAGAACTCTATAATTCGAGTTTTATCATGAACATCAAAAGAAACGGGGAAACCTTTACTAGAATACTCTTTAATACATCCTTGGGGAACATTGAGAAACCCAAAAATTGTACTTATTCTAATATTAACAACCATCCCATTCACATAACTTTGCAAGTTTACATAATCAATTTGTTCAACATTAGCATAAAATTCTTTGACCCATATCATATGTGAATTATCTATAAATTGCAACAATGGGAGCCAACCTTGAAAATCTAAAAGTTCAAGAATGTAAGTACCTTGAAATAGTGATTCATCCAATAATCTTCCCTAAATAATACATTGTTTTGGAAAATCATCAGGAGATGCCCAAGTTGTTTTTCTTTTCTTGCTTGATTTTTTTTTGTAAAGCCATGTTGGAAACAATGTAAGATGAAAGAGTTGAAAAAGAGAGAAGATTTGAGAGTGATTTTGATGAAAAAAAAAGTTTGTTGAATGATTTTGAAGAGAAATCTTTGAGTGTTTTAGGTTTTGAGAGAGAAGGTTTTGAGAAAGAGAAGTTTATGAAGTAGGTATGTGAAAAAATGGGCAAAAGATATGTTTAAAAGAGCAAAAATGTGGGCTGAAAAAAGAACTAGCCCGTCGAACCTGGTCAACCGGGTCGCTGCACCACTCGCCCGAACCAGGGGCAATGACATCTGGTTGAGTGGTCCAGACGACTTAGTCGCTCGGATGACTCACCCGGGTCATCTTTGCCCTTTTTTTTTGAAAATTTTAAAAGTTTTGCTCAATTTAAGGGCTGAAAAACCTTTTAAAAACATTTTAAGAAAGATTTTGTATTCCCAATTCTCTTCTAATAGCGCAAAATTGATCCTCATTCAAGGGTTTTGTAAAGATATATGCTAATTGATGCAAAGTATCAACAAATTCAAGAATAACATCACCTTTTTACACATGATCACGTATGAAATGATGTCTAATCTCTATATGTTTGGTCCTTGAATGTTGAATTGGATTTTTTGTGAGGTTAATGACAATAGTGTTATCACATCTAATGTGTACATGATGATATTCAAGGCCATAGTCAAGCAAATTGTATTTCATCCATAGAATTTGGGCAACACAATTTTCGATGAATACATATTCGGATTCGATTGTGGATAAGGCAACACTATTTTGCTTTTACTAGACTATGAGATTGAAGATTGACCTAGAAATTGAAAATTGCCACTAGTGCTTTTTTATTTATTTATCAACTTTACATCCTGCATAGTCGACATCAGAATATCCTGTCATTTCAAAAGACGTGCCCTTGGGATACCAAAGTCCTAAATCAAGCATGCCTTTAAGATACCTAATGATTCTTTTTACTTCATTTAGGTGCGATTCTTTAGAATTGGATTGAAACAGAGCACATAAACACACAACAAACATGATATCGGGTCTAGAGACAGTTAAATATAGAAGGCTTTCGATCATACCTCGATACTTCTTTTCATCAACCGATTTAACTTTTTTATCTTTGTCTAGCTTGGTTGATTTTCCCATTGGTGTGTTCATTTCTTTAGTGGTCTCAAGCCCGAACTTTTTGATGAGTTCCCTTGTGTACTTGGTTTGATTGATAAAAATGCTTTTATTCATTTTCTTGATTTGAAGTGCAATAAAGAAATTCAATTCTCCTATCATACTCATCTCAAACTCTTTGTGCATATACTTAAAAAAATACTCACAAAGAGATTCATTAGTAGCACTAAAGATAATGTCATCAACATATATATATTTGCATGAGTAAATTATCTTTTCCTTTTCTCTTAACAAATAAAGTTGAATCCACTTTTCCTCTAGTAAATCTATTTTCATGAAGATATCCACTTAATCGATCATACCATGCCCTAGGAGCTTGTTTTAATTCATAAAGGCTTTTTCAAGTTTAAAAATATGATTAGGTGAATTTGGATCCTCAAAATCCGGGAGGTTGTTCCACATATACTTCTTCTTGAATAAATCCATTTAAAAAGGCACTTTTGACGTCCATTTGAAATATTTTAAAGTTCATAAAATATGCAAAAGCAAGAAGCATGCAAATAGATTCTAATCTAGCCACTGGTACAAATATTTCATCATAATCTATTTCTTCTTAATTATAGCCTTGAGCTACTAACCTTGCCTTATTTCTAGCTACTATTCCGGATTTATCTAGTTTGTTTCTAAACACCCATTTAGTACCAATTATGGGATAGTCATTTGGCCTTTCAACAAGTTTCCAAACTTTGTTTATTTCAAATTGATTAAGTTCTTCTTGCATAGCCATTATCTAATCATCATACAATAAAGCTTCTTTCACATTTTTAGTCTCAATTTAGGAAAGAAATGCGATGTGTTCACAAAAAGTGTTCAAGTTAGAACAAGTTATTACACCTTTGGATGGATCACCAAGGATTTGATCATTTGGGTGATCTTTCACAAACTTCCAACACCTTGGTAAGTCTTGATTGGTTGAAGTGGGTTGACTATTTGATGTTGGTTGATCCTTTGCATTCGATATTTGTTGGTCTCCTTCATTTGATGAATTCTTTGGATCACTTGGCGATGCATCATTTACTTGATTTGATGTGATAGGTTGATTTTGAGTTTCAACTTGTTGGATACCTACATCAACATCATCCTTTCTCGACACAAAGGGATTAGTTTCATCAAAATTCACATGCACTAATTCTTCAACTACTAGAGTTCTTTTGTTATGTACTCTATATGACTTACTCCTAGTTGAGTATCCAAGAAATATTCCTTCATCAGATTTAGCATCAAATTTTCCAAGATGGTCTTTGATGTTTAAGATAAAACATTTACAACCAAACACTCTAAAGTGTGCAACATTTGGTATTCGTCATTTCCACAATTCATAAGGGGTCTTTTTAAGAAAAAAGGTCTAATTAAGATTCTATTAAGCACATAGCATGCCGTATTAATGGTTTTACCCCAAAAGTATGTAGGTAAGTTATTTTCTTTCAACATGGTTCTTGCCATTTCTTGTAATATTCGGTTATTCATTTCAACTACCCTATTTTGTTGAGGAGTTCTAGGAGCCAAAAGTTATGCTCAATGCCATGTTGTTCAAAAAAATTCACAAAAGATGAATTTATAAATTTCGCGTCTTGATCACTATGAATGCAAGTAATAAAATAGCCTTTCTCATTTTGCACTCTTTTACATAATTTCTCAAATTCATTGAAGACTTCATTTTTATGGGACAAGAACATAACCCAAGTATACCTAGTATAGTCATTTATTATAACATAGACATACCTTGATCTACCTAACCTAGCCACATCCATTGGTCCAAAAAGGTCCATATGAAGTTTTTGTAATGTTTTAGATGTAGTTACTTTGTTTATAGGTTTAAAAGATGTCTTATGTTATTTTCCAAATTGACATGCATTACATAAATGATTTTTTTCAAACCTAGTTTTAGGAAGACCTTTTACAAGCTCTTTTCTAGAAAGTTTAGTGACTAAGTCCATGCTTGCATGTCCTAATCTTCTATGTCATAACCAAGAGTCTACATTCATAGTCATTAAGAAATTAACATTTTGGCATGTAAGATCCTTAAAATTAATGGTATAAACATTACCACGTCTATTTGCAACAAACAACACTTTATCCAAGTTATCATAAACAATGCAACAAGAAACTTTACATTCAACTCTATACCTATTGTCACAAATTGACTCATACTAAACAAATTGTGTTTCAAACCTTTAACAAGGAGCACATTATGGATAGATATTGAATGTAATCACCAATGCTTCCTATTACAATAATTTTCCTATTTCCCTTGTTTCTCTAGCTCACTCTTCCTTTGATTTTCTTGTTGAACTCATAGAAGAGAGATGGGTCTCTGGTTATATGCTTTGAGCATCCACTATCAATGACCCAACTTCCTTCATACTTGATTCTTAGAGGAACCTAAAAACACAGAGGAATACACATGTTGTCCTTTTTAGGTCCCTAAGTTTTTGTGGGTCCTCATGTGTTAGTGTTAGGCCCTAACACATCTAATAAGGGCTTAAGCCAAGAAGGAATTCTAGTATCTTTATCAACCATGTTTCTATACTTACAATGAGATGCAATATGGCTATGTCTTTCACAATATGTGCATGATTTTTGAAAAACTTTTGATGTTGAAGCTTCATTTGAAGAGCTGGATGCTTTAACAAAAGAGCTTTTGAAGAATTTTTGCTTTGTGAATGGTTTATAACCAATTCCACTTTTATCAAATGCCATTTTTTGGGAACCAAAGATTTTATCAAAAAGTTTATTTTCCTTTTGTAAATTTTGCTAAACTTTCATTTAAACTTTGGACTTCTTTTTCAAGTTTTTCAACTTTTGCTTGAGATTCTTCTTTTTCATTGTAGTATTGAAAAGCCTTTTTATGTGCACAATCACTTTCTTATTCAAGTCTCATATTTTCAATCTTTAATTCATCTTTTTATTTTTGAAGTTCTTTGATTTTTGAAATAGCAATTGAAAAGTTATCATGCATTTTTGAAAATTCATTTTGTAACTCTTCAAATGAACATTCATCATAATGTAATGATGTGGAGCTAGAGGAGGAGAAACTAAAAGAAGAACTTACCTCATCATCCTCTTTCACCATGAGGCATACAATGTTGGCTACTTCTTCTTCACTTTCTCCATCGGTTGAGATGTCGTCTTCAATGTAATATGCCTTCATAGTTTTTCATCCTTTGGACTTGATTAACTTTGGACAATTTTCTTTCATATTTCCCGGTTTGTTGCAATTAAAGCAACTTGATTCTTCATTCGGTTTTCCTTTCCACCTTGAATTGTTGTTCGATGAAGTTCCTCTTCTCATCATCTTGTATTTCAAGAGTTTCTTGAAGTTCTTTGAAAGTAAGGCTATTTCATCATCGTCATCTTCATTTTCATCCTCATCTTCATCACTTGAATGAGTTTTGGATGCAAGGAGAGCAAGTGACTTCTTTGCTTTCTTCTCTTCTTCATCTTTTAGTCTCTCTTGATTGAGGACTAGTTCTTCAGTTGCAAAAATTTGCAAATGAGCTCATGCACTATCAATTGTGAGAGATTTGTTGACTCTCTAATTGATGTTACCTTTGGCTTGTATTATTTTGGTAGTGCAAGAAGAATCTTCCTATTAAGTTCTTCATTTGGATAGGACTTGCCAAGAGCACTAAGATTGTTGATGATCTTTGCAAACTTTTGATGCATCTCATTTAGCGATTCTCCGGACGTCATCCGAAATAGTTCATACTCATGAATATATAGACTAATCATTGTATTTTTTATTTGAGTTGTTCCTTGATAAGATAGCTCAAGAAGCTCCCATATTTCATGAGGTGATGCACGTTGACTCACTCAGCTATATTCCGTTTCATTGAGAGCACAATAGAATATGTTCTTTGTTCTTGCGTTCTTGGTCAACATGACTATATAATTTTCATCAAACTCATCTTTGGTTTTTGGAGTCTTCTTTTTGAACTTGCTGCATGTGATTTTGATTGGAACAAAGGAACCTTCTTCTACAATCCTCCAAAGAGAGTAATCAATCGATTAAATATAAGTCTCCATCTTGTTTTTCCAATAAAAAAAATTTGTACCTGTGAAAAAAAGAGGTCGATAGAGTAGTATTTGCCATATCTTAACTTTACTAGTTGTTAAAATATATGTAAAGCCCTAGTTATGATGCTACTTGTTAGTCCAAGATATCCTAAGAAGTGGGTGAATTAGGATATATGGGCAATATTATTACTTTTTTGGATATGAATAAGACAGACAAATTCTTTGAGACAATTTATCAAACACTATTTAGGCGCAAATAAAATAGATAAGGAGAGAAGAGAGAAAAAGATGAATCTGTCGATTTTTAGGTGGTTCGCTAATCTCTCTACCACCCAAGGTCTTCCTCCCCTTAGGCTTTCCACTAGCTCCACTAGTAGTACTTCTTCACAAGTTGGTGAAGCACAAACCAACACTTACAAGACCTATTGACACCACAAGAGTTTGTACAAGTCTCTTCACTTCTTTGAATCCACAAAGATGATTTCAAACACTCCATATACAATGATTCTCTCAAAGCTACAATAGTGTTTATCTCACAACAAGAGTGAATAAAGATGAGTACAATGAACTCTCTTTAAGAGTGGATAGATATAATTTAATGCTCAATTGATTTGCAAGATAAAGCTCAATAAATGTTCAAGCAAATGTGTTTTGAAGATATGAAAGCTATAGAGAAATGGTTTGTAGTTGAAAGAGGTATTTTTGGTAATGGGGGTGTTTGAAAATATATAGAAAATGTTCCCAATAGATATAAAATGGCTATATTTTATAAACACAGCGATCCGACCGAGTGGATCCGGTCGAGTCATTTGCCCGAATATCACTAGACAAGATCCTGTCGAGTGGATCCGATCGACTTACTCATCCAGGTCACTCGCCCGGATCACCCTTTTTTTAGCACAAAGTTGCTGTAATGATCCGAAACGATTTTCCCAAAATGTACCAATCTTAGAATCTTTTAAGAACACTTTTTGAAATAAGTTTTCAACCTTTTAAACAACCCAAAACATTTTCTAAAATCCAAAGAGTAAAATTAACATAGATTTTGCAAAATGATTTTTGAGCTTTAAAATGAATTCAAAGGCAAACCACAATTGCAAAGCCGATACCGCTTATGTGGCCACTTCTCCACTTATGACTCCCTCTTCATCTTCCATGATTATCATTCTTCTTTGGAAAGATCTTCATGGATATTTGATGTGTTCGAGGTTGGCAATATAAAAGGGTACAAAAATTGACCAAGTTTTAATAACCCGCAAGTGCACGGATCTTGTAGTGTAGTGTTCTCTGAGTGTGAAATCGTATCCACAGGGAAGCTCGTTAGTTAGTTAGTGAAGTAGTGTGAAAGTGTTTAAGTGGAATAGTGACAGTTTGTGAAAGTGAGTTCAAGTAACGTGCGAGAAATATAAACTAAGGCTAAAGCTAAGCTAAGGTTTTGAGGAATACGAGGGAAAAGAATCTAAGGGGCCGAATAAGCAATGAGGCAGTTAATCTAGGCTCGGTATCCAGGATTCTCTAATTCTATGCAATGGTTAGGTTTAAGAGTTTAAACCCTAGTTGATTTTCTTAGTCTAATTAAAACCCGATTACTACATCTGTTATAGGTGTCATTCTATCTACGAGTCTATTATATAGCCGTAGTATAGATCTGTCATTGTAACCTAGTGTAACCGATCTGTTTCAACTAAGTAATCAACAACTCCTCAAGTAAAAACTAAGGTAATACCTATAATCTTTTGGAATCTATGGTGCAACCTATAGATTCAGTAATTAAAACACGAGTTTATATGGCACGAAAGTAAATCAATCATAATGTCTACTAAAAAGCATTATGTATGAAAGACAATACTGAATTAAGATAAGCCACATATTGCATATAAATCAAATTATCTGAATCCGATACCATAGATTAAAAGACCGTCATTTATAATATCCTCCCCTAGATAAAAGCTCTACTCAAACATAATAATAAATACAAGTTGTACAAATAAGAAAGACAAGAAAGGCTCTCCCGATATGACGACTTTGTGTTTCTGATTCTAGGAATTTGAGCAGAGGTCTGATGCAAAATAGCTATTCGGGTGGAATTTCTCCCGAATAAAAGCTAGTTGAACAGAATTTCCCCTGAATAAGAGCTTTACTAAAAAGCAACTTGGGCAGAACTTCTCTCATATTCTACAATTACCACTAATTTAAACTAACTAAATAATTAAACTAATTATTAAAAACATAATTTAAAAATAAATTAATTCCTAAATTTTCAACCGGGTGAAGACCTATTTATAGGAAAATTTTTGGGGCGCGCTGGAGCACGCCTTTTCTTGTCCAACTGGATGCTCGACACGTGGATGTCTGGAAGGTGGTGGAAAAATTAGGGCGCTCGAGATCGCCTCTGCTGGTTCACCAAAAATGCGACACGAGGACTTTCTGGAAGATGATGGAATATGTTGGAATATACTATGCAGGGCGCTCGCTGGTAATTTTGACTTTCTCAATTTTGATTTTGACAGGATCATTGACCGAGGCGTTTTAGGGCATTTTTCATTGTTTTGACCCTTAAAACGATGGAATTTGGCTAAAATCACACTGTGCGCAGGGTTGCATTTTGCTCAGAAGGCCGTTTCCACCCGAAAAAGTGGTATGATTTGTCAAAAACAGACATAGTTTACTTTTCGAGATCATCCTACATTGCATCAAAAAGTATATAAGTGTTGCATTTATTCCTAAGTTTAATATGCAAATGTAGTACAAATACAATGGTTTGAGTGCTGTAAATATAGTCACATCAATATTAACTCTTGAGAGCTTCACTAGATCTTCACCAATCATAGCACTTCAAACTTGTTTTGCATTTGATAAGCATGTGCTAGCTATTTTTTTATGCATGAGCAACATGTTGCGTAATTTCTAACGCAAGTACACGTATCGCAACAAGTAATAAAGTGATAAGTAAATATTATTCCCATGAGGACTGAAATTAGTAACTATCAAAATTGATTTAGCTCTAACTTTATTCAAACGATCAAAATTTGAGAGATTGTAGTTAAAAACAAAAGAATTACCGAAACTGAAGAAACTAACAACTAAGCAAATACTAGTTTTATGGAAAAGTTGATTCAACAACTGGAGAGCTCTAGGGGTTCCGATTTCACCAAGATTTATCCTACTCGAAGCTGTTGATTAAATCCAACTGACGACTATTACTTATGCTGCCGTCAATTTCACTAAGGTAGATATTAATATTTCTCAAGTATTAAAAACCTATCCCAATAAGCAAGCTACTTACATATTTGTGATAACTGTGAACTTATGGAATGTATTAAGCCTTAGAAATTTAAACACTGCACTAGATCTCATAATTATCTCTAGCTTATGACAATTTAATGGTACTCCACACGTGGTCTAATCTAGTTATCATTTGTCAGTCTGAAACCAAACCACAGAACATGCAATTATTGTCCAGACAATCACAGGCTTTAAGCATAGTGTGAAATATTCTGCATAAAAATATAATAATCCATCAATCAATTAAACCAACATAATTCGAGTGATCAAAATCTGGCTACATCGTACACCTAGAAAAATAATCTAGCAACTCATAATAAATGTGAATAAAATCCAAAGTCTATTAAAGTTCATGATGAGAGAGAGAGAGAGAGAAAACTAGAAATCTCAAGAAAGTTGTGGCGAAATCTTGTCTCTGATTCGTTCTTCCTCGCCAATCTTGCAGTTTTCCTTGCGTTTTTTCCTCTCTAAACGTTACTTTTTGCTCACAAAATAATCGCCAGCCAAAAAGCCTCCATTTTAACGTATGTTGTCTTCTTTTTATCCTAGGTTTTCTTCTTTTCATGCCTATTAACCAAACTGCCCTTAATTTTCCAGCAACGCTGCGCAGCTACACTATGACTGATTTTTCTTCAATTTATCCACAAGTTGCATGAAAGCTAATCCTTTGTCATTTCTCTTCAATCTTTGTCTCAAAACTTCGATTGTCTCTTGGAAATTCCCTACAATGCAAATCAAACACAAAACCAATCAAATTGCTCATAAATTACTCAAGAACTAACAAAATTTAAGTAAAAATGTACTGAAATAATATAGCAATAATACACCCAACAAACACCCCCAAACTTAAGCTTTGCTTGTCCTCAAGCAAAAGACACAACTAAAGAAAGAAACAACCTAAAAAAAACTAAAGACTTGTGATGTGACTGTATTTGCAGCGCTCAAACCTTGGTATTTGTACTACATTTGCATATTAACTTGGGAATTATTGCAACACTTTAATACTTTCGATACAATGTAGGATGATACTGGGAAGTAAATGTTCAGACCCAAAACGATCCAAAATACAAGTCAAGAAGTGGAGAATGGGAAAGTACGCAAACCGGTGGAAGAATGAAGTCCGCAGAGTTGGAGTTTGGCCGAAATTAGCGCATAATCAGACTTGAAATGCTCAAAATAGCCCGAAAATACCTCGGTCAACGTTGGGTCAAAAGTCAACAGACGGAGACAGAAAGTCAACAGACGGGCGCTCTAGCGCCCTATGCAGAATATTCCACAATGTTCCAAAAGATGCCACGTGTTGTAAATTCAACGATTGAGCAGACGCGCGCTCGAGCGCGTCTCGCGGAATCTTTCGGAATGCTGATGTGGCGCGCGGCGATTGGCTAAAAATCAAGCGCGCCTTTAAAAAATTGTCTATAAATAGCCCCGCTCACTTCAGAAAATGTAATTAATTTTGGAATAGTGCCAAGATTTTTGGTATAATTTTGAGTTAATTCTAGTTAGTTTTAGTTGTAGTTGTATTTAATTAGTAGGATACGGGGGAGATCCCACCTAGGTAGTTCTTATTCGGGAAAATTTTGCCCGAATAGCTACTATTAGGGAAAAAGTCCGACCCAAGTAGTTATTATCCGGGAGAGGTTCTGCCCGAATAGCTTTTAATAAGAAATCTCTTATTCGGGGAAAATTTATCCCTAGTAGTTCTTATTCAGGGAAAATTAACTCCACCCGAATAGCTACTTTGCGTCGGACCTCTGCTTAAATTTCGAGGATTAGAAATACACGTTCGTCAATACGGGGGAGCCTTTCTTGACTCTCTCTTATTTATATAACTCGTATTCATTTATGTTTGAGCAGATTGATATCTAGAGGTGAATATTGTAAATGATAGTATTTTAATGTATGGTCTTGGATTTAGTTTATTCAATTCATATTGTAATGTATGGCTTGTTTTAATTCAATATTCATACGTAATGCTTTTAAAGTAGATGTTATGAATGCTTTACTTTCGTATCATAATATTATATTTGTAGTTAATGTTATGATTGCGTTACCTTAGTGCCATATAATTGTTTTTATCATGAGTCTATAGGTTATACCTTACACTCCATAAAACTATAGGTTGTACCTTAGTTTCTACCTAAAGGTTAATTCCTTAGTTTAGTTTGCCTTGTTGTACTTGGATTAACTAGGTCTATAGCGTTCAGCTTAACCGGGTGTATACTTGTAGCTTAAGCCCTTGCAGAATTAGATAACCTAGATACCAAGCCTATATTAAATTGCCTCATTTACATATTCTAATCCCTAGATCACTACACCTCGTATCCATACTTAGTTAGTTTAACTTAGATAACTTAGTTAGTTGTAGTTTAATTTACACTCCGATTGCAAAAACCTGTCACTTAAGCAGTTTAAACACTTTCACGCTACTTCACTAACTTAACTAACGAGCTTCCCTGCGGTACGATTCCGCACTCTAAGCACACTACACTACGAAGATCCGTGCACTTGCGGGTAATTTAACTTGGTTTATTGTGCACATTTTTAACGCACAACTCGATCGCATCAAGTTTTTAGCGCTGTTGCCGGGGAAGCACGGTCTAGTTTAGTTTTTGAATTAAACTGTGAACTTGTTGTAAGTGTTGTAATTATTTGTATAAATTCTACTTGTAAAGTATTTTTTATATAGTTTATAAAATTTGTATATTGTTTTTATAATACTTGCACATAAACTGTTTATATTATGCTTTGTTAAAATACCTTGTACATATACTTAGCTTAATTCCTGTCTTTAATTTAAGTACTTAGTTTAATTTTCGTATTTACTTCAGTATTTAGTTTACTTACTGTCTTTATTTATAGTAAGTAGTTTACTTTATGTATTTAGTTAATATACTTAGTTTATTTTCTGTCTTTACTTATCGTACTTAGTTTTAGCTTATTTTTGCATGCACAGGCGTCGATCCTTAAAACCGAAACTTGCCCAGTTTGATCCCGAGCCCCAGAAATTTCCGCAAAGGAGAGTCCAAGTCCCGATGGCAGAACAAGAAGGAAATATGCAAAACATACCACCTCTTCCTATAGCTCAACCTGTTAATCGACCCGTTGACCCACAAATGACTCTTTGTGAACATTTCTCTCCGGGCGATTACAACCCTGAATTTGCCATAGCCCCACAGGCTCTTGGCAATGTTAACTTTGAGCTAAAGATAGGGACAATTTCCAATTTGCCTTCCTTTTACGGGAAGAACAATGAAAGTCCTCACACTCATATCATACAATTCTTGGAAGCATGTTATATGCTCCACATCCCTAATGTGAGCCGTGTGATCATTCAATTGCATCTATTTCCATTTTCCTTGAAAGACAAAGCCAAACAATGGCTGAATTATTTAGATGCAGGAGTTATAACATCTTGGGAAGAACTTGTTCGGAAATTCTTACATAGGTTCTTCCCAATGGCCAGAACTACTACTCTACAAAGAGACATCATGTTATTTGTGCAGTCAGACTTAGAGCCTTTTCATGAAACCTGGGAGAGATTTATTGATCTTAGGAATCAGTGTCCTCACCATAGGTTTGCCTATCACGAACTCTTGCATTATTTTTTTAAAGGTCTTACACCATAGCAGAAAATGATGGTTAATGCAATGAGTAATGGATGTTTCTATAACCTCACAGCAGACGAAGCTTGAAGTAGAATTGAAAATATAGCTGAAGATTCTCTTCATAACACAGTTATAGATAGAGAAACTAGAAGCACCCATAACCCCTAAAAGAGGGCATTGTTCGAGGTTAACTCTAACTCCAACACCCAATTGACCAACAAAGTAGATGCTCTAGCACTTCAATTAGAAAAATTCATGTCTCTAGGATCTACTTCTTCACAACAAGTTGCTTAAATCACGAAAGTTTGTGCTGTATGTTCTGCAGTAGATCACTCTACTCTAGACTATCCAATCAGTTCACAATTTCTTGAATTCATGCAAGAACAAGTATTTGCCACTCTAGGATATACGAGAAATTACAATCCATATTCAAACACGTATAATCCTTGCTGGTGAGACAATCCTGCATTTTCATGGTGACAAGGGAATCATGAGACTCAATTTCCTCAATAACAATATCAAAGACAACAAGGAAATTTTGAGCCTTGTTTCCCTCAACAAACATATCAAAGGCCACAAAACTTTAACCCTCCTGGTTTGTACCAAGTTCAGAAAGAACCGTTCCGAACACAGAGGAACAATTTTCCCGCTCTTCCTCCTGCACAGTCATCATCTGATGACAAATTTGATAAACTTGTGCAAATGTTCTAAGTTCAGCAGCATTCTATTGTTAAACTTGAAGGACAACTCGGGCAGATGGCCCAAACTTTAATCAAGAGATACGAGGGTAAGCTTCCATCTCAAACTGTGGTAAATCCACGAGGACAGTGTAGTATTGTCCAAACTAAGACTGTACAAGAACAAGCCAAGGCCGTGATTACCCTTAGGAGTGGGAAGACCATAGACAACCAGGTTAAAGAAAAGATTAGGGATGTTCCTGGTGAAATTGAGGAATTAGAGGTACCTAAAATTGAGGTTGTAAGCAACAAAGTCAATGATTCCCGTAGGAATCAAAACCCAACGGTGGAACCAATAGTTGAACCATCCTCTCAAGTACCTTTCCCCACAGCTCTGTCCCGTCCAAAGCTAATTGATGATCCGAAACAACTTAAGGTCTTAGAGTATTTAAAAGACATTAAGATCAATCTACCTTTAGTAGAGGTAATCCAACAGATTCTAGCTTATGCCTAATTTCTGAAGGATTTGTGTGTGAAAAAGAGATGGACCAAGTCCATTCCTAAGATAGTCCGTCTTACTAAAAAGGTTAGTAGCATCTGCACTAAGGGTTGCCTTAGAAGTGCAGTGACCCAGGAGCTTTCACGATTCCATGTTTAATCAATGACCAACATGTAGAAAGTGTCTTGCTGACTTAGGGTCTAGTGTTAACCTTATTCCTCACACAGTTTACGAAAGGCTAGGCCTTGGAGAATTGGAACCAACAAATATTACCCTCCAATTGGCAGATAGATCTAAGCGGAGATCTCGAGGAATTGTAAAGGATGTCATAATCAGAGTAGGAAAATTTCTATTCCCAGTGGATTTCATTGTGTTAGATATGGACTTAGGACCTGATAACAAGAATACTACTCCCATTTTACTAGCCAGACATTTCCTAGCAACAACTGATGCTGTTATTTACTGTAGGACAGGGATGATAGAACTAACATTTTGGAACATGAGAACGAAGTTAAGGGTTGTTGATGCAGCCAATAAGTTGAACAAAGATGAGGAAGAAGAATGCTTCTATGTTGATACCATTGACTCATGCATAGATAAGTTTGCCCAATCACTCTTGTCTCCTAATGAACAGATAGCCGAACTTGAACGATTATTGTTTGAATGCGACATTTCTCCTGAAATAGTCACATTCGCTTCCATTGTTGTTGATCCAGATAAGGATGATCAAGTAACAACTCTTTTCCCTGAAGTTTCAAATTGCCTCACAATTGAGTCTCCACCAGCCTTGGAACTCAAAACCTTGCCTGAACATCTTAAGTATGCCTACTTAGGCCCTAATAAAACCCTTCCAGTCATCATTGCCTTGGATTTGACTACCGAGAATGAAGCCAAACTCTTGAAAGTCTTGAGTACTCACAAAAAGGCGATAGGTTGGACAATTTCAGACCTGAAAGGAATTGATCCCTCTGTGTGTATGCACCGAATTCATCTCGAGGAAGGAGTTACACCCTCTCGAGAATTTCAAAGAAGACTAAATCCAAAGATTGGTGATGTCGTCCACAAAGAGATCATCAAGTTACTTGATGCGGGTATTATCTACCCAATTTATGATAGTCCAAGGGTAAGTCCGGTACAAGTGGTACCGAAGAAATCTGGGATTACTGTGGTCCCGAATGACAAAGGTGAGCTTATTTCTAAATGCACCACGACTGGGTGGCGTGTATGCATTGATTATAGGAAGCTCAACTCCAAGACAAGGAAAAACCACTTCCCTTTACCCTTCTTTGACCAAGTCCTTGATAGAGTAGTCAGACAAGGCTACTACTACTTTTTGGACGGGTATTCGGGATACAATCAAATCCTAGTCTTTCCTGAGGATTAGAAAAAGACTACATTCACTTGTCCTTATGGGACCTTTGCATTTAGGCGCATGCCTTTTGGTCTTTGCAACGTACCTGCGACATTTCAAAGGTGTGTAATAACCTTTTTCTCGGATATGATCGAAAAGTTACTAAAAGTCTTCATGGATGACTTCTCAGTGTTTGAAGCTACCTTCGATGAGTGTCTTACACAACTTTCAAAAGTGCTTGACCGATGTGTTGAAATGAACCTAGTTTTAAGTTGGGAAAAAAACCACTTTATGGTTAGACAAGGTATAGTTTTGGGTTATGTTGTTACACAGGAAGGAATCCATGTAGACCCAACTAAAGTTGAGATAATAGAAAAGCTGCCCGCATCTAAGACGGTGCGTGATATCTAATATTTCCTTGGTCACGTTGGTTTCTATCGGCGTTTCATCAAGGACTTCAACCGCGTAGCCCGAACTTTCTCTAGTCTTCTAGCACACGATACCGAATTCAATTTTGATGACAAGTGCTCATAAGCTTTTGAGAAGCTCAAATCCTTGATATCCTCTGCTCCTATCATCTAACCTCCTGATTTCAGTCTCCCCTTTGAGATAATGTGCGTTGCATCAGACTATGCAGTGAGAACTGTATTAGGCCAGCGTAAGGATAAGCTGTCTACTATGATTTACTATGCTAGCAAAACTATAGATGAAGCTCAAAAGAACTACACAACCATTGAAAAAGAATTGCTAGCTGTAGTCTTCTCCTTAGATAAGTTCAAATCTTATATCCTAGGATCCAAAGTAATAGTCTACACAGACCACGCGGTTTTGCGGTATTTACTGACCAAAAAGGATACAAAGCCCTGTTTAATCCATTGGTTATTACTCCTACAAGAGTTTGACCTTGAGATCAAGGACAAGAAAGAAGCGAGAACTCTATTGCTGATCATCTATCATGTTTGGTACATGATTCTTCTATTGACTCTTTGCCTTTCCAAGACACGTTCCCTGATGAGCAACTTTTTGCCATCTCACATAAGACCCCGTAGTATGCCCACTATGTCAATTATCTGGCTGCCCAAGAGTTTTCAACTCACTGGGGTAAACGTGAAAGAGATCGATTCATGGCACAAGTCAAGTACTTTATCTGGGAAGATCTCTATCTTTTCAAGATCTGTGTCAATGAAGTCGTTAGGAAATATATTCCTGAGGATGAAACTGATAGCATTTTCCAGTTCTACCACCCTGAAACATGTGGTGGACATTTTAAAGGAAAAAAGGACAACTGCCAAAGTCCTTCAATTTGGGTTCTTCTGGCCTACTCTTTTCAATAATGCCCAACGAGTGTGTAAAAATTGCCCACAATGTCAACAAGCTTGCTCCATTTTAAGAAGGGACATGATGCCCCTTACACCCATTCTTATATGTGAAATATTCGATGTATGGGGTATAGACTTAATGGGTCCCCTTCCTCCTTTCTCAGGTTATACTTATATTATTGTTGGTGTGGACTATGTGTCCAAATGGGTAGAAGTAATGGCAACCCGAACCAATGACCATAAAGTCGTGGTCAAGTTCATAAAAGAGAACATCTTTTTCTCGATTCGGGGTGCCATATGTTCTTCTAAGTGATGAATGACATCATTTCCGTCACAGGACATGCGAAGCCTTATTAAGAAAATACTCAGTCCACCACAAGATAGCAACGCCTTACCACCCACAAACAAGTGGTCAAGTAGAGGTGTCAAATAAGAAAATCAAGTCAATTCTTCAGAAAACGGTTAGGCTCGATCAGAAATATTGGTCAAGTCATCTGTACGACGCATTATGGGCCTACCGTACTACTTTTAAAACTCACATTGGCATGTCCCCGTATAGATTGGTATACGGTAAAGCTTGCCACCTTCCTGTTGAACTAGAGTATAAAGCCAATTGGGCTATTAAGGCCTTGAACTTTGACTTGCAACAGGCGGGTGAAGGTAGGAAGTTGGCGTTAAGTGAATTGGAAGAGCTTCGCTTCAAAGCTGATGAGAATGCCAAACTCTACAAAGAGAGAATGAAGAGGATTTATGATAGAATTATTCTAAGAAAGACTTTATCTCCTTCTGATAAAGTGCGGCTGTTTAATTCTAGGTTGAAGTTCTTCCCAGGCAAATTGAGAACAAAGTGGGATGGTCCTTATGAAGTGCTTAAAGCATATCCTTCCAGAGTTATATTGATTAAACATCCTACAGATGGGCGTATTCTCACAGCCAATAGACAAAGACTGAAGCATACTTTCGATCCTAAGGTGGTCCCTCATGAAGTTGAATTCGTTGAACTTCTGGACCCTATATACCTTCCATAAAACGGAATCTGTCTAGCTGATGACATTAAACTCAGTCCAACCGTTTAGCTGAAGACGTTAAACTTAGCACTACTAGGAGGCAACCTAGTACTCTTTTGTGTAAATATTTGTTTAATTTCTATTGTTTTCATGTACTCTGTGAATCTTTCTCCAGCTTTAGGTAGTTTGGGTTTTAACCCTAAGGAACATTCATAAAGGTACCAGTGTTGTTATACTAGTGGTCACTATACATTTATGTGTGTGGTTAGCTTAATTGTGTAACTCTGTCTTATAGTGTGAGCTACTCCACCAGCTTAATGTAGTTTGGGTCTGTTGGGTATTACTTGATAAGGTAGTTAGAAGTGTGAGCATACATCAGATGTAACGTATGTGATGTAAAACCCCACTATTCTATCCTTGACCCTGTGGAACTAGCTTTGGCTTTAAGTGGCCGAAGGAAAGCACTAGATGTCGTGAGCACAGAAACCTCTGGAAGAGCTAGTCTTTGTATGAGTATCAACTCTAGAACCCCAGAAAATAGTCTAAATAGTCTGGGTAGTTTTTTTATTTGCTTTATGTATTAGTTAGTCTCCTTGACCATCATTCTTTTTGATCCCCCTCCCTTATACTATTTTGTATAGATTAACTATTATTTTTGTTGTGTTGATGATAATCTGTACAATACTTTGTCTACTAATCTTTAATTGCAGAATGATACATCTTTTGGCAAAAGTTAGAAAAAAAGCTTTGACATCAACATAGAAATACTTCACAATAGGTGATATCTTTCCTTTCTATATTTCCCTTTATACCTGATCAGCATGCGCTGATAAGTAAGAAAACCATAGGTTTAGGGATATAACATTTGTCATTATGCTATTTCTTGCATATTACACTCATAGTGTCTTACATTGCTATTTGTTTGAGGACAAACAAACTTTCGGTGTGGGGATGTGTACATTTCATGAAAAACTTTTTCAAACTATGCAAGAAATACACCATTTTTGTTCATAAGAAGAGTAGTTTGCTACCTTACCTCTTAAAGGAGATGATTTAGATGATTTGAGAACCTGCGTTGTTAGCTATGTGTTGTGAAAAACTCTGAGGAAACTCTGTAAGAGAAACTTTGGGGTACTATATTCATGAGTAAACCTAGTTGTTCTTCCTTTCTTCAATTGATAGCTACGTGATTATGAAAGGACTGAGATAGGATTACCGTTTGTTATGAGAACTTCTTGTGATTGAAACCTGAACCCTTATGTCATGTCTGTACAGTATGTTATGTTATTCTGTCTGTATGTACACTCTGAAAAAAAAGAGAAGAAAAAGAAAAAAAGAGAAAAAGAAAGAAAACAATAAAAAAAAATAGAAAAAGAAAAAAGAGTTGTACATACCTTTACTGTTGAATAAAATTTTTGGTATAAATATATTGTAAATCTCCAAGCACCACTATCCTAGACATTGTAATTTCGGATATGTGCTATAGTGTAAGGTTTCGAGCCTGGATATCTCGGGTGATTAAGACACGTAGGGGTCCCTTTGAAACCTGGCAACCTCAGTCATAATGACAAGGGATTGTTGGCCTTAAAGCCCGCTATATGGGATATTCAGAAAGCAAAGGAAATTGAACACTATATAGAGATACTGTAAGTTGTACTTTTAAATTTCTGGGAATGTTAAAGGGTTAAGGCACGATCAAGAGTTTGATTCCAAATGTAGGAAATAATATCAAAGTCCAATCTGTTTGCTTAACTTGAAAGTTGAGTATTGAATGAACTTAATCTGCTTAGTTTACTTCTAAATATGTACTCCAAATCAATCAATAGTAGATTTCCAATACGAGTACATTTTTGTGAAAACTATGTACAAGGTTCTCTTATCATGTTTGTCATCAACTGCTAAATAGGTTTAAGATAGTAGATTGCATTTCTCATATTTCATAGTTGGAAAATGTTTGACAAAAAGATATGATAGATTATTTCATATGTTTTGACTTGTAAAAATTCTGCAAAATTCACTTTCACATCTGTTTTAAAGACAGTCTTGTTTGAGGGCAAGCCAGGTTTAGGTTTGGGGATGTTGATATGACTGTATTTGCAGCACTCAAACCTTGGTATTTGTACTACATTTGCATATTAACTTGGGAATTATTGCAACACTTTGATACTTTTGATGCAATGTAGGATGATACCGGGAAGTAAATGTTCAGACCCAAAATGATACAAAATTCAAGTCAAGAAGTGGAGAACGGGGAAACACGCAAACCGGTGGAAGAATGAAGTCCGCAGAGTTGGAGTTTAGCCAAAATTAGTGCGTAATTAGACTCGGAACGCTCAAAATAGCCCAAAAATGCCTCAGTCAAAAGTCAACAGATGGAGCCAGAAAATCAATAGACGGGCACTCGAGCACGCCCTTCTGGCGCTCGAGTGTCCTATGTAGAATATTTTACCATGTTCCAGAAGATGCCACGTGTCGCAAATTCAACAATTGAGCAGACGCGCCCTCGAGCACACCTCAAAGAATCTTCCGGAATGCTTACGTGGCGCGCGTCGATTGGCTGAAAATTAGGCGCGCTTGAGTGCGTCTTTAAAAAATTGTCTATAAATAGCCCCTCCTCCCTCCGGAAAATGTAATTAATTTTGGAATAGTGCCAAGCTTTTTGGTATAATTTCGAGTTAATTCTTGTTAGTTGTAGTTGTAATTAATTAATTAGTAGGATACGGGAGAAATCCCACTTAGGTAGTTCTTATTCGGAGAAATTTTGCCCAAATAGCTACTACTAGGGGGAAGTCCGACCCAAGTAGTTATTATCCGGAGGCGATTCTGCCCGAATAGCTTTTAATAGGAAAGCTCTTATTCAGGGGAAACTTATCCCTAGTAGTTCTTACTCAGGGGAAATTAGCTCCGCCCGAATAGCTACTTTGCATTGGACCTCTGCTCAAATTTTGGGGATCAGAAATACGCGTCATCAATACAGGGGAGCCTTTCTTGACTCTATCTTATTTACATAACTCGTGTTCATTTATGTCTGAGTAGATTGATATCTAGGGGTGAATATTGTAAATGATAGTATTTTAATATATGGTCTCGGATTTAGTTTATTCGATTCATATTGCAATGTATGGCTTGTTTTTAATTCAGTATTCATACGTAATGCTTTTGAAGTAGATGTTATGAATTTTACTTTCGTATCATAATATTATACTTGTAGTTAATGTTATAATTGCGTTACCTTAGTGCCATATAATTGTTTTAATCATGAGTCTATAGGTTGTACTATAGACTCCATAAAACCATAGTTTCTACTTGAAGGTTAATTCCTTAGTTTAGTTTGCCTTGTTGTACTTGGTTAAAAGAAGCTAAGTAAATTAACTAGGTCTATAGCGTTTAGCTTAACCGGGTGTATATTTGTAGCTTAAGCCCTTGTAGAATTAGATAACCTAGATATTGAGCCCATATTAAAGTACCTCATTTACATATTTCAACCCCTAGATCACTACCCCTCGTATCCATACATAGTTAGTTGTAGTTTAATTTACACTCCGATTGCAAAACCTGTCACTTAAACATTTTAAACACTTTCACACTATTTCACTAACTTAATTAACAAGCTTCCCTGTGGTACGATTCCGTACTCTAAGTACACTACATTACAAAGATCCGTGCACTTGCGGGTATTTAAACTTGGTTTATTGTGCACATTTTTAACGCACAACCTGATCGCATCATCTTGACACAATATAACTCATGAAAGCAATGTTGTAAGATAGTAAATTTTCACGGCCTCAGTAGCTTTATCTCACAACTCCAGAGGTGACTTTCAATCATAAGCATGAGGAATATTAACTTCACATAATTTTCATTTTACTTCAAATTCCCTAAGTGAGTGTGTGAATAACCTCTACCCTAATCAATTGTTCCTGGATGAGTTTATACAAGTTAAGTGAATTGCCAATGTGGATCTTTTATTTTCAATTACTTAAGGCTTCATAGGCTTACTTTTCATGTCACTCTCCACTAATGTGGGTTAATCATAGCATTAAAGATCAGTAGGACTTTACATTTGGTTGCAATGTGTGGCTAGGGTCAAGGTAGGATAATGGATATAACATAAGGCTAAACTACCTATAAGCATACAACTATTCGATGATGTTCAATAGAGCACATGCCAAGTCTACTTCTTACCACCACAATTACTCAACATATCTCTTTTCTTTCTTCTTTCATTTCACTTCCTCAACATTCATCCACAATATTTACAAAACACATAAAGAGTCAACACTCCCCCAAACTTGCATTTTGATATTAACTAAAACACGTAACACAAAAAAAACTCATAACACAAAACTCAGTAAGACAGGTTCGCAAAACAAATAAAGAGACGCCACTCCCAAACTTTAAAGAAAAACATTATCTTCAACGCTAAAACACCAAAGAGAAAAGTAAATAGCAACTTCCCTGAATATCTACTGGAGTCATTCATCATCGGAAAGGAAGTAGTCACTGGTCAGCAGACTAGAATAATTAGTCAATTTTACCTGGTCAATCATACCCCACACAATCACTGACGGCGTCCTTTTAGAACTTCCAATCCCCCATAACACAATTGCAACTTCTATAATCTTGTCTCAATAACACAGTGCAATCAAAAATCACCCAACAAATACAACTCACCACTACTGTAAGTCAGTCAAGAAAGAAAAAAAAAATAACCACACCACGCATTCACAAATTACCAAACCTACATTTGGAGGCACATTCGTAAATTAACCAAGCAATCATGGACTATGGAGATTCACAATGTAACAATCCTGCATGCAATAGTAGTGCAACTATATACTACCAAGATTCCCCAAAGGACTCCACAACACCAAAAATATACCACTCAATCAACTTTCGTGTTACTACCCCTGTTTGCAAGCTTCAAAGAAATATTTCCCTTCTTTTTTTTTCCTTTTTTTTTAATTTCAACTACACGCACAAAAGCAATATCACTCACCAATCTCTGAGAACTCTCTACCACCACTGTGGAGCTCAGCCGACATTGTCCGTGGGGTGGGTATGGTGGTTATATATGTTGGTGCTAAGGTAGGAAGAGAGAGATCGGAAGGGTAAGCAATGCGAGAAAGAGAGGGAACGAGAGTTAGAGCGTTGCGCTGTGCGATCTGGTAGAGTAAATAGGTAAAGGGGTTATGAGATTTGAGTTATGGTTATACGAGCAGATGGTTTTGTATGATTTGGGTTTTGAGTTGTAATTGTGTTTATGTTGAAAGAGAATAGCAGAGACGTGGGATTGAGATATATGAGAAATTTGAGTGGATTTGGGTTAATATAGGTAAACGAGTAAAGGTGCTTAGATGATTTAGGTTTTGAGTTGTGGGATCTATTAGGTGAAGATAATAAATGAGTTTGGTTAAATGGGTATTGTTTTTTATTATCTGGGTATGTAAGATTTGGGTGGAGTTATGTGACATGGGCTTGGTTAAATTGGTTTGGTAAGTGGATTTGTAAGTGGCTGAAGTTTTTTTTTTCTCGAACATCACTGTAGGGACTCCAGCGCAGCTGCGCCCTTTCTTAGCATAATAGCGCTACTTCTTTTTTCTAACAGCTCTCAACAATGTAACTTCTTAGGGACGCCAGCGCAGCTACACTAAATTCTAGCACAATAGCGCTACCTCACAACTCTATTTCTTCTTGCTTTTCTCTTCCATGCACGCATCCCCTTCACTCTAAACACTAATTTTTCTATATTCTCACCCTTAATTGACTTGGTAGCACTTCTCTTTGCCTCGGCTTCCCCCCAAACTTTTTCTTGAGCCTATCATGACATGAAAAATTAACCATTAGCTATGACAACCACAACTCAAAAATTAACTAAAAATAATTTAAAACTATTAACTCAAGAAAAGTAAGAATATTCCGGTTGCCTCTCGAAAAGCGCTTGTTTTAATGTCGACAACCCGACAGAGCAATTTCTCAAGACGAGTTGAGGTGGACAACGGACTTATGCTTATCAAAACTCATCATCCCAATAAGTCTTCAGTCTTTGTCCATTGACCTTGAATGTCTCATTCTCTGGATGATTTACTTCAACAGCTCCATAAAGAAACATATTTGTTACAACAAAAGGGCCAGACCATCTTGATTTAAGCTTTCCTAGAAACAAGCGAAACCTTGAGTTGTATAAAAGAACTTTTTGACCAGGCATGAACTCTTTTCGTGAGATATGCTTATCACGACAAGCTTTTGTTCTATCTTTGTAGATCTTCGCATTCTCATAGGCTTCATTCTGGAATTCTTTTAACTTATTCAATTGCAAAAGTTTATTTTCTTCTACACCTTTCATATCCAAATTCAATTGCTTCATTTCCCAATATGCCTTGTGCTCCAACTCCACTGGTAAGTGACAAGCTTTTCCATAGACCAATCTATAAAATGACATCCCAATTGGTGTTTTGAATGCAGTCCACTATGCCCACAGTGCATCATCAATTTTCTTGGCCTAATCCTTACGCGAATTACCTATCGTTTTCTCAAGAATCTTCTTTATTTCTCGATTGAAACTTCTGCTTGCCCATTTGTTTGAGGATAGTAGGCAAGGGCTTTTTGATGCTTGATACCATATTTGAGTAAGAGGGCTTCAAACTGCTTGTTGCAAAAGTGAGTACCTTCATCACTAATTATCGCTCGAGGTGTGCCAAACCTTGTAAAAATGTTATTCTTTAGAAAATTCAACATTACCGCACCATCATTTGTTGGAGTTGCCACTGCTTCAACCCATTTAGATACGTAATCAACTGCCAACAAAATGTATTTGTTATTGTAGGAGGAAGGGAAAGGTCCCATGAAATCGATCCCCCATACATCAAAAAGTTCAACTTCAAGAATGTTATGCAATGGCATTTCGTTCCTTCTTGAGATATTCCTCAATCTCTGGCATCTGTCTCATGTAACAACAAAATTGTGGATCTTTAAACAAGCTAGGCCAATAGAAACCTTATTGGAGCAATTTTGCCGCTGTTCTATTGCCTCCAAAGTGACCTTCACACTCAAGTGTTTGGCAGTGCTGCAAAATATCTTATATCTCCTTTTCTGGAACACATCTTCTGATAACTTGATCTGCACAATGCTTGTAGAGTATAGGATCTTCCCAATAATAGTGTTTCAGATCATATATAAATTTCTTCCTCTGCTGATAATTAAGATCTGCTGGGATTACCTTCGCCGCCAGAAAATTCACAAAGTCAACATACCATGGAAGAGTCTGAATAGATTGTATTGCGAGAATCTTTTCATCCAAAAAATCATCATCAATGGGTGGCTTCACTATCTCAATCTCTGCTGGTAACTCAAGTCTAGAAAGGTGATATGCTATAAAATTTTCTGTGTCTTTCTTATCTCTGATTTCCAAGTCAAATTCTTGTAGCAACAATACCCAACGAATGAGCCTTGGTTTTGCATCCTTCTTGACCATAAGGTATTTGATAGCTGAATGGTCTGTGTAAACGATTTCCTTATTTTCAATCAAATAGGGACAAAACTTGTCAAAGGCGAATACTATTGTGAGCAACTCTTTTTCTGTTGTGCATCATTAAGAGTGTGACTCGCATAGTAAATAGCATGGAAAACCTTATTTTTTCGCTGCCCCAAAACTACCCCTACTGCGTAGTTGCTTGCATCACACATCAACTCAAAGGGTAACTCCTAATCAGGTGCTACTACGATAGGCACTGACACAAGTTTATCCTTGATTGTTACAAATGCACGTTCATAATCTTCATCCCATACAAATGGAACATTCTGCGCTAAAATATTTGAACGCGACTTAGCAATCTTCGAGAAATCCCTAATGAAATCTCCTATAGAACCCTGCATGTCATAAAAAGCTTCTAACCCCTTTCACAGTTGTTGGTGCTGACAACTTCTCTATAGTCTTAATCTTCGCCCGACCTACCTCAATACCTTTAGCTGAGATGCGATGCCCCAAGACAATTCCTTCACACACCATGAAGTGACGCTTCTCCCAATTTAGCACCAAATTTATCTCCTCGCATCTTTTCAATACTAACTCCAAATTGTAGAGATAATTATCAAACGATGTGCCAATCACAGAAAAGTCATCCATGAATACCTCAATTCCACGTTCTACCAAATCTGACAAGATCGCCATCATGCATCTTTAAAAAGTACTTGGCGCATTACATAATCCAAATGGAATTCTCCAAAAGGCGAATGTACCATAAGGACATGTAAACATGGTTTTCTCTTGGTCATCTGGTGCAATAGTGATTTGATTGTACCCAAGGTAACCATCAAAGAAACAATAGTACTCATGTCCTGCCAATCTATCAAGCATTTGATCAACAAAGGGCAAGGGAAAGTGGTCATTTCTCGTAGCCTTGTTCAACTTCCTATAGTTGATACATACTCTCCATTCAGTCACAGTTCTTGTAGGAATAAGTTCATTGTTTTCATTCTTCACAATTGTCATGCCGCCCTTCTTGGGTACAACTTGCACTGGACATACCCATGAGCTATCTAAGATTGGGTAAATTACTCCTGCATCTAACCACATCAGAACTTCCTTTCTTACCACTTCTTTCATCGTTGGATTAAGTCATCTTTGTGCATCAATGGATGGTTTACTATCATCCTCCATAAGAGTATGATGCATGCACATAGAGGGGCAAATCCTCTTGATATCCGCTAAAGACCAACCAATCACCGATTTGTGAGTTCTAAGCACTCTCAGTAATTTATCTTCTTCTTCTTTTGAGAGCGACGAAGAGATAATTACTGGAAATGTGTCTGACTCGCCCGAGTATATGTAGCGCAGGTGCGCTGGTAAAGGTTTCAATTCCAACACAGGTGGTTGTTCAATTGATGGCTTGGAACGTGCAGAACCTTTTCCTAATTCTTCAAAATATTTTCGCCTATTTGGTTCAAATGAATCCATTCAATTCAAATATGCTTGCACCTCTTCATCTTCTAAATCAATAAAATCATCTTGTACTAAGCTAGCCTCCAAGGGATTCAGTCGACCCATATGGCTAGGTACTATAGCTTGTACATTATCAACACAAAAACAATTGTCGCTAGTTTCAGGGTACTTGATAGCTTTGAACACATTAAAAATCACTTCTTCTTCTTGTACCCGTAGTCGAAGATTTCCCTTTTGAACATCAATGAGTGCTCTTCTAGTTGCAAGGAATGGTCTCCCAAGAATTATAAGAATTTCCTTGTCTTCTTCCATATCCAGAACTATGAAATCCACAGGGAATATGAATTTGTCGACTTTGACTAGCACATCTTCAATAACTCATCTAGGATACTTTAGCGATCGATCAACTAACTGTAATGTAACAGTTGTAGGCTTTGCTTCCCCCAATCCAAGTTTCCTAAAAATAGATAAAGGCATCAAGTTAATGCTAGCACCCAAATCACATAAAGCTCGCTTAAAAATAATATTGCCAATTTCACAGGGAATAGTTGTCACGCCCCAACCCGACCTATGGAGGCTAGACTAGGGTATGACCTAAATTATTATCGTTATTTCATACACTTAGCCTTTTGTTATGATTTAATGCTTAAAGTTAACCTAGAACTTCAAACGATTTTCTAAAAATTCGGCAGCATAATAACTGTTTTTAAGACCTTTGGTTTAACCTAATTTCCTAAACGCCCAATTGTTCCAATCATTAGCCCAATTCCATTAAGGACTCCTATTTTGTCATCTACCGATATGCCTACTAGTCTATCTTGAAAGTCTCTTTTGGTTAATAAGCTTAGCATGATAACTATGTCCCATTTATTTATCAATTTCCTATCATGCAAGTACCTATTATCATTTAGTTTACAAATGAGCACCTAAGAGAAATTAGATAAAATTAACTTAGTTGATTTTTTTCACCTAGTGGTTTAATTGCCTACGATAGCTACTATTCAAGATAATGAAAGTAAACAACCAATAAAGAGTTCGTCCGGTTATAATCAATACAGCCAAAATTAGACCTAAATTACAACGGGGTCATTTACATCAATAAAATGAACAGTTTGCAATCAAACACAACATCCATATAGTAACCACTTTCAGGCAAATCACAAAAGCACGTAGTCACTCCAAGGAATCATCAACAAGCACATTTATTTCGGGTACCTGTTCCAAATCTTTTGCACCTGTAACAAAAAAGAGGGTGAGTCCTTATAAACTCAGCGAGGGGGAACGAGAGATAATATTTTGAAATCATTTTCCGATTAAACTTATGAAAACTCATTTGGAAACATGTCAATTAGAATAAATAAGTTCATAACATAACATAAAGATAAATGAACACAATTACCCGTCTTTCCTCCCCGAGGTTGTAATACCCGAGCCCGGAATGTGAAAATTCTTTGTTTATTATTTTGAAAATTATATTTCCTTAATTTCTTTGTGAATTAATTGTTACTTTCTTGCTGTCGCAACGTGCATTGCATTTAGGGAGCGATAGCTAGAGAACGGTTTCTAGTCCTCAGCAAATAGTGAAACTAGTATTTAGATGACTTAAATTTTATATTTTAATTGTTGCTAGCTGAAATTTATATTGGTGATAGTTATTTTAGCTTAAAATGCATTGAAATAAGGCCTTTTGACCAAGTTTTAAGTTGTTTGACCTAGGACTTTGACCATTTGACCAAGTCATCACTTAATAAGCTAAAAACAAAACAAAATAAAAAAAAATAGCAGCTGAAAACAGTGAGCAGGCCGTGAGCTTCAAGAGAGAAAAAAAAAACCTTTCAACTTCCAATCGTTCAATCTTCGCGTGAGCTCGTGCGGGGTGGTTTCCGAGCCAACCAGCGTTGTTTTCCTAGCGACTAGGAGTACCTAAGGTGAGGGAAGCATGTTATTTGCGCATTTAAATGTCAAGTGTATCAACTTTGTGATTTTTAGATTTTATCCGTAGATTGTTGTTTAAAGCGTTTTGATGCTTCTAGATTGTTCCTTGGCAATTGTAGAACGTGTATTTATAGCTTTTTAACATTTTATGCGGTTAAATCTTGGGATTATAATTTAAATTAGTTGTTAAATAGTATTTTATGAATAGTAAACCCTTGAAACGATGAAGTTACTCCGTTATGCTGTCCGTTGATGTAGAAATGTGCTAGGTGTGCTAGAATGCCTAAATGCATGGTTTGTTTGGGTTCCGTATTGGAAAAAATAGGAATTAAGCTTTGGTGAAAGTCAGGGTCGTTTAGGTCGACTTTAGCATTTTCTCATTTTGCGTGTTGGCATTATTTCGGGAGGCCATGGAAGCACTTTTGGTGCGATTATGGCGTTGGTTGGGTGTTTGGTTGGTATAGTTGTAGTTCAAACGAGTAAAGGGGGAAATCAGAATTTTGCGTGAATTCTAGGGTTAAGTAGGGTTTCAGGGTCTTTAGACGTGCCTTATGGTGACCTAGGAGGATTGGCGAAGTCGGTTTCCAGAACTCGTGGCTCGTTTGGAAATTGTAGTGTTTTGTTAGTTGGGGCCGATTGGTGTTTTTGTTTGTTTTCTTGATATTATGTCTATAGAATGCTTAGGGTTGCTTGATATACTTGTTTGAATTGATTTTGATTGAAATGCAGATCAACTTTTGCTATTTCGTGCGAGAGTAACCTACTTTGTTATTCTTCCACGTGTGGCTTAAATGCTCGTTTATAGCCTTGTATCGAGTCTTGTATTGCATAGTGTCTCACGTGTGAGTGATGGGCCTCTCTGGGTAGCCTCGGCTTGCCAGTGTTGGTTGCTCTAGCTCCGCTGCTATTCCCTTTTCTCGCTTGGGTTGCCTCCCAGGGAGTTTTGGGTCGTAGATTGATGGATACGTCCGGGGTATTCCAAACTGGTGTTATAAGGTGGTTTGGGCCGGCGTGTCGTCATCGAATTCGTGTTTGAATGTTACTCGTGAAAAGTGTATCGTATCCTTTGAATGAGTGTTTATAGCTTTAATGCTTGTCTTGCTTTATTGTTGGCTTTGTTGTATCTCTATATGATACTTGTATGTATTGCTTGACTAATTGCATTGCATACTCCTCTCATTTTCGTCCTTGAGACCAATTGCCCTCGTTGAGCAATAGTTTTTGCTCATTCCTCTCTATACTATATTTTTACAGGAGTAGTTGAAGCAGACCCCATTGAGGTAATAGAGGAGGAGGAACAGGTGGAGGTGTTCCCGTGATAGCACTTCTTTGCTTTGCTGGTGGTTGGTTACCAAATTTTGTGCGAGCCTTGCTTGATATGTATATTGCTTGGTTATCGCTTAATTTTGAGGCTTGTAGCCTTGTATGTATTTTCTAGTTTGAGGCCTCTACGGTCTTATGTTGTATAAGTTTAAAGAATGTAAAGTTGTAAACTTATACTCTTGTGACTAGTAAGGGAATGCATGCTAATGGAATTGATTAGTGGCATAAATACTTGTGTAGTATGCATATCATTTTTGGGTTGCAAAGTTGATTAATAAGAAATGTATATTTCAAAGAAAGTCGGCTTGTTTTAATTGTTTTTATGGCTTTCGCAAGTATTATGTTGATTTTAGGGTTTTCGGATCGTTCGCGGTACAGAGGAGACTCCGTCCGTGTGTCGAGTCCGGGCTTGGCCTTTTGCGAGGTCGGGTTGGGGTGTAACATCTTTAGGTGGTATCAGAGCATGATAGTCTTGCATAAGCCGGGATATGTTTCTCGGTCTATGGGGTAAAGGTCCAAAATGCTAGAATGTTATTGTATAATTGTTAAGTGGAAAGAAAGTGTTATAGCATGACCTTGTGAACTTAGAGTGCTTATGTGTTTAAAGTGAATTAGTTTGGCATGTCAATCTTGTGTTATGTGAATTGCGTGTTAGAATGTTTGATTGTTATTGACTTGAGTGTTATCTAATTTTATGTGCTATATTTCTGTCTATAAACAGCTTTTATGTGCTGCCAGCTATTGTGAATTGCTACTATGCCGCCACGTCGTGGTACTCAAGGTATAGGGTCAGATGAAGAGGCAGCAGAACAGGGTCAGCAACCGTTGCCTGAGCAGTTTATGGCTACTATGACTACAGCGGTTGACCGAATTACCCAGGTACTGCATGAGCAGAGGTAGGACAGGAATAATCCCCAGGGAAATCAAGCTAATCCTGGTGGAAAGGGGTATAGAGTTGAGAATAATCAGTTAGAGAAATTTCTGAGGCACGAGCCAGGAAAGTTCTTCGGGTAACCGGATGATGAGGCAGCCGAGAGATGGATTAACCGTGTCGAGAAAATTTTCATCGCTTTGAGGTACACTGATGAGGCAAGAATAGATTATGCGTCATTCTTATTTGAGGGTGATGCAGATCAGTGGTGCAATACTGTCCGAATAAGGTGGGATTGTGATGATGTTCTACATTTGTGGGATGATTTTATAAGTGAGTTTCGGGACAAGTATATTCCCGAGATGGCTATGGAAAGAAGAGAGGATGAGTTTGTGGCCCTGAAGCAGGGAAATATGACTGTTGCACAGTACGAGGCTAGGTTTGTTAGCCTGTCAAGGTATATGCCCGAGTTGGTACGGCCGGCTAGGAGGATGATTCATAGGTTTGTCCATGGGCTGAGAATGGACATACAGTTGCATTTGACTAGGCAGAGTTACACTACATTTCCCGAGGCATTTCAGGCAGCCTCGAAGTTTGAGAAACGGAAGGCTGAGAGCAGTTAGCCGAGTAAGAAGCAGTATTTGGGCCAAAGCAGCCAGAGTCAGTCGAGGCAGTATCAGACTTCTGCACAGGTTCCTCAGCAACGTCCGTATTAGCCACAGCAGCAGATTCAGGCTAGGCCAGCTGTGACTAGACCCCAGCAGGGAGGTACAGTTCCTACCCCTGCCAGAGCCCCAGCACCTACAGGAAACACTGTTGTAAGGCAAAATCAGCAGTGTAACTATTGGAATGAACGGGCCATATTGAGGCTAAGTGCTGGAGGAAGAGTGGTAAATGCACAGGTTGTGGGAGTGATGACCATAGGGTGAGAGATTGCCCTAAGTATAACAATGTTCAGGGCCGTACTGGAGGCCAAGGTGTTCAGAATAGGGCTGCAGGTGCACGTCCAGCACAGAGAGTTCAGGCTACGGTCTTTGCACTAGATGCGGAGGAGCTGCCCGATACTACAACTATTGTGGAAGGTACCTTTCTTCTCAATACTCAGCCAGTTAAAGTTTTGATTGATCCCGGAGCTACACATTCGTTTATAACTCCTGCATGTGCACGATCTGTGAATGTTTGCATTGATAAATTGCCGCATGAAGTTGAAGTTAGTACGCCTTTGGGTGCAAAATTTGTTACTGAGTCTATTTGCAAATCTTGTGATATATGCATTGAGAACCGTAAATTTCCTGCTGATTTAATTATATTGCCATTCCGTGACTTTGAAATGATTTTGGGAATGGACTGGTTGGAGAAGTACTACGCTCAGTTGTATTGTAGAACAAAGGTTGTTTATCTTCAGGTTCCTGACCTACCGATACTAGAGATTGTTGGGAACTGCAGGGCCGCCCGAATTCCTCTTTTATCAGCAATCAAGACTTCTAAGTTGTTGAATAAGGGTTGTGAAGCTTACTTAGCTTATTTGATCAATCAGCCTACTGATAAGTCGAGTTTGAATGAGGTTCCGATTGTTAGAGACTTCCCTGATGTATTTCCCGAGGAATTACCGGGTTTACCACCGGATAGGGAGATTGAGTTCGTGATTGATCTTGTGCCAGGTACTGCGCCAATTTCTAGGAGTCCTTATAGAATGGCATCGGCTGAAATTCAGGAGTTAAAAATTTAGCTTCAGAATTTGCTTGAGAAAGGGTTTATACAACCTAGTTCTTCACCGTGGGGCGCACCTGTGTTGTTTTTGAGAAAGAAAGACGGCACGCTACGGTTATGTATTGATTACAGGGGACTTAATCAAGTCACGATTAAGAATAAATACCCCTTGCCGTTGATTGAAGAATTGTTTGACTAGTTGCAGGGTGCGAGTGTTTACTCTAAATTTGACTTGAGGCAGGGTTACTATCAACTCAGAATTCGAAGTGACGATATACCAAAGACGACATTCAGGACTAGATATGGCCACTATGAGTTTGTTGTATTGCCGTTTGGATTGATGAATGCACCAGCCGCATTCATGGACTTGGTGCAGAGGGTTTTTCGTCCTTATCTTGCTGAATTTGTCGTGATCTTTATTGACGACATTTTAGTGTCCTCGAACAACGAGGCTGAACATGAGCAACACTTGAGGATTGTGCTACAGACTTTGCAGGAAAATAAGCTTTTTGCTAAATTCAGCAAGTGCGAGTTCTGGTTGAATCAAATATCTTTTCTAGGCCATATCATTTCAGATCGAGGGATTTCAGTAGACCCAGCTAAAATTGAGGTTGTTTCATCTTGGAAGAGACCTGAGTCGGTGTCAGAGATTCGGAGTTTTTTTGGATTGGCAGGTTACTACCGGAGGTTTATTAAAGACTTTTCCAAAATTTCTGGACCTTTGAGCCAGTTGACTCGGAAGAAAGTTGCTTACAACTGGGATGCTAAATGTGAATCCAGTTTCCAAGAATTGAAGAAGAGACTAACGACAACTCCTATACTAGCTTTACCTGAGGGAACAGAAAACTTTGGCGTCTACAGTGATGCATCTAAAGAAGGTTTGGGGCGTGTTTTAATGGAGAATGGGAAGGTGATTGCTTATGCTTCCAGGAAGTTGAAACCTTATGAAGTCAATTACCCTACACATGATCTTGAGTTAGCTGCTGTTGTGTTTGCTTTGAAGTAGTGGCGTCATTACTTGTGGGGTAGCAGATTTGAAATTTTTACTGACCACAAGAGTCTCAAGTATTTGTTTTCACAAAAGGATCTGAATATGAGGCAGCGGAGATGGCTAGAGCTATTGAGTGGTTACAACTGTTCTATTAACTACGTGCCAGGTAAGGCAAATGTTGTTGCTGATGCTTTGAGCCGAAAGGCTACTGTTGCAAGCTTAATTATCAAGGATTGGGAGACTTTGGAAGAAATTTGTTCATGGAAGCCATAAGCTACTTAGGTAGGGATTCGATTTGCTAGTTTGCAGATTTAGTCAGGGTTGCTAGCACAGATCAGAGAGGCTTAGAAGACTGATCCTTACATCTTGAAAATCCAAGAAAAATAAAAAGGGGGAGATTCAGAGTTTAAATTACATGCAGATGGCATCTTCAGATTCAGGGACAGGGTGTGTGTTCCTGGTGATCCGACTTTGAAGAATGAGATTCTGTCCGAGGCACATAATTCGAGGTATACGATTCACCCGGGCAGTACTAAAATGTATAGAGACTTGAAGCAACACTTCTGGTGGAACAATATGAAGAGGGAGATTGCTGGGTATGTATCCAGATGTTTGACTTGTCAGAGGGTTAAAGTTGAGCATCAGAGGCCAGCCGGACTTCTACAGCCGTTGTCGATTCCGCAATGGAAGTGGGTACATATAACAATGGACCTTGTGACCGATCTTCCTAGATCTCCGAGAGGGTGTGATTCTGTTTGGGTTGTTGTGGACCACTTGACTAAAGTTACACATTTTATTCCCGTGAACAAACATGATAGCCTTGATAAGCTAGCTGAGCTTTATGTTGCTAATATTGTGAAATTGCATGGTGTGCCACAGAGTATAGTGTCAGATAGAGATCCCAGATTCAGATCTCATTTTTGGCAGAAGTTGTAAGAGGCCTTGGGAACTAAGTTAAGCTTCAGCACTGCATATCATCCACAAACTGATGGCCAGTCTGAGAGAACTATCAGGATCTTGGAAGACATGCTTCGAGCATATGTGCTAGACTTTGGGAAGAACTGGGAGAAGTTTTTGCCTTTAGCGGAGTTCGCCTACAACAATAGTTATCAATCTACTGTAGGTATGGCTCCCTACGAGGCGTTGTATGGTCGGAAATGCAGATCCCCATTATATTGGGAAGAGGTTGGAGAGATGAGAACAGTTGATCTGACTGTGTTACCTGAGATGATTAAGATGGTAGATAATGTTCACCTTATTCGCCAGCGTATGCTTACAGCTCAGAGTCTTCAGAAGAGTTATGCGGATAAGCACCGTCGGGATCTTGAGTTTGATTTAGGAGATTGGGTGTTTCTTAAGATTTCTCCTCGGAAGGGATTGATTCGGCACAGTAAGAGCGGGAAAGTTAGTCCCAGGTATGTGGGTCCGTATGAGATCACCGAAAAGGTAGGTCCTTTGGCTTATCGGTTAGCTTTGCCTCCGAGCTTGTCGAGACTGCACGATGTGTTCTACCTGTCTATGTTGAAGAAATACCGTCCAGACCCTTCACATGTACTTGAAACAGAGCCTTTGCAGATTGAGGAAAAGTTGTCTTATGAAGAGAAACCGATTTGAATTGTGGATCGAAAAGTTCAGGAGCTTTGCAGGAAGAGTATTCTGTTAGTAAAGGTTTTGTGGAATCATCATGGGTTTGAGGAAGCAACTTGGGAAAGAGAGGACCAGGTTCGGGATCAGTATCCGGAGTTGTGTGTTGACCAGGTAGGAATTGCATGGGTGCAATTGTTTTAAGGGGGAGAAGGTGTAATACCCGAGCCCAGAATGTGAAAATTCCTTATTTATTATTTTGAAAATTATATTTCATTACATTCTCTTCGAATTAATTGTTCCTTCCTTGCCGTCGCAACGTGAATTGCATTTAGGGAGCGATAGCTAGAGAACGGTTTCTAGTCCTCAGAAAATAGTGAAACTAGTATTTAGATGACTTAAATTTTATATTTTAATTGTTGCTAGCTGAAATTTATATTGGTGATAGTTATTTTAGCTTAAAATGCATTGAAATAAAGCCATTTGACCAAGTTTTAAGTTGTTTGACCTAGGACTTTGACCATTTGACCAAGTCATCACTTAATAAGCTAAAACAAAGCAAAATAAAAGAAAAATAGAAGCTGAAAATCAGTGAGCAGGCCGTGAGTTTCAAGAGGGAAAAAAAAAACCTTCCCACTTCCAATCGTTCAATCTTCGCGTGACCTCGTGCGGGGTGGTTTCCGAGCCAACCAGCGTTGTTTTCCTAGCAACTAGGAGTACCTAAGGTGAGGGAAGCATGTTATTTGCGCATTTAAATGTCAAGTGTATCAACTTTGTGATTTTTAGATTTTATCCGTAGATTGTTGTTTAAAGCATTTTGATGCTTCTAGATTGTTCCTTGGCAATTGTAGAACGTGTATTTATAGCTTTTTAATATTTTCTGCGGTTAAATGTTGAGATTGCAATTTAAATTAGTTGTTGAATAGTGTTTTGTGAATAGTAAACCCTTGAAACGATGAAGTTGCTCTGTTATGCTGTCAGCTGATGTAGAAATGTGCTAGGTGTGTTAGAATGCCTAAATGCATGGTTTGTTTGGGTTGCGTAATGGAAAAAATGGGAATTAAGCTTTGGTGAAAGTCGGGGTCGTTTAGGTCGACTTTAGTGTTTTCTGGTTTTACGTGTTGGCATTGTTTCGGGAGGCCATGGAAGCACTTTTGGTGCGATTATGGCATTGGTTGGGTGTTTGGTTGGTATAGTTGTAGTTCAAACGAGTAAAGGGAGAAATCGGGACTTTGCGTGAATTCTAGGGTTAAGTAGGGTTTCGGGGTCTTTAGACGTGCCTTATGGTGACCTAGGAGGATGGGTGAAGTCGGTTTCCAGAACTCGTGGCTCGTTTGGAAATGGTAGTGTTTTGTTAGTTGGGGCCGATTGGTGTTTTTGTTTGTTTTCTTGATATTATGCCTATAGAATGCTTAGGGTTGCTTGGTATACTTGTTTGAATTGATCTTGATTGAAATGCATATCAACTGTTGCTATTGCGTGCGAGAGTAACCTACTTTGTTATTCTCCCACGTGTGGCTTAAGTGCTCGTTTATAGCCTTGTATCGAGTCTTGCATTGCATAGTGTCTCGCGCTTGAGTGATGGGCCTCTCTGGGTAGCCTCGGGTTGCTAGTGTTGGTTGCTCTAGCTCCGCTGCTATTCCCTCTTCTCGCTTGGGTTGCCTCCCAGGGAGTTTTGGGTCGTAGATTGATGGATACTTCCGGGGTATTCCAAACTGGTATTATAAGGTGGTTTGGGCCGGCGCGTCGTCATCGAATTCGTGTTTGAAAGTTGCTCGTCAAAAGAGTACCGCATCCTTTGATTGAGTGTTTATAGCTTTAATGATTGCCTTTCTTTATTGTTGGCTTTGTTGTATCTCTATATGATACTTGTATGTATTGCTTGACTAATTGCATTGCATACTCCTCTCATCTTCGTCCTTGAGACCAATTGCCCTCGCTGAGCAATAGTTTTTGCTCATTCCTCTCTATACTATATTTTTACAGGAGTAGTTGAAGCAGACCCCATTGAGGTAATAGAGGAGGAGGAGCAGGTGGAGGTGTTTCCGTGATAGCACTTCTTTGCTTTGCTGGTGGTTGGTTACCAGATTTTGTGCGAGCCTTGCTTGATATGTATATTGCTTGGATGTCGCTTAATTTTGAGGCTTGTAGCCTTGTATGTATTTTCTAGTTTGAGGCCTCTACGGTCTTATGTTGTATAAGTTGAAAGAATGTAAAGTTGTAAACTTATACTCTTGTGACTAGTAAGGAAATGCATGCTACTGGAATTGATTAGTGGCATAAATACTTGTGTAGTATGCATATCATTTTTGGGTTGCAAAGTTGGTTAATAAGAAATGTATGTTTCAAAGAAAGTTGGCTTGTTTTAATTGCTTTATGGCTTTCTCAAGTATTATGTTGATTTTAGGGTTTTCGGATTGTCCGCGGTACAGAGGAGACTCCGTCCGTGTGTCGGGTCCGGGCTTGGCCTCTTGCGGGGTCGGGTCGGGGCGTGACAGAGGTCCTCTAGGAACCAAGCGAGAGTACTTAAAACACATAGCAAAGGATACGGTTGATACGTACAGGACTCTAGAGGTGACTCATACGGGCTCAAGAGGTAGCTCCCACCACATCTAGATGTAGCACTTTCCCCCGCATAGCACTTACTTCCTGCCGTTCAAGTTCATTTTCAATAACAATTATTGCGGTCGGCTTCAATCATCCACTTATCATGCCAAATGGGTGTACACTGGATGTACCCCGAAATCCTACGACCCAACTCTCCGAGGAAGTCTAGCCCCCAAGCGAGAGAAGGAATTGGACCATGGTAGTCACAGTTGCACTAGCAAGCCCAATGCTGCCCGATGTGCATGAACGCTACCATGCCAGAATGAAAGGTTGCAACCTTGTATGCAATGCACATTTATAACATTTAACATATCACATTAGGAGGACAACAAAGTAGGTTGCCTCCGAGCAAGTAAAAGATCACATTTTGACATATTGGCATATAAGACATTATAAGAACATGTAATCGCTTCATATATCAATTCAAAAGTAATTAAACTCTCACGGGCAGCCAAGTAACCATGTTCAAATAAGCCATAGCATGTCTTTTGACAATTCACATTAGGAGGTCAACAAAGTAGGTTGCCTCCGAGCAATTATAGGATCGCATATCGATAAGTAAACTTACAAGGCATGCTTTGGCATGTACATTCACTTTGTAAAACACTTTGGAGCATGTGAACATTTAACAGATAGCCAAGTAACACCATATAAAACAAGTCATATAGCTCATTTTAGTTCACATATTAAGTGTTGAGATCATACGAGCATGCAACGACACTTATACAAGACCGAGTGCAAGAATAATTCACGTATCAACATGCAATCATCAGGAATCATGCTTAGAGCTATATGGACAATTCCGGTCAGCCTATTAACCTCCTTCAACATCATTTATAATTCACACAAGAATGGTTTATAACTTGGGAACCCACGGGGCCATTAGGGTTTACTAGGCCGTGCTCGGGGTTAGTTTCATTTGCTAAGCACCACAAGTAATACTTAAACCATATCAAGCCTATATAACATTTATTGGGCAGCCTACTAATCACACAATTTGACACATTTATCCAATAGACCATCTCTTAACAAAAGTCATAAGCGTTAGGGTCTCAATTCCGTGCTTAAACGTGCGATTAAGCATACCATTAATCGATTAATGATCCCAAACCATACATCAATCACATTAAGCAACTTCAACCAACCACAACAGTCCACACAACATCCAAGTATCACAATTCCAAGCATTCAATACCCCAAGCAAGGTCTCAACATGATTCTAAGCACATCACTAAACAAAAACTTAATTACAATGGTCTATTTTCCCACATCCATTTAGACAATCAAACAATCTCCAATTTCAGTGAACAAAATATCAAATTAAATCTCAATGAGTGATTTAAATCCAGAAACAAACCTCACCTCATTTGGAGTTCAGACTTAGGAGTTATGGCCAAAACCGTGAGACTACGCAAAACTGTCCAGTTTTAGATACATTACGATTTTTGCTATTTTTGAGGGTCTTAGTCAGAATTGGCTTTGGTCTATTTCTGGAAAAAATGTCCAGAACCGAAAAATATAGCAGCCTACTAGATTCCATGCATTTTAAATATCATTTACTAGGTCAAAACTATTTCATTCTACAAGAATAGTGAACTGCCAAAAACCTGCTCCATTTTTCTAGATTTTTCAGATTTAGACACCTTTCGATGTGTTGCCATTTTGGAGACCTTAGAGTCAAAATTGGCCTTAGCCTATTTCTATGAAAAATGCTCAGAACTGGAAAAACTAGTTACCTACCAATTTTAATACATTTTAAACATCATTTACTAGGGAAAATACACTTTGCTCTAACAAGTCAGAAATCTGCCAGCTACGCGATTTTATCTATCTTCAAGTTCTAGCTAAATGTCTTACCATGCATGGTTACAAAAGCTCATGAACACACATATACCACAAGTACAGAGGTAAAAATAGACATATGAAAGCATGCATGTGGTTTTTGAAAGCTTTTAAAAGAGTTTTAGCCCTCACCTTAGCAAGTTAATAGATGAAGATGCACAATATTCTTGAAGATGCACCAATGGAGCTTCTTTCTTACTTCTTGCTTGCTTGGGCTGCTATGGCCAAGCTTGGGAGAGATCTTTAGAGTGAGCTTGAGGTCTTGGAAGCTCAAGAGAAGCCATGGTCGAAAATGAGAGAGAAGGAAAGAGAGAGTCTTGGGAGGCAAATGAAATGTGAAGAGTTGTGTGTGTGTGTGTGTCGGCCTTAGGGACTTGCAAATCTGAAATTGTTTCATCTTTGAGCATTTTTGAATTGTTTTAGCATGCATTGGGTGATTTTGTCGAGAAAGGGGACTTCGGTAGGGTGTTTAGGAGTTTTTTTATACATTGTGCTTAGTGCATGTATCATAGAATGTCTAGGCTTTAATTTAATTGTGCAAAGTTGATCAAATTGTCTTGTTTTGGCCGTGTAAAGCAAGGGAGAATCTGAAATTTCAGATTCAAGTTAGTATGTTTTGGATTATAATAACTGTAGGTTTATAATAGTTTATTGGTTAGTTGAGTGTGATAGAATATTTTATTAGTTAGTGGGTTTTGTAGAGAATTTGAATTAGGAATATAATATTGGTTAGTGGATTGTGTATGATTATTTTATTGTCTTGTGCTTTGTGTAGGATTCTTTATTGATTAGCATGCGGGCACACTTTCCTAGGTCTAGGGCACACACTATAAGACACGCACATAAATCAATACAGGGCATGAATCACGAGATAGACAAGAACTACAAGGTAAGGCACGTACTTCAAGATAAATGCACGGATTCCAATGCAAATGCACGCAATCCTAGGTGAATACGTGTAAACAAATGCAAGGCACGTAATTCAATGCAATGCACGTGAATTGAGGTATGACTCTTAAACCTAAGTTAAGGCACGCAGTTCAAGGTCAGTGCACACAAATTGAGGTATCACACGTAAATTGAAGTCAGGGCACGTAAGTCGAGAATTAGGGCACACAATTCTAGGTTAAGGCACGTATAACGAGGAATGCACGAAAACCAAGACAGGGCATGTAATCCAAGGTCGGTCATACAGTTCTAGGTCTAAGGCACATAAATCGAGGTAAGACACGTTATTCGGGGTCGGGCCTCACAATAGTAAAACTCCCTGGATCCTTAAGCTTTTGTGGTAGCTTCTTTTATAAGATGGCGCTGCATTCATCAGTAAGTGCAACTGTCTCGTAATCTCCAAACCTCATCTTATTTGACAGGATGTCTTTCATAAACTTTACATAACTCGGCATCTATTCTAAATTTTTGATTTGTGCATATTGGTTTTGGAGGTTTGTCCTAGTTTCATTCATGAATTGAGTTTGCGAAGTCGCCAACTAAGTCAATGCATCCTCCAAGTTTACCTTCTTCTCTGGTGGTGGGTTATTCTGCTCAAGTTGTAACACATTGTGCGTATTCTTGTAGGATAAGTTTGAAAGGATTGGTTCTCGGAAATGTGTGATTCACAACATAAAAGAGTTAAAGCGGAAGCGTTGAGCATTTTAAAACTTTCAACATTAACTTTTGTAATCACATGCATTACCAAAGTAAAGTCCAAGGTAATCAACATGCAACATATAATATATCAAATATACTATAAAGTAAACGAGAGATAAAATGGCATACCTCCTGTTTATACCCAAGAGAAGGTGGAATCATGAAGGAGATGCTATGGCGTGGACAAGCCTTCTTCATACATGCAAAGGCTCTAGATTGAAATACACAAACATCCAAATGTTATTTCTACAAACTAAGTAAATGTGCTACTTAGTAGTAGATTAGAGCTTGCATATAGATATAAAGCAAAAGATTAACACTTATCTTTTTTCGTGCTTTGGCCGAGAGCATCAAGGAAGAAACATAGTTCTCATCTTTTTCTTTGTTCCCGTTGATGGCCGAAATGATGATGAAACGAGATGACATGGACTAGCTTCCTTCACAAGTGTAAAGGTCATAGATTGAAACACACGAGCATCCAATGGCAAACACCACCAACCAAGTAAATGTGCTAGTTTCTTGGTGATAGATCTAAGCTTGTATATTAATAGAAAAGCAAGAGAAAATTCCTTACTACTTTTCTCTACTATGGCTGAAAACACCATAGGAGAAAGGAGAGGATTTTTCTTGCTCATGTTTGTGTGTCTTGGCCGAAAAAACATCAATCAAAAGTGTAGAATAGTTGGCCTTTATATAGAGTCTTGAGTTGTGTAGGATTGTGACAAATGGCATGTTATGTCTTCTCAAGACATTATCCTTTTGCCAAGTGTCAATCATGCACACACTCAAGCCAACTTGTTCTTTGTCTTTTTGTTCAACTTGTTGTTTGTCCTATAGTGTTTCTTTCACTGGTGTTTTGTCTTCTAGTGTTTTGTCCACTAGTACAAGTTGTCTTTTGTTTTCTAGTGACAACTTTTCAATAATTAATTCTAATCCCCATTAGAATAACTAATTGGAAATAGACCCCAATACTTTTAGTATTTGTACTTTGACCACAATCTTTCAATATTCATACTTTGCCCTAATACTTTTTAGTATTTATACTTTGGCCCCAATACTTTTAGTATTTGTACTTTTACCCTAATACTTTTAGTATTTACACTTTGGCCCTAATACTTCCAATATTGACACTTTGACCCCAATACTTTCAGTATTTGCACTTTTGGCCCACTTAACTATTAACGTCCAAAATAAACAATGTTAACTCTTTAGCGTGTTTCCAACTTAATATCAAGCTCGTTAATTGCCTTATTTTTTATGCTTTTTTTGTGTGTGACTTTCTAGATTCATAACCGTATAGCGATGAGGGACTATTAAACGCTTTTAATCTATTTCGAGAATGTCTCTATCATTTTCTGGAATACCCTCATGTTCAAGAGTTATGTCTAGCAACATACATGCATCATGACAATTTATATGGTAATGAAGTACAACTCTTATGAATCTATTTATAGTCGCGAATTAGCATGCAGTCCGATCCTTCCATTAAATATGTCCCGATCGTTGTGGGGACAATGATACGATTAAATTCACTAAACGATTCTATGCATAGATCTATTCGGTAGAATGAGAGATGACACCCATGGAACCCTTTCCATCATTCCATCTGTTATGTGCCTCGACCAAGGACTTCTTCATTCAACAACCGAAATGAGATCACATAGGACATCGCCTCACGTCGGAGGTTAACGAATCCTATCTTGACAATTACCTGTCAATTCATACCGCAAAACTAAGACACGAAAGGCTGTAACCCACATTTTAGAAGATAGGTATTGTCCAGACGTAATATTTAGCCCTTGATATAACCGGTAGCCGTAATTCTCAAGTCAAATGATTAATTTGCACAATTCGCAACAAATAACAAACTATTAATCCAAAGTCATGTAGTTTGTTATTTTGGTCACATCCAGTGATTCGTTCAACTAACAATCATCCATATGTAAGTCAATCGCATCCCTATGTTATTATGGCATAAGGCTCATCATCCTTTATCTTTAACATCTCTATGTTAATCAAATGTAACTTATATATGATAGCCCGTACTTGATTATTCTAGTCCCGGTCGAATAATTTGAGGGATATGAATCATTTTGAATGTTTATCATATCGAAGAAATATGCCAACGTATTCTAAACACTTTTAGAATATATTGCTTCTCTGAAAAACATTAAGGACACATTCGTATAATGGGAATGACGGAGAATATGAATGTCACAAACAAGTCAATATGTAAACAAACATATAGACAAAAATGCCATTAGGTACAAGTTAATGCCAAAATATCCCAAAATAGGTCATCTAACTATATAGCATTAGGGCATATCTCCAACAATCTCCCACTTGCACTAATTCTATGATATATATATCGAATTAGCCCAACACACAATGATATCACAAATCAATCTTCACAAGATGTGGACCTAGCTATGACAAATTCATGGCTAAGGTAAATGGGTCAACAACATCAAATGTGGTCATTTTTTCGTAATGACATATCACAATATTGTTATAGACTACAGATACAATATATAAAAATGGAAACACCTTTCCAAATATTTAGATATACTATGAGACCCTGGTTCCTTTAGCTTGTGCAATGGCTCCATTACAGTTGTAACGCAAAGGCATCGCAACTAAATGATAAGAACCATTATCAACTTGTATGATTACCTTGATCCAAACAAATTCTTTGGTAGTATTACAAAAGATATAATATACATAATGGGACATATAGTTCATTCAGAACCTTTCTAACTAACTGTGGTCCATTAATCATGAACATGAACACCGAAATAGACATTCTATTATTGGTTTCAGATCAAAAATCCAAACTAATAAATCCGACACCACGAATTTTACCTTCTCCATAGAATATATTTTAAGTGCTTCTGAAGTACTTTAAATATATGCAAATATTATCCAACATTCTCAATTAGGATAGGATTGACATTCACTCGTAACATTTTACAGTTTGCGCAATATCAAACGTTGTACTTAGCAACTTATGAAGTCATCTACTGCTCAAGCATATGATGATTCCATCCCAAGTTTGCTATACTACTAGAGTTTCTCGAAAATCATTCGTCGGAGATGGATTCATTGTCTCAAGGACAATAATTCCTTTCTTTGATTTCTTTTCGAAAAACCATCTTGAACACCTTCAAGATCACTCTAGGTACAATCTTTGGAATATGTTAAGTAATCTCCTCGTACTATCACCATAGCTACGAATTCACGAGATATTAATAGCATGTTCCAAGTATGGAGAACATTTAATATGACTAGATTTTAACTGACATCACATCACTTATATCATCAACTATGATAGACAAGTCATCAACATACATATTAGGAATAGTGGTTGCGCTCCCACTAACTCTGATACAAACACAAGATTCATCCAAGTAATCATTATCTCAAAGACACAAACCACTTTTGTGCATCCAATAGAAGATATCCCCATATCCTTCAAAGGATGAGATACACTACTAGATTTGCAAAATTCTTGTATGATGATTTTTTGGACCAAATTGAATAGATTCGATATTTAGGTTTAGGTGATTTTATGGATTAGAGGACACTTCCTCAATTTCTATTTAGTTAGAATGCATCAACCTTCTTGAACAAAAACTTTTTCTTCAAGAATGATCACAATCTAACAGATCAATACAACTTGATCACGAAATATAAATTACATCCTATATGACAAGGACATAGCACGAAATTACCTTCCAACCCCAAATTCCCACTTGTCCTTTAAAATTTTTCAATAAAAGTAGGACAATCCAAGTATTACCTTATTTAATATTTGGTTTCCATCCAACTCTTATCACATATAAAGTTATAACAATGGTAGAAATCTAACTATTCAATAAAATTGAAATAAGGAAAGTACAACCCACAAGTAAATAGTATGATTAGTCCAACTAATCAACTTTTGCACAAAACATAATTCCTTCACTAAGAAATTCCTGTTCAACTGTGGTGCATCGGGTGTTGTTAATTACGATACTATACCAAAAATTGAGATACTTATCCAAATAGTACTCAAGTATTTTAGAATCATGATCACGTCATAATGCAATAATACCTTTTCTTATATGGTTTCTCTACTTTAGTCTATTGCTTTTTGAATCATTCAAAAACTTTAGACATGTTCTTCAACAAGAACATATAACCTTATTATGACAATCATTAGTGAGGTTATATAAAGGAGAAAATACAGTTGATACTTATTTACAAAAAAACTTGTATATCACAATGTACTAATCCAAACAATTTAGTATTTTTAACCCTTTATCAAACAAAGGGTGACTCGGTTACCTTCCCAAAATAATATGTATAAGTCGATCCGAAAACCAACTTGCTCAATATCTTAATATTGGAACTAACTAAGTCATAAAGAAAATACAACTGACTTGGATTACTAGCTTTATCTCAAAATATATTTGGTATGTGGGTAATCAGTAAACAATATTTTTGTTTTTAGCTAATGCAACAACAATTGTTCCATTTGCTAACACTGAAACCATTCCACGCTTCCAAAGCATACTTTGATTAAGATTCTTTCAAATGCACATACACTTATGTCACAAAAGAATCAAAACCATAAAGTAATAACAACCATTAACAAAGGAGATTTACCATTCATTATAGCTTCATAGCCTTGACATTCAAGCTATAAAGATATATTGAATAAATCCTCCTTTTAATGTCCGATTTATCAGTTATGTGAACACTTTTACATATACCTTTACAATCCTTAATTATTCTTTAGATTATGCTCCTACTGGCTTAAGTAGAAAACCATTTGATTCATGTCTTTCTTTTTTGCACTACAGATAATCAAAGATAAAACACGACCATGAATTGACTTCTTATATTATGCCAAAGAAATATACTTACCACACAACTCTTTGTAGGTTTAGAATCATATTCCTTGTATATCTTGTATACTATTATACAATCAACAAAAGAACATAACTAGCATATTAAAGTTGTTTTACTTATCAACCATAGGTATCACACCCTTTCCTTTTGATGCATTATCAAGAAGAAACCTGAAGAGCATTCTAATATAATCATATGATTAAGTTTCTAAGAACTATTCTTAGACAACATTTAATCAATAAAGTTTGGTCTGATTCAAGTGATATAAGTCTAGAATATTAAGATAAAAATGGGTTCATACATGTAACCATAAACATGCGGAAAAATAAGATTGCTAGTTGACTTTAACTCGTTTAATCATTTACCTTGGTCTTTAATTAAATGATAACTCCTACTAATTTTATCGAATCTCACACTCCTTAAATGAGAGACGTGAATCTGTTAAGATTTTTTAGTCGGTGACCAAATTCTCTTAATCATTTGTATCCCTAAAACCTTTGTGGTTATAATTAGAATATAAATATTAAGAGTCAACAACACTTTATTGTCTATTTCACAAAATAGGTTATGGTCATATCCAGTTCCCAAATCATTTTGGTCTTAAACCTTTGTGGTTATAATTGATTAAGTGATTTAGTTAGATCTGACATGACATCTCATAGTTATCCGACAAATTGAATCAATAACCTCAAGCCTTTGTGGCTATAATTGGCCGTTAGATTTTGGAAGATAACCTTATCACTATGTTCTACTAGTGACTTAATTAAACTTATTACGAATCATGTCCCTCTACCTTTGGGTAAGACCGGATATGATCGCTTTGGGTTTATTAAGTCCTAGGATGACGGAAGACTACAAATCTAATATTAGTTTGCACGTAGGGAGGTTTTGAATTTGTTAAGGTGTCACTTTGCACATTAGTTTATTTATAAGCGAGTATCACATATTACCAAACGAATAAACATATATGCAAGAATCATACATTAAGATCTCATCATGCACACAAGGCTACTTATATGCTATTATCTCATAAAACAAATAACATAGCATACATGCAAGCAACACAAACTAATGGTGGATCATGGACTTGGACCAAGAATAAGGAAATAAGACTATCCTAAAGTACATCTAATGCCTTCAAGATCTTCTTCTTTCTTGGAATCTCCAAAGCCCCTCCAAATCCTTGGATGCCTTCAATGGTCATCTTGCACTTCGTCTTGAAAGATTACATATAAGCCTCACTTCATAATTCTCTCAATTACAAGAAAGTAAAATGAGACTTATGTCTCAATTACAAACCATTCAAATACCAAGTCCATGATCTAGTTCACCATTCATCCAACCATTCATACTCATAAAGCCAAGATCATGCATATCCAATATACAATCTAAGCTAAACAAGCAAGCTAGCACATATATCTTATGCATCACATACAAAAGACAACACAACCATCTAATCTTTAACATCAATTAGCAACACATTGCCAATCTGTATATAAACCAATAGATTCCGTGATTATAACACTTTATAATACAAATGCAAGTTAAGATCGATCATCATGGCTAGTACAAGCAAAATAACAACAACTTTTCAACCTTTAAAATCCCAAGAAGACTCTCGGCCATGGCAAGGGAAAAAGAACTCTACATTCATGTTCCATGTTCCATCATATGCGACTTACATTACACATGGAATGACACATTCCTCAAAAACCAACCTCAAAGCCAAAAAAAACGGCTAAGGCTAGGAGAAAAGGCTCTACTCACATGTTCCATGTTTCGTCATACACGACATACAATACACAAGAAGTGGCACGTTTTTCAACCATCCAAAAAAAGCCTAGTGTTTCTCGGCCATGCCAAGGGAAACATATTATACTTGTTCGTTTCTCGAACCATCATAGACAATCATAGATCTTTACATGCATATATTTAGAATCATGAGATAAAGCCATTTTACATACTTTAATGATTAGATCTACAGTTATACATATGATTTCAAGGACTTTAGAAACCGTGGCTCTGATACCACTTGAAAGGATTGATTCTCGAAAACTAGGAATTCACAACATAAAAGAGTTAAAGCGAAAGCGTAGAACATTTTAAAATTTTCAACATTAGCTTTTGTAATCACATGCATTTCCAAAGTAAAGTCCAAAGTAATCAACATGCAACATATAATATATCAAATATACTATAAAGTCAACGAGAGATAAAATGACATACCTCTCGTTTATAGCCAAGAGAATGTGGAATCACGAAAGAGATGCTACGGCGTGGACAAGCCTCCTTCATACATGCAAAGGCTCTAGATCGAAATACACAAACATCCAAATGTTATTTCTACAAACTAAGTAAATGTGTTGGCTACTTAGTATTAGATTAGAGCTTGCATATAGATATAAAGCAAAAGAATAACACTTATCTTTTTTCGTGCTTTGGCCGAGAGCATCAAGGAAGAAACATAGTTCTCATCTTTTTCTTCATTCCCGTTGATGGCCGCAATGATGATGAAACGAGATGGCATGGACTAGCCTCTTTCACAAGTGTACAGGTCATAGATTGAAATATACTAGCATCTAATGGCAAATACCACCAACCAAGTAAATGTGCTAGCTTCTCGGTGATAGATCTAAGCTTATATATTAATAGAAAAGCAAGAGAAAATTCCTTACTACTTTTCTCTACTATGGCCGAAAACACCATAGGAGAAAGGAGAAGATTTCTCTTGCTTATGTTTGTGTGCCTTGGCCGAATAAACATCAACAAAAGAATAGAATAGTTGGCCTTTATATAGAGTCTTGAGTTGTGTAGGATTGTGACAAATGGCATATTATGTCTTCTCAAGACATCATCCTTTTGCCAAAATCATGCACATACTCAAGCCAACTTGTTCTTTGTCTTTTTGTTCAACTTGTTGTTTGTCTTCTAGTGTTTTGTCCATTAGTAATTTGTCTTCTAGTGTTTCGTCCACTAGTGCAAGTTGTCTTTTGTCTTTTAGTGCAAGTTGTCTTTTGTCTTCTGGTGACAACTTTCCAATAATTAATTCTAATCCCCGTTAGAATAACTAATTGGAAATAGACCGCAATACTTTTAGTATTTGTACTTTGGCCCCAATACTTTTTAGTATTTGTACTTTGGCCTTAATACTTTTCAGTATTTGTACTTTGGCCCTAATACTTTCAGTATTTGCACTTTTGTCCCGCTTAACTATTAACGTCCAAAATAAACAACGTTAACTCTTTAACGTATTTCCAACTTAATATCAAGCTCGTTAATTGCCTTATTCTTGATGATCTTTTTGTGTGTGACTTTCTAGATTCATAACCGTATAGCGATGAGGACTATTAAACGCTTTTAATCTATTCCGAGAATGTCTCCGTCATTCTCCGGAATACCCTTATGTTCAAGAGTTACGTCTAGCAATATACACGCATCATGACAATTTATACGGTAATGAAGTCCAACTCTTATGAATTTATTTATAGTCGCGAATTAGCGTGCAGTCCGATCCTTCCATTAAATATGTCTCGATCGTTGTGGGGACCATGATACGATTAAGTCCACTAAACGATTCTATGCATAGATCTATTTGGTGGAATGAGAGATGACACCTATGGAACCCTTTCCATCATTCCATCTGTTACGTACCCCGGCCGAGGACTTCCTCATTCAACAACCGCAATAAGATCGCGTAGGATATCGCCTCATGTCGAAGGTTAACGGATTCTATCTTGACAATTACCTGTCAATTCATACCACTAGACTAAAATGCGAAAGGCCGTAACCCAACTTTTGAAAGACGGGTATTGTCCAGACGCAGTATTTAGCCCCTGATATAACCGGCATTCATAATTTCTCAAGTCAAAGGATTAATTTGCACAATTCGCAACGAATAACAAACTATTAATCCAAAGTCATGTAGTTTATTATTCTGGTCATATTCAGTGATTCGTTCAACTAACAATCACTCATATGTAAGTCAGTCGCATCCCTATGCTGTTATGGAACAAGGCTCACCATCCTTTATCATTAACATCTCTATGTTAAACAAAGGTAACTTACATATGATATAAACAAAGGTAACTTACATATGATAGCCCGTACTTAATTATTCTACTCCTGGTCGAATAATCTGAGGGCTATGAATCATTTTGAATGTTTATCATATTGAAAAAATATGTAAACGTATTCTAAACACTTTTAGAATATATTGCTTCTCTGAAAAACATTAAGGACACATTCGTATAATGGGAATGACGGAGAATATGAATGTCACAAACAAGTCAATATGTAAACAAACATATAGACAAAAATGCCATTAGGTACAAGTTAATGCCAAAATATTCCCAAAATAGGTCATCTAACTGTAACGCCCAGAACCCAACCCCACTCTATAGGTCAAGCTCGGACCTGTCACTCGGACAGAGTCTCCTCTGTACTGTGGACTAAACTGTTACATGCAAATAGCCACATATAATCTTTGATTCACAAACAACAACACATACAACCTTTCCTTCAAGATATTCATAGTCAAGCCAAGATCTCTAGGCCATCCGAGCCTTGGAGCAACAAAAACTTACTTACAACACACAAGCATGCAAGGCAATGCCAACTATAACTTTACGCAGTTGGATACAACTATAACCAAGTTCTACTATCAAGTTAGTAAACATCCAAGCATGCAAAAAGAGAAGTAATCTAGAATCCATTATTACATGTCATTTAACTTAATATCCAACATACAAGATCACAACTCCCAAGCATATATATACAAGACCCCAAGGTCTCAAAATACAACAACTAACAACAACTCTACGCAAACTGCACATATGATCAACCTTATCGCATAGGAATCCGATCTACTAGCATTTCTTATTCTTCCTCTACTGATACTAGCTGGGGATTTACCTCAGCTTCTCCTGAAACATGTTAAATGAGGAGTGAGCAACAATGTTGCCCAGTGAAGGAGGTGATGCAGCATACCGGGGCATGCAATATGATATGCAATCACAAAAAGCCATATTTATAACATAAAGCAACAAGACCAAATAGTCAAGTAATTAGCCACATTTTAAAAAAGATACGGTTCCACTTCAAGTCTTCAATCTTGATCCACGAGCCACGAACTTCACGCAAGTGCCGACAAACCCTTACTCCTCCAAGTTGGGGTACTCCGGATGTACCCCAATCATACGACCCTTTTCTCCTGAGGTAGGTCCATATGCCTAGCAGGTGAACCACGCCTCTGGGGTAGTGGAGTATACTCAGCGAAAAAGGGAATAGGCACCATGGTAGTCGAGAGAGCACGACAAACCCGACGCTGCCCTTGATGCTTCCATGTCCGAAAAAGGTTGCGCAACCCCAAAACCAAACCACAAGATCAAAAACAATGAATAACAAGTAAGAGGGTCGACAAAGTAGGCCGCCCTCGCATTTAATTACAATATAAGCCAACATATACACGAGATAACTTTATAGTCTCAACATAAGCAAACAACATAATTTTACCCACAATCTACTCAAATAGCTCAATTATACTTTAGATAATCACAATAGTATATGATAACACATCTACAAGCACTATATGCATCAAAATAGCCAAATACGACTTTTCCCATTTCTTTAGCCAAGCTTTTCTTCTCCTATGTGCATCAAAGTTACAAAACCACAACCTAATCATACTACATTCCTAATTAAGCCAAAAGACATCTATCAAGACCATGAAAACCCGTTTTAGAAGCAAAAGCCCGGGAAGGCCCCGAGCAGATTTTAACTACAACTACCATATCCGAATCCCAATTTTATGCAACGAAAGCACCAAAAGTGCTTCCATGCCCCAAGGATACCTAATCCAAAGTCCAAAAGTGCCCGGATTGCTTAACGTGAAAAAACCCCTTTTTAAAGTTAACTAATTTGCAATTTAGCTTAGTTTTGAGTGATTCAACTTCACGTGGCCTCCCATCTAGCTTCACTAGAGTCTAGAGCACCTAAAAGAAGCCTTAATTCATTACAATTAGCAAGTTTTCTCAAAACCCTAAGTTCAAGCACTATTCATCATCTCTTTTGTGACACTTAAGCTTTCAACCATGGAATCCTCTATCAAGCTTTAAAAGATAGCTCTATAGGCCCTAATGAACTCATAACAAGCATTCATAACAAGTATTATAGCTATAATTGACAATTCAAGAATTTCAACATATGTGCACAAACTTTAAATGCAATAATAATGCAACTCCCTCACTTGCTAGAGATCTAGGAGGCTTGTGAAGGCTTGGAGAAGCTTGGAACAAGATTTAGATTGCTAGCCAAGGATCAAACTACCAAGAATTGAAGAAAAATCTCCTTCCTTTGCATGCTCAAGGCCGACGGGTAGGGGGGCATTTTGAGAATTATTTGTTTTGTTTTGTTGAGTAAATGCATGTATGTGTTGTATAAGGTGTATTTGTATGAGTATGTTATGTTAAATGAAAGTCTGTTGCTACTAAATCCTAGTCAAACTAAGCTAAAACTCATTTAATTGCTTACTAGTTGAAATTAGTATTGTTACATACGTAATACTATTCAAATGATGTGGAAAACATTTTCCAAATGTATGCTCCCGAGCTCGAAAGTCCAAAATGACAAGTTCCCGATTCCTTTTATGTGTCATATGGCTTAGAAAAAATATTAAATCGAACTTTTAAGACAGTAATTTTTCTTATGAATAGTGCCTAATAGTAACACAATTAAAGAAGACAAGAAATGCACAAATAGTTTATGCAACAGTTGTTTCGAAATATGTGATGAAATCCCAGACGTCACACTAACTATATAGCATTAGGGCATATATCTAACAAAGTTAGGATGAAAATGCAACCCAGGATGATATCTGTTGGAAAACTAATTGTACTACTGCCAATTAAAGTTTCTCACATACTGTGCTTGTTCTACTGTGCCTTGCGCAAATGGATTACCAACCTGACATTCTACACTATAATGTGGACCACAACAAAACTCACACACCATTGCCGCCTAAAAAACATTAGCAGTTACTTGATTATTCTGCATCTATTTAGTCGGGTTGTCAATTTTTGCCGCCAAAGCGGTTATGGCATCAATCTCATGGATCCCAGCTGTCTTCTTGGTATGACTTTCTTGCTCAACCACTGCAGATTGTTCAAGACAATATCCTCAAGCAACGCATAAGCTTCATCTACTGTCTTGTTCATTAAAGCTCCTCCTGTTGATGAATCAGTCAAAGTTCTTGTTGAATTTACCAACCCATTGTAAAAATTCTGGACTTGCATCCACTTGGGTACTCCATGATTAGGACACTTCCTCAACAACACCTTATACATGTCCCATGTTTCACATAGAGTTTCTCATTCATGTTGCACGAAATTATTGATTTCTATGCACAGCTTCGCTGTCTTTCCAATTGGGAAAACTTTTGACAGAAACTTGTGCACCAAATCCTCCCAAGTAGTGATTGAATCCGAAGGCAGCGAGTTTAACTATTCCTTAGCTTGATCCCTCAAGGAAAAAGGAAACAAGCGAAGGCGCAGGTCTTCTTAAATGACTCCATTATACTTAACAGTTCCGTAGACTTCTAGAAAATTCACAATGTGCTGATTAGGATCTTCAGTGAGTAGTCCATGGAATGGGATATTTTGAATCAATTGTAGCGTCACTGTTTTCAACTCAAAATCATTCGCCTGAATCGCTGGCCTTCTAATCACAGGTTGAATTCCAATGGGTAGCAAAGCATAGTCTCACAGTGTTCTAGGCGGATTTTCCTGATTAACTGCTTGATTATTTCCTTTCTGTCCTACCATGATGTCAGCCATATTTCCTTTTAAATGATAGGTAGTTGTAGTAGCTCTTTTCTCATTTCTGTTCTTCCGACAAGTCCGTTCTATCTCAGGATTGAAAGACAACAACTTGCTACCTCCTAACTTTTGCATGCACCTAAAGGAATATGTTCCTGAAACGCAAGTAGCACAAGATAAGAAAAAAAAACAGACTAAAATAAAATCCAAAGTAAAATTAAAGCTATTTGGTATCGATATTAATAATTGACACAATCCCCGGCAATGGCGCCAAAAACTTGTTGTGTGATTTCTAATGCAAGTGCACGTATCACAACAGGTAATAAAATGATAAGTAAATATCGTTCCCACGATAACTGAGATTATTAACTACCGAAATTGATTTAGCTCTAACTTTATTCAGACAATCAAAATTTGAGAGATTGTAATTAAAAGCTAAAGGATTAATGAAACTAATAAACTACAACTAAACAATTACGAGTTCTAAGGCAAAGTTGATTCAATAATTAGAAAGTTCTAGGGGTTCCGATTTCATCAAGATTTATCCTACTCGAACCTGTTGATTAAATCCAATTGATGACTATTCTTTATGCTACCAGCAATTTCACTAAGGTAGATATTAATCTTTCTCAAGCATTAATAACCTATCCTAATAAGAAAGTTACCTACATATCTGTGATAACTGTGAACTTATGGAATGTATTAATCCCTAGAAATTTAAACGTTGTACTAGATCTCATAACTATCTCTAGCTTATGATAATTTAATGGTATTCCACACATGGTCTAATCTAGTTATCACTTCTCAGTCTCAAACCAAACCACAGAATAAGTAATTATTGGCCAGACAATCACAGGCATTAAGCATAATGTGAAATACTCAGCATAAAAATAGAATAATCCATTAATCAATTAAACCAACATAATTTGAGTGATCAAAATCTGGCTACATCGTAGCCCTAGAAAAATAATCTAGCAACTACATCGTATCCCTAGAAAAATAATCTAGCAACTCATTATAAATGTAAATAAAATCCAAAATCTATTGAAGTTCGTGATGAGAGAGAGAAAAAAAACTAGAAATCTCAAGAAAGTCGTGGTGAAATCTTGTCTCTGATTCATTCTTCCTCGCCAATCTTGCAATTTTCCTCGCGTTTTTTCCTCTCTAAAAGTTACTTTTTGCTCACAAAATAACTGCCAGCCAAAAAGCCTCCATTCTAATGTCTGTTGTCTTCTTTTTATCCTAGGTTTTCTTCTTTTCATGCCTATTAACCAAACTGTCCTTAATTTTCCAGCAACACTGCGCAGCTGCGCTACTTCTGATTTTTCTTCAATTTCTCCACAAGTTGCATGAAAGCTAATCCTTTGTTATTTCTTTTCAATCTTTGCCTCAAAACTTAGATTGTCTCTGGGAAATTCCCTACAATGCAAATCAATCACAAAACCAATCAAATTGCTCATAAATTACTCAAGAACTAACAAAATTTAAGTGAAAATGTGCTGAAATAATATAGCAATAATACACTCAACACAACACTTAAGCATTTTCCAATCTATGACTAGTCTCAAATATATATATGATTTATACAAGCACGATTAGTCATTATATAAGCACTTAATTAAGATTTAGTTATCATCAAAATATGAGATTAACACCCTTAGGCGAACAATATATATATATCACAAATACACATATATAAATTAATAAAACACACATACAACATACAAGCACACATGTTCTCACACACCAAGCTCATGCACACACAACCATACCCCCTACACCCTTACCCCTTAGTTGTATCCCCTTCTATCACCAACCCCCACAATCCCTCAACCTCGTGAGGTGTATGTATGTGTGTGTGTAGGCACTTGTGTGAGAACATAATGAACTAATAAAAAGATTGACACAGAAAATAAATACAAGAAATGATATGAAGAGACATACATAATATACATATATATATATATACATATATATATATATATACATATATATATATGTGTGTGTGTGTGTGTGTATATTATCTATATATATATATATATATATATATATATATATATATGTGTGTGTGTGTGTGTGTATAGGGGTGTGAAAGGGGTGGTAGGTGTATATTGATAGAGGTAAAGAAGGAAGAAGATAAAAATAAATTAGGGTCAAAATTAAAATGTTCTATAAGTTTAAAGGCTAAGTTGAATATTTTTATAAGTTTATAGACTGAATTGAATTTATTTATAAATTTTAGGGGCAAAATTGAATTTTTACGAAAATACTATAATATTTTTCTCATTTTATCATGTCTTATTGTTCATTTTCGTAAATTTAACACCATTTTTAATGTTAAGGATCAAATTGACCACTTTTTATAAACAATGAGTGATGGGCCATAAAATAATGTCATAACCAAAAATATAAAGCCCAAAAACTAAATTATACACTTGGGCCTAATGTTGAACTCATAACAGAATTGGGTCGTAGCCCGATAGATTACTGGGTTAATGATGTGTGAACGGTGTTGACTATTTCAAACATAATCCCAACCGAATTAGCCCACTTAAAGAATGCACCTAAGAGCTCAAATAATGAGGGATAACCCCCACATCCATCATAGGACAGTTTCACGTTCCCTCAACCGAATTTGGGATATTACCATTGCCTATAATAAGGCCATCACAGTGCCTTGGACAGGGTAAGCTAATAACGGTGACATACATTCATTTAACTTTTTAAAATCTTCTTAAAAGCATTCGTAGTCCTCATAACTGATGTAAGCATTAAAGGAAGACCCTAGACACCGCCTTGGGTTCTTTGTTTTGCAAGTATCCTGCTCAAATCTATCACTATTTGGTTCGGATAAGGAGGCCCAACTCAATATTGAGGCCCAGCACAAATTCGACCTTAACAGTTTGGCACTGTCTATGGGAAATGAATTGATCATCCCATTGAAAATTCAACATGGAAAACTGCATAAGCCAAACCACTAATGATATTAGACCCACTCAAGATGACCAGCCACCCCCAAGGGCAGAGAATCTAGTGCCATTGGCAGCTGTTCATCCAATACCACCTGTGGTTACCTCGGACCCACCTCTGGTGACCACCCCAGTAACAGCCACACCAGTAGTGCCTATACCACCAAATTTGGCTTCATCATCTCAGGTAGTGAACCTGCTTACTTTGATTCAAATGTTCTAAAGCCTATAAGGGCAAATGAACCAACTCTTGCAAACTCAGGGCATAGCTACACCAGCAGTCCTAGGAGCAATATTAGTTTATCCCCAATTGTTCACCCACTACCACAAAATCCACTTAGGCCAAGAGGCCGACCTCTTGCCTTCAAGCAGTCAAATGATGATACGAGTTTGATGGAACCAGCGGATGGACCTGAGAACACCAAGTTCTGATTGTTGGCTATGGGGTTCAAAGGACCAGAAGTTTCACAAGTCTGCCATAAGCATTATCGGTGAGGAAACTGGTTACTCTCAAAGAAAATCCAGAAAGAACCAATTCAAAAAGGGTGTAGGCACTTGACCTTGTCTACCTATGATGGTTCTACAGACTTTAAGGATCACCTGCAGATCTTCAACCATCACATGAACTTCTACAATGTGTCTAACCTGATCAAATGTAAGGGCTATCCAACTATATTGGTCGGCGCAGCTCAGAGATGGCTCTCGAAGCTACCAACAAGGTCAATAAGGAACTATGAACAATTGTCCAAAGAGTTCTTGGATCTTTTTACTAGTAGCAAATAACCTACTAAGCTCATAGCGTCGTTACTTAATATAAAACAGTAGAAAAGAAAGATACTCAAGGAGTTAACCCAGAGATTTAACTAGGCAGCACTTGATATCCCAGACATACAATAGTCAGTAGCCTAGTAGCCTTCATGCAAGAGCTGAAGTCGCAATTTTTCCAAGACTCGCTGACCCGCAAGGAACCTAAGACTCTTTTAGAGCTCATGGCCAGGGCAGAAAAATACATACACTTTGAGGAGGTTATGTTAGCCAAACAAAATGAGGAGAAAGAGTCAGGTAGAAACAACCCTGGGAAAGGAAAGGAAAGGAAAGGAAAAAGTAGCTGACAACAATCAAGAAGAAAACAAGAGAGTTCAGAAAGGGGAAATACAAAGAGTACGCCCTATTAAATGCCCTTAAAGCTAAGGCCTTGTACAAAATTCGTGGAAAAGAAGACCTAAAATGGCCCAAGAAGATGTCTAGTATCCTAGACAAATAGAGCAATGACAAGTATTGCAGATTCCATGATGATTATGGTCATGACACAGAGGAATGCAAGTAACTGAAGAATGAAATAGAATCCCTGGTCAAAAAAGAGATACTCACATATTACTGATTAGAGAACCGAGAGGTCGAAGGGAATAAAATCCCCAACATGATTAAGATCAGAGCCTGAGACAAGGACCTCTCAACAACAAGCATGCAGGGGTTGTAGAATCCACTACTGGAGGACCTACTCCAGGGGGAGATTCTAGAGCAGGAATGAAGTCTTATATGAGGTCTGGACGAGAAGAGCCTCTTACCATAAAACTTGAGAAAGAGGAAAAAATAGTCTTCACCTCAGAGGACCTAATAGGACTCATTGTTCTACACGATGACCCCTTACTAATTCGGGTAACCATTGCTAATTTTCTTGTGAACTGGATACTAGTTGACACATGTAGCTCGACAGATGTGTTGTTCCTGAATGCCTTCCTCAAACTTGGCATTGATTGTAACAACCTGAGACCCATGAGAGGTACTCTATCAGACCTTACATGAGAAGCTTTCTAGCCAGAAGGCATCATCAACCTACCAATGACACTAGGGGAAGATGAGAAGAAGCTCACAATTATGAGAGATTTTATCGTAAAGGATTGCAAATCTGCCTACAATGGGATTATGGGACGGGTAGCCTTAAACAAATTCTGAGCTGTGGCATCTCATTTCTATCAAAACCTGAGGCTCCCCATTTTAATTGGGATAACCACAGTCGGGGGAGACCCGCTACTTGCTTGAGAGTGCTATGCAGCTTCTTTGAAAAACCCAGGGTCTGTTGCACAACTGTCAAAGCTACCCAGAGAGGATGAGAAAGAAAAGAGGCCTACCCCAGCAAAAGAACTGATGAATGTAGACCTGACCCCCAATAAGAAGGTCAAAATTGAAAGCGAACTCCCTCTAGAGTACAAAAAATGTATAATCAAATTTCTCTCAAACAATATACATGTTTTTGCATGGTCTTTTACTAACATGATAAGAGTAAATTTAACCAAGCCATCTATCAATTGAACATGGACCAAGCCCATTTGGGAAGAAGTCAAAAAGCTACTCGAAACAGGGCACATTTGTGAAGTCGAATACACCGAATGGCTAGCCAATATTGTACTAGTGCCGAAACCCAATGGCAAGTAGTAGTTGTGTGTTGACCTGAACAAAACCTGCCCTAAATATTGCTAGCCTCTGTTGAAGATAAATCAGTTAGTGGATGCCACTTCAAGTTGCAAGTTCCTCACATTCATGGACGCATTCAAAAGGCACAACCAAATCAGAATGACTCATGAAGATAAAGAGAAAACAGCCTTCATAACCGACTTTGACACTTATTGTTATGAGGTGATGCCCTTCGGACAGGCTACTTGTCAGATAATGGTAAACAAGGTATTCGAGATTCAAATTAGCCACAATATAGAGGTTTACGTAGATGACATGCTCGTAAAGAGCAAAGTGCCCAGACACAAATTGCCAACCTAATAGAATCATTTTTCACTATGAAAAAATTCAGAATCAAGCTCAATCCAAAAAAGTGTGCCTTAGGGATAAGTGTTGGGAAATTCCTAGGTTTTATTGTGACCAACTGAGGTATCGAGGTCAACCCAGAGAAGATCCAAGCCTTATTGAAGATGATCCCACCAAGAAGCATCAATGAAATACAATCACAAGCTTAGAAGGTAGTGACATTAAGCAGACTCATGTCTACATCTACGGATAAATGTGTCCCATTCTTTAAAATGCTACGGAAATCAAAGGATTTCCAATGGACGAATGAGTGCCAGAAATAATTCTGAAAGCTTGAAAGAATACCTCACGTTACAACCATTATTGTGTCCTGAGCCATGAGACGTGTTGACTCTTTACGTAGCCAATTCGGCGGTGGTAGTAGCAGTCGCCCTGGTCGAAGATAAAGGAAAGAAATAGAGACTCGTATATTACGTCAGCAAGGTCTTGAGGGGAACTGAGTTAAGATACTCGACCATTGAGTGATTTGGTCTCGCACTGGTAACAACTTCACGGAAGTTAAAACATTACTTTGATGCTCACACAATCAAAGTAATAACCGACATGCCACTAAGACCTGATTTGAGAAATATAGAAACCCAAAATAATAAGGTAAATGAGATAAATATCACCATTATCTATTAGTAAAAATTAAATAACTTACCATTTATTAATACAATTTTTTTTCTTTATCTTCTCTGCCCATGGAGTGTTAATTAGTTGGAGTTGGCCCATACGAGATGAGGCAAACGACTGGCAGAAAAGAAATAAAAACATATGTGAAGCAGAAACTTTAATTGAGGAACAAGTCTAGTCATAGTAGACCCCATAATTAACAATTTGGATATCGAGTTCAAGAATTCTCGATCATTTTTATGTGGGCACTGACAACTTGTACAAATCGGAGAAAACAATGGTGGAACAACTATTGGCTAAAACCACACCGAAGTGTTTTCAATCAAAGGCTTAATGGCGCTCAAGTTAGTGATGGGATAAATGGTGCAAAAAATATGTAAGATAGATGAATATAAAAGAAGAGAATAAAGAAAAGAGTAAAGGTATGTCAGAATCAAAGAGAGAATGCCCATGAAGGGTGAAAGATAGATATTTAGTGAGTTAAGTTGGCGAACTTCAAGTCTAAAAAAATAAATAAAAGTTAGAGAACTTAGATAGAGAGCTAGAAATCATTTTATGTATTCCTTTATGTAGCAATTGGTACACTGAAATGGAGTTGGGAATGGAATAACATTCGCAACTCTTTTCGATTCATATGTTTGTTATGAAGGAATGAACTTGGAAATCCCATTCCTAAGATAATCCCATTCCCGTGTACATGAGATTAATTATTCCAAAGCAAACACATAGGATTAGTCTATTCCCATGTGTTAGGGAATAAACTTGACTACCATACCCCCATATAACATAACTTTTATACATAGTTTGTTTTACAATAATAATAATAATAATAATAATAATAATAATTATTATTATTATTATTATTATTATTATTATTATTATTATTATTATTATTATTATTATTATTGATAGGGGTAGATCTCGAGCCCCAGAAAGATTCGGCCAATGGAGCTGGGGTGGTCGCGCCAATATTCGGACCTGGGCTCACAAAAAGCTCTGGGCAGCATATGGAAAGGTCCAGCCCACGGAGCTGGGAACCTTACCAGCGTCCTGACCTGGGCTTGTAAGAGGTAGCCTCACCAGCGTCTTGACCTAGGCTCACAAAAGGTAGCCCCACCAGCATCCTAACCGAGGCTCACAATGGGTAGCCCCGTCAACGTCCTGACTTAGGCTCACAAGGGGTAGCCCTGTCAACGTCCTGACCTAGGCTCACGGGAAATACTAGGCAGTAGACAAATAACAAAAGAGTTTTGAGATAAGGATAAGTACACAATGATTTTGCTGGATTCCTGAAGATAAGGGATATGGATATTATCCCCTTGAGCCTAAAGATAAGGGATTTATCTTATCTCCTTTGATATTATCTCCTTAAGCCTAATATCGTGGGATTTATGTTTATCCTATCTTACAACTCCATATTTTAGCAACTATATATACAGGTAGACATTAAAAGTACAGGGATCTCATTCTAACGCTTACAAGCTCTCTCTTAATTGTTCATAAGCAACAATTTTACTCTCACGTAATATTTTAACGCCCTTAGCAATCTCTTGCTCCCATAACTGACTTGAGCATCGGAGGGGGGCCCCGGGTACTCCCCAGGGGTCCTTGTTTTGCAGGAAATAAGTTGATGGAGCCTCAAACAATAGATTCCAGCCCCCACAGTCCGTACAACACAGGCTGATGGGGCTCGTCCAACCCCGCCAAACAGGTTAGCCTAGGCTATCGAGTACCGACCAGGGACAAAAGGTCAGACCTTGGAGTTCTAGGACAACGAGACTTGATGTACAAATCTGATGTGGCCATCGCTGACATGGTAATGAGCAGGGACCTAGCAGGAAGGGGTAACCCCTAAGACAAGGATGATGAGTAGCCCAGATATACCAGCCCCGACCATTAAGCCCCATAAGGAATGAAAGACCGGAGTTGTAACCCTGGGTAAGGTCAGCCAACGGGCAGATAGCAGCCCCGCTAATAGTCTACCCCAGATTTACGAGGACTGCAAGGCTGACAGAGCATACAAAATATTATTTGGATAAGAAAACTCGTCCAGCCCCGAAAGGAGTTCGGGGCTGCCAATTTTTACCTTAACCGTTTGGCGCGGTCTGTGGGAACGAAAGATTATCCGACTAAGAAACCACATTTATGCAAGATAAGTAACGATAATACTTGCCCTGTGCTAGCTACCATCTATTGATTGTTTATTACATTAAGTTGATCACCTAGTTTGCTAAGCATTTACATGTTATACATTCATGTTAACTATATGCTTCATTAAAGTTCAATGATAAGGCACTGAAATTGTTTTTATCAATCGGCATATTCATGTTATGCGAGCTACTACCTAATTAAAGTGCATGATTCGCTCACAATTCTCAACCTTATTGTTTCGACAAAATATCTAATGATTTCCATATTACACAACGTGACTAGCCAAGTCCATGTTACTATTTTGTCATACCATAACATGTTTGTATCATAGCTTAAAAGAAGACACATATATGTGCATAATAATGTCCAGAACATCACTTACAACATGTTCATCATTATCCTTGCATTTTGATTCTAATATTTGATGTTATCTAGAAATAACATTAGTTTGACAGATACCTATCAGTATGTGTTCCTAGCAAAACACTTATGGTGTTCAATAGAATGCCAAGGTGAACTTGGCATCAGAAAACTTAGACACAAATTATATATCTCTTATGTTATGTGTCGAAGATGTTTGATAAAATGTCGATTTGCAATTTACATGAGAAAACTTGTACGAATGCATGCTTGTTATGTTGTACACTCAAGCTGTTTAAGTGCTTTAGGGAACAATATGTCTGAGCTAATTTATAATGCCTATAATTATGGTTCAACCTGCTGTGCATATATTTGACATGCATAGTGACAACCTAGCTGGTCATACTACTGCATTTTGAGGTAGTGTAAGAGGCAAAAAATTACACTATGAAGGAAGCCTGAGATATAACAAGGTTACGAATAAGATTTTTTTGTGCTGATTTGAGTAAAAAACTGCTACAATTGAGAAACAATTGGCTTGTTATTTATATATGGGCAGAAAGCCCTACGAGTTTAGGTTCTAACGCTTCAAACAGTTCACGAATTGGAGCTTCCTAAAGAAAGTTATGATTATTTTTGTAAAATGTGTCTGAGCTGTCTAGAAATGACGAACCTGAAGTTTCAGCAACATTTTGTTTCATTTTTTCCTTGTTTTAACTCTTATTTGGATTTACTTCGGTCAAGGCGAGCTAAAGATACATTTAAATATCTGGAAATTATGTTTAAAATGTTCAAGATGCATCTCCTAACACTTTTTCTCGATTGACTTATCATTAAAAAAGATAGCAAAAGAATTGCTCGTGTAATTGTCATTGTAATATCCAGATGTAAATCCAACAGTGATGAGATAATTTGTTGAGGCGTACGCCAACCCACAATGAGGTGATCAAATCAGCCCAAAATCAGCGGAGCTCCCCTCAACCCAGTGGAGTATCGGAGCTCTCCTAAAATTAGCGGAGCTCTTCTTACCTCAAAGGGTAGGAGCTCTCCTTAGCCCAAGATTATCGGAGCTCTCCCAAAATCAGCAGAGCTCTCCTCAGTCCAGCAGAGTATCGGAGCTCTCCTAAAATTAGCGGAGCTCTCCTCAACCTAACCAAGCATTGAAGCTCTCCGTACCTCAAAGGCAGGAGCTCTCTTCAGCCCAGTAAGGTATCGGAGCTCTTCTTACCTCAAAGGGCAGGAGCTCTCCTCAGTCCAGTAAGGTATCGGAGCTCTCCCAAAATCAGCAGAGCTCCCCTTAGCCCAGCTGAGCATCAGGGCTCTCCGTAAGGCAGGAGCTCTCCTCAACCCAGCAGAGTGATGGAGCTCTCCCAAGATCAGTATAACTTTCCTTAGCTAAAAAAGAATGAGCTCTCCTAAACTCAGTGGAGCTCTTCCAAGACCTGTAGAGCTTTCCTTAGCATGAAAAGTAGAAGCGCTCTTAAGCTCAGTGGAACTCTCCCAAGATTATCGGAGCTCTCCTTAGCTCAAAAAACAACAACTCTCCTAAACTCAGTAGAGTTTCCCAAACTTCAGTGGAGCTCATCTGGCATAAATAAATGGGTGACCAACTCAGTCCAGTCACAACAGAAGTCTCCCAAGCTCCTCCAGGCTATGAGAGTTGGCCTACGAGCCATAAGAGCTCAACACTATCAAGGGTTGCAGCACCCTGAAGGCTAAGACGAGAACCCTTCGGGGTCTCCAGCCACCACAGGAGACATTGCCCCCCAGGCAAAGACGAGAACCCTTTGGGGTCTCACCAGCCACCATATGGGACATTACTCCCCAGCTCAGGACGAGATCTTTCTAGGGCCTCCCTAGCCACTACATGGGACATTACTCCCTAGGCAAAGACGAGAACCCTTCGGGGTCTCATCAGCCACCATATGAGACATTATACCCAGGCCAAGACAATATCCCTTCGGGGTCGTACTAGCCATCACAGGGGATATCATTCCCCAGGCTAAGACAAGAACCCTTCGAGTTCTTACTACCATCGCCGGGGTCATTATTCCCCAAGCTTAGACAATAACCCTTCGGGGTCTTCCTAGCAACTATTTAAGTTATCATCCCTTAGGCTATACATTGAGGCTGACAAGGGACCAAACAATAGAGGGTATAGCCAAAAGCATCCAAACACCAGATGGAGCTCAGCATAGCCCATTTCGGTCACGATGCTCATTAAGCTCTTTGCTCCAAAAGTCAAACATAACCTGTAACAATTGAGCACCGAGTGGAGCTTGGTTTCAGCCCACTTAAGTTGCAACATTTGACAAGCACTACAACCCCGTAGGTCCTACCAGGAAGAAAAGACCTTCACTAAGGCTTAAAGCATCCTTAGCAAGTATGCAGGAAGCTAACTAAGGAATTCCTAAGCTAAATAACCGAGAGTCTATGCTCAAGTACCAGGTCCAAAATCAAAGGATCATCAGCATCCTCACTTAAGAACCTGCAAATTGTTGGTCCAAAATCAGGAAGGCCTATTTCACAAGCAAGATATCATATAATGGTCTGAAATGTTGAATAGCACCAACTTTCGAACTAGTCCCCGAGGTTGTAAGAGCTCAAGGCTGACTACCCCTAACTATCGAGTCAGCCCTCGAGGACATAAGAACTCAAGGCTACTTGAGTCAAAAAGACTTAGAGATGTTGGCATCAATTTAAAGGTCATCAAGAGAAATTAGGCCAAACGTGAGGCCCATAGAGATGTATCTTACCCAAAAGACCAGTAGACATGCCAAAATGCTCCTCAAGCCTCAAAATAAAAGAAGGCTGAACTTTAGCACATTCTCGAAGATGGGGGATGAGAAAATCTAGAATTACATAAAATACCTCAGCCAATCCGGTCTGGGGGCAATTGAGATCTAAATAAAGAGATTAGAGAAAAAGTCGAAGCCCTAAAAGGAGCCGAACCAAGGCACAAAGGCCTTTCGCCAAAAAGGTGGATTCTGTAACAAAAATATAATGAGCTCGAGGTCATAAAAAGGGCCCCCTATAAGTCCCTAGACCTCGGAAAATCTCACTTAAGGCCGAAGAAGGGCTCCACACAAATCCCTAGGCCTCAATAAAGCTAGCAAGAAGGTTGGAACAGACCTTTAAATTCCCTAAGACCTTAAGAAGAACTTAGAAAGAGATCGAGGAAAAGCCTCCATGAGACACCTAAACTTCTCTAAGCTCAAAAGGAACTGAAATAAAGTCGACACAAGGTTAACTGAAGCGAGCTGAGTTGGAACCCAACTCGCAATAGATCAAGGCTAAGCCCAATAACCAAGCCAATCCATTCATGGCCAAGGCCAAATCCTGACATATCTTGAGGGCTAAGAAGTGCATGTCAGGATCCAAGAAAGGCCAAAATGAGCCTAGGCCAAGGGTCAGAGAAGGGACCCCAAAAGCCCCTTAGACCTTCGAAATCAAAGGTAAGTTCGGAAAATACCATCGAAAGGGCTCCCACAAGTCTCAAACGCAAATAAAACTTAGCTAAAGATAGAGCCCGGTGGTGAGCTCCGAAAGAGCCAGGGCTGAACGGCCAAAGTCAAGTTAAGTAGGACAAAGTGTTTAACGCTCCCCTCTCATCAAGAAAGACCAACTCAAAAGAGTTTCAAATAGCTCAAGTATGAGTGGAACCTAAGGAAAGCTCAGGAAAGTCGACCCCAAATTCAAGCACAAGACAAGCCCAAGAGCCATGTCAAACATAAGAAGAGCCAAGAGAGAAGTTGAAGTGCCATTCTCAGGTCGAATATATGCCAAAGGCCAGAAAGCCAGGGCTGAGCCTAAAATGGCAAAGTTGACTGCCCTTAGCTAAAAAAGAAATTACATATCGAATGTCATTTCAATCCAAACACTCAAGCATTGCAAGAGTAATAAAATACCAGAGGTGGGACCGTAAAAGCCCAAGATAAACATGGGATGAGGGCTAAATCAAGCTTAAAAGTTAGCCCTAACATCATGTGCTTGTACTTACAAGCTCGCAATGCGCGCTCCCATTGAAGAGTTCTGCGCCTCGAATTGTTCCATTGGTCGACTTCTCTTCTCGATCTCACAATGCCTCTACATCCAACCTTACTAGCCACAACAAGCTATCCAACCTCTCTAAAGAAGACTGGGGGGCATACCAAGGCTCTACCAAAATATCAGTAGGAGCAACATCAAAATTGAATTCACTGATATGAGGGTCTAAGGGCTCACCGGCCAAACCACAAAAATAAAGCCATTAGATGAATTCAAAAATAAGGTCATTAGCTCGAGTCATGCAGAAACCATGTCATGAAGGAGATCTTTTTGACGACGTGAAGTAGGGGGCATGAATCTCAAGGCATGTAGACCATATGAGATGATGATATATCTAGTTTACAAATTGGTGATTACAATAGCTAAACTGACGGGGGAATAAATGAGCTCCACCCACATGATAATCCTCTGACCTTCTGCAGAGCTCAAGAGATTGGAGGGGCAATTGATAGGGGTAGATCTCGAGCCCCAGAAAGATCCGGCCTATGGAGTTGGGGTAGCCGAGCCAATGTTAGGACCTGGGCTCACAAGGAGCTCTAGGTAGTAGATGGAAAGATCCAGCCTACGGAGCTGGGAACCCTACCAGCGTCCTGACTTGGGCTTACAAGAGGTAGCCCCACCAACGTCCTGGCCTGGGCTCACAAGAGGTAGCCCCACCAGTGTCCTGACCTGGGCTCACAAAGGGTAACCCCGTCAACGTCATGACATGGTCTCACAAGGGGTAGCCCCATCAACGTCCTGACTTGGGCTCACGGGAAATGCTAGGCAGTAGACGAATAACAAGGGAATTTTGAGATAAGGATAAGTACGCAATGATTTTTCTGGATTCCTGAAGATAACGGATATGGATATTATCCCTTTGAGCCTAAAGATAAGGAATTTGTCTTATCTCCTTTGATATTTTCTCCTTAAGCCTAATATCGTGGGATTTATGTTTATCCTATCTTACAACTCCATATTTTAGCAACTATATATACAGGTAGACATAAAAAGTACAGGTTTCTTGTTCAAACGCTTACAAGTTCTCTCTTAATTGCTCCTAAACAACCACTTTGCTCTCATGCAATACTTTAATGCTATTAAACAATCTCTTGCTCCCATAACTGACTTGAGCGTCGGAGGGGCCCCCCGAGTACCCTCTAGGGGTCCTTGTTTTGCAGGAAATAAGCTGGTGGAGCCTCAAATAGTAGATTCCAGCTCCTACAGTTCATACAGCCCAGGCTGACGGGGCTCGGCCAGCCCCGCCAAACAGGTTAGCCTAGGCCATCGAGCATCGACCAGAGTTCCAGGACAACGGGACTTGATGCACAAATCTAATGCGGCCCTCGCTGACATGGTAATGAGTAGGGACCTAACAAGAGGGGGTAACCCCTAAGACAAGGATGAGGAGCAGCCCAGACATACCAGCCCCGACCATTAAGCCCCATAAGGAATGAAAAACGAGAGCTGTAGCGCTGGGTAAGGTCAGCCCACGGGTTGATAACAATCCCGCTAATAGTCTGCCCCGGATTTACGAGGACTGCACGGTGGACAAAGCATACAAAATATTATTCGGATAAGGGAACTCGTCCAGGGGCTGCCAATTTTTACCTTAAAAATTATAATTAAAAAAATATAATAATTATTATTATAGTAATAATAAAAAATTAAAATAAAAGTAATAATAATAATAATGACGATAATAAATAATAAAATAATAATAGTGATTAAAATAATAATAATAATAATAATAATAATAATAAATATTATTATTATTATTATAATAAGAATCAAGTAAAATAATAATGATAAAAATAAAAATAAAAGTAATAATAATACCAATATAATAATGATGATAATAATAATAATAATAATAATAATAATAATTGTTGTTGTTGTTGTTGTTGTTATTGTTATATTATTTTTATTTTGTTTTTATTATTATTATCATTATTATTATTATTTATTGTTGTTGTTGTTATTATTATTAATATTTATTATGTTTATGTTGTTTATGGTTATGTTAATGTTTATTCTTGTTTTTAATACTATAATAAAAAAAGGACAATCTTGTCATACTATACAAGTCATTCTCGTTAGTACTCTTCATTCCTAGAGCATACCAAGCATGTCATTCTCATTTCCAATTTCATTCCATTCATGTCCAAATCCATTCCGGTGTACCAATCTCTACCTTAGGAGGATTTGGATCTTCTCATAACTAGAAGTTTGTCTAACATTGTAACATTGTATCTTAGTCATTTATTCACTCAACAAAATCATTTTCCCTCCAATGTTCATAATTTGAAATTCCAATGAATGGTTATGATATAATGTTAAAAGGTTGGAATAACTTCTAGTTAGGAGAGATCCTAATCCCCCTTAGGAATAGGGCTTTTTATAGGCCAACTAGGATCCATCCAAATCATTTGATGGTTTTGTCACTATGAAAGGACATTTCAAAAAAGGCCTAATGTTGAATAATGAAGGTCTCGACATTATGTTTTGGTTGGCAGAATTGAGGACGGCTTGAAGCATTTCTCAAGTTCCAGGGTGTAACTCCCATTCAGAGAAAAAAAGTGGTGCTCCTTACCGTCATCACCTTTTTCTCTCAACCATCAAAGTTTTCTTGTGCTAGCTCAGTAATTGCTCTTCTCGTGCCCCAGCCTTTGGCCGGTAGCACCACCCTTCTTCCTACCCCCTCGTTGCCTACACATATATCGCGTGTTTTTCTCGTCTTGGTTTGCCTTTATTTTTTAATTTTTTTGTTTTTGTCATATTTTTTGTTGTTATCTTTTTGTGTTCATCTTTTTTGGTTGTTGTTCTTGGTGTCAATAAGCTCCGATGTTATGAATTGGGGCCTTTTTTGGATGTATCAATGGCTGCTCGTGGTTCCCCTTCTGGCGATAGCGACTGTGAATTTCTCATCTTTCATGATCACCATTTTTGGTGGTGTTCTTGGAGGCTTTCTAGTAGACCATGTCTCCACTATCTTCTCACTCGAGCTCTATTGCTTTTGTTACGACTATTGGAGTCTTCGGTGTTGTATCGCTTCCGGCAGGGTGTCGTGACCCGTATATCACGTTTCATCTTTACTCGTAGTTGATGGCCTTTTTATGACGTTCTTGGTGACTTTGTGGATTTAGGTTGCGGTTGTTTTAGGCATCAAACCTGTCTCCGTTGCCCGCTAATGTTATCACTGGCACTTTCGTCGCCTGATCCGGCATTCCTTTTGCCTTCTAGGGCTAGGGTATGTGTAGTTGGGCTTTGGATTATAGGATCCACCCATGATGTTTGGTTTCAGTTTGTTTTGTTTAGGCTTGGTTGTGAACCTATGTACTCATGTGTATTTTCTTTTTTGGACTGTAGTATGTTGGCACATTTCTTGTATCTTTTGTTATTGTTTAGTACAAGTGTCTTCTCGACAAAAAAAAAAAAAAAAAGTTTCAACATTATTTACATCTTATGCTATGGGAATTTACTGATCGAATACAATAAGCGGCGGAAGTCTCATTTCATCGGCTCAGTCATGATGGGTTCAGATCATGTCCACATTGGTTGGCACATACGACTTTGTTGCTTTAAAGGGTGCATTAGTTCGGTGCCAACCAACGAAAGAACATGTCCTAGAAATATGTGTTTCCTTAGGCTATCCTCAATGAAGACTCTAAAAGGTAATTTGAGTCTCTAACTCCCAAATTTGGGTCTCTAAAAGGTAATAATTGGGATTTTTAGAGATCCCATAGAACAGAAAGCAACACCAATGGGGTTTGTAAAATCCAAATATACATGGGATCCATCAATTTTGCCATCATAAATGATTTTTTAAGCAAAAATAGAGCTTGTCTCCATTTTTTTCAACAAATTTATTGAAAAAAATGGAAACCGACTCTATTTTTGTTTGAAAAATCGTGAATAATATCAAATTTGAGAGAAAAATGTAGATTTGACATTTATAAATCCCTATTAATATTACTTTTTTATCTTTAAAAACCTCAATAATTATCTTTTAAACCCTCCATTAAAATATCATTTCCCTTTGGTCGTCTTATTTAACGAACCAACACTTCTCGTCCCTATTCTCGTTAACTCGCTGACGAATTTCCATTGCATAATGATGTGCCTATTTTCTTACGTGGGACCTCTAGGCCTATTTGGTCTCTTGTTCTTTATATATATTAGGGTGAACTGCACCAGACCCCCCTGTGGTCAGACATAAGTGCACAGACCCCCCTGTAGTTTCAAAACTGCACCAGACCCCCTTATGGTCCGACTCTTAGTGTACACCGTCCTCCTCAGTCAAATTTTTCGACACTTTTGATGGCATGTGTAGCACACTCGCGCTTATTGCAACTTGGATTCGTTTTTAATAATTTTGTCAATAAAATAAATATGTTTATTGACCAAAATACCATTTTTCACAAAAATAAAAAAATAAAAAAAACTACCTCCTTCTTCTTATTCTTCCCCTCCTCCGCCTTCCCCCACCCCACCACCACTAAACCCCACCACAACCACCCTCACCTACCACTATAAACCCTAACTCTAACAGCTTTTATCATTAGCTTGGTACCGCCATTGTTGCCGTTGTGAGCTTTCAGACATTAAACATATGTATATACATATTATGGAAGAAGAAACCTTAAAGCACTAAGGCTATCTTGTCTATTACTGTATCCAAGTGTATCATATATACAACTGAGTACAATTAGATAAAGCATTTGAATTACTCCCGTATCTGCACAAAATATGGAGTTACAACAATATTGAGATTAGCTTGTATTTGAAGATGATTGAGGAAGAGTTTTTGTCAGGTGGGATTATTCCCTAATACATATACATATATATATATATATATATATATATATATATACATATACACAGATCTCACACGAAAACATACATATATATACAATTGAAATCATTGGTATATATAAATCATATAACCGAAATCCAATTGTTAATTTGAAGTTGTAGTGGAGATTGGTGATGGTGACGAAAGTTGCTTTTATGGTGGCGGTGTGATGGTGGTGGTAGTGGTGACTGAAGGTGGAGATGGTGACGGAGAGGATGGTGGTGGTGTAGTTGACTGTTGGTGGCCGGAGGTGGAGATAGTGGCAGAGATGATGGTGGTGGTGAGTTGCTATTTCCATTTTTTTTTTCAATCACTACTATTATTTTATTGTCAAATACGTTAAAAATCAATAAAAATCACATTTTGCGCGAGTGAGTTGCACATGCCATCAAAAGTGACAAAAATTTTGACGGAGCGGGACGGTGTGCACCAAGAGTCAGACCATAGGGGGGTCTGGTGCAGTTTTGAGACCACAAGGAAGTCGTGTGCACTTATGTCTGACCACAGGGGGATCTGGTGTAGTTTTGAAACCACAGGAGAATCGTGTGCACTTATATCTGACCATAAAGAGGTCTGGTACAGTTCACCCTATATATTATTATTGTCCTATCAATCTTTGGCCCTGTCTTATTTTCCAATACAATAACTAAATATGTTTAGAATCAAACTTGCTATAAGAAAAAGGTATGGTGACAGCCTTGTAAAAGGGAAACTATGAAGTGAATGAGTAATCGATGAGATCTTAGCAAATAGCAAGTACCATGTTTATTCCTAGTAAAAAAAAAGTACCGTGTTTATTGTAATGAGTTTGTTTGACTAACATTATTGATTTTTTCAAATGAAGGGACAAACTTCGATATGCCTAACCAGGGGCGAATTCAAAAAATTAATATTGGAGTGTTGAAATTTAATTAAGAAAATTTGATTATGTATTTTTTAGAAAAAATAATGATAATTGACGAGGGTAACCGAGCTGGGGTGATTTACCCGTGCCGAGCTGAAACGGGCTAATCTGAGCCGAGCCCAGCGCATTCAGCTAAATGCCCAATCGGGATGCTGACCCGACCCCGAAAAATCCAGACCTCAGTGCCAGCTGCTCCGATGGAACATAAAGTACTGATGGGACATAAAGCAGCACTGCATTAAATGCTGTCAGACCCGAATTTAGTATAAATAGAGCTCCACCCTCTTCACTTTGGAGGTAACTCGTCATTAAATGCTCTCAGCTACCTTGTCAGCTCGGACATACTAATCATTCGTGCGCCTGAGGAGAAAATTCGGGTCATCACCCCGCATTTTCCTTCTTTTTTCTGTGCAGATAAAGTAGCCGACCTGAAAAGTTCAACTCGGAGGCCAACCTGAAACGTTCAGCTCGGCAAGTGTAGCCGAACAGTTCAACTGCGAGAATCCGACCTCGACAGTTTGGCGCCGTCTGTGGGAACCTGTTCTTTCCCTCACTTTCCTTCACCACTCACTGAGAAACCATTATAGTACAAACGAGAAGCCATAGTGCACCGGTAGAGGAATCGCTTAACCCGGATGGGGACCTCGAAACCACGCAGGTGCCTAGCCAAAACCCAAACCCGGCCGACGTTGGGACGAGCCAACGTATACACTTAGCCACTCAAACCAACCCCGCGGTAGAAGGAGAACTCAACTCCAACCTGTCACCAGAGATAAAAATGATGCTGAGGATGTTTGAGGAGCTCAAAGAACAGGTAGCCCGGCTAGTTGAGGGCTCCTCGGCTCGGCAAGAAGCTACGCCGCGGCCCTTGCGTCTACAGTTCCGCATCCCAGACCCCAGGCCGAGGCCGATGCAGGACCATGAGGGCTTCCTAGAGCTGGTGGCGAGACCCGGTGAGGCGAGAGGTCCAAAGGTGGTTCAAGCTGACCCCGAGCAGGCTAAAACCGTGGCCGCCATAGCCAAGGTTATCAACCAGCTCGACGTAAGCCCCCTCTCACCCGAGGTACTAGCCACACCACTGCCCACCGGCAACCGGATGCCCAACCTGGCCATCTACAATGGAAATGGAGACCCAGCCAGTCACTTGCTCAACTTCGATCACCACATGACCCTGCATGACATGTCCGACCTCATGAAGACGAAAACATTCTAACCACCTTGGTTGGCAATTCCTTGGATTAGTTCCAGAAGCTTCATCCAGGTTCAATTGCAAGTTTTCATCAACTGGCTGAGGCTTTCTTCTCCCACTTTGCGGGGAGCCGACGCGCCACCCGCCATTCTTCTACACTGCTGCTGGTAAAACAACATAGAGGGGAAAGTCTGAGGGCTTACACAACCAGATTCAATGAAGAGTCCCTTCAAATTCCCAACTTTGAGGAGTCCATCGTGTTGATGGCCTACCAGAGTGGGCTCAGGTCGGGTCCCCTTACATCTTCATTGGCAATCGACCCCGTGGATACTGTGTCCGAACTGATGGTGCGAGCAGAAGGGTACATACACTCAGAAGAAATCCATCAAGCAAAGAGGGACGATGACAAGGAGAAGGAAGTTGGCAGGAAGGGAGAAACCTCCCGAGCCCAACTTGGGGGCAAAGTCCAAAACGACCAAGGCAAGCAGCCCTAACAGCCAAAGCCGAACCCCCGGTTCACTATGTTCACTCCCCTCAACACCACAAGGGAGTAGATCCTGATGGAGATCCAGCACCAGAACCACCTGCCTCTAGCTCCGAGGATGAAAGGCCGACCCGAGAAGCGCAATAGAACCAAGTATTGCCACTATCACATGGACTACGGCCACACCACCGAAGAGTGCAAAGATTTGAAATAGGAGATCGAGACACTGATAGCCCGAGGCCATCTCCGAAGGTACATAAACCCGCAACTGACCCGAAATCATGATCAAAGAGATAGAGAGAGGAGTCCACCCAGGCGCCAGGCTGGGGGCGGACGTTTGGCTGTGATTGAAACTATTGCAGATGGACTGGCTTCGGGAAGGGAGACCTTGGCAGGCAGGAAGGGTTATGTTCGGGCTAGAAGGGAGTATAGACTGGTGCGGGATCCAGCCCCGAGGGCGGAGGAGCTCACATTTTCCTCAGAAGACTTGGAGGGGGTAATAGTACCCCATGATGACCCACTGGTGATCAGCGCTGAAATAGCCAACTTCACCGTAAAGAGACTGATGGTGGACACGGGGAGTTCGGCATAAGTTTTATTCCTCAGCGCTTTTGAGCAAATGGGGTTGGACAGGAGCCGACTTAGGCCATTGAGGGGGACTTTAGTTGGTTTCACTGGGCAAGCACACCGAGCTGAAGGGGTTATTAACCTTCCGTTGAAGCTGGAGGATGGAGATAAGCGGGCTTCAATGCAAGCCAACTTCATTGTGATGGATTGTAACTCCACCTACAATGGAATTCTAGGTCGAGTGGTGCTCAACCATTTCAGGGCCGTCCCATCCACCTACCATCAGGCCCTAAAATTCCCGACCCTGGCCGGCACGGCCACCATTCGTGGAGCCCAGCTCTCAGCTCGGGAATGTTATGAAAACTCACTCCGACCCAAATATCAGGTCGACTGGGGACCCGATCTGCCCGAAGAAAAGAGAGGAAGCCCAGCCGAATACCTTCAGGAGGTGGAGCTCTCTGATGAAACCAAGAGAGCAAAGATTGGGAGCGAACTCTCTACCAACCTCAAGAAAGGTATAAGCCAATTTCTTTTAAAGAATGAACACATATTTGCCTGGTCTGCCTCTGACATGACAGGTATTGACCCGGATGTAATTGAGCACCACCTGAATGTTGACCCAAATCACTATCCGGTAAAGCAAAAACACAGGCACTTCCATTATGATAAGCAACAAATCATAGCAGAAGAGGTGGACAAGTTAGTGGACGCCGGCCACATAAAGGAAATACAGTACCCAACCTGGTTGTCCAATGTGGTGCTGGTGACTAAGTCCTCAGGTGGATGGAGACTGTGTATTGATTTCACCGACCTCAACAAAGCCTGCCCTAAGGACTGCTTCCCTCTACCTCGGATTGATCAAATGGTGGATGCCACCTCCGGGTTCGAGCTACTCTCCTTTATGGATGCCTTCAAAGGCTACAACCAAATCAAGATGGCTCCCGGAGACAAAGAGAAGACTGCCTTCACCACCGATAAAGGACTCTACCACTATGAGATCATGCCTCTCGGCCTCAAAAATGCTGGAGCTACCTACACTCGGATGGTGAACAAGGTCTTCAAAAATCAGATTGGCCGGAATATGGAAATCTACGTAGATGACATGCTGGTTAAGAGCAGGAGGGCGGAGGATCATGTAGCCGACCTGGCTGAAGCCTTCGCCGTAATAGAACACTTTGGGATAAAGCTAAACCCAGAAAAGTGCGCATTCGGCGTCAAGGCAGGCAAATTCCTGGGCTTCATGGTCATAGCCCGCGGAATAGAAGCCAACCCGGAGAAGGTCCAGGCGATACTTGACCTGGCACCGCCGACCTGCGTGAAGGACGTCCAGGTGTTAGCAGGCAAGGTCGCAGCGCTGAGCAGATTCATGTCCAAGTCGGCTGACAAGTGTGCTCCTCTGTTCAAAATATTAAGGAATCCTAAGAACTTTGAATGGACTGCGGAATGCCAGAATGCCTTCCAAGAGCTTAAAAGGTATCTAACTTCGCCCCTCCTACTATCCCGACCTGAGGTAGGAGAGGTACTGGTACTATACCTAGCATGCTCGGGGACAGCAGTCGCAACAGCACTAGTCCGAGAAGAAGGAAAGGAACAGAAGCCGGTCGATTATGTCAGCAAAACCTTGCAAGGGGCTGAGGTGAGGTATTCCCCATTGGAAAAACTTGCCCTCTCGCTCATCACGGCGGCAAAGAAGCTGAAGCCATACTTTGATGCCCACCCGATTAAGGTCATGACTGATGCCCCACTCAAGTCCATCATGCACAAGCCAGAGGTGTCGGGTAGACTACTGAAATTGGTAGTTGAGCTGAGTCAATTTGACATCACCTACCAGGCCAAAACGGCCATCAAAGCCCAATCAATCGCGGATTTTATGGTGGAGTGCATTGGCAGAGCTGAGCATGACCCGGAAGAAGTGTGGAAGGTCCATGTAGATGGGGCATCAGGGAAATCTGGTAGCGAAGCTGGGGTGGTCATCCTCGACTCGACCCGGCATAAGCACCAATACTCCCTCAGGTTCACCTTCCCGGCGTCCAACAATGAAGCGGAGTACGAAGCAGTGATTGCAGGGTTAAAGATTGCAGCTCAGCTCGGCGCGCAGACAGTTGACCTAAGCACCGACTCTCAACTGGTTTCTAGTCAGATATCGGGAGAATTCGAAACCAAGGACAGTAACATGTTAGCCTACCTCAACAAAGTCAAGAATTTGACCTCAAGGCTCAAAAGGTTCATCATACAGCAAATTCCGAGGGAGGAGAATACCAAGGTTGATGCTCTGTCCAGGTTGGCTTTGGGCGAGAGCCGACTTGCCCTGGTCCATGTCGAAGAAGTATCCGAACCCAGTATTCGGTTAGAGGTGCAAGCCGTGGCCGAGCTCAATCTAAACCCAGATTGGACCAAACCAATCGTGGACTACTTGGAGGGGGGTATTACCCCAGAGGATGAAAAAGCAGCTCGGAAACTCATGAAACAGGCATCAAGGTTTGTCAAAATTGTCGGGCAACTCTATAAGAGAGCCTACACTTGGCCTCTCTTGAAATGTGTTGGACCCGAGGAGGGAAACTATGTACTCCGGGAGATTCATGAAGGGGTATATGGAAACCACTTGGGAGGCAAAGCTCTGGCTCGGAAGGCGTTGAGGCAAGGCTATTTCTGGCCAACCTTAGAGCAAGATGCCAAAGAGTATGTAAAAAAGTGTGACACCTGCCAGAGGTTCGCCAATATACAAAGGAAACCTGCTGTAGACCTCACAGTGATGATAAGCCCATGGTCATTCTATCAATGGGGTCTAGACATCATCGGCCCATTGCCGACCGGTGTCGGCCAAAAGAAGCACGCCTTCGTAGCTGTAGACTACTTCACCAAATGGCCCGAGGCTGAAGGTGTTGCTAGAATAACGGAAAAGGTAGCTTGGGATTTCGTATGGAAAAACATCATTCGCCGATTTGGGGTGCCAAAGGTCATCATTACTGACCACGGCAAGCAATTCGACAGTGCATACTTTCGAGGCAAATGTACTGAGATTGGGATCAACCTTAGATTCTCGTCTATTGCTCACCCTCAAAGTAATGGCCAAGTTGAAAGGCCTAACTAAATCATTTTGCAAGGCCTAAAAACCAAGCTAGAGGAAGCAGAGGGCCAGTGGGCATCGATTCTTCTCGAGGTGTTGTGGGCTCAGCGGACCACCACCAGCTCGGCAACAGGAGAATCGCCCTTCGAGCTGACCTTCGGTACTCAAACAGTATTGCCAGTGAAGATCGGGTCCCCGACCAGTAGAACCCTCCATCATGTTCCAGAAATAAACAGAGCACGGATCCGTGAAGAGCTTGACCTCGCCGAAGAACTCCGAGTTAAAGCTCAGATTAGAATGCTGGCCAGCAAAGCTGTCATGAAAAGAGCCTTTGCCAAACAGGTTAAGCCTAAACCTATTAAGGTTGGTGACCTCGTGCTCAGAAAGGCCATCTTTTTGCCACGCTCGGGTAACAAGCTATTCCCGACCTGGGAAGGACCGTACGAAGTCTTGAAAAAAGTCCGACCTGGGACCTTCTACCTCCGTGACAAGAACGAGAAACTATTGAAGAACGCATGGCACTCAAAACACCTAAAGTGGTATTTTTTCTGAATGGCCCCGAGCCGAAAAATTTTGTAACGGCCCCTAGCCGAAACCTCTTGTAACGGCCCCGAGCTGAAATTTTTTGTTAAGGCCCCGGGCCAAGAAATTTCTTGTAATTGGCCCCTGAGCCCAAGTACTTCGTGTACAAATTCAATACAATGCATTTTTGTAAATTAGTGCAATGCCCGACCTGAGGACAAACCAAAAGGAGCGTAATACCCGACCCGGGCCCAAGTGCTACAGCTACACAGCTACTTCCAACTCGGATTAACGCGGTGGCCACGCTTAATCACGAGCTAACGGTCAAGTAACTCAGCTCGGACTATGTTCTAGCTCGGGTATAATCAATAACAAATTGATATTCTACCAGTTCGGATTAAGGTCCAACTCGGTGTCATCCGGCTTCAGGTCGGTATATTAGTTTGGGTCTAAACTCGAACTCAATATTCGTCAACATTAGTTTGACCAATTTTAAATCGGACTGACGAGTCCAGGTTGGCGACGAATATGAAGTTGCCCGTTTAACCAGCTCGGATTAGGATGATAATTCATTAATCGCATCCAGCTCGGTTCTTTTTACTTAAGTTCAAGTGGTCCACTATATTGTTCGACCTCGCTTACTTGGAAAAAGTTTTGCAAAAAAAGAAAAAGTGCACAAGTACTAACTCCAATAAAACGCAAAAAAAATTCATTTCATTCAATTGAAACATAATTACAAAAAGCCCAACTCGGGCAAATTTACAAAATCTACTTCGGCGCAGCGGCAGAGGTGGTGGCTTCAGCTTCATCTCCGACCTGGTCCATCCCCTTCTGAACGAACTCAGACACCTCCTTGGCCCGAGGTCAGGTTGGATGGAAGTTCGGGAATCTCCCAGAACTCAGGCGGCGGAACCTCCAAGATCTCGATGTAGTCGTTCTTGGTGGCTGGAAAAAAGGTCTTCGCTCTCTCCCGAGCTGCGACCTGGCCCCGGAAATAGAATTCCATCTCGGCGTATTTTGCCATGGCTCCGCCTTTTGTGGCCAGCCAATCCACCGCCGCATCGCTGGACTTGAAGGCCTCCACTGCCTTCTCTCCCTTGACGCCGACCCGGTCCACCAGCTCTTGGAACTTCGCCTCTGCCTCACACTTCTCTCGCTTATAGCGCTCGATGTCCTTGGCCGCGGCTTCGCGTCGGGCCTTTTCCATGTCAAGATTTTTCTTCAGGCGGTCGATCTCCGTCGTGTCCGCCTTCTGCCTCTAAGCAGCCTCTTCCCTCACGGTCTCCAGCTCTGCTCGGGCATCTACGTATCGTTGCTCGAGCTCGACACAGTGAGTTTGGGCCTTGGCCAGGAAGCTGGGAGCCGAGAGAATGTGGGACTCGGCCTGCTTAGTAGAAAACAAAGCGATCAACTGAGCTAAACAAAAACCAACATTACCAGAAGTTGGATAAAGACTCACCGTGACGATGGTCGTCCTCAAGTCGAGCGAGAGCTGCTTTGCTGGAACCGTCGCCAGCTTGAGGTCACGGTCCACCTTGGATGCCTCCATGAAGTCTTTGCTTGGAGGGCTCACCTCCGTGGCCTTACCCTTCCCGGAGTGTTCGGCCCGAGGCCATTTTCTGCTCTCCGGTCGGGATGAAGAACGCTCCGGAATCGCCACACCCGAGCCCGACTTCTTGGGCAAAAGGGACCCCGAAGCCCCTTTTGAGGAGACCTCGGAACCGACCTCCCGCGCTTGGCCGTTGCCTCTGTCCTTGAGCGGCAACTCCCAAGCCGAACCGAGCTGACGCCTTGCCGTTGGCCTTGCTCTTCCTCCGCACCTGGGCGTACGCGAGCTTCCTCATGTCTGCCACATCTGCAAAAGGTAGAGGAAAGAAGTGAAAACGAGTCGAAGGCCAACCTAAAAAAAAAAAAAAAACTAGCAGACTGAATAATGGGGAGGTCGGGCGCCAATCCTGCAAACTGACCCTCTTCGGAGCTAGATCTCGCATCCCCATCAGGCTCGGGAAGCAGGTGGGGATGGTCCCTCGAGAGGTCGGGCTCCCGACCAAATAACTTGGAATCCCAGATTCGTTCCCATTTGAGCACGCTGTCGATGTCTATCAGCGTCCCGGGCGCAGGCTTGAGCACTGCGACTTCCCCGAGTTCCTCCTTCGAGAGCTTGGGGTCATCGTTGGCGGTCTTCCTCAAACCCAAGTTCCAGTCCAGCCCACACCCATAATTCATGACCGGCTCCACCCAGTAATAGTCGTTATGCCAGCCCTTGTTGGAAGAATGCCACTTGGTGAATATAGAGTTGCCAACCCGAGCTACGAAGTGGAACCACCCTAGCTGCTTCAGGTTGGGTTTGCACAGGAAGAAATGCCTGAACCTGCGCAAAGTCGGCTTTACTTTCTTCTCCAGACAGAACACGTAGAAGGCCACCATCACAGCCCAACCATTCGACGACATCTGACTTGGGCTGAGCTCGAAGTAGTTCAGGATTTCAACAATAAAACTGGGGAGAGGGAGCTGGATGACGTCGAACGCTAGATCGTATATGGTGAAGTGGTCGGTTGGTGGATAGCACGCCGATTCTTGCCGACCTGGAACCTTCAGCTTGTGATGACGATCCACTGACCAGTTCCTTAGCTTGGCGTTGGTCATTTGCACTGTGGAATAGCACTCATGCCTGCAACAGGCGAACAGCTGCTCGATCCTCTTCCCCTGAATTGAAGAAGCGTTGGCTGTGGCCGAGCTCCGAGGTCGAACAGCGCTAACTGGGACAGCTTCGATCGGCTCGGTGGCAGAAACCCCAGCTAGGAACTCTTGAGGTATCTGGACGCCGTCCAGTTGATGTAGCAGCTCCTCATCTTCCCTATCTTCCAAGTCTCCTAGGTCGGCCAAAGGATCCGCCTCGGACTCCTCTTGTGCCAGTCTGACCCCAATAACTTGGCAGTCATCATCGCTCTTCACGGGTCTAGATTTTCGAGCTGACCCTGAAGACGCACTAGTGCTCTCTCCACCTTGATCTCTATTTTGAGGTAGATTCCGAGCTCGACGGACTTTCATCCCCACCGTAGGACCTCACCTCCATCGCTTGGGAATCTTCCGACTCCGACCTCCCCATCCTGTCTACAAACTAAATATAAATGTACAGGAATGACTAAAGGGAGTCGGGACGTACCTACTGCTCTTGACTGCGGAATGCTACCGACCTAGCTGGCTCCGAGCTGAAAATCCCGAGGAGGTTCTTTCTGAGCTAACTGCGTCCGATCTAAAACTCTTGACAAGTGTGGAGCGAATCTCGGATGTCAAGGCCCTATTTATAGGCGTTTCTGAAAATCACCTCGGGGAGTCTAAACGTCGCCTCTTGTCAGAACCGCCAGGTGACGTGTCAACCATCTGAAGGGCATGCACCGCTGACGTGGCCATACCTACTCTGTCGGGGTCGGGTACATCCAGCTTGGGAAAAAACCCAATTCTAGATCTCTCCCCCTCGATCTCGACTTGGGGGGGAGGGGAATTGACGAAGGGTAACCGAGCTGGGGTGATTTACCCGTGCCGAGCTGAGAAGGGCTAATCTGAGCCGAGCCCAGCACATTCAGCTAAATGCCCACCCTGGATGCTGACCCGACCCCGAAAAACCCCGACCTCAGTGCCAGCTGCTCCAATGGGACATAAAGTACTGATGGGACATAAAGCTGCACTGCATTAAATGCTGTCAGACCCGAATTTAGTATAAATAGAGTTCCACCCTCTTCACTTTGGAGGTAACTCGTCATTAAATGCTCTCAGCTACCTTGCCAGCTCGGACATACTAATCATTCATGCGCCCGAGGGAAAAATCCGGATAATCACCCCGCCTTTTCCTTCTTTTTTCTTTGCAGATAAAGTAGCCGACCTAAAAAGTTCAACTCGGAGGCCAACTTGAAACGTTCAGCTCGGCAAGCGTAGCCGAACAGTTCAACTGCGAGAATCCGACCTCGACAATAACAAATATTTTAAACATAAATAAGTGTAAAAAAATCTATTTAACTATATATACACATACATTAATCATTAAAAAATTTAGTTAGCTGTTAAACGTTGGAGGGACCAAATACATTTTTAGAAAAAATTGATACTCAATTTTTTTTTTTTTGGCTAGAGGTTGGGGGGACCTGAGCTCCCCTAATCCCCGTCTCGGGGACCGCCACTGCCTAACATTATTGATTTTTTTAAATGAAGGGAGAAATTTCGATATATGCCTGATCCCACCTTATCTTTCTGTATTTTTTTCTCACTTCACCTGTAATTCTCTTTTAACTTCACTCCACTTTCTCTCCTCCCACTTTTACAGTATTCTGACGTTCAAATGCTTGGAAAAAAAGTCCTCTAATGAAATGATCCACTATAACTTGACAAAAAAAGAAAAAGGGTTAATACTCATTTTAGTTTTTTATTTTTAACTTGATTAATAAAATAGTCTTTTATTTTTAAAATTAATACATTTGAATCCTTTATTTTTTCACTGAATGACACAGTTAAAAAATTGATGAAAAACATATGTACTAATTACATACAATTTGAAAAAAATAAGAAAAACGTACTAATTACGTACAAGGTTTACTTCTTTTATTTCGTTTTTGTCCTTTTCAAAAAAGCCAGGCCATTTTTTCCACACGTCGTGCCAAAAGAGGAAAATATTTTGCGCATTTCAGACGTCCACAAATCATTGCAAATACTATTGGCTATAGTTTGTTAGGTAGCTTGACCTGCTCGGGCACCAAGTACTTGTTGCTTAATCAAAATTATTGGTGAAAGGAAGAAGAGATCATTAATCGCAATTCACAACTAATTAACGCATGGAGTCTTCACCAAAAACCAATATCATCCAAACAACCTACAACGACGACGATGATGATCAAGATGCAAAGCACTGCTCGTATGCTACGCAGTTGGTTACTGCATCAGCACAGCCGATGGTGCTGCATGCAGCCGTGCAGCTACAAGTGTTCGAAATCATAGCCAAAGCTGGTCCAGGCGTGCAGCTCTCGCCTTCCGAAATTGCATCTCAGATCCATACCAAAAACCCGGCAGCAGCAGCCATGCTGGACCGGATGCTTCGGCTATTGGCTAGCTTCTCCGTGCTCACTTGCTCGGTGGTTGATAGCGATGGCACTGGAAAAAATGCTGAAAGATTGTATGGACTCGCACCTGTCGGAAAGTACTTCGTCCGGGACGAGGATGGTGGGTCAATGGGACCTCTTTTAGCCTTGCTTCAAGATAAGGTCTTCATAGACAGCTGGTCAGTAGTATTCCTGTTAATGTTTGTGTTTAATGACGTTTTATCCAGTTTATGTATCGTGGGTCGATTAAAGTAAAAATGTTTTTTGAATTAACAAAAAAAAAAAAAATTGCAAAAGATCAAGATAAATTTATCATAATTGCATTAGTGTATTATTAAATCTCGTTTATTAAGTAATAATATTACGAATAGATTTATTTTCATTTTCGAAAATTAGAAATCTATGTAGACCAATGCATTTGGATATTGGAAGACTAATGATAGGTCAACCCAGTGGCGGGCCTAAGGGGGAACTAGGGGAGCCTGGGACCCCCCAACCTCTAGCCAAAAAAAAAAAATTGAATACAATTTTTTAAAAAAAATACATTTGGTCTCTCCAACGTCTAACAGTTAACTAAATTTTTTAATAATTAATGTATGTATATATATATAGCTAAATAGAATTTTTTACACTTATTTATGTTTAAAATATTTGTTATCATTATTCTTTCTAAAAAACACACAACCAAATTTTCTTAATTAAATTTCGGCACCCCAAATACTAATTTTCTGGATCCACCCCTGTCAACCGTCACATTGGGTCGAAGGCAAATGTCCATTAATTCAACAATTATTGTGTATGGACAAACGAATCAACACTCAACACACATGAATTATTCTAGATCAATTAATCTATTTCGAGGAATGCTTGTATTAGCTACATATTGTTGATCTGATTATATTAGACATAACTCTTGATACTCATTTTCACTAGTATATCCGTATGATTAACATTAGAGTGCGGAGAAACTCTTTAAACTATTCGTGTTTTATAAGACTTTACTTTGTATTCATTCTAAAATTAAGGCATGTCGGATTCAGGATTTCTTGTTAGTAAGAGTTTTAACATATAATTTAATAATTATATATCAATAATAATCTTTTTCAGTGAAAGCTAATATATTTATTTGTTGACTAAAAATACATATAAATTTTATATATATTGTGGGCCCAATGTGATAGATCTGTCTCTACGCATGAATTTCATATAAATTCCCTTTGGCTTTAGCATCTTAGTACATCAAGCGTAGGAATTATGGTGGCGAGTTCTTCTACCTCTTGACGATAACATGAAATAATTGTATGTTATGTTGTCTTCCTTGGCTGTTATAATTGCTACAGTACTTTTGATATTTTTCTCTACGCATGAATTTCATTCTTGCATCGATGATTTTCTTTTGTTTACAATGACAAGAGCAATAGAATTCTCCTAGCACAATTCTAGTATCATTAGAAAAAAATGTTACCACTCTTGCCCCTGCCCCTGCCCTTGCCCCTCATTTTTTTTTCTCTGTCATCAATTTTTTTATTTGAATTTTGACCCCTCTAATATTAAATTTCTAACTTCATCTTTAAAAATATCTCTCTTCTTGCTCTAAACATTTTCTCAATTTCAGGTACCAGTTAAAAGATTCGATTCTAGAAGGAGGTGTTCCATTTGATAGGGTCCATGGTAGTCATGCTTTTGAATATCCCTCAATGGATCCCAGGTTCAACGAAGTTTTCAACCAGGCAATGATTAGCCACACAAGCATAGTTATAAAAAGTATCCTTGAGAGCTATAAGGGTTTTGAGCACTTGAAGACTTTGGTCGATGTTGGTGGTGGACTCGGAATCACACTCAACAAGATCACATCGAAGTACCCCACTATTAAGGGCATTAATTTTGACTTGCCACATGTTATAAAACATGCCCCTGCCTATCCTGGTAATCTTTACATTCGGGTTGTTATTCCATCAGTCTATTTACATAGAAGGAGTTTCACATACATGTGAGGCTCATTTATCAATTTAAACTGATAAAAGAGTTTTTCGTACATTATATGGTTATAGTGATCACTAGCAAGCCAAGTTTTTGTGAAATGCATAAAGTATTTTAATGAAGAGATTACTGTGTAGGATGATAATTATATTAGTGGAGTCCGTTTTTGAATCATTTTCATAACATAGAACATAGCCAGTCACCAGCACCTCTCTGAAATTGGTAAAATTATTGATAATGCAGGAGTTGAACATGTTGGAGGAGTTATGTTTGAAAGTGTTCCTAAAGGAGATGCCATCTTTATGAAGGTATATATGTTGAAAAGAACATTTCAAGATTCTTATAAACGTTGGCATAATATATATAGCTTTTGATCAAAAAATGAGTTCCGTACTTTTTAGGGAAAATAGCACATTTAATCCCTATTGTTTTCAAAAAGTTTTAATTTTATCTTTATTGTTTAAAATTTCTTAATTTCGTCCCTATTATTTTTCCAAAAATTTTAATTTTGTTCCTATTGTTTAAAATTTCTCAATTTCGTTCATATTATTTCTCAAAAAATTTCAGTTTCATCCCTATTTTTTTTCAAAAATTTCAATTTCGTCTCTACTATTTTTTTAAAGTTTCAAATTTGTCCTTATTGTTTAAAATTAGTCAATTTGGTCTTTATTATTTTTTAAAAAATAATAAGACTAAATTGATATTTTTAGAAACAATAGGTATGAATTTAAATTTTTTTTAGAAAATAATAGAGACTAAATTGATTAATTTTGAATAATAGGGTTAGATTTGAAACTTTTAAAAAAATAATAGGGTCGAAATTAAAACTTTTTAGAAATAATAGAGATAAAATTAAAATTTTTTAAAAAACAGTAAGAATGAAATTGAGAATTTTTTTACAATAATAACGAAATTAAATTTTTTTGAAAAATAATAGAGACTAAATGGAACATAATCCCTACTTTTTACATATATATTTCATTCTGTTTTTCTTTTCCAAAACATTCTTGTGATGTTCTGCTTTATTTGATTTATTTGAGAAGCTAGTATCTGTTCATCTAACCGCGTGAAAATTGACGACAGTGGATACTTCATGATTGGAGTGACGATCACTGCGTCAAATTGCTGAAAAACTGCTACACAGCTCTACCAGTAAATGGAAAGGTCATCGTTGTGGAGGCAATTCTTCCGGTGAAACCTGATTCTAGTGCCTCCGTGATAAGCACTAGCCAACTTGATCTGGTCATGATGACTCAAAATCCAGGAGGAAAAGAGCGATCAGAACAGCAGTTTCTGGCCTTGGCAAAAGAAGCTGGATTTGAAGGCATAAGATTGGAATGTTTTGTCTGTAACTTTTGGGTCATGGAGTTCTACAAGTAGGAGTAACACTCATTCTCCGCCATTTCTATTATCTAAAAAGGCATAATAGGTAAATTTTATAAATGAACCGTGTAATGTCTCACGTTAGTGAGAACCATTATAAGTGAATTGTGTATAAGTTAATTTGTGGGTTAAATAATAACTTGAGTTAATTATTTTAAATTGTTGGATTAAGTAGTTATTTGTTGACTTTTTTTTATTTAGGGAAGATCTAAGGTTATACAATGTAACGAGTAAAATTCAAATTTTGAATCTCTCACGTACAAAATAAATTATTAGTTAATTTTATAACACTAATTTCACTTAGGGCATCCTTAATGGAGTTTTTAAATGTAAAATTTTTTTAATTTAGGTATTTTTAGAGACTCTAATCTTTAAAAATAATACTATTTATGATAAAAGTACGTGAGATTCACTATTTTTGACTTAAAAGATGTCAAAATAGAGACTCAGTCTCCATTTTCTTCTACAAATTTGTTAAAAAAAATAGACTGGGTCTCGATATTGACATCTTTTAAGCTAAAAGTGGTGGACCCCACATACTTTTGTCATGAATAGTATTAATTTTAGAGATTGGGGTCTTTTAAAATACTCAAATTAAAAAAAAATTACATTTTAAAAACTCTATTAAAGATAGCCTTACAGGCATAAATTTTAGGCCTAGAACTTGATAAAAGATAAAGTCTTCAAAGTCAATCACATGAACAAGACATGGGAACATAAATTAGGAATTTACTTCCTTTTAGCAAAGATAGAATAAAATCGGCTATAAGGGAACTCGTAGTTAGTCAAGGTACGGCTGGTGATATGTGTAGGTGATGGATTCATAGCATATGGACCATCTTCCTTGTGCAAGTGAATTAATCACATGGTAATTATAAATATATACTCAAATTTATTGGGTAATCAAATATATGAGTAGGGGTCAATCATAATTTGTGAAATTTAATCAATTAACTAAAAGTAGTTCAAATTGGATATTAATTGAATTAATATTATTTCACTGTCAATTAATTATGAACTTAATAATCACACACATCACAAATTCACTAAATTAATTAGTAGAGAGAATTAATTAAATTATGTAATAAAAATGACCTATTATTAATTTAATTATAGAATACGTAATAATTGGACTAAAAGTCACACTTTACCTCTCTAGTCCAATGTTGATTCCAATTTTCATGTTTGAATAGCTTATCAAACTTTGACCAGGCCTTGCTGCATATTCGTTCTATCCATAGTTACCTATCTCTTACTTTGGCAAATCTAAATGTACCTTGGTTTCAGTTGTCAAACCTGGCTGCCTAGTGATACATTTTGCTAACACTATACTTGTTGTGGACACTAGGTATTGTCATGTCATCCCCTTTCCTATGTAAAGAGTTGAAAATTTTTGCTTGCATGCGAGATAACATGTTGGAGGCACAAGTTTATACAATATAATTTTGTTTATTATGTACATAGTTCAAGTTGTACATATATATGGTAAATGGGTTATAATGATCACTTAAAATAGTATTAAAATATGTTACTAAAAAAGTTTTAAGTTCAAATATTGCCACTCTCTTTTATTGGAGACATAATTAGTCTCACTATTATAATCACATTTATCATTACATAGCCCAAATATTAATTGCATGTAAAAAATTATATTAAAAATATCAAATTAATCATATATATACTATTTAACGTAATCAACACTTAAGGATTCTGAAAGTGTCATCACATACAGCTAACTGAGGGGCCGCTAAAGAGTGCTAAAGGAGGGTTAATGTTTTGTTAGATAGGAAGGTCGGGTTAGTAATCAGGGGTAGGAATCAACGAGGCATAGATGATTTTTTATTGTTGAATTCATTTTTTTTTTTTTTGGCTGCGATGGTGTTGGTTGTTGAGTTAGTGTGTGCGTTCCAGAAATCATTTTCAAAGTTTAGACAAAGTGGTATGCATTGTCGCATACACTATCCTCGTTTGACAAAAAAAAGAAAAAGTATACACTATCCTCGTCATAAGTTTTAACTTAATCGCGGTTAAGTCATCACTGATTCACCATTGTCTACTATGGTTCGGTTTGTTTGTTCGTAAAATAATTTTTTGAAAAATATTTTTTTAATTTTTTTTGTTTAATAATACTAAAAAATTAGTTAATAAAAATATTTAACTAAAAAAATAAAAAATATTTTTATCTCCTTTTAGAGGAAAAAATATTTTTTGCTCATTACACCCAATCATACCCCCTACCACCACCACGCCCCCTGCTGGCCCCCATCATCCACTACCCTGTTTCCATCAAAAAATATAGGTGTGTGTATATATATATATATATGTGTGTGTGTGTGTATATAAAAATTTCTCATCTTAAAATATTTTTTACCATAATATTTAAACATCAAAAGATATTTTATTTTTTTATTTATAAGAAGTCTGAGGTTTCATCTTAAAAATAATTGGTACCAAGTAAAGTAGCCCAAGATCTTATTAAGTGGTCTAAGAGTTTGTGATTTTTTTATGTGGGACAAGTGTATATTCTAACACTCTCTCTCACGTGCGACTTAATTTGAGAGGGTCACATGTGGAAGATTGAACACTCGTAAACCTTATTTTGAGATGGTCACACTTGGAAGATTGAACACACATATAGTAAATAACACATGTGGAAGATTGAAAGTGCGTAGACTATACACACGCAAAGTATTGAAGATAAGTGAACCTCATTTGAGATGAGTCGCACGTGAAAGCTAAATGAGACTAGACCATGGGCCTAGCTCTGATACCATGTTAAAAATCTTGAGTTTCCATTTTAAAACCAATTAGTATCAAGTGGAGTAGTCCAAGATCTTATTAAGTGATCTAAGAGTTTATGATTTTTCTATGTATGACAAATATATTTTTTAACATTCCCTCTCACGTGTGACCTGATTTGAGAGGGTCACACGCGGAAAATAAATGAGACTAGACTATAAGTCTAGCTCTGATACCATGTGAAGAAGCCTGAGGTTTCATCTCAAAATCAATTAGTGTCAATTAAAATAACCTAAAATTTTATTAAATGATCTAAAAATTTATAATTTTTCTATATAAAATAAATATATATTCTAATAATTTTTTCATTAACAAGTTATTTTACTACACAACAAAAAGTATAAGTTAAAGTAATTCTCCATTCTTCTTCTAGCTTCCACTGCTTTTCCACTAGTGGGTCCAAGTTTCGGTCGGTCTACTCCTGTTTTTGTTTTATTCATTCATTTTGGGAAAAGACCACCCTTTTCATTTTTGAGTACTGTGCCAAAAATGGAAAATCACATGCGCATTAGGCCTTCTCCAGCTGGTTCTTTAAAAATATAAAATCTTTACATGTAAAAATATTTTTAAAAATTTTTATCTCTAACAATATTTCTACAAGAAAATTTATAGATGATTTTTATAATTAGATTCACTATTTTTATATATAAAGATTATCTACAAATTCTTTAAAAATAAAGATTAAATAAATGTAAAAAAACTATTAGAATAAAATTAAAATAAAAATTCTCTAAAAACAGAAATTGAGTAAATATAAAAAAATTATTAGAGTGAAACTAAAATAAAAAATCTATAAATATAAAAAAATTATTCAAAATCTATACATTTAAAAATAAAAATAAAAATAATTGTTAAAATTGGCCTAACAAGAATAAAAATTTTCCAAAGAAAGAATATAATGATGACGAAGAATATTTTATTGGCCCCTGACTAGACACTGCTGTGCCAGCTAAGTCATTACTTAATCACGAGTGAAAGTCCAAAAAAATTTACGTGATCATTAATCGCCATTCACAACTGCATTCATGGAGTCTTCACCAAAGCCGCATGTCCAAACAGCCTATGATGATGATGAAGAAGCGCAGCACTGCTCATACGCAACGCAGTTGGTTTCTTCAGCAGCGCTGCCAATGGTGTTGCACACAGTAGTGCAGCTAGATGTGTTCGAAATTATAGCCAAAGCTGGTCCAGGCGGGCAGCTCTCGGCTTCTGATATCGCATCTCAGCTTCCTACCAAAAATCCGGCAGCATCGGATATGCTGGACCGTATGCTTCGGCTGCTGGCTAGCTACTCGGTGCTTACATGCTCCGTGGTTGACGGCAATGGAGATGAAGGCCATGCGGAAAGATTGTATGGACTTGCACCTGTCGGAAAATACTTTGTCCGGGACGAGGATGGTGCGTCTATGGGACCCCTCTCAGCGTTGCTTCAAGATAAAGTCTTCATAGACAGCTGGTCAGTGACTATTTTATTTTTTTATGCAAGGACTCGCAACCTCTCGTCTATATCTCGAGATATATACCATCAGATCAATTCCCTGGTGGCTATTCCTTTCATTTTTGTTTAATGTCAACTGGGTTTTGATTTATTATGTCTCAAACTCCGCGTAGAAGGAAAACAAGTCTTCTTTTACCTAAAACAGTAAAGTGTGGAGTACCCTTTGTTGGCCGTTAGTCTATGGTTATTGCATTACGATGTATTGTCTGTTTGTATTTGGTTTCGGTTGAGAGGGGCAGGTGCGGATTCAGAGTTTTGTTTTAGTTTTGTTTTAGTGAGACTATAATACTGATATTTATTCGTGGAGACTAATATAGACACATATTTTAAAATAAAATTGGGCTAAATACATATAAATTTTAAGAAAAAATTGATGAGCCTCCACTGCCCCAGGGTAAATTCGCCAGTGCTGGAGGGCCTTGTGATTTTGGATTGTACGTGGATTTGAAATAGCTTCCATAAATAATTTCGTTATATACCCAAACCATGGATTTTTAGTCTAAGACATTTTAAATTGAAGGGTTTGAAATTCATGATCTTTAAATCGTTTTCGAAATTCAAATACTTTCGTCTTTTTAAATGTGAGCCCAAGTATATTCATCACAAGTTGATCAGTGGAAATACGAAGGATAAACTTATTGAAGAAACCAATTGTCTCTCATAAATAAATACGGTCTTTCAAGACCAGTATATTAGTTTTAGACAAAATAGTTTTGATTTTATATATACTAATTTTGAAAGTCTTTATTTATTCATATGGTACTATTGAATTTTCCAGTATCCCTTCACGTGTGACCTGTCATTGGTTATGGTAGATGCAATAACGGGGTAGAAGAAACAACAAATTTAGAAGAGTTGTTACCATAGTCAATGTCTGAAACAAGAAATGGTTAAACTTTAAAAATGGTTCAAACGTGGAAGGATAACATTAGAGCAAGAGCCAACTCTTATACCATATTAATATTGTAACTGTAAAACTCAGTGCATTCGAGGACAATCTATGGAGCTCTTTAGAGCAATGCTTTTGCAGAACCTTTATCCAAGGCTAGCGATTGGTCAACCTTCACAGTGGAATTAACCCTTTTCTGGTTCCATTTCTCTTCTTCTCAAGTCTTTAGCCAATTTTAACTCACTCATTTCAGCAATTGCTTGTTCCATTTTGCACATTTCACATGAAATTATTCATTGGCATCATAGTACATGAGATCGATCAACATTCAACACACATGAATTATTCTCTAGATCAGTGGACCTATTAATAAGGAATGGTTGTATTAGCTGAAGATTCTGGTTCTGATTAGATGAGACTTAAGTCTTGGTAATCCTTTTAAGCAGGGCAAATTCAGGATTCTAATTCATTGGGGGGCAAAACACTCGATTTAATATTCATATATGAATAATTTTTTCAAATAGAGGCTAAATTAATTTTTCATGTTAAAAATACCTTAAAAATACACATATTTTCAAAAATATTTTGGGGTGAGTGGGGGCTGCAAAATGGCTCTGCTAGTGCTTTTAAGTATGCTAGTCAGAAGGAGTACAGCCATTTTAGTTGCCTTTGAGGCAATTTCTTGTGATTCGCATTAGAACAGGGAATATATTATTCAAGTACTAATGCATTTTTCCAGGAGAAGCAAATACATGAAACAAAAAAGAAATACTTTTGCCTGAAGGATAGCCTTAGCATATTAGTAGATCAAATGGAGGAATTATGGTGGCGAGTTCTTCTATGTCTTGGCGATAACGTGAAATGATTGGAAGTAATGCTGTCTACCTTTGCTGTTGTAGTATAACTACAACTTGGTTCACAGAAGGGCTACACTTTTCATATTTTTCTTGGCATATCCATTCCGAAAGCCCCTCATTCTTGCATCACTCGAATGCCTTCTCTTTACACTTTGACATGAGCAATAGAATTGTGCTCACAACATTAAACTCTTCCTTGTGATGCATATCTGTTGCTGTTGAAAGGACTTAACACTCAGTAAAAGTGTCTCTCTTCTTGCTCTAAACATTTTCTCAATTTCAGGTACCAATTAAAAGATTCTATTCTAGAAGGAGGGGTTCCATTTGATAGGGTCCATGGCACTCATGCTTTTGAATATCCCTCAAAGGATCCCAGGTTCAACGAAGTTTTCAATCAGGCAATGATTAACCACACGAGCATAGTTATAAAAAGAATCCTAGAGTGCTATAAGGGTTTTAACCACTTGAAAACTTTGGTCGATGTTGGCGGTGGATTGGGAATCACTCTCAACAAGATCACTTCGAAATACCCTACTATTAAGGGAATTAATTTTGACTTGCCACATGTCACAAAATACGCGCCAGCCTATCCTGGTAATCTTCAGATTGTAATGATCTTGTTTGGTTATTTTGTATTTCTGCTCAGTTGCCCATCAGAATGTCCTGTTTTGAGTGAAATTTTCTATTGAGAACATTTTTGAAATATCTGCTTATTGTTGTACATAAAACAGTTGCAGTAAGTACTAGGAGGCCACAGATCATGCTCACTGCATAAAATTAATGAACAGATAGCTGTGTAAGACAATAATTATATCACTGGAGTTGTTTGAATCCTTTTCGTAACATAGAGCCAACACCCCCTTTATAATTGCTTGAATGATGGATAATGCAGGAGTTGAACATGTTGGAGGAGATATGTTTGAAAGCGTTCCAAAAGGAGATGCGATATTTATGAAGGTAAGCTGAATATTTCTGTGTTTTTACTTGAGATGTAGGCATAACAGCTTTCGAAGAGATGAATTTGGTACTTATTTATGTACACAGGTAAGTGTGTGAACTATATTATATGCGCATTGCATATGGTGTTTTATTATATTTGTTGTTACTTGCTTGTTTCTTTTTATTTTTTTAATTTTTCAAAATGTTTTGTGATGTTCTATTTTTTTAGATTATTTTGTGAGGCTAGGATGTGTTCATCTAACCATATCCATATGAAAATTTACAACAGTGGATACTTCATGATTGGAGTGACGATCACTGCATCAAATTGCTGAAAAATTGCTACAAAGCCGTACCAGATGATGGAAAGGTTATCGTTGTTGAATCCATTCTTCCGGCAAAACCGGATTCTAGTGCCTCGGTGATAAGCACTACCCAAACTGATCTGACAATGATGACTCAAAACCCAGGAGGTAAAGAGCGATCAGAACAGCAGTTTCTGGCCTTGGCAAAAGAAGCTGGATTTAAGGGCATAAGATTGGAATGCTTCGTCTGTAACTTTTGGGTCATGGAGTTCTACAAGTAGGTGCGCAACTTTGATTGTTATAATAACGATTCTACCGATCGAGTCTATTGTCTATGTTTACTTAAGAATAATCGTGGATAAACTACGTACTCAGATTTGAATCTTGAGATCATGTTACTGAAATCATTGTATCAGCTGATATCTCAATCTTGGCTCCTCAAGTGACGTATATAGATCGGTGTTTGAGCAGCCGGAAAACTAAGATATTCATCTACAAATTGTCACGTCCTGAGCCATAATCCCATACCCGTAAGTGACACTAGTGTTGTATGCATAACAAAATAATTATTTGGACCTTTTTTTCACGGGTTCAAAATAGTTAACTTAAGTTATTTCTTGTACCCACAACAATTAATTATAAATTACATATATATATTATCTCCCACCGATGTGAGATATCACACAAATTATCATGAATAATAGAGTAGATTTTTAGGATTTGGATTAGGTGGTTGCTGTCATCTAGGGTGACCTCGGTTCCCAACAAGGTAAATTCCATCCTGATTAGCAAAAATAAATAAAAAAAAGCTAAATTCCATACTGTTGTAACGTTCAACGTTCTGTGTCTGCTATATTATGTGAAAAAGGCATAATTCAAAGGTGCTTAACTCTGAAAATAAAAGGTGGAGTCTTTAAAGTCAGTCACTTGAACAAGACTTTGGAAACCATTTGGAATTTACGTCGCTTTTAGCAGAGGTACAAATAATCACATGATACGTGGTGTACAGCTGTCGGCCTGAACCGAGGTCAATTTTGGCTACTACATATTGAATCTATTGTCAGTAGTTCTATGCAATATATCGTGAATTTAGAACCAGAACTTGTAGTCAGTCAAGTACACGAAGTATGGTTGTTTATATGTGTCAAAGTCAGTGTTGTCGAAATTATACGATTCACGATACGATTTAATGTGAATCGAATGAAAGAATCGTGAATCAACGCGAATTGTATAATTCACTAAATCACAAACAATTCAGGTTACACTTAAAAAAGCCCAAAATTAGGCAAAAAGAGCCCACTTTAATTTTTTTTTAAAAGTAAAATACAATTAGTCCAATTTTAACAAAAATGAACAAATAAAATAAAATAAAAAAGGGCCATTAACATTATCAGTATATCAAATTTTCAAATTTCAAGTTTCAACTACAAAATCACAAAAAAGCCTTGATTGTTAAAAGAGAGAGAGAACGTATTTGTAACTGAGTTGATCGCGGTTTAGTGGAGGATTCAAGAGCTTTTTCTGGCCATGTGAAGAACTAAAGAATGAAACGAGAGAATTAGAGAGAGGACCTAGAGAGCGGTTAAGTAAGTTGTAAGTGAGCTTTTTAGTTGTTTACTATGCCTTGTAATACTTGCTTTTTAGTTTGGTTTTTTTTTTTTTGCTAAGTTACTTTTTAGTTTGGTTGGTTGGTCAGACAGTAGTCATTAAAGCATTAATAAAGGTTAAAAAATTGCTTTGGAATAAATATTGTTTTGGTCTTTGTAGTTTGGACATAAAATTGTTTTGGAATTTAATTTGCAAGATAGTGATTATTAGAAAAGTAACAAAAAACATATGCATTAATATCTATTCAAAAGAAGAATTTCAACTAAAAACTGTTAATGGAAATATAATATATCAAATTAATTTAGTTTTAAATTTATGATTGAATTGGTACGATTTATGATTTAAAAAGAGACATTATGATTCACAATTCAGTTCACGATTTGACAACTATGGTAAAGGCTACGTCGCAACCAAACAACAAGCAAGATACTCAACAGAAAAGACCATCAGAAAAGCATGATTCTCAGCATCAAATCAAGGGTCAACCTTAGCTTAAATCTCTGCAAATCGCATACGTTGTAAATATGTAAACATAGCACAAAATTAGGGATTTAACGTCCCCTTATACAGCTGAATTGTATCTATTTAAAACTTGTAAATCAATGCAGAACTTGAGCTTTTCTTTATCTTAATCCTAACTTCTACATGGTATCACGAGCCCTCTATAAGCTTTAGCAGGCATAGATATCAATAATGCATTCCTACAAGGGAATCTTGATGAAAATGTGTTCATGACCCGACTACCCGGCTTCGTTAGTGCACAATTTGCTCATCATGTATGCAAGCTCAAAAAGTCAATTTATGGGTTAAAGCAAGCCCCGAGGGCGTAGTACAATGAACTTAAACTCGCATTGATCAATCTTAGTTTTGTCAATTCAAGAAGTGATACTCATTATTCATCCTTCATACTAACAATCTGCGAGTTTATCTTCTTGTATTGTAGATTTTTCAAGTAGTTGGTCTTTTGTTCAAGTGTTGTTTAGAGTCTTTTGTGCAATCGTTGTTTATCTCAAAAGAAAAACAATGTTATACGTAAGGAAATTACAACGTGAAAAATAAAATTGCGGTAAAAGTTGTGCCATATTCTTCAATAGAGTGTGTATTTGTGTAATCATCGTCTATTTCTAAAAAAAATGAAAAACAAAGTTGATATGAGATTAAATAACTTGATCTCATGAAAAGTATCGACCTAATTATTAAGATGGCAAAGAGGTCCGCAATATAACTTGTGAGGTCAGGGTATCCCGACCTGGTGAAGCCCGAACCGACATCCAACCCCTTTTCGGGGATCTAATCTACCTCGAGCGAACTTAGGTCCAATAAAATCCCATTAAATCCAAAATAATATTCCCTAGAAAAGTATAAATATGAGAGTACTTATCCACAATCATAAGGTACTTGATTTCTCACTCATGAGCACCTTTTTATTAGTATTTGGTTATCACACAATCATCAAATTACTAACTTGAGCGTCGAAGTGCTCACTCGAAATATATCCGCAATTTGTTCATTAGGCGTAGGAGAGCAAGAAGCTTGGTCACAGTCCCGAGGTGACACAGAGTTAATTCTATACCTTAACAAATGTTAAACATACAAAGAAATTACAATGTGAAAAAACAAAAACGTAGTAAAACGTGTGCGATATTTTTTGATATTTTTTAAAAATAATCATTGCCTATTGATAGAATTAACTAACTATATTTCAGTTCCCATTCAAAAGTTCAATTCCGGTGTATGGATTACTTATTATTTGATTCTCCCAAGCATTTGATCATCCAAAAGTCGTTAAAAGCATTTAATCCCCAGAAAAGTAAGAAAGGTGGATTCTAATCTTGAAGGCATCTTCGGCAAAAGAATCATCACATTTAATATGGCGCTATTGGCTTATCAATGCATGAAGGCACAATATTTCTCTTTCAATTCCTGTTCAAAGATCAAAAGCACGGAAGAATCTGATGCCCAATTACTCAAATAATCTAAGAGGAACTTGATCTTTACTTTGATAATAAAGAACGGTCACATGCCACATATTGGAATAAAATGGTGTTTCAAAACGTAAGTCAATATTGCTTTGTTTGATCCGCGGCTGATAATCAATAATAAATGCTTACAACTTCAGAGGTCTAGTATTCTTAAATATCGGCCACAAGAGTGGAACTACTTAGTTTATGATGAGAAAAGGGTGGTTAACATTTCATGATCAAATTATTTGGTTTAGTAATATAATTTTCGTTTTAAATGCGATAAGTTTTAAAATATATTCTTATGTGTAACATTGTAAGTGAAATAAAATAATTTACATATCTTTTGAATAAAATAAAATAAAAAATCAATTCCATGATCAAATTTGAAGAATCAAACTTTCTTACTATATATAATCCCCTAATACTTTAGAACTAACGAATCCTATAGTTAAGAATAAAAGTAAGTAATAAATCTCGATATAAAAAGAGCCCATGAAAGGAACATTTTTCCCTCCCAAATTTCGGAGCTCTTTCCATGTTATATGTCATGCCCACAAACCAGACTAATATTGGAGGCTTCACATAACTTGAGCTTCAAACTCGTTAACCCAAAATTATAAATCAAAATTATTACTTAAATTCATAAACCACTCACTTAACACATCTTTCACAAATGTGAAATATTACAATCATCTCTCCTTGATAATATGATGTCTTCATTGGGGCACGCAATCCCTCACGACCATTCGGTCACCCCTCAGGCCCACAAGCCACAATACCTACTTTTAAATAGCTCACGACCATTCCGTCACGTGGCAAATTAATGGTCGTTCATTTAGAATATTAATAGATAAACTTTGAACAGTATTTTGATTTGGAGATATTTTTATAGTATGTATTATTTGGATAAAAAACTCATTTGAAACCGACAATGAAGTTAGAATTTTCCCTTTATTTCGTCCTAAATTTGTGTCAATCATTTTTCCTCTTGCACAATAATTTTCACTTTTGTTCAATTTGTTTACTGTATCCTTTATCTTTTCTCAATTTACTCACTGGTTGGAGATTGTTCAAGTCCTTTCACCATGTGTGGAACCAAATAGAATGTTTAAGTCCTTTAAACAATGATGGAACCAACCAAACACAATTATCTGAACCTTAATAAGATTAGTCTGGCCGAAAAACGGTCTAAACTTTGGAGCAATTGGCAGAAAAAAAGGAAAAAAAAATCCGTAATGAAAAAGGAGAAGAGAAAATTGTTGCACGAATTTAGCAGTAAGGCATTTTGTTGAAGGCAGAATAACAAAATGATCGTGCTCGGTAACGCAAAAAGTTAGTCCAATTCATCACGTGATTTTACCTAAAGTGAGTAATTGTCGTTTAAAAAAAAAAAGAAAACTAACTAGAAAGTCCTTTTTTTGTGTCAGAAATCTAGAAAGTCCAAGAAAGGTTAAAAGCTACTAGAATAAGATTGAGCTAAATCCAGGAAAAATAAGTAAATAGGAAGAAAACTTTTGTTCTCTTCGCCTTTAAATGATAGAATAAAAATTATGATGGTGGTTATAAATTAATCTCAATTCTATTACGAATTGAAAATTCAAAATATACGTTATTAAGAGATCAGTTAAACCTTCCATCAAACTAAAACAAACTCTCGAAATGTTTGCAAAATAATTACAAGCACGGAGAAAATCAAATTAAGAAGCAAAAAGGCTTACAATTATTACTTAATCATAGTTCATACATCAATCATAGTTCATATATCAACCTTGCACCCTGGAGATCCAAGCAAAGGCACCTGACCAACAAACCCTCTCTTCAAACCAATTAACATATCACACTTGACATATATGCCATAGTGCCCAGTCCTTACAACACCAGCTTTGTACTTGACTCTCCCAACCAACACCAGCCTTAAACCCACCACTCCATATGCCTCATCCATCATCAACCCGTTAACCACCTCCGGCGACACCGGCAGAGGTGCACCACCGATTACGGGCGACAGCGCCACCCTACTCTTCGTGTCATGATACAATGGTGGCAAGACCAGTGGAGGTGTGATGGCCTGACTCTTGTAGACAACAAAAGCTGAAAGATGATCATAGAACATGGAGACTCTCTTGTTAGGGTTTCTAGTGATCACTGTGAACTGCATGGTGGTAGACATGAAGGGTGGACACGTGAAATTAAGATCATATATGGCTGCACTGACTACAGTGAACTTTGGCTTGTGGGGACGATACACTAGCCATAGTGTAAGAGCAACTATGCCTGCTAACACTAAGAATATGAGTATAAATATTGTCAAGCCACGAAGAGGATTTGTCGCGGCCGCATAGCGAGGGGGCTTGCACTGATCTTCAGTCATTTTCTTAGGCTCTTGTTGCTTTGGTCCCGGTCCTAGTGAAGTTTCTTCTGCCAATGAAAGTGCGGTTGATAGAAGAATAGAAACAAGAGAGAAACTTTTAGAAATGAACTATGACGAAAGGAGGATTAATGTGTCGAGTAAATAAGGGAAGTGGTGGAAGAAGAAGTAGAATCTATAGGACAAGTGGAGATTAAAATAAATATATAAATATTTAAGAATTGAGTGAAATTCTCGAATAACAATACATTGTATTTAAAAGTTTTAATTTTATTATTGGACATTTGTTCCAGTGGTATGGTTATCGCTATATGTACGAAAGGTCTCAAAATCAATTATTAGTAGGTATAACATTTTTTGTATGTAATGTAATATTAACTTAGATCTCCCTTTAAATTTAAAAAAAAAATACTTTAACTTGAATTACAACTTTAACTACCATTCTAAAATAAACTAAAAAATAAAAAACAAAGGCAAATAGGATTCTCTTTGGCACTATAAGTTATTGGCTTTGCAATTTAAGGTATTGGATTGATGGAGGATTTAACGTCTGTGCAATTCTTTGATTCTTATTCTCGAACATTATTCTGTTTCCTTTATCTTTATATATATTGCTTTGCTTTTGTCAAGTCATGAAAGTTGTAGAAAAGAAATTCTGTTCAGAAAAATGGATATTATAAATCTAGAAAAGCTAAAAAGGAAATTGAGACTTATGCTAAATGTACAATTAATTGATAAAAGAATGAAGAAAGATATAGTTTTAAACTTGGATTATCGTTGTGCTACATTAATTAAATTATGGTGTGTCCTCTCACAATATATTGTTGTTAGGCCTTACCATTTTTATTTTTAGTTTAATTATGGTTTTCATTGTTATCACTGATTATCAATCACTACAAAAAAAACTGTTTTAGGCAACGATAAAAAATCATCTTTATGCAGTCGCCAAAAGAGGATTGGTGACAGCTCGGAGATGAAAATAGACCGTCACCAAAAGTATCATTGCCAATTTGTCACCCCGTTGCCAATTCATCACTTTTGGCGACGGTATTTTAGTCAATCACCAAATTCATCTCCCAAAAGTGTCGTCTCCACACTGTCGCCAAAAAAACGCCGTCTCCAAACCGTCTCCAAAAACATGGTGTCTCCATTCCGTCTCCAAAAACAAGCCGTCTCTATTCCGTCTCCGACCAATCTCCAAAAAAAAATTGTCTCCATTTCGTTTCCAAACCATCTCCAAAAACATGGTGTCTCCATTTCATCTCCAAGTTGTCTCGAAAAACATGCCGTCTCTATTCCGTTTTCAAACCGTCTCCAAAAAAAACCGTCTCCAATCCGTCTTCAAGCCGTCTCCAAAAACATGTCGTCTCAATTCTGTCTCTGAGCCGTCTCCAAAAAAACCATCTCAATTCCGTCTCTAAACCGTCTCCAATACATTCCGCCTCCACCCCGTCTCCAAACTATCACTGTAAAATTCCATCACCATGTCGTCACCAATTTTGAAATTATTATTAATTTTTTTTATAAAAAAATGTTTAAATGTTATTTGAAATTATTAATTATTTAATTGTTAAAACCAGAGATAATGCTCAAACATGTAATTGAAATTATAGTTCATTCATATTGAAAAGTATATATATTGTACCATAAATTAAAAAATAATAATTCCTAAATGTAATTAAACAAACTATTTTTATATCTTAACATAACATAAAAACAGGAAAATTATTCTTCAGTTCCTTCACCGGATTGAGGCGGATCCTGATGAGCAGGTGGCATCATAAACATCTTTGTTAGCAGTACGATATGTGCCTGCAGTTCTCGGAGTTCTGCATTGTTTTCTTCTTGAAGTCGTTGAAGCCGCTAGTTCTGTTCTTGTTGCGTTTTATGCAATTTCTCATTCTCGGAGTGTTGCAAATCAATCTTCTCATTCAAGGGTGTTGTGGCCCTAGCAACAGCCTGCCGGATTTCTATCTCCGTGATCGTCCGTCTACCTGGCAGGTTATGGTGTGTAAACCCAACAGAGGCAGAAGACCCAACCCCTATATATGCGCCTTCTGTTAGGTTTGCCCACAGCCTGCAAAAAGAGTGCATCATAGTCTATCCGTGTCGCTGCTAAATCGGCCTCAAACGAAACTGTGGCTTGCTGCAAATATATTAACTTTGCTTACTTCTTAAGTTAATAAAAATCTTAATTAACTACTTCACCTATACTTCTTACATACTTAACTACTTATCTTACTTTGTTAACTTAACTTATTTATTTGTTAATCTTAACTTACCTATTAAATTATCTATATTTCTTACTTCTTAATTAACTTTATTAACGTAACTTATTTTATTACTTATTGCACGATCTTAACTTTACTTTCTTCTTGAGTACTTAAACATATCGTACTATCATGTCAACCTTCTAACTTAATTTAACTTACTTAATTTTTAAGACACATATTCAATATCATATCGGTCTTCTTACTTGTTAATCATCTTGAATTTCTTACTTGACTTAACTTAACTTTACTTAAATAGATTACTACAACTGCAAACAACCAATTCTCCACCAACAAAACAAAATCTTCACAATTGCAAACAAACAATTCAACAGCTGACAACAACATACCCCTTCATCCATTTACACAAACATCCATCTTCACAATATCCCAACACCTCAATTCTCACAATATATTTAACATGAACATAACAAATAATCACAGTAACTTCAATTTAATTAAACGAATTTACAAATCAAAAAAATATATATATGTTGTACAACAAAAAACTCAATTAATCATCAAACTCACTTGAGCTGATCGAATCTATTTGCGATGCAACCAAATATACGAAGCCCTAAACTTTCCAAAGAAAAGCCAAACACATCAAATTAACTAAAAATACTATAAAAATACCTAATTAAAAAAATATCATTAAGCAGAAAAATTAATTCAAAAATGGAATTTTTAATAAAAAAATTCTAGAAAAATTACAGAATTAGCAAAAAATTAAAATCTGAAAATAAAATATAAAACTTGAAAAAAAATTTAAACAAAACATCAAAAAATTATAATAAAAAGGAAATTACTTAATTTAATTAAATATATTTTCGGGCAAAATAATAAAAAAAAATCCGAATAAAATAAAATAAAATAAAATCGGAAATTAAAAAAAAAGGAAAAATCACTCAAAAAACCAAAATACTTAAAATAAAACACATTTTATTTTGAATAAAAGAAAAAAAATCCAAAAATTGAAGAAAAAAATATATATAATTTTTTTAAAAAAAACAAAAAATTAAACCCTAAAACTAATCTAAAAATAAACACAAAAATTAAAAGTATTAACTTACATAAATACTACAAAACAATTAAAAAAAACTATATAAATAAATGCATATATATACGTATATATAACAATAAATGCGAATAGATTATCATATATATATATTTATACACATATACATATACATATAGCATATAGTATATATGTAACACCCCAATCTCTCACGAGACTGGTTCCCAATCCCAAAAACTAAGGCACGTAAAATGAGAAAAAACAAATAGAGTCTCCTCTGTTTATAGGACAAATCAAAACCTGCAAACAGATTATAAATGGACCAGTACCGTGTCCATCACATTCAACAACTCTTCAAAGCCATTCGAACCTTGGAACTCAACATAATAACACACAAGCATGCAAAGTTAAATCCATTGAGTTTCTATCTATAACATCCGCTTATCATACCACTCTACCTTGTCAATCAAGCTTTCTTGTATATTAAGTCCATCCAACTAACATTCTTAACACACAAGTACATAGGTCTTTTAAGCATCAAAAGTAAATCATAAGTTATTACAACCTACTTATAACCACCAACGTATATATACAGGACTATAACCTTACATTACATTACGAACTTCCAAAACAACAAGAATTTATACAAAGTTCTATGACCTCAAAATAGAATACATAAGGGTAGCAACTTGCACTTCAGCACCTAGACCAGAACATAGCATCCAACCCCAGCTTTTCTTGAAACATGTTAAATGAGGAGGGAATAACCAAAGTTACTAAGTGAGGGAGGTGATACAGCATACCGGGGAATGCTTTCATGAGAGGTAACAAAGATAATAACATATACAACACAAAATAAGAAAGCTAATTAGACAAGTACTTAGCCATGTATAAAAAGGATACGGTTCCACTTTTGTCTCAATCACGAACCATGAGCCAAGATTTTCAAGCAAGTACCGGCAAACCCCTTATTCCTCCAAATGGGGTACTCCGGATGTACCCTAATCCTACGACCCTTTCTCTTGAGGTAGATCTATATGCCCCAACGAGGTGAATCACACTTTTGGAGTAGTGGAGTATACTCAGCGAGAAAGGGAATAGGCACCATGATAGTCGAGGGAGACCGACAGCCCGATGCTACCCGGAGCTTCTCGATGCTACCATGTCCGAAAAGGTTGCGCAATCCCGAGTCAAGATTACGAGAGCCAAGATTATCAAATATCACATAAAAAAGACGACAAAGTAGACCGCTATCGCAGTTAATCACAAATAACACAAAAAAACTCAAGATAGCAAGTAAAATAATACATATAAACCTTATTATTACTAAATAATTCAATTTAGAAACAATAAATCAAGTTAAGATGCACAGAAAAAGTGAAGACTCCCTCACCTTGGATTAAGCCAAGCATGCAAGAAAATAGCTTACATTCACTCCAACCTCTTTGCATCCACTCAAATGTGCAACCCCTAGTTATTCATATAAGTATAACACTTAGTCACTAAACTAGCATAACACCCAAAATCTCAAGATCTCCAATTAACAACAAAGGGGCTGAATTATCAAATGCACTTTTACTTGGATTTTTTGTTCAATTTATGGTTCATAATTCATATGAAGCCTATTTCTACCACAAAACACTTCATTCAAGCATAAACTCAGACACTTGTCTTCAATTATACCAAAAGCTACCATACTTTAATTCATTAAGCAACTAACCATAAAAACCTCTAAAACCTACAAAAGAATATTCTCTCTACCTCATAAGCACCAAAGAACAAGATAGATATGCAAAACAACACAAAATCAAACTTATCTACATTTGCCTTAACTTACATAATCAATACACAACAAGAAATAACAATTAATATGCAAGAACTAACAATTCCACAAGATTAAATATCACTTAGCAACAATAGACATTAGCAAGAATTAGAAATTTGACCACTTCGTAACTCCAATTAACAATATCAAATAGTAATCTCACTAAAACATTTTCCAATTTCTTTAACAGATACTTAATCAATTCGGTTACCTATGCTATTGACCTCTAAACTGTCTGATTTTTATGTATAAACGTAACTCTTCAAGTGTAGTTAATTTTAGGTTCAAACTGTTCTCAATTCCGAGTTAAATTCTAAAAGTTTTAACCCTTACCGCACAACTACGCATAGCTGGGCAGAACCAGCGATTTTTGAGCTACATTTCGGAAATGATGTGATCAGAGGGTTAAAAAGTTAGAATTAGCCTTAGTCCTAGATATCAACATTTTCTTTAAACTGCCTAATCTAGCTGCTGTGTAAATTTCGTTAATTTCCGAGCACGTTTACTATGTTAAAATGGCTCTAAAAGTTGACGGCAGTGAGTTGTCCAGAATCAGGGCTTTGCTTATTTATCAACTTTTTTTTGTTGTTCTCTTGCATTTAATAACTATGGTCAACACTCTAGCATGTATAACATTCATACATTTCATTTAGACATTATTACAAACACTTAAGCTACACCATTAAGTTAGCTTTAGCAAAATCTTCAACTACATCCAAAACTCATATATAAACTAACAACACAAGTATTAGAGGATTCCTACACCATTCTTCACACTAAACAACTAACCAAACTTAACATTTCATTTTCAAATCCCTTTGTAATTCAAGCTATAAATCCAATTCTAGCCAAGTTTTAATCATATTTATGATACATATAGCATTCTCAAGGGTTATGACAACTATTAGAAGTAATAAAACACTTGGAAATGCAAAAACCCCAAAATTCGCAGGTTAATATTTACAGGCACTATTCATCTTCTTCCTCAACTAGCTAGCTTTCATTTCCATGGCTAACAAGTGCACAAAGCTTTAAAGTATACTCTACCAACTATAAAAACATCATTAGAAGCATTATAAAGCATTGAACTAAGCATTTATAACAAATCTAGGAATTTACATAAAACTAGAAAATATTAAAGATGGTAACTAGGATGCATTCCCTCACCTCTAGAAGTTTAAGGATGCAAGGAATTGGCTCTAGGATGGCTCAAGAACAACTCAACCAAACTTCAAGATCAACCCTAGCAAAAACATTCCCCATTTTTTCTTCTCCCCTTGACCTCACGGTTTTGCCCCCTTTTTTTTCATTTTTGGCTCAATTTTTGCTATATAAAAGATGACAAGGTTTATTTGGGTTTTGGGCTTGGGTTGTGTTTGGGTTAGCATTAGGTTTGGGCCTAAGAAAAATAAATGAAAGACAACTAAAATAAAGTCCAACAAAAGCTAGTCTTGCAATGGCCCAAAACGTAACCTAGAATTCACTATTAATACGATACAAGAATTATTTTTCTAACGCGCGTTCCCGACACTCAATGCACAAAATTTCCCTTTTCTCACTCCTTTTGTAAGTCATATAACCTAGGAAAAATGTTAATTCGGGAAAATTAAACAGTCGAATTTATTCTGAACTGTAACTACTCAAGAATAAAATAAACATTTCATAATTCACACTTTTAATCAAAATAACATGTAAATATATGCAATTAGTCATTATTTACTATATGCTGGGTTCAGGGTATCACACTCTCCCCTCCTTCAAACAATTGCATCCTCGCAATTTCTTATTACGAAGGAGATCCCATTTCAACTGCTCCAATTCTAATCAGAACTTCTACCGGAAAAAAAAGATGTTGCACAACCATATCATCAAGAAGACCCCATAAGATTATCACTGAGAAATCCAAGAAGAATATTGGAAGAACTTTATATGAAAATTCCCGGTTAAAGTGCCGAGTAAGAAGTCGATTCTAAGATTCCGAGGTAAAATTCCAAGAATATACCAATATGAGGCCTGAATTCAAATACCCTGAGTACCTCAGGATAAGGAGTCAGAAAGAATTCTCAAACACGAAGATCACTGACGTCCGTTATGAATGTTAGATGCTAACCCTACTCCTGATGAATACCGTGGGGAATATCATATGTAAAACCCATAATAGGGGTACCAAATAAAGGTCCCCATTAAGAATATCAATTAAGATCCCCAAATAAAACTCCTTAATAGAATACCATGTAAAAATCCCAAGATAGCTGTTAAACGAGAAGTGCAACCGAGGATCTCCGAACAAAATGCCAAAACAATAGTAGATAAGACTCCCAGAGTATGATCCTCATATAACTCGACAATGAAAGCCAATTGAGAATTCAACCGAAGTACCAAATAAGAAGCCCAATAGAAATCAAATCCACCAATTGAGAATCCCCATATGAAATCCTTTCGAGCACCAATTTCTTCTCTCGTGTTGTCGATAGCCCACTGATCAACATTCCTTCTTTCTGTTGGTCCACATCTTTAAATAAGTCTCTACTGATGATCTCGTTATAGGGGAGAGCGTTCACTTACCAATTCAAGGACAATGCACGTATGCAAAGGGCTAAACATAAAACAAATACTTATTGCACATCATCGTATATATTCAAGGTAGTAAGTACTCAGGATATCACTTAATTACAAGATTAATCACATAGATACACTTACCACTCAGCTTCACAAATTACACAATTAGGACACACTGGTGCATGAAATTTCAATCAGCCCTCACAACTACACATAATCACGTATAATACCTATCATGTAACTTTCCTAATTCACGCAAATATAGCGCATAAAAACACATTTTCACTCAAGTAGACACAAGCCAACATACAAGCACATACTTATTCAAAACACACTACAAATGCACGCACTCGGGGCTTACTACCCAACAGACCGAGGACCCTGTCCTGGCTGTGAGCTGCTAAGCTCTGATACCACCTGTAACACCCCGATCTCTCACGAGATTGCGGTCCCAATCCCAAAAACCAAGGCACGAAAAATGAGGAAAAACAAACAGAGTCTCCCCTATTTATAGGACAAATCAAAACCTGCAAACAAAATATAAATGGACCAGTACCGTGTCCAACACATTCAACAACTCCTCAAGGCCATCCGAGCCTTGGAACTCAACATAATAACACACAAGAATGCAAAGTTAAATCCATTGAGTTTCTATCTATAATATCCGCTTATCATACCACTCTACCTTGTCAATCAAGCTTTCTTGTATATTAAGTCCATCCAACTAACATTCTTAACACACAAGCACACAAGTCTTTTAAGCATCAAAAGTAAATCATAAGTTATTACAACCTACTCATAACCACTAACGTATACAGGACTATAACCTTACATTACATTACGAACTTCCAAAACAACAAGAATTTATACAAAGTTCTATGACCTCAAAATAGAATACATAAGGGTAGCAACTTGCACTTCAGCACCTAGACCAGAACATAGCATCCAACCCCAGCTTTTCCTGAAACATGTTAAATGAGGAGGGAATAACCAAAGTTACTCAGTGAGGGAGGTGATACAGCATACTGGGGAATGCTTTCATGAGTTGCAACAAAGATAATAACATATACAACACAAAATAAGAAAGCTAATTAGACAAATACTTAGACATGTATAAAAAACATATAGTTCTACTTTTGTTTTCAATCACGAACCACGAACCATGATCTTCAAGCAACTGTCGGTAAACCCCTTATTCATCCAAATAGGGTACTCCGGATATACCCTGATCTTACAACCCATTTCTCCTGAGGTAGGTCCATATGCCCCAACGAGGTGAACCACGCCTCTGGGGTAGTGGAGTATACTCAGCGAGAAAAAGGGAATAGGTACCATGGTAGTCGAGGAAGCACGGCAAGCCCGATGCTGCCTGTGTTTCTCGAAACTACCATGTCTGAAAAGGTTGCACAACCCCGAGTCAAAGTCACGAGAGCCAATAATATCAAATATCACATAAGAGGGACGACAAAGTAGGCCGCCCTCGCATTTAATCATAAATAACACGAAAAGACTCAAGATAGCAAGTAAAATAATACATATAAACCTTATCAATCACTAAATAATTCAATTTAGAAACAATAAATCCAGTTAAGATGCACAAAAGAGGTGAAGACTCCCTCACCTTGGATTAAGCCAAGCATGCAAGAAAATAGCTTACATTCACTCCAACTTCCTTGAATCCACTAAAATGTGCAACCCTTACTTATTCATATAAGTATAACACTTAGTCACTAAACTAGCATAACACCCAAAATCTCCAATTAACAACAAAGGGGCTGAATTATCACATGCACTTTTACCTGGATTTCTTGTTCAATTCATGGTTCATAATTCATACGAAGCCTATATCTACCACAACACACTTCATTCAAGCATAAACTCAAACATTTGTTCTTCAATTATACCTAAAGCTATCATACTTTAATTCATTAAGCAACTAACCATGAAAACCTCTAAAACTTGCAAAAGAATGTTCTCTCTACCTCATAAGCACCAATGAACAAGATAGATATGCAAAACAACACAAAATCAAACTTATCTACATTTGTTATAACTTACATAATCAATATTTAACAAGAAATAGCAATTAATATGCAAGAACTAACAATTCCACATGATTAAATATCACTTAACAACAATAGACATTAGCAAAAATTAGCAATTACACCACTTCGTAACCCCAATTAACTATATCAAATAGTAATCCCACTAAAATATTTTCCAATTTCTTTAACAGATACTTAACTTAATCAATTCGGTTACCTATGATATTGACCTCCAAACTGTCTGATTTTTATCTATAAACGTAGCTTTTCAAATGTAGTTAATTTTAGGTTCAAACGATTCTCAATTCCGAGTTAAATTCCAAAAGTTTTAACCCTTACCGCGCAACTACGCATAGCTGGGCAGAACCAGCAATTTCTGAGCTACATTTCAGAAATGATGTGATCAGAGGGCTAAAACGTTAGAATTAGCCTTAGTCGTAGAAATCAACATTTGCTCTAAACTACCTAATCTAGCTTCTGTGTAAACTTTGTTAATTTCCGAGCACGTTTACTATGTTAAAATGGCTCTCTTTGCTTATTTATCAACTTTTTTGTTGTTGTTCTCTTGCATTTAGCTAACTGTGGTCAACACTCTAGTATGTATAACATTCTTACACTTCATTTAGACATTATTACAAACACTTAAGCTACACTATTAAGTTAGCTTTAGCAACTAGCAACACAAGCATTAGAGGATTTCTACACCATTCTTCACGCTAAACAACTAACCAAACTCAACATTTCATTTTCAAGTCCCCTTTGTAATTCGAACTATAAATCCAATTCTAGCCAAGTTTTAATCATATTTATGATACATATAGCATTCTCAAGGGTTATAACAACTATTAGAAACAATAAAGCACTTGGAAATGCAAAAACTCCAAAATTCGTAGGTTACTATTCACAAGCACTATTGATCTTCTTCCTCAACTAGCTAGCTTGCATTTCCATGGCTAACAAGTGCACAAAGCTTTAAAGTATACTCTACCAACTATAAAAACATTATTAGAAGATAAAGCATTAAACTAAGAATTTATTACAAATCTAGGAATTTACATAAAACTAGAAAACATTAAAGATGGCAACTAGGATGCATTCCCTCACCTCTAGAAGCTTAAGGATGGAAGGAATTGGCTCTAGAATGGCTCAAGAACAACTCAACCAAGCTTCAAGATCAACCCTAGCAAAAACATTCCCCATTTTTTCTTCTCCCCTTGGCCTCACAGTTTTGCCCTTTTTTTTTTCATTTTTGGCTCAATTTTTGCTATATAAAAGATGACAAGGTTTATTTGGGTTTTGGGCTTGGGTTGTGTTTGGGTTAGCATTAGGTTTGGGCCTAAGAAATAAATGAAAGACAACTAAAATAAAGTCCAACAAAAGCTAGTCTTGCAATGGCCCAAAATATAACCTAGAATTCACTATTAATACAATACAAGAATTATTTTTCTAATGCGCGTTCCCGACACTCAATGCACAAATTTCCCTTTTCTCACTCCTTTTTGTAAGTCATATAACCTAGGAAAAATGTTAATTCGGGAAAATTAAACAGTCGAATTTATTATGAACTGTAACTACTCAAGAATAAAATAAACACTTCATAATTCTTACTATTAATGAAAATGACATGTAAATATATGCAATTAGTCATTATTTACTATATGCTGGGTTCAGGGTATCACAATATACATATATACATACATAAAGAAAAAAAAGAATATATATTTCAGATTTTACCTAATATTGCAGGGAAGGGGGTATTAAGGGCTAATAATGTAATGGGGGGTATTTAGGGGTGGGGTAGTGGTATGAGGTAGGGGGCAGGGTTTTTTTTCTTCTTTGTTATAATTATTTAAGACATAAATTTACATATTAAAATACCTCGGTTAATATTTTTTAAAAACATGTGAAAATATTGTTAGAATTTTTTTTTAACCTTTTTATGGGTCTACAAATTTTAATAATTAGTAGTTATATATTTTTTTAAAACTAAAATGCATATAAAAATCTCAATGCTGTCAAGTCCCGTCACTATTATTCTTCGTCACGGGCTGTCAAACAGACCATTGATCGATATTGTTATTAGTACGATAAGAACATGTTGTACGCTACCACAGGACAGAAGGTAATGAACTGGCAGGGCCCTATTTCGCAAAGGAAATGGCTTTAGCAGCTTTTAAATCTCCAAACTAGCGTGCACGCCATGTCTCCAATTATTTGACATATCCAAGACCAATGGTACGCAATCACGTGCCTGCGAACCATTCGTCCGTACCTTAAGATATTAAAAAATGAAGAGTTGTCTCCATACCGTCACCAAGCTGTCGAAATAGCATTCAATGACTTGGTTGCTATATATAGCACTCAGAATTGCGTTTTCTCATAGCGTATCGAATTTTCAATTGTAGATTTCATCTAATTTATTTCAATGATGAGTAAGAATCAACAACACCACTCAGATTCTCTTCGAATTACTAAAGATGAAAAGGTGGATACAATGAAAAAGTATCCAAATTTGAGCGAAGTAGTTAAACCTCAACTTGATCTCAATGCTCTGCCCAAAGACGACGGATATATTTATAATGCCCAGGTAGGCCAACTCGTTCAAGATGAAATGATGAAGATTTATTTACCAAACTTTTTCCCCTAATATTTCTATTAAGAATATCATGTTGGAAGCATCGTCATTAGTACAACTTTGTTACTAAACATAACAATGTTAATACGTTATCCTGCTAGTTGTTGGGTTTGTCCGCTTGTTATGTATTAGTCATGATGTAAAATGTTAGGTATTAAGTACTTGTGTTCATGTATTTCGAGCAAATAATTTGTAATCCTTAATTATGTTAGGTATTAAGTCATTGTGTTGGTGTAATCCTTAATTATTTCCGTAATATTAAGTTTATGTTTGTAATGCATTAACTCTTATAATAAAATGCTTTAATTTTAATTTCGCAGTGTTGATTTCAAAGAACTAATTGTTTATATTTTGGATTATGTTAAATATTAATGCTGTATATAAGTTGTTTTTCACCGAGACCGTAATTTGTCCTATAAATTATTTTAAGGTTGTATTTCAATGTATCTTTATAGTAAATATATTTCGTTTTGTAAGTAATAATGAATAAATTGTTTTTAGAATGAAAGCCAAATTGCGGACGACTTAGTCAAACAGTACACACCAATTTCGGACCTTTTAAGAAGGGAAAATATTAGCAACTAGCTATGTACAATTATTTAAGCATAATAATTCCTCTTTATATTTTACTAAAATATTAATCTTAATTTTAAATTTAATGCTTTAAAAACACTCATAAATTGTTATATGTAATATAATTGTTAAATGTAAACTTAGATTCGTCGATATTTGTATTATGCATTACGACAATTTTCCTGTATAGTCCCAAATGTTGGCTTTCATATTTACTGTAGTACCAATAGTTACAATTGGGAGAGTATTTACATCAGATTGATAACAATGGGGACTAAATGGAGACTTATGACTTTTTGGCGACGACAGGGTGACAACACGGAGATGCGTTTTTCAGTCCGTCTCCAGGCTGTCTCCAATTGGTGACGGCATAGGGACAACATACCGTTTTCCGTCACCAAGTAGTCACCATATGGTTACTTTTGGAGACGACATATGATGTCGTCACCATATTGTTGCCAATTGGCGACAAATTGTTGACGACTTATGTAGGTCGTTTAAAAAAGGTCACCAAATAGTCACCAAACTTACGACATCGGCTTCCGTCACCGTGCCGAGCAATTTTTTTTGTAGTGAACTTAGTCCTTATTATTTGAAAGTGGTCAATTTAACCCTTCATTGTTTTACAAAGCTAGTCAAGTTAGTCCTCACTGTTAAAAACTAGCTAAATTTAACAAAGGTGCATAAAATGATTAAGTTACTCTTATATAATATAGGTCTAATTACACTAATGGTCTCCAAAGGTATGACGAATTTTCAACTTAGTCCTCATTATTCAAGAATGTCAATTTGGTTCTCACTATTTAAAAATGTGTTAGTCAAATTAGTATGCCACACATACATTTGTATATATATATATATATATATATATATATATATATATATATATATATATATATATATATATATATATTATGTGTTGTGTATGTGTGTGTGTGATGAATGTGAAGACGAAAATGGTTTGGAATTATTTGTGTAAAATATTAGGGATTAGTTTAAACTTTTATACAAACAATATTGGTGATTCAGTTGAAATCTATTAATTTTTTTTCTTCATTTTTATCCACCTAAAGTGACCACTTTTCCCTTTAAATTAACCACATGTTCAACGATGGCGATTAATTTGACTAATTTATTAAGACAATGAGACCCGAATTGATCATCTTTCAATAATAAGGAAAAAATTAAAAATTCATGGTAATATTGAGGACCATTAGTGTAACTATCCCTTATATATATATATATATATATATATATATATATATATATATATATATATATATATATATATATGAGAAAAGGTGAAACTTTTATTTATAAGTCAAATCCATTCTTTACTATCTTTCTGTATAACACGAAATGTTTTCCCCTATAGAGCTTAAAAGTGACAGTATTGAGCACGTCTATGCATGTCAAATTCATGAAAAGAAAAATAATTGACCTACTAGAGATCCACAATGGTGTTCTTGAAATTGTTCTTTTTGTAGCATTTTCTATGCAATATAAGAGCTGCAAAAATGGCAAAGCACGAATGAACATACATAGCTATTATCTCTCCCATATCTTCATTTTTTTCAAACAATATTGTGGGCAAGATAGCTATTAATTAGTTTCTTTTCTGCCTGTTTCTCTTAGTTTCTTTGAAAGAAAAAAAAAAGAGTTAAATTAATTTAGAAAATTTTTTTTTCCTATATGGGAAGATAAGTCACCAAATTGCTAATCAGATCAAACTTTTATAAAAAATATTACCTTTAACAAAAAAAAAAGACCTTGCAACAAAAGAATTGGAAAATATATTTTCCAGTTCACCATAAAACATATAGAACCATCACATACAATTGAGCTCATTAGAGAGAGATTCTCACTAAATTCAGTTTTCGAAAATTTAAAGATACTAAGTTGAATAGAACAATTTGTATAGCATGATGCTTAAATAAAAATATATTTTTTGACACTTATGTTATGTAATTATGACTAATGCCTATATATGTATCGAGTTCTAGATCTAATATACGCATTTGCTAGCTTAGCAAAAAATAGAACACAAAAATATTAAAATTTGCTAGTTTTGCCGCTTGATATATGAATGACACTGTGCATGTATGTGATAATATGTTGCGTTTCGGTTTTTTTTTCCTTTTAGGTCAAAATGTCGTGTTTCGTTAGATCACAACCACTTGCATCAAAATGATCTTAGAGGTTCGGCTTTTTGCCTCCCCAGGAAAAAAAATGATCTTAGCGGTCCCACAACAGGCAAGCATCGCATGAATTTTCATGGATTATTATTTTGTTCGTTTTACCTCATTTTCTTGCAATGTTATCCAAACATTTTTTTTTCTTTTTATCAGAAGATAAAAGTTATATTACCAAACAAATGATACAACAGAAAGTCACGTCTAATAGAATATGCACAAGACCCAACAAGAAAGAAACGAACAAATGTTAAATAGAATTATAAGGTCCAAAATAAAAGCCCAAACTGAAAACATAAGATCTGAAATTATTAGGTAGTCAGAGAGAATGGAACAACAGCTGCCTTCGCCGGAGAAAGGAACACGAACCACCATTGAGGAGAAAAAAATAAACACCAAATCTGGGTGGGGGAAACCCAAAACATAAGATTTGAAATTATTAGCAACCAAAAAACCAAACAAAAAAGAAACACTTAAAGAACAAGGGAAAAGGTAGCCAAAAAGGATAAAAGGTAGTAGAGGAAGCGGCGAAGCCACCATCGAAAGGCTAATCCACGTAGACTAAGGTAAAATCACCATAAGCCACAAGCCGCTACTACCAAATATTCACAAAGCATGTCCAGATTTGGTTCGGGAAAAACCCAAACCCAAGATCTAGGTTTTGAAGTTTGAAAAACTGAAAAAATGCAAAAAAAGAATATGGAAAGAGGAGTAAAAAAGAAAGAAATGAAGGGGGAGGGAGTAGTGCCATAGGCTAACAGCCGGAGAACAAAAGAATGAGACAAAGCTCACAAGGGAGACCGCAATCGATGATGGGAAGAAGAAAAAAGGAGAGAGAATAAAAGGGGACACTGCTTTCATTCAAATGCCTTTAGCTTTACCATCTTGGTCCACTATCTAGTCAAGTAATGTGCCCGCACAAATGTTAAGACTTCTCTTTCAAGCATTAGGATCTTCATTCACGATGATGGGTCCCTTTTGTTTATCGATGACGTCAAATTTATCAGCTTTGGAGTTCTTTGATCGTTTGGCTCCTCCACTACAAGAAATTTGCAGTTTTGCGACAATGAATTTTGGTCTCTAATTCGTCACTAATTTGATTTAGAGACGAAAATGACTGCGTCTCTAAACCCTCTGTCACTAATGCCTACATAGTCGCAAATATGTCGCTAAAAGTGACGAATATATTTTCATTGCAAACAGCAACTAATTTCCAACCGGTTTTGTTAACCGTCACAATATTCATTTTGTGGCCAAAAGCGTCGCAACTTTTGTCATAAATGTCATAGCTAATGTCGTGGAAAAAACTTCATCGCAAATATTTGTCAAAAATAATGTCATAAATGTCGTAGTTAACGTCGTTACAAATACTCGTCGCAAATATTTGTCACAAAATAGTCATAAATTTTGTCGTAAATATCGTAGTTAATATCGTGGCAAATACTCGTCGCACAATAGTCACAACATTTGTCGTAAATGTTGTAGTTAATATCGTGACAAAGACTCATCGCAAATATTTGTCAAAAAATAATTGCAAATTTTTTCGTAAATGTCGTTGCAAATACTGGTCGCACATATTTGTCGCAAAATTAGTCAAAAACTTTGTCTTACATGTCGTAGCTAATGTCGTGGCAACTATTTGTCGCAAAAATAGTCGTAAATTTTTCGTAGCAAATATGGTGACAAAAAGACGTCGCACATTTTATCGCTATATGTCATTGCTAAAGTCATGGCAATAACGAAAAACTAAAAGCGTCTCTAATTTTGTTGGTAATTTCGTCTTGTAATATCATCGCTAATAGTCATCACAAAAGTCATCCCCGAAATTGTTCCTAATAATATTTAAAATATTTAAAATAAAATCCGAACAAGCCCAAAATGTTTTATAAAAGTAATCTACTGACTTTCTCTACCCTGAGTTCTATCATCGGCCTGGTGCTCAGATGGCAGTTGCGATTGATCCTGATCATGCAAAGGAGGTGGATGCGGCAACATTCGAGTTAAAGCGGCAATCCGCTCCTCGAGCAAATGCAGTTGTTCTCGTTGTTGCGTCACCTCTTATCGCAATTCCGATGTTGCGTGAGTTACAGCTTCTTGCATATCTTGCTCAATAATCCGATGGCGAGTGGAATGACCTTCAACACGAACACCGAGGGATCCGAGTCCGTACATTCATCCTCTATGCGAGCCACCTACCGCCTCGTAAAATAGTGCATCGTAGTCAATAGGCGGTGTCGTAGGATCCTCCTGCGAGATCTGTGTGGTTTGTTGGAGCAGTTCATTATACTTGGTTGCAATAAAAATTAAAACATATGATGGTTAATGCTAACGATGTTTATCACAAGTTTTTTTATCAATGTAAAGCATTATAAGCCAAAAAAACTTTCTTCTTTAGTATTTTGGTTATTATATAATAATCTTTAGATAATTCATATACCAATAACAAATGTGTAGCCACTTCTTCTATAAAGATGTCCATTATCCTCTTGTTTTTCTCAAGAGAACATACATAATTCGTGTCATGAAAAATGAAAACTTTTTGTTAAGTACGTAATTGAACATATTTAATTTTTATATGTAACTTTCACACACTGAGGACTACAATAAGCACTTGGTGAAGACATATTGCTCAGAAAAGTAATCAACAAAGGCCAATTCTGTGACATCAAAGATCAAAGGCAAATGAAAAAGTATTGGCCTTTTGACATACTACCAATTTTAGATAACTAACACCACTACAGATAACCAACACCACCACATATAACACCAGCACAACTGGCTGAATGCCTCACCCGACAAAGGCATAAATTTGTCAGTCGACGTTGCCAGTCGATCGTCAACCGAAAAAGTTATGCCTTTGTTTGGTAAGGCAACCGGGCAAGGGCGTCGACCAGCAAAGTTGACCGATCCGTTAACTAAGCCAGTTTTCTATAAAATGACATAACTTTTGAGTATGTGAAAAGTTGAAAAATAGAGAAAAAATCTGAGAACTTGTAGGCAAAACATGCAACAAGAGAAACAACCTGATTTAGAAAACCAGTCACCTTTTGTATATCATTGCAATCAAAAAGTCATATACATATTGTAGTCTTAGCAGCCCTAGGGTCAGAGTAGAGACCATCAGATTTTTTGCGATGGACCCTCTCAAAGACCTCCGCGGTGGTCACTGGTCGTCCCTCATCTTCTTCCTGCATTATACATTCGTTTAAAGAAAAAGATATTAAGTAATTAATAACTTATATTTATAAGTCTATAGTAATTCGAAACTTACCATTCTTTTTTTAATCTCGTGGAAAGGGTCAAAACCTGCATAATGGGCTGAAGAACCTTTTTTCGATTGTTTGAGTTAGTGGCCGCCCTTTTTTGCCACATATCTGATGTCCAATAGTCACAAAGCTGGTCTCATATGTCGATTGTCACTCAGACTGGTCGTTCCTTTTTTTTTTCCTCATGACCCTTGTTGAAGAGGTCTCGTATCCTATGACTAACTTTTTGAAAGAATAGTTTCTGAATGTTGGATCCATCACACAGCCACCACTTGTATATTCTCTTTACACACAAATAAAATAATTAGTAATGCAATACATATAATACGATGCAATAGGTAGAGAAGTAAGATAAATATGCTACTAGCAAGAAATATAATTATTTCTTGAAAAGCCATGAACCATCTCTGTCTAACCTCAATCGGAACTGCACCCCACGTTATACCCCCAGATAATATATTAGCTATTTCCCGACTTGCTCGACAAGGTACCTATCTGCAATAAGAAAAATTATACTTATACAAATGTGTACATAAAAAATAACCAATAGCTAATTTGAAATTGTAATAATTGAACACTTACCCACTATCATACAATTCTAGGTGTGCGCGTCGATCAATTTTTCATACAGTGTAGCCTCTAAGGATGGGAACCCATGAAGCTGCCAATCTTAGCTGATGACTTGACATGATCAGTAGATACACTAGGGTCAGACTTGTGAGCGCTACTATCCATGTGTATATCCTCTAAGTGTCGCAGCAAGCTCTGAGATGAAGTCGATGGTCTAGAATCATTGTGCGAAGGTCTCAGTGCCACAAGGGTAACAGGTGTTATCCCTTGGCATGGTGGTATCATAGATGATGCGATGGATGTACACTTTTCAGCTGACGGTCCTAAAGATGTATAGGATACATGTCCAGTGCCTGATCCATGTGCAGTGCCTAGTCCACATGCAGTGTCTGATCCACTTCCAGTTCCTAATCCACATCCATTGCCTAATCCATATTCAGTGGTTGTTCCACGTCCAATGGTTGCTCCACGTCCTGTTCCAATTCACTTCTAGTGCCTGATCCACGTCTAATTCCTTATCCACTTCTACTGCCTAATCCACGTCAAATGCCTGCTCTTCCGACACACTGTACTGCTCTAGGAGGCATATATCGCCTACCGCTAGTGCTTTTACCTTTACCCGACACCAAGGTTGTATTGTACCACAAACAAATATTAATGTAAACATATCTATATGTATAGTTTGAATACTTATATGGATTAGTGTTAGTGCAAGAAGATATTACATGAAGGTAGTACAATATACACAATCAATTGATCAAAATAGATACAAGAAGATATCACACGAATATAGTGTATACACATCTAGACAATTGATTGTTGACACTAATCTCCATCATCTTCGTCTTCCTCTGCATCATCATCATCATCATCTCCTTCCCTATCATTCTTATTTTCTTCATCTAAATCATCATCTTTATCTTCATCTTCATCTTCAACCACTTGAACATTAACTTCATCATTGACATCAATCACATCATTAAGTTGACTAAGCTCTTCTTCTAATACTTCAATATTTTCATCACTTTTATGACAATGTGGAGGCATCTCTGTATCATTTGGTAGTACAATAGGTACATCCATTTCATCTGACTGAAAAGCTGATTCATCTTCAATTGCATAATCCACTAAAGGTAGATCATAGTGATTTCTTGGTCTGATTTTGCATACAGCCCATTAATCAGCTCAATCTCTCTTTGTAACACCCCGATCCCTCACGAGACCAGAGCCCGGTTCCAATACCCAAGGTCACGAAAAATAAGGAAAAACATGCGGAGTCTCCCCTGTTTATAACACTAATCAAAATCCTGCACGCAACAACTATAACCATATAACAACACCCCAACTCCAACCATCCAACTTTCCCAGTCTCAAGGCCATCAAAGCCTTAGACAACAACATAATCACTTGAGCACACAATCACACAACCTTTGAAATTCTAGGTTACAAGATAGCTTATCATACCACTCTAACTACACTCACAAGCTTTACTTATGATAAGTCCACCTACTTGTCACACAAGCACACAATCAAAAGACAATAAAAATCTATCTTTAACTATTACATGCCAACTACTCTAACAAACCACATAAGTCTTTAATTTAATTTACAATTCAACAAGCTATACCAAATACATACAAGACTTCAAGGGTTTCAAAACAGAACAAAACACATCAAGTCTCATCTTCACAAACAACTTCCAACCTTAGCAAGATAAGCAACCAACAACACGACACACAAGATAGTTGGTCTGATTGCACCTGAAACATATTAAAACAAAGAATGAGTAACCAAAGTTACCAGTGAGGGATGTGATGTAGTAAACCGGGGAATGCTCTCATGAGATGCAACAAAGATGGCAACAATAATAACACAAAATAACAAAGCTAATTAGACAAATAATTAACCATGTATAAAAAGGATATAGTTCCACTTTTGTCTTCAATCACGAGCCACGAGTCAAGATCTTCAAGCAAGTGCTGGCAAAACCCTTATTCCTCCAAAATAGGGTACTCCGGATGTACCTCGATCCTACAACCCTTTCTCTTGAGGTAGGTCCATATGCCCCAACGAGGTGAACCACGCCTCTGGGATAGTGGAGTATACTCAGCGAGAGAAAGGGAATAGGTACCATGGTAGTCAATGGAGCACGGCAAGCCCGATACTGCCCGTATTTCTTGACGCTACTAAGTCCGAAAATGTTGCGCGACCCCGAAACAAGTTCACGAGAACCAAGATCATTAAATAACACATAAGATGAACGACAAAGTAGGCCGCCCTCACAATTATTCACAATATAAGCCAAATATACTCGAAACAACTATATTGTCACAAAAGAGACAAATATCATGTTTTCCCACAAAACTCTATAAATAGCTTAAACATATATTTTCCAGGCATATAAACACCCAACAAGCATCTACAAGTTCTTACAAACACCAAAGCATCTATTTTTACCTTTTTCCCTTTGTTAACCATGCAATTTCTTCTCTCACGCAAGATTCAAGATACCCAATTCACAAGCCAAACATTCTACATTCCTAGGAAGGCCAAAAGACACCTACCTAGGCCCTCAAAACTCGCTTTGGAGACAAAAGCTCGGGAAGGCCCTGAGTGGGTTTTAACTACACCTACCCTATTCGGAACTTGCTATCAAACCACACAAACATGGTCTAAAGATCATAATAAGCATGTATATCACAATATATATGCATATCAATAGCTATAAACAACAAATCAACAAATCTCAAAACGTTGACAAAACTTTATCATGTATTTAAATGCAACTTCATCACCTTAAATAAATTGAAATTGCAAGAACTAAGCTCAACTAGCTTCAATCTCCTCTCTACGCAAGCAAACCCCGAGCGAACTTCTATTTCTTCCCTCGGTTTTTCCTTCACTCGCTACTGCTTTTTTTTTTTTTGGTAGTAGTCGGGTATGATGATGAGGACAAGAACTAAGTGCTTTAGTAAATGATTGTGAATCAAAATTTTTATATCTTATTTCTTAAGCTTAGTAGTCGACAATGATGGTGGATGATTAAGCTTTTGTTTTGTTTTCTTTCTTTGGTTTAGTCGGCTAAATAATAGAAAAGAATACATGAGCTTTGACTTTGATCTATGTTTTCTAACTTATATCTAATATATATATATATAATACTAACATAAATTGTTAAGTAATATGATTATAATGCTAACTTAACTAATATACATATATAATGCTACTATATAGGGCTAATTAATAAAAGCTAAAGCTAAGTTAAGCCCAAAACAAAATAGATTAGGCCCGAGCAAAAAATAAACCTACGTCCTAACAAAAGGAATCTAGATCCGAGAAAATAAATCCTAATCCCAAACAGGTCAAACCCTAATTCTACCCTCCCGGACATGCAATGCACATAGTTATCACTGAACGAATTTACGAAATAAATTAAATAAAGTAAATATGAAAGTAGATAAAATAAATAAAAAGAAGAGAAAATCAACTCCAGGCTCGGGATATATAAATCAATTAAATTTAAATAAATAATAAACATAAGATAATCTTTTCAATAACCCTTTTAAATTCAATTTCAATAAATGTAATTAATATTAAAAGTAATCTAACTCGTTCGGGTCCGGGAAGAATAAATAAATAAAATTATTAAAATAATAAACTAGCTCATTCACATCCAAGCCCGGGCTTCCCGTTCTAAAAGTAAGATAAATTAATAAAAAAACATGTAAAATAATTTAAATAAATAAAATAATAAGATAATGGTCCCAAACAAGTTATATAAATATAATTTAAATAAATATAAATTAAATAAATATAAATAATAAGAATCATAATTAATTAATTCTCGTAGATCAATTAAATACATTTTAAATAAAGGTAGATAGTGATTATATTAAAAATAATTATTCTCGGGTCCAGGATTTCACATTCAAATAGTAAATTTAAATCAATTAAAATATAAGTAAGGTAAATTTTAGTAAATAAAATAGTTATTTTATGTATTTATATATAGATAGAAGATTAGGCTTTGGGCTTTAGAGAAATCAAGTTAAATAATTAAAGTTAACCTCAAAATAAAGATAAAACACCAAATGGCCAAAAATGCATTCTAGCTTATACTATTCACTCGAGGACACTAACTATTTTATGTCTCACGTTCTAAATATGCTATGCATCTACTTTCAATGGATAAATACCAAGTAACATGAGAAAAATAAAATTTTAGAAAAATAGAAGACTTGAAAATTTAACCCGGGCTCGGGTGCTACTTATTCAATTAACTGAAAATAATGTAAACTAGCACATAAATGCAATAAAATAATTTCTAATAATTATTTTACCAAGGTAATTGCCTCATTTAAGTTTACTAAATATTATTTGTACATATTTCAAGAAATGTGAAAATAGTGTAAATAAATGAATAAATTAACATAAACATGTAATTATAACCAAATATTTAAAGAAAACACATAAGTACATGCAAGCAAGTACTATTCGCTACATGCTGGGTCTGGGCGTCACACTCTTGGCCCTCGGATACTTACAATAGTACACTTGATGTGCTTGTTCTGCTAACACAAATGGGTCATATTTCTGATACTTCTTTTCACATTGACATCAACAAGGCGATACTTAGGATACTCTTTAACGCCTCTATTTTCTGTTGAATCAAACTAGTCACATTTGAATAGGACTACTCTTGTATGTTTTACTGTTGGGTTATGGTATTCTAATTCAATAATGTCATTTAGCATTCCATAATAGTCACCATCATCGGTACTATCATTATACGTCCCTTTTATAAACACTCCACTGTTCATTGTAGACTTGGATGAGCCATATTTGAGTGTGTGAAACCTGTAGCTGTTGACTAAGTACCTTGACCATCTACATACCCTCTTACTTGGCCCTATTGAAAGACATTTTACTCGATCATCTAGACAATTAGTGTAGGATAATTGTAGGCATGGAATCTACCGAAAGTAAACTTGTATATTACTAATATAAAAGGAACCTATCTAAATGACATAAGTTGGATATGTACTTACTTATTCACATAACCAATTAGGAAAGAAATTATCAATATTATGTTGGATCTGTGATGGAGTCAATGATGGATCATTGTTGATAAGATTTTCCTTGAACATCCTGTAAGTAATATTAATGATTCATCTGATATAATTGGACAACATTCACACAAATACATTAATTTATTTTGAATAAACTCATGAACCTACCTGATAAAAGGGTAAACTTCTTGGCAATTCATCAATACATAAATGTGTGCTGCTTTGGACTCTTGATCATCCAGCATCTGAGTTTTTTCCTTTCCTAATGGACAACCAGGATAACTAAAAATAGATAAGCATCCTTCAGGGTAGTCCACCTCATTATATTGGTCATTTTGACCAATATTTCTAGTTCTGGTTGTCATGTCCATTTCAAAGTAATATGAACAAAAGGTCATTATTTCGAGACTAAGATATGCTTCACATATAGACCCCTCGACCCTTGCTTTGTTCTTTATCATCTTTTGCAAATGATGCAAGAACCTCTAGAAAGGATACATCCATTGGTATTGTACATGACCACCACAAATTGCTTCACACACCAAGTGAACTGGCAAATGCTCCATGGAATCGAAGAATGCAGGAGGTAAGCTCTTTTCCAACTTGCATAGTGTCATGACAATATTATCTTGCATTCTTTCGAGCTCGTGTCTTTGAAAAGATGTGCAACATATGTCTCTAAAGAATAAGCTTAGTTCAATAAAAGCTTCCTAAACATGTTTAGCCATTACCTCACACAAAGTTATAGGAATCAATCTCTTCATAAACACATGACAATTATGACTCTTCATATGGGACAACTTCATATCTTTCATGTTAACACACCTCGATAAATTGGATGCATATCTATCAGGAAGTTGTAAGCCCCTAACCCATTCTAGGATTATTTTTCTACTTGCAATGAGAAATGTGTAGACACCCAACTTCAACCCGCTACCATTACGTTGGTCACCCTGGACACATAATTCATGATGGTCACAAAGGTTGGACATATCAATTCTCGCTTTCAAATAGTCCTTTGTCTTACTCTTGACGGCCATCACAGTGTTGAAAACATTATCAAATACATTTTTCGCAATATGTATCACATCCAAATTATGGCGTAAAAGATGTGATCGTAAGGTAAGTCCCAAAAAATGCTTTTTTTGGTCCAATTATGTCATTCTCCAAAACCATCTATCTTTTTTTCCAGACAATTCAGTGATTTTAGGGTAGTCCTTAACAGATTCCCAAATCTGTTCACTGTCTAACTTAGGCAGAGAATCAGATCTCTCTTCTTTATTTTTGAGAAAATTCTTCTTATCCTGCCGTAATAAACTATTCCGTGGTAAAAATCGTCGATAACAATCAAAGAAACAATTCTTCCTCCCTACAGTCAATTGAAAAGCCTTTGAAAATTCCATGCAATACGGGCAGGACAACCTCCCGTGTGTACTCCAACCACACAACATATTGTATGCTGGAAAGTCATTGGTTATCCACAGTAATGCTCCCCTCAATTGGAAATTTTCTTGTGTCGCCACATCATAAGAAAGTGTACCTTCTTCCCATAGTTCGTTTAATTTTTCAATCAAAGGCTCTAAGTGTGAGACCCCGTACCGAGCCAACATGCATTTTATAGCATTTCATGTATTTTTGCATCATTTGATATGCAATTATATTAATTAATATGCATTTACATCGTTTTAAGAACACATGCCTCGTTTAATGTGCATTTAAATTCAATTGCATGTCTTTGAGTAATTTAGGTAACATAGATAACAATTAGATTATTTTATATGCTTTTATATTGATTTAGGTGCATTTATCTTGAATTATGTGTATTTGCATCGTTTTACATGTACTTGCATTGGTTAACGTGCAACTATATTATTTATATATCGTAAGACTTAATTAATTACTATTAAGTCAAGACAAGCAACTAGATACTTAGAAAATAACTAGAATGGTAAACTAGTAGAACATAAGCTAGTCGAGGGGCACCCTTGTCCTAAGGCAAAATATCAAATATCCTACCTAATAAACACACACATTATACCACACACACACACACAAAACTACACGATTAGAAGAGGAGAGAAGAGAGAGAGGATGAGAGAAAGAAGAAAGAAAGGGAAAAAGAGAGATCTTAGGCTATTTTCAAGTTATTTCCTTGTATTTCTAGCCTCTTCAAGTGCATATCTTGCTTTTCTTGCTTTCATACCCAAGATCTATGGTAAGGGATTCTTTCAAAAAGCTTTCTTAAAGCTCATTCAAGGTGATATGATGATTATATGTTGATCTTCTAGCTTAAAATGCATAAATTGGGAGTTTAGTGTATGATTTGTGCTTATAGGTTGTTCAGGCTAGGGTTATACTATATATATACATGTACTTGATGGTCTTGATGCGTTGAAGAGCTTGAATTTGAGTTGGGCAATATTTTATATGTGTGTTAGAAGGTTTGAATTACTTGCAATGAATAAAAATGAAAGCCAAGCGCATTAGGGCTTAGTTGGTGTTCTTGGTGAATTTATGTTTGAAAGATGTTTATAGCATGATAAGTGTGATTTTTAGGTTGTAAAATAGTAGAGTTTATGTTTGGGTGAAATGGCTAAGGTTTGGAGTTAAGAGGCTTAGCAAAAGAAGCAAGAAAATGCAAATTCGTGCATTTTGTTGTTGAGTCCGGTCGACCTGATCAGTCAATTTTGGCTACTGCCGGATGACTCAGGTCAGATCCGGTCGACCGGATCAGTCGCCCAGATGTTTGGTAGATTTGCGCAACATTTTTCTAAAGGCTATATCTCACTCAATTCAACTCCGAATTGAGTTCTGTTTGATTCTAGAACTATCTACTTTTGATAAGCTTTAATTATAGACTGAAATCAGATTAATTGGAGTTCAGGAAAGTAGGGAAATTAACTGTTTAAGTTAGACTAATGCAGAAGCATTGAAGTTGCATCATAGTTTCATTCGTGTTTGCATTTTGTTGTCGTTTTGAGTGGTTTTAAGGTATTCTTATACCCTTCTTTGGTAAATGGCTATATTTAGTCCTTCTACATGGTATTAATATGTCAAGCATGATGAGCATTGATTTCATGATTATCTAAATGATGCACATATCACTACATGTTCGTATGAGGTTGCTACACGGTTAAACACTTACATGATAAAACAACTTTCATTGTTGTCCTCCACTTTGTATCTTATGAATTCTAAATGCAAGGTGTTCACATGTTCACTTGCTTGACTATATCATAAGTATGCTTAATTAAGTTTGGTTATATATACGCTCGAATGTTGAAGGTAACTTTCCTCGTTGACCTTCACTTGCATGTTTATATATTATATGAACTCTATTTGGATCATGATTATACTATTATGTTTTTTATTATTGTTACTAACCGGAGGCAACCTACTTTGTTGCTTCTGAACCTATTTTCTATTTTGAATTCCTCTCACTTGGGGTGTCACCTTGGAGAGGTGAAAGGTTTATAAATGACACAATTAAGCAATCTAATGAACCCCATAGTAGAAGTTTCATGTATCACCTGGGCGGTATTGGGCTTGCCAGGATGGACAGGCTATCGTGGCATTAGGTTGTATATCCGGATTTCACCGTCATAATTGGTGTATAGGGTTATGATATTTATAAAGCTTCAAGATTGGCCATCTCCAACAAGTTCGAGATATTCAAGATATGGTATCATTTTATTATGAGAATCCTACTCTCGCTTGGTCCCTTGAGGTTCTCAGAAAGTAGTGATGCCTGATTAGTACGTTGTTTAATTCGTTCTTGTATATTTGTCTTCCATGTTAATCTTGTTATAGCATGAAACCAATCTGGCTTGGTCCCTAGAGGACCTCGGGGAGAAGAGTTGATTGCTTATTATTATGTTTAATTTCGTTTCTTGTTACTTGATTAAGACTGAGGTTAATTTGTTCTGGTTATTCTTGTAAATTTTGACATTCTTGTAACTGTCATATATGCATAGCACGATATTAGAAAAAAGTTGCGAAAAGATAAAATCTTTGTGAAAACCATTTCTATTCGATCCTCAGTGAGCTATATGCAGGATTAGCTCACCCCTATTTTCCACCATTACAGGTTGTCCGGGGCTAGAGCTTATGAGTAGTTGCTCGTGTTAGCTAACCTTTTGTTGTAATAGAATGAACTAGGCTTGTTATTTATTTGATGTAATATATTAATCTTATGGACATTTAACTATGTACTAACTTGATGCATTACTCTTTTGAGGTCTAGTTGTAGTAGTTGGACCTGTGTGAAGTAACTTAACGACTTCAGGTCTTGTAAATTTGTACTTGGTAGTTGTAATATTATCTATTAGTGATGAAGTTTGTATAACATATGTTATTAGAATTGATGTAATACATAGTTTGATGTTTTGATTTATGGTAATAATGCTTGGGCTATTGTTTCGTGCCTTAGTGGACTTAAGAGGAGTGATCTTCTTAACCCCGTGGCATCACGACCCCAGAACACTTGAGGATTCGTAAGATTAAATTTTAATTCATATCATTATTGTGGTATCAGAGACCGTTTTAGCAATTGAGGAAAAATGGGATCGTGGCACTAAGTATATATCAATATTCTTACTGGAGTTCTTCGGACTAGGAATAAGAAGAGTCAAGAACATGACAACATTCTTCATACATATCGAAGGTAGTAGATTGTATGATGTGATTATAATCGGCCAACAAGAATAAGGTCGAGAATTTGAGCTGTGGGGATTAAACCCATCTGAGCATAAACCAAGGCAAATATTTCTTGGTTCTGTTGTAAAATCTGGATAAACTCTATCAAAATGTTTCCATGCCTTACCGTCGGATGGATGACATATCTTTCCATCCTCAACTTGGTGTGTCTTATGCCACTGCATATGTTCAGTGGTAGCTTTTGACAGGTATAACCTTTTCAACCTTGGAGTCAGTGGAAAATAAGTCAACTTTTTCTTCGCAATAAGGTTACCCCATCTTGATGGCTTAAAACGTGACTCATGACAAGCGGGACATGAATCTAGATCTTTTCTATCATTGTAAAATAATGTACATCTATTTATACATACGTCTATCTTTTTGTATCCCAATCCCAAATGTGTCATTTCATGTTTGAACCTATAAAAGGTTTCAGGTAAATTATGAGTATCCGGCAATGCATCTCTCATCGTCTCGATCATTCTATTGAAGCATTGTTCACTCATATTTTCTTCACATTTGATATTCATAAAACGAGGCACAGCAGACAAATAAGTGAGATTCTTACAACCTTCCCACAATGGTCGATTGGTTGCATTCAAAAGATCATAAAATTTTGTGCTTCCATATTAGGTACATCATACTGGTTATTATGATGCATCTGAAATTCCAGACCAACAGCTTCATATATCATTGTCCTATAATTATTTTATTTGGCAAATCCATCATAATTATTATTCACAAAATTATGCTCGGAAGTATTGGCGTAGGATAGAAACTGATCCCCATGTGAAGTCCATTCGTAGTAATAAAGTATAAAACCCCACTTGTAAAGATGGATCTTCACAGAGTTAATATCTAAAAACTTACAATTTCTACATTTGGCACATAGACATCTTATATTATCACCGTCCATGTAATGTTGTTGACTGCTTGCAAATGTAACAAATTCATGTACACCGTCAATAAAAGAATCACTAAGTTGTCCATCAGGTTGCTAATGGTCATCCATCCATTCACGATTGTGGTCCATATTGGTAACTTCTATAGTACATCAAATATTTAAAATCTAATAATCATAGCGAAAAATATAACTTAAGTTGATATTGGAAGTCTGGATAATCAAGTGTACGATGAACATAGATAGTCTGATTGAAATCCTGCCCGAATATATATCACTTCATTCATAAAAGCTATCTTCCTGTGTAGTAACATCTCAATATAAAGCACATTAGTTTTTAGCAAATTGTAGATGAGAAAACACACATATTAAAATGGCAATGTGTCATTAATTATAAGTGTTTGATTTCATATCCTAAACTTGATGTTAGTCATGACACTGAACTTGAAAATTTTGTAAAGAATAAGAACTGGCCAACCTAGCCGAACGATTGGGTCGACCAGTTCCATCGACCGTCACAAACAAAATCCACCAGTCGATAGAAACAGTAGACCCCATCATCCGGCTGGGTTGGCCGATTGTAGTTTTTACACACAGTTTTCAAGTACTGTATGGTTCTTATCATAAAATCATTTGCCAAACATCATAAAATGTAATAAGAACTAAAATAGTGTTGTAATATGTTGCAAATATCTCACTGAAAGCTAAGCATGTAGTATTAAATAGACGATAGTTGTCTGTGGCTTCTAAAATGGTCAAAATCCAGAGGCATCAACTCATAAATGCATCACACCTGGTGAGTGAATAGAGTGGGTTGTAGTGAGTAGAGGTAAAAATAGGAGAGCAACTTCATGATTTATGTCAAACATACGAGAGTCAAACATACGAGCAAGAAACATGAAAGAGATAAAGTAGTTCAAATGTTTACCTTCAGATATAGAAGTGGATGACTTTGTCACATGGAGAATTGGCTTGCAGCACCTAAAGAAAGTTCAACTTAAGCGGAAGAAGTGACTTTGACATATGGAGGAGTAACTTTGATTTTATTTTTAGGTGGGTTTTGGGGTTAAACTTAAGTGGGAGTTTGGTTTTATTTTTCATCGTTGGGATAATAGGGGATGGGGTTAAAAGTGTCTGCTTTGGTTAGATTATTGTTAGGAATAATTTGATAAATTCGTAGAAATGTTATTTTATTATGATTAATTTACACTCAATATTTATAGGAATTTGAACCAATTTTTAATAATATCTTAATTAAAAAAACAAAAATTTAAAAGTGTGTATACAAATAACGATACATTTTGTATATTTTTATTAATATAAGAGTAAAAAGTATTTAACGTTATATCAATAAAGAAAATAAGTTAAAATTAAAAATATAATACAACTTGGACCAACTTGTAGTTCAAATAATTCATGAAAGTCATTTTTAAGAAATTTCTTGATTTCATATAACATCTAAAACAAGATAACCATATATTTATTCTAGAATTGAATAACAAAATGAAAAAACGCTGATAATGGAAAGTACACCCAATGTCAACCTACTTATAAAGTAAGCTGCCTAAAATTAAAATTAAAAATTGTTTATTTCATTTTATTTTCAATTTATTTTTCATTTATTTTTCTATTTATTCTTATTTAATTTCATTATAATTTTTTTTACCTTAACCCTAAACCCTATGGCCTAAACTTAAACACTAACTCTTAAACACTAAACCCTAAACTTAAACCCTAACCCCTACACCTTAAACTTAAACCCTAAACCTCACCACTCAATATTAATTTACGAAAGTATAAATTAAGAGGATTAAGATTAGTAGAGAATTAATTTGAAATTGAAAGGTATAGATTAAAATTTTATTTATTTAACTATAAAACATACAAGCATGCATTTCCTATTAGCTATTGATATACGCAAATTATAATTTCACTTATCATACCACTCTAATCTTTTTTACTTATCTTTCTTATATATTAAGTCATCCAACCACCATAACTTAGCCCATACAAGCATGCAAACTATAATTTTACAAAATAATACATATAGTTGTTCTACATAATTTGTTTATCACATAGTTGTTTCGTAAAAGGTTTACATAATTATTAATACTTTAATTTTATTTGTTTTATGCTCAAGATAAGAGAAATTATACAAATTATAGGCTAATTTCAGAAATTGTATTATATCTACCCTTGTCCTATTTTTTATGCTTAAGATACTTCAATCTCTTTTTACAACTTATAAATTTTGGATTTTAAGCAATAGTCTGTGTGTTGCTATAGGCTATATATTCTGCTAACAATGAAAAAATAGTATTTGTTAATTCTTATTTGTACTAATTAAGAATATCATTTTTTTATTGAATGCATTAGAGCCGGCCAACCAATCCGGTCAATGGGGTCAGCCGACACCATCTATCGGCAAAAAAATATTTAACCAGTCAACCCAACCGGTCGAGCCCATTGACTGTTAATATCGACCGTCCCCAACATAAGGCACCGGTCGATGGAACCGAACAACATAACCAGTTGATGCCATCAACCAACAGCTAGAAAGTCATGACGGGTTTTTACTTAAAACTGCTCGTTGGCCAGTTTTATTTATTTTCAAACACTCTTTTTCCAAAAACTTCTCTCAAACTTTGAAAATCCCTCTTGCCAAACATCAAATTTTACCGATTAAACTAATTTGTAACTCCATAAACACACTTCTTGCACATCAAAAACCTAGTTTTCACTGATTTTTAAAGACTTCCAACATGGTTCGCACAATGGGCAGAGGTTCAGCATCTAAGCAGAATCAAGCACAGTCATCTTCAAGAGGGACTTCTACTCAAAGAATATGCGACAAATTCAAAAAGTGCAGTGTGATTGCTGGCAAACCAATTGTGGATTCATCTTTTGAAAGTACTGATATTATTGAATGCTTAGAATTTCAAGGCTGGAAAACTTTCATACACGTAGAATGCCCTGTGCATAATGAGTTAGTCAGAGAATTCTATTTCTTGCTTAAAGAAGGTCCTAATCACAGTTTGATTTCAAGTGTTAGAGGAAAAGAAATTCATGTAACTGAAGACTATTTAGCAAATCTGTTTGATCTTCCTCTAACTGGCCAGAAGTACTATAATGCTAAAGGATGGCTAGACATGCATGTAAATGATAATGCTGCTATGATGTTGATGATGATAATACCCCTTATGATCATGCTATGACTGGTTGAAATAGGCTATTGTTGCACATTGTCATTGACTTAATTATGCCTAGAGGTGCTAATGATGGTCGAGTACAGTTCTGTGACGCCTATACTATATATATGATCAATGCAAGAAAGAAAATTCATCTTCCATATATGCACATTAGGACCAGAATCATGAGTCTAGCATATGAAATGGTGCTAACTCAGGTATTTGAGGACTATGAAGTTCCACTGCCTATTGTTGGTAGATTTTTTCCTAGCTGGAGGTTTAATAAGGCGGCTATGAAACGCATGGGCTTATTTATCTATGAAGGCAGAATATATAAGCTCAGTGAATTTGAGAAATTATCTGAAACGCAACAAATTGCTATAATTGGGGTGCCAGTAAAAAAATAAAGAAAAAATGTCAAAGGAAAAGGAAAAAAAAAATAGTTGTTAAGGAAGAACCTAACACAGACAATGAATATGATCGTATGGATGTCGATTCTAATGATGCAGAAAATGAAGAAAAAAGAGATGTTCAAGCAACCCTAAGAGAATCTTTAAGAACCGATGTAGTTGATAGGGAACAAATGAAAGGTGTTGGGTCAAGTAACAGTGTTCCTCAATTAAACACCTAGTCACAATTTGACATGAATCTCATAATCTCTGCCTTTGCAGATCGCATGACCCAAATGAAAAGGTGTGACGACCCAGACCTAGCATATAGCATACAATACATATTTACATATATTTATGTGTTACTTTAAATGTTTATTTATGATTAAGTGAATAACTTAATTTAATTCATTCATTAATAGTACTATTTATTATATTTTCGAAAAACATGTGAATAGAGTTAGTAAAATTAAATAAGGTAACTATTTTAATATTATAATTATTAGAATCTATTCTTCTGTATTTAAGAGTTAGATTCCATTATTTTCTATTAATTGTTTAAATAACCCGAGCCCGAACATGAAAATTTTTCTATTTCTTTCTCTGAATTTCATATTTTTTTCTTAATACTTGTTATTTTAGATGCATACATCCATTAAGTTTGCGTGCATAGCATATCGGGATCAATGAAAAAAAATTTGTAAGTGAACGTAATGAATAGTGAAATTTTTCAGTATTTTTCACTTAGAATACTTGACCCATTTGGCATAAAACTTGATCCATATGCATTAATTTAACCCACAACTAAACCTATCGACCCATATATCATTTATCATATACATATAATAGCTAAAAATGCTCAAAAATACTCAAAATAAGCCAAAAATGCCTAAAAATAGCCAAAAAAATCCTATTATGGGAATAGTATTTTTCTTACAAATTTTGCTCAATTTGATCTTCCAAGCTCTTCCAAATGATTTCAAACCATCAAAAAGTTTCTCCTTTGCTCCTACATCTCTAATTTGGTGAGGGAGTTGCATAATTTTCATATTTTAAGTTTATGTCAATTGTTTGAAATTCTTGAATTGTTGATTATAGCAACATTAATTGTTATTGATGCTTGATATACAATCTCTAGAGCCTATAGAACTCTCTTTTATAGCTTGATAACAATCTCTATGGTTGAAAGCTTGATTTGCACAAAGAAGATGATGAATAGTGATAAAATTTAGGGTTTTGATATAACTTGTTATTTAGAGTGAATTGATGCTTCCTTTAGGTGCTCTAGATATTAATGAATCTAGTTGAAAGTTCACGTAAAGTCGAATTGCTCGAATTTGAGTTAAAATGCAAAATTGGCCAACTTTTAAAAGGGGGTTTTTCACAAAACGTAATTCAGGCACGTTTGGACTTTAGAATAGGTGTCCTTGGGGGCATGAAAGAACTTTTGGTACTTTCGTTGCGTGAAATTGGGGTCCGGATAGGGTAGGTGTAGTTAAAACCCACTCGGGGTCTTCCCGAGCTTTTGTCTCCAAAGCGGGTTTTAAGGGGCTTGATAGGTGACTGTTGGCTTCTTCAGGAATGTAGAATGATTGGATTGTAGTTTTGAAACTTTGAATTTCATATAGGAGAAGAATGACATGGTTAAAGAAAGGGGAAAAGTGATAAATGACTACCTTGGTGCTTATCAGTGCTTGTAGATGTGTTGTTATGTGTTTATATGCTTGTCTAAGGTATAATTGAGCTAATTGAGGAGTTTGTGGAAAAAAATATGTTATTTGTCTCCTTTATGTTTATATCGTGACTTTGTGCATATTGTGACTAATTGTGAGGGCGGCCTACTTTGTCGTCCCTCTTATGTGTTATTTGATGATCTTGGTTCTCGTGGACTTGATTCGGGGTTGTGCAACCTTTTTGGGCATGGTAGTATCGAGTAACAAGGGTGGCATTGGGCTTGTCGTGCTCTCTCGGCTACCATGGTTTCCCAGTCCCTATCTCCCTAAGGCATACTCCCCTACCCCAGAGGCGTGGTTCACCTCGTTGGGGCATACGGACCTACCTCAAGAGATATGGGTCGTAGGATCGAGGTATATCCAGAGTACCCCATTATAGAAGAATAAGGGTTTTGCCAGCACTTGCTTAAAGATCTTGGCTCGTGGCTTGTGATTGAAGACAAAGTGGAACCGTATCCTTTTTATATGTGGTTAAATACTTGTCTATCTAGTTTTGTTACTTTGTGTTGTATATATGGCTATCTTTGTTGCATATCATGTAGCATTCCCCGATATGCTGTATCACATCCCTCACTGAGCAACTGTGTTGCTTACTCCTCTTTTCAACATGTCCCAGGAAAAGCTAGAAATGGGATTGCCTCATGTGTGCTCTGCTTGCTCTATCAGTATGTAGAACAAGGAAGAATTTGTACATGATATGCTTGTATACTATTTGAGACCTTATGGTCATGTATGTATTTGTGTTATCTTAAGAAATGTAATATTAAAGTTTTAGTCTTGGGTGATGGTTAGGTGCTAATGGTTTGTAATAACTTATATTATTTTACTTTATTGTCTAGTTGACTTGCATGCTTGTAGGGATGAAATGGACTGAGGTTGTGGATTATGGTCTTGTGGTTGTATGTTGTTGTTTGCAGGCTTCCAGATAGTCATATATATATGGGAAACTCTTTCTGTTTCTCCCTAAATTTCGTGCATGGGGTTTGGAATTGAGTTGAGAATAGCATGGCAAATAGAAGTCCCGGTTCTGTGAGGGATCGAGGCGTTACAGAGGTGGTATCAGAGCTTAGATAGCTCTCAGCCAGGAAAGGGTCTTTGGCCTATTGGGTAGTGACCTTTGATCGTATGCTTGTAAAGTGTGTTACGTGGATAGAGTATTATACATGACTTGTGCGCTAAGTATGTTAATGTGTTAAGTGCTCAGATTGTATAGAGTTGTGTCTTAATGTGAGCTTTATATATTTGTATTTAGTTTATGGCTAAGGTGGCTTGGTATGAATATAAGGTTGCGTTTGTTATTTGTCTGTACTTATGGTTGTCTAAGTGAGTAACAGACTAGCATGAGAGTGAGAGAGTCTATTACATGAATACGTGAGTTAATGAAATGTCTGGATTGCCTTGTAAATTGAACACATCGTATGTGACTATGTGAACAATGTGTCTTGAGTGAAAATGTTTTGTTTATATGTGTTATATGTTTATCTAATTACTGGTCATATATATGCTTATGTCTTGTTTAGGTTAAAAAGAACAAGTTTACTTTAGTTACTCTCCATGTGGACCTCAAGCTAAATGAAAGGAAAATTATCTTTATGCATTATTTTGATGGTTTAGAGTTAGAATAAATGTTGATTGCATGTTGATTAAGTGATATTTGAGCTTATATGCATATTTACCTAGTTATTCAAATTATGTAAGTAATCTTTTGGTTTAATCTTGTTTGAATGATTAGGTTGACATTTAGTTGTCTAGAATTGATTTAGGAATCTTATGTTACATAAAAATGTTTAGTTTAACATGGTGGATGAGGTATAGTATTTGAATTAGATTTACATGCTAAGAAGAGTTAATCTTGAATGTATGTGTATGCATGTGAGACTTGTAGGTTTTGAATGAAAATAGGTACCTATATGTGCCACACTTGTGTAAACTGTGAAAAGATGTGTAATGTATGCAATTATGTGTCCAAGTGTCCACCTATGTGACCTCTTTGTGATGTAAGTGAAACTTATATGATATGTGTGCTTATATGATTATGTGTACATCCAAGTGATTTCATGAATAACTACTTGCTTCAGCTATTAGTAGCAATATGTGTGTTTGAATTTTGTGAACTAAGTTATTGTGAGTAACAGGATAACTTGTTAATCAAAACTAAGTGTTGTTGGTTTCTAGTACAGTTCATAATTGCATAAGTAATCTAAAGTATTCATTGAGCATATGTGATAGTTGTATAACCTGTGAAATTTATCACATAGTATGTATATGCTATAAGAAGTTCATCTTGTATAATCTCAATTGCTTGCATCCACTACCCATTGAATTGGTAAGTAAATTCTCCCCTATAGAGATGGCCAAAATTGGATTTTCTGAAGATGTGGAACAGCAGAGCTGATTGTCGTACATATCTGAGATCAACAAGAAGTACTTCGAGAAGCAGGCTTGGGATTCTCTTTCGGTATTTTCTTGGTAATCTCCTTCGGCATTCTAGCTGGCAGTTTCTATTCAATAATATTTGGTATTTTCTCAGGTATTCACATTTAGATTACTTCTCTGGAACTCTTGTACAACAATCGCATCGGGAATTCTTATGTAGTATTCCTAGTCGAAGGGAATTCTTACTCAGACTTTTAGATTGGTATTCTTATTCGGAGCCTTTATTTGGTATCCTTATTACAAGATTTCTTATCTGGTCTTTCCTTTGATAGCCTACTGCGGTTTTCATCGGTATTCCTTCGGTACATGTGGGTATTCTGCTTGGCATTTTACTTTGAATCTTATTTAAGATGTCTCTCTGACACACTTTCTTAGTATTATCGGCGGTTTTCGCATTTGAGATTCTTATCCAGATTGTTCAAGATGTATTTGAGGAGTTCACTTGAAATAAGGAATTGCGAGGATGCAATTTTTGTAAGGAGGGGAGAGTGTGGCGACCCAGACCTAACATATAGCATACAATACATATTTGCATATATTTATGTGTTATTTTAAAAGTTTATTTATGATTAAGTGAATAACTTAATTTAATTCAGTCATTAATAGTACTATTTATTATATTTTCGAAATACATGTAAATAGAGTTTAGTAAAATTAAATAAGGTAACTATTTTAATATTATAATTATTAGAATTTATTCTTTTGTATTTAAGTGTTAGATTTCATTATTTCCCATTAATTGTTTAAATAACCCGAGCCCGAACATGAAAAAAAATTTGTTTCTTTTTCTGAATTTCATATTTTTTCCTTAATACTTGCTATTTTAGATGAATGCATCCATTGAGTTTGCATGCATAGCATATCGGGATCAACAGAAAAAATTTGTAAGTGAACGTAATAAATAGTGAAATTTTCCAGTATTTTTTTAGCATTTTTTCACTTAGAATACTTGACCCATTTGGCATAAAACTTGATCCATATGCATTAATTTAACCCACAACTAAACTCATCTACCCATATATTATTTATCATATACATATAATAGCTAAAAATGCTCAAAAATACTCAAAATAAGCCAAAAATGCCTAAAAATAGCAAAAAAAATCATATTACGGGAATAGTATTTTTCTTGCAAATTTTACTCAATTTGATCTTCCAAGCTCTTCCAAAAGATTTCAAACCATCAAAAAACATCTCCTTCGCTCCTACATCTCTAATTTGGTTAGGGAGTTGCATAATTTTCATGTTTTAAGTTTATGTCAATTGTTTAAAATTCTTGAATTGTTGATTATAACTATGTTAATTGTTATTGATACTTGATATACAATCTCTAGAGCCTATAGAACTCTCTTTTATAGCTTGATAACAATCTCTATGGTTGAAAGCTTGATTTGCACAAAGAAGATGATGAATAGTGACAAAATTTAGGGTTTTGATATAACTTGTTATTTAGAGTGAATTGATGCTTCTTTTAGGTATTCTAGACATTAATGAAACTAGTTAGAAGCTCACGTGAAGTTGAATTGCTCAAATTTGAGTTAAAATACAAAATTAGCTAACTTTTAAAATGGGGTTTTTTCACGAAACGTAATCCGGGCACGTTTGGACCTTAGATTAGGTATTCTTGGGGCATAGAACCACTTTTGGTGCTTTCGTTGCGATAAATTGGGATCCGGATAACTCCCTGATCCCTCATGAGGACGGAGCCCCGATCCCAAAACCCATGGCACAAAAAACGAGGGGAAACGGATGGAGTCTCCCCTGTTTATAGGGCTATCAATTCACCTGCAAGCAGTAACTTATCCTTAAAAACCATAATCCAACTCCAAGGTACAATTCCATTCACACAAGCATGCAAACTAACTAGGCAATCAAATAAATCATTGAAATTATTACAGCCCATCTACAGTTATTAACTTATACAAGACTACAAACTTTACTTTATATTGCAACATTTTAGACAAAAGAAACATACACAAGGTTTCATAATCTCAAAACAAAACACATACAACCAGCAACTTGCATTTCCTGCACATAGACCAGTACATAGCATCCAACCACAACTTTCTTGAAACATGTTAAAACGAGGAATGAGTAACCAAAGTTACTCAATGAGGGAGGTGATGCAGTAAACAGGGAAGTGCTACATGATATGCAACAAGATAACAACATATTCAACACCAACTAACAAAGCTAAATGGACAAGTATTTAACCATGTATAAAAAGGATACGGTTCCACTTGTCTTTAATCACGAGCCACGAGCCAAGATCTTCAAGCAAATGATGGCAAAATCGTTATTCCTCCAGAATAGGGTACTCCAGATGTACCCTGATCCTACGACCCTTTCTCCTGAGGTAGGTCCATATGCCCAGCAAGGTAAACCACGCCTCTAGGGTAATAGAGTATACTCAACGAGAGAAAGGGAATAAGCACCATGGTAGTCGAGGGAGCACGGCAAGACCGATGCCGCCCGTGTTTCTCGACGCTACCATATTCGAAAAGGTTGCATAACCCCAAGTAAAGATCACGAGAGCCAACAATATCAAATTATGTAAGAGGAACGACAAAGTAGGCCGTCCTCGCAGTTAATCACAAATAACACAAAAAGACTCAAGATAGCAAGTAAAATAATACATATAAACTTTGTTAATTACTAATAATTCAATTTAGGAACAATAAATCAAGTTAAGATGTACAAAAGAGATGAATACTCCCTCACCTTAGAAAAGCCAAGAATCCATTCCAATTGCACCAAATCTTCTTTAATTACCACTCAAGACCCTTACCTCAATACAACAACTTTATTTAACTTAAGACAACTTAACTATTTCTAAGCAACTTATCTTGCATGCCATAATCACATTTTATACTTTAATTTAACACATAATCTAAGTAATCACTCAAGTAGCCAAGTATTCTAGTCATAATCATAACTTCACACATACAATACAATTTACAAGCAATATAAACAATATAACAAGATATAAGCATGTTCACTCTGCCTAACACATTCGAGATCTCAAGTTAGCAAGTTAATAAAAAGTCGGGAGGTTAGCAAAGTAGGCTAACCTTACTCATGTATCAATTTAAAACTCAAGTAATAGCAAATATAACAATTATAGTATGTACACCAATTCAACTATCTAGCTATGTAACAAGTTCAAGAAATTCTCAAATAATCCAACAAATCTCTTTCTAAATGCTTGCAAATCAAGTTCTAAACTTCACGCAAGATAACTAACTTCAAATCTACCCTTATTAATCTTATGTAATCACATTATAATCCATATAACGCAACAAAATCACATTTTAAGCCATGTTAACACAAAACCCCGAAAAGCCTCTTAGGTGATTTGTATTACAGCTACTTAATTCAATTATCAACTCAGAGCTAAAATAACATTTTAAGATTCTCCTAACACGTCTAAGGCCATCTATACATTTAAAAGAATCAAATTCCATAGTTCGTTTCAAAGTCCCCTTTGTAAATTAAGCCATAATTCCAATTCTAGCCAAGTTACAATCAATTTTATGATTCATATAGCATTCCTAAGGTTTCTAGCATCTAGTAGAAACAGCAAAACATCTAGAATTGCAAAATCCCTAAATCATGTAAAAGTTACTATTTATCTTCTCATACAATGTGCAAATTCAAATTCCAACCATAACAAATGCTATTAGGCTATAAAAGTGTGTTCTCTAGACATATTAGAAGCTATTAGAAGCATTTATAAGTCAAGAATTAACAAGAATCATCAAATGTAAAATCTCATATAACCCTAGCTTATTCAAATGCATATATAATGAAATCTTCCTCACAATTAATGGTGTAGATGCTTTGTAGTAGGCCTAAGGTGCTCCAAAAGATCCTTCAAACTCAAGCTATCCACAACTCTTTAATATCTAACATGATCCCATTATTAGCCAATTTCAATTAAGGCCTACCAAATACACAAGTCATCCAACAAAATACTATTTTCACTGGTTAGTATTCAAGCTACATAATTCCCAAGTCATCCCCCAGGTGTCATTCATACCCGACATAATAAAGTTCAAATTAATGGCTCAACTAGCAATTCCATATAATTAGATATCCCTTAGCAACAACAAAAATTAACAATTCTACCACTTAGTGACCCCAAGTAACAATATCAAATAATAATCCAACAAAGACATTTTCTAATTTCTCTTAACAGAAGCTTATATTAATCAATTCTGTTACATATGCTATTGACCTTCAAACTGACTTATTTTTGTGTAGAAACGTAGCTCTTCAAGTGTAAATGATTTTAGAATCAAACGGTGCCTAATTCCGAGTTAAATTCCATGAGTTATACCTTTTTTCTGTGCAACTACTCTAAACTGCCTTGCACCAACGATTTTTCCCAGACACATTTTGAAAATGGCTAAATCGGAGGCCTAAAACATTGGAATTAGCCGTAGCCCTAAAACAACATTTTCTCTAAACTGCCTAATGTAGCCGCTGTACAAATTTCGTTAATTTTCAAGCATGTTTGCTATGTCAAAATGGCTCCAAAAGTGATTGGCAGTGCACTAACCAAATCCGAGTTTTGCTCACTTATCATCTTTCCTTGTTATAGAGCTAAGTTCAACTATTTTCTTGTCAAACAACTAAGTTAACATTTCTCTTAGACCTTTTATCAAACATTAGAGCTTCAACATGATTCATCATAGGAAGACATAATAAACAACTAAGATAGCATGCTAACAAGTACTACAACTACTTTAGAGAGTTAACACAACATTATACACACACATTTACTCACCATCCATGCATTTCTTGCTCCTTTGAACCTTTATCTACAACATAGATCACAAATATACAACAAAATAATCAAATAAAACACAAGGAAATATGATGCCTCACCTATTTTTGGCTAGAGCAAGGCTTAAACTTCTCTTTTTCTCCTTCTTTCTTCTTCCTTTCTCCTTCTTCTTTTTGTCGTGAGTTGTGTGTGAGCAGAATTTTTTGTGTGTGTGTGTAGAATCTGATTTTTGTGTGTGTTTTGTGTGCTTGTGTGTGTTGTAGTATTTTAGTAGGTGTAAATAATAAAAGACAAAAGGCCCAAATGGCCAACATGCCCTTCAACTAAATGCTACTAACTGGTTTGTCATTCTAGTTTAATTCTAACTAATTTGTTTACTCTATTGTTTATCAATACATTTATTTATTTACTACAATTCCTAAATCACCTAAATATTCCTAAATCCACATAAATACATGGTAAACGAAATAGATGCACGTTACTCAAAAATATAATATTTTATGCAAACGAATATATGTAAATAGTTAAAGTAGACATATAAATATATGCACATCAATAAAATAATTACATACACGGGACGGGGTGTCACACTCTCCCCTCTTTCAAACAAATTGCGTCCTCGCAATTTATTCTTCACAAGGGAACTCCACATAAGCATCCTGAACCTTTTGGAGAGGGACCATGAATGCGAATACCATAGAAGATACTAAGAGGGAGTATCGAGGATCCACACCAGTTAGAACCTTTAGATAGAATTCCAGTAAATAGCCTAAGAGAATTCCAGATAATAATTCTTGAACAAGGATGCCAAATAAGGCTCCACTTAAGAATTCCATTCTTAAGTCCAATTAAGAATATCAGTTAGAAGTGCCGAGAAAATACCAATACGGAATCCAAGTGAATACCATAGAAGACACCATGAAGAATGCGCCACTTGAGAATCCCCATATAGATATCCCGAAAAGGTCACACATATATAAATACCAAGTAAGAATGCCAACTAGAGTTCCAATAAGAGTACTGCTAGAAAATTCTATATGGAAATACCAATAAGGATCCCCGGAAAGAATACTGTAGAAAAAAACCGTGTAGGAATTTCTGTAACACCCCGAACCCAACCCCACACTATAGGTCAAGTCTGGACCCGTCACTCGGACAGAGTCTTCTCTGTACCGTTGACTAAACTAGTATCTGCACATAGTCGCATAACATACCAGAACCACAAACAGCAACCCATACAACCTATCTTCCAAGATTATCATAGTCAACCCAAGATCACAAGGCCATCCAAGCCTTGGAACGACAAAAACTAATATATAACATACAAGCATGCAAGGCTTTTCTAACTTTAACTATAAGTAGTTGGATACAACAATAGCCAAATTCTACCTCCAAGTTCATTAACACACAAGCATGCAATAAGAGAAATAACTACAATCCATTATTACATGCCATCTAATTTTGTGATCCAACATACAAGATTACATACTATTACAACCACTAAATATACATAAGATCACATGGTCTCAAAAGAGCATCAACCAACTACTTCACGCAAGTCACACATATAAGCCAACCTTAACACACAGGAATGTCACGGAAGTTGCTCAACTTGCACTTCCTCCTCTTCAACTACCGCTACTAGCTGATGATCTACTTCAGCTTCTCCTGAAACATGTTAAATGAGGAGTGACCAACAATGTTGCCCAGCGAGGGAGGTGATGCAACATACCGAGCGTGCGACATGATATGCAATAGGATAATCGTAAATTCAACATCAGATAACCAACCAAGTAAACAAGTAATTAATCACGTATATAAAAAGGATACGGTTCACTTCTTGTCTTCAATCTCGAACCACGAGCCACTATCTTCACGCAAGTGCCGGCAAACCCTTATTCTTCCAAAGTAGGGTACTCCGGATGTACCCCGATCCTATGACCCTTTCTCCTGAGGTAGGTCTATATGCCCAGCAGGTGAACCACGCCTCTGGGGTAGTGGAATATACTCAGCGAGAAAAAAAGAATAGGCACCATGGTAGTCGAAGGAGCACGGCAAGCCCGATACCGCTCGTGTTTCTCGATGCTACCATGTCCGAAAAGGTTGCGCAACCCCGAAACAAAACCACAAGACTCAAGACATCAGATAACACGTAAGAGAGTCGACAAAGTAGGCCGCCCTTGCATTTAATCACAATATAAGCTAACATATACACGTGATAACTATATAGTCACGAAAGAGACAAATATCATATCCTTCCACAAAACTCCATGGATAGCTTGAATAAGCCTTATCATGCATACAAAACACCTATCAAGTAATTACAAATTCATATAAACACAAAAGCATTCAAAAACACCTTTTTCCCCTTTGTCAACTTTCCGTTTTCTTCTCCCACGCAAAGTTTAAGATTCTAAATTAACAAACCAACCATCCTACGTTCCTAGGTAGGTCAAAAGGCACCTATCTAGGCCCTAAAAGCCCAATTTGGAAACAAAAGCTCCAGAAGGCCCCGAGCATGTTTTAACTACAACTACCCTATCCGGACCTCAAATTCACGCAACAAAAGCACCAAAAGTGCTTCCATACCCCAAGGATACCTAATCCAAAGCCCAAACGTGCCCGGATTGCATTTCGTGAAATATCCCCTTTTTAAAGTTTATCAATCTTTGCATTTTAACTAAATTTAAGCAACCTAACTACACGTGAGCTTTCAACTAGCTTCACTATCGTCTAAAGCACCTAATTGAAGCCTCAATTCAATCTAATTAACAAGTTTTAATGAAACCCTAACTTATGGTCACTATTCATCATTTTCTTCGAGTAATCAAACTTTAACCATGGCAAAAGCTAATACACAACACAATCATGGTCTAGAGGTCATAGCAAGCATGTATACAATAATATATGAGCACAACAACAGCGAAAAACCATAAATCTCAAAATTCCATAACTTTATATAAACTTTAAAACAACAAAAAAACTAACTCCCTCACATGCAAAAGGTTTAGAAGGCTTGGAGAAGCTTAGACCTAGGTGTAGGATGCTAGCCAAAGATCAAGCCACCAAGAATTGAAGAAAAATTTGCTTATTTTCCTTTCCTTTTGGCCGTTGGGTAGGGGGGGACAAAATGGGGATTAAGTGCTTTGTTTTGTGAGTATTTTTGCATATATGTATGTAATAATGTGATATGTAGTTAAATGTAAGCTAATATCCTAAGTCAATTTCCTACAAAACTTAGTCAAACAAAGTTAAAAACTCATTTGATTGCTAACTAGTTAAAATTAATGTTGCTACATACGTAACACTATTCAAATGAAACGAAAACATTTTTCCAAATGCATGCTCTCGGGCCCCAAAGCTCAAAACTACCATTTCCCGATTCCTTTTATATATCATGTGGTTTAGAAAAAATATAAAATCGAGTATTTAAGACAGTAAATTTTCTTATGAATAGTGTCTCCTAGTAAAGCAATTAGACAATAAAAGAAATGCAAATATAGTGCTCAAGTAAATTATGCAACAGTTATTTAAATGAGGTATTGAAACTCCTGGGCGTCACACCCTCTCCCTCTTAAATTAATTGCGTCCTCGCAATTCTTACATGATTCGACAAACAGCTCCGGGTATTTTTCTCTTATCTGGTCCTCCTGCTCCAAAGTAGCATCCTCAACTCCGTGGTGATCCTAAAGAACTTTCACCATATGGATATTCTTAGTTCGAACTTCCTGAATCTTTCTGTCAACCACACGAAGAGGTTTCTCAACATATGACAACGACTCATCGATCTCCAAAGGTTCCGGCTCTAAAACGTGTGAAGGATCAAGATTATACTTCCTCAACAACGATGCATGGAATACATCATGAATCTTGCCTAAACTCGGAGGTAACGCCAATCTATAAGCCAAATCATCAACCTTCTCGACAATTTCAAACGGCCCTATGTATCTAGGACTGAGTTTACCTCCCTTTTCGTGTCAAATCAAACCCTTACGCGGAGAGACTTTCAAGAACACACGATCACCCACTGAAAATGCTAAGTCCTGTCGGCGTCTATCAGCATAATTCTTCTGTCGGCTTTGAGCTGTGAGCATTCTCTTTGTAATAAGTTTCACATTATCAACCATCTTTATCATCTCAGGTAGAATAGCCGGATCAACAGTTTTCATTTCACCTACCTCATCCCAATACAACGGAGACCTACATTTTCGCTCGTAAAATGCCTTGTAGGGTGCCATGTGACGCCCGAGAATTTCATCAAAATTTCTTTATAACTGCTGCATACTTGCTTGAGCATTCTTACGTGCATCATTTTCTTGCTTAATTGCTTTATGTTAAAGCTACTATTCATAAGTTTTTCGACCGTTTTAAAAGTGTGATTTAATATTTTTCTTAAGTCACATGACCCATAAAATGAATTGAGAACTTGTCATTTTGGACTTTCGGGCTTAAGAACATGCATTTGAAAAATACTTTTTTGCCTCAATTGAATAGTGTTACGTATGTAACAACATTAATTCTAGCTAGTTAACAATCAAATGAGCTTTTAACTTTGTTTGACTAAGTTTTGTTAGTAATTGACTTAGGATATTAACATATAGATATCTATATATCACATAATAATACATATATGCAAAAATGCTCAAAAAACAAAACAAATAATCCCCATTTTGTCCTCCCCAAAACCGTGACCTCCAAGGGAGAAAGGAGAAGAAATTTCTTCATCAATCTTGCAAGTTTGACTCTTGGCTTGGTCTAGGAAGGGTTTGTGGCAAACTAGGAGCTCCTACTTCGCATCTTCATCTTCTAAATTGTGAGGGAGTTGCATATTTCATGATTTTAAAGTTGATGCATGTATATGGAATTTCTTGTGTTGTTGAAATTAGCTATTTTGGTTGTTATAAATGCTTGTTATATGATCATTAGAACCTATAGAACTAACTTGTGTAGCTTGTTATCAAATTTTATGGTTGAATGTATAGCTTGAATGAAAGAGATGATGAATAGTACTTGAAATTAGGGTTTTGAGAAAACTTGTTAATTAGATTGAATTGAGGCTTCAATTAGGTGCTTAATGAAACTAGATCAAGGCTCACGTAAGGTTGATTTGCTCGAAAATGAGTTAAAATGCAAAATGTTTTAACTTTAAAAGAGGGTTTTTCCACGTTAAGCAATCCGGGCACTTTTGGGCTTTGGTTAAGGTATGCTTGGCGTATAGAAGCACTTTTGGTGCTTTCGTTATGTGGATTTGGGGTCCAGATAGGGTAGTTGTAGTTAAAATCCGCTCAGGGCCTTCCCGAGCTTTTGCTTCTAAAATGTGTTTTTATGATCTTAATAGGTATCTTTTAGCTTACTTAGGAATGTAGTATGATTAGGATATGGTTCGATAACCTTGAAACATGCATAGGAGAAGGAAAACTTGGTTAAAGAAAGGGGAAAAGTAGCATTAGGCTATTTTTTATGCATCTGAAGCTTGTTGTGGTGTTATCATGTATTATAATGATTGTCTAAAGTATAATTGAGCTATTTGAGTGGATTGTGGAGAAAAGTTATGTTGATTGCTTCCTTTGAGACTTTAAAGTTATTTCGTGCATATGTTGGCTTATATTGTGTTTAAATGTGAGGGCGGCCTACTTTGTCAATCCTCTTACGTGTTATTTGATATCTTGATTCTTGTGGACTTGTCTCGGGGTTGCGCAACCTTTTTGGACATGGTAGCATCGAGAAACACGGGCGGCGTCGGGCTTGCCATGCTCCCTCGACTACCATGGTGCCTATTCCCTTTCTCGCTGAGTATACTCCATTACCCAGAGGCGTGATTCACCTGTTGGGCATATGGACCTACCTCAGGAGAAAGGGTCGTAGGATCGGAGTACATCCGGAGTATCCCAACTTGGAAGAGTAAGGGTTTGCCAACACTTGCGTGAAGTTCGTGGTTTGTGGTTCGAGATTGAAGACTTGAAGTGGAACTGTATCTTTTTTAATGTGGTTAATTACTTGGCTTTTTGATCTTGTTGTTTTATGTTATATGTATGACTTCCTGCGATTGCATATCACTTTTGCATGCCCCAGTAGGTTGCATCACCTCCCTTGCTAGGCAACATTGTTGCTCACTCCTCATTTAACATGTTTCAGGAGAAGCTGAGGTGAATCCCCAGCTGTTAGCAGTAGAGGAAGAGGAAAAAGGGCACGTAGATCAAATTCCTTGATTCCTGTGTGATAAGGTTGATCATATGTGCAGTTTGCTTGGAGTTGATGTTAGTTGTTGTGTTTTGAGACCTTGAGGTCTTGTATATATGCTTGGAAGTTGTAATCTTGTATGTTGGCTAAAGTTAGATGGTCTGTAATAATGGATTCTGGATTTCTTCTCTTATTGCACGCTTGGGTGTTTATTAACTTGATAGAAGATCTTGGTTATAGTTGTATCCAACTATTTATAGTTAAAGTTAACATTGTCTTGTATGCTTGTGTGCTATAAGTAGATTTTGTTGTTCCAAAGCCGGATGGCCTTGTGACTTTGGGTTGACTATGAATATCTTGAAGGATAGATTTTATGTGTTGTTGGATGTGAGTCAAAGATTGTATGTGGCTAATTACAGGTAACAGTTTAGTCCATGGTACAGAGGAGACTCTGTCCGAGTGACGGGTCCGAACTTGACGGATAGCGTGGGGTTGAGTTCGGGGCGTTACATGTCATACCAATAGTAACCTGGTAGCTGTTATTATAAGCAAACTCTGCAAGAGGCAAATACCTTTCCCAAGTCTTACTGAAATCCAGAATGCAAGCTCGCAACATGTCTTCTAGAATCCTGATAGTCCTCTCTGACTGACTATCCATTTGCGGGTGATATGCAATACTAAAACTCGGATTAGTCCCCAAAGCCTTTTGTAGTTTCTGCCAGAATTGTGATGTAAACCTGGGATCCCTATCTGACACTATCTGAAATGGAACTCCATGCAATCTTACAATGTTTTCAACATATAACTCTACTAATTTATCAAGGGAATCTGTCTTCCTTGCAGTAATAAAATGTCAAGTCTTTGTCAATCTATCAACTACAACCCATACAGAATCATTACCTCGCGGTGATCTTGGCAAATCAGATACAAGATCCATTGTAACTTGGTCCCATTTCTACACTGGAATCTCCAAAGGTTGTAACAATCCCGCCGGTCTTTGATGTTCAGCCTTAACTTTCTGACAAGTCAAACACTTAGCCACATAATCAGCTATTTCCCTTTTCATGTTGTTCCACCTGAAACTTTGCTTTAAATCCCTGTACATCTTAGTGCTACCAGGGTGAATCATGTATTTAGAACTATGAGCTTCAGCAAGAATCTCATCTTTTACAGTTGAGTTACTAGGAATGCAAATCCTATTCTTATACCTTAGTAGTCCATCATTATACAACTTGAAGTTGGACTCTTCCCCTTTTGATTTCACTAGAATCTTTAACAATTGAGGATCTGACTATTGTGCTTCTCTGATTCTAGATAGTAATAGAGACTGGATTTGTAAGCTAGCAAATTGGATACCTGTGCTAGAAGCTTTCGGTTTTCATAAACACAATTCCTCCACAGTTTCCCAGTCCTTGATTATTAAGCTAGCCACAGAAGCTTTTCGACTCAATGCATCCGCAACAGTGTTGGCTTTTCCCGGCAAATACCTAATGGTACAGTTATAATCATTCAACAACTCTAGCCAATGTCTTTGCCTCATATTCAAATCCTTTTGAGAAAACAGATATTTCAAACTTTTATGATCAGTAAACATTTCAAATTTATTACTCCACAAATAATGACGTCATTTCTTCAAAGCAAAGACAACAGCAGCAAGCTCAATGTCGTGTGTAGGATAATTGAACTCATATGGTTTCAATTTCCTAAAGGCATAAGCTATCACCTTACCATTCTGCATAAGAACGCAGCCCAAACCTTCTTTCGAAGCATCACTGTAAATCACCAAATTATCAGTCCCCTCAGGCAATGCAAGAATATGTGCAGTGGTAAGTCTCTTCTTCAATTCTTGGAAACTGGCTTCGCATTTATCATCCCAGTTACATACAGTTTTCTTCTGAGTTAAGGAAGTCAATGGTCCTGCAATTTTTTAGAAGTCCTTAGCAAACAGCCTATAATAACCCGCCAATCCCAAGAAACTCCGAACCACCGTGACAGTCTCGGGTCTTTTTCAGGATATAACCACCTCAATTTTCGCAGGATCTACAAATATTCCCTCATGTGAAATGATATGGCCTAGAAAGGCTACTTGTTTCAACCAAAATTCACTTGCTAAATTTGGTAAACAATCTATGTTCCTGCAATGTTTGCAGCACAATTCTCAAGTGTACTTCATTCTCTGTCTCGAATTTAGAGTACACCAATATGTCATCAATGAAAATCACAACAAACTGATCCAAATAAGGTCTAAACACTCTCTGCATCAAATCCATAAAGGTGGCTGGTGCATTTGTCAATCCAAACGGCAGTACAACAAACTCATAGTGGTCGTACCTGGTTCTAAAAGCAGTCTAGGGCACATCTTCTTTACGGATTCTCAGCTGATAATAGCCCTATCTCAAATCAAATTTAGAATATACAACAGCACCCTGCAGCTGATCAAACAACTCCTCAATCAAAGGTAAATAGTATTTATTTTTCACGGTTACCTGATTAAGACCCCGATAATCAATGCACAACCGCAAAGTACCATCTTCCTTCTTCACAAATAACACAAGAGCACCCCTAGGTGATGAGCTAGGCTGAATAAAACCCTTTTCAAGAAAATCCTGTAGCTGAATTTTCAACTCCTGCAACTCAGGGAGAGCCATCCTATATGGGGTTCTAGAAATATGATTAGTCCTGGCAACAAGTCAATTACAAACTCTATTTCTCGGTCAGGTGGTAACCCAGGCAACTCCTCAGGAAATACCCCAGGAAAGTCTTTTATAGCAGGCACCTCATTTAGTTTCAATTTATCCCCAGGTTGATTAATTAAGTAAGCCAAATATGCATCACAACCCTTACTCAACATTTTAGTAGCTTTAATAGAAGAAATGATACGTGTACCAGTAGATTTCCGACTCCCAACAATTTTAATGACAGGTTTATCAGGTACATCTAAAGTTAAAATTTTCCTCCTACAATCCAAACATGCATAATATCGTCTCAACCAGTCCATTCCCAAGATAACCTCGAAGTCTCAAAATGGCATGATTATCAAATCAATGGGATATATGCGACCCTCGACACAAATATCACAATTTCTACACACAGACTCCGTAACACATTTAGTACCCATAGGACTACTTACTTCAATCACATACAACAGTTTATCAACTTTTAAAGCAGTAGATTGTACACATGCAGGAGTAATGAATGAATGTGTAGCCCCAGTGTCAATCAAAACTATTACTGACTGACTATTAATAAGAAAAGTACCTTCCACCACTACAGTTGTGTCTGGAAGCTCCTCCTAATCTAGTGCAAATACCCGGGCCTTACCCCGTGGAACTGAAGCTGCTCCTGAAGCTCTAGTCTAAGCACCCTGGCCGGAAGTCTATCCTTGACCCTGTTTAAACCTGGGGCAATCTTTGGCTCTATGCTGGTCACTACCGCAACTAACACATCTGCCCAATTTTTTCCAACACTCCGCCTCTGTGTGGCCCTTGCGATTGTAGTGACTACACTGCAGGTTTTTCTTGACAGCAGCACATCCTGTAGGAGCCTTGTAAGTAGATGTAGTAGTACTACCCTGCTGAGATCTAATGGTCACTGGTCGGGTCTGTGACTGTCCCTATGGTTGACTCTGAGCTGGCCTCGACTGAGACTGTGTCTGAACTGGCCCTGGGTAACTTTGGGTTTGTCTCGGCTATTGAGTCTGAACGGGCTGTTGATACTGTCTTTGATAACCCTGACTTTGAGACTGATACTACCGTTTACTTGACTGACTAGACTCGGCCAACACATCTGTCTTGCGTTTCTCATATCTCGAGGCGGCCCTAACCACTGCAGCATAATTCAGGTAATCCTGCGAAGACAAATTAAGCATAATATCACTCCTCAACCCTTTGATGAATCTCTGAATCTTCATGTCCTCCAGCTGTACTAAAGCTGGCACGTACCGAGAAAGTCTAGTAAAAGTGGCCTCGTACTGATCCACAGTCATGTTTCCCTGTCTCAGAGCTATGAACTCCTATTGATGTCACTCGCGGGCTACTACCGAAACATACTTGTCCCTGAACTCCTGAACAAAGTCAGCCCACAAATGTTGTACCCTCTCAGCATCCCATTTCTCTCTAATAGTATGCCACTAGTCCTCGGCGTCACCCTCCAATAAGAATGCAGCATAAGTAATCTTTCTCTCATCATTACACTCAAGTATTGCAGCAACTTTCTCAAACTTACTCAACCACATTTCTGCCTTCATATCATTCGATTCCCTGTGGAAACTGTAAGCCCCGTGATGCAGGAATTTATCAAGCAAATTACCCCCTGCAGCTCCGCTACCCTCGACTCTAGCAGCCTGATTACCTCTGCCAACCCCTGCCTGACCCTACTGAGTCACAAACTGAGCAATAGTATTCATAGCATTGGCTATTGTGGCCATAACCTATGCATTGGTCGGTTCTTGTCCATGCGGTACATTCCCTACCTTAGGTACATCCTGTCTATGAGCCTCCTCCAGTTCCATTCTCGGTCTTTCCCTTCTCCTCATCTCGATACTAGAAGAATGCAGTGTTATAATAGGCAAATAATAACATAAAGATAACATGCACATATTCAAACACCTTATTCACATAAGACAACATATAAAGCACTTAACAAGTATTAAACACTAAACTTTTCATTTCCATATCATATCATGCTTTTGACATTCCATTTACATGCTAGCATGTACTTTACTCAAGCACCTTGGCAATTAATCAATCACATAGTCACGTAGTTCAACTTTCACATACAGACCTCTACCCACATACCGAGGAAATTAACTCGGCTTCATGCATTCAAATAGCTCTGATACCACCTAAATGTAACGCCCCGAACCTAACCCCACACTATAGGTCAAGTTCGGACCTGTCACTCGAATAGAGTCTCCTATGTACCGTGGACTAAACTGGTACCTGCACATAGTCGCATAACATACCAAAACCACAAACAGCAACCCATAAAACCTATCTTCCAAGATTATCATAGTCAACCCAAGATCACAAGGCCATCCGAGCCTTGGAACGACAAAAACTAATATATAACATACAAGCATGCAAGGCTTTTCTAACTTTAACTATAAGTAGTTGGATACAACAATAGCCAAGTTCTACCTCCAAGTTAATTAATACACAAGCATGCAATAAGAGAAGTAACTAGAATCCATTATTACATGCCATTTAATTTTGTTATCCAACATACAAGACTACAAGCTATTACAACTACTTAATATACATAAGACCACATGGTCTCAAAAGAGCATCAACCAACTACTTCACGCAAGTCGCACATATAAGCCAACCTTAACACACAAGAATGTCATGGAAGTTGCTCAACTTGCACTTCCTCATCTTCAACTACCGCTACTAGATGGGGATCTACCTCAGCTTCTCCTGAAACATGTTAAATGAGGAGTGACCAACAATGTTGCCGAGCGAGGAAGGTGATGCAACATACTGAGCGTGCGACATGATATGCAACAGGATAATAGCAAATTCAACATCAGATAACCAACCAAGTAAACAAGTAATTAACCACATATAAAAAGGATACGGTTCCACTTTTTGTCTTCAATCTCGAACCACGAACCACGATCTTCAAGCATGTGCCGGCAAACTCTTATTCCTCCAAATATGGGGTACTCCGGATGTACCCCAATCCTACGACCCTTTCTCCTGAGGTAGGTTTATATGCCCAGCAGGTGAACCACGCCTCTGAGGTAGTGGAGTATACTCAGCGAGAGAAAAGGAATAGGCACCATGGTAGTCGAGGGAGCACGACAAGCCCGATGCCGCCCGTGTCTCTCGACGCTACCATGTCCGAAAATGTTGCGCAACCTCGAAACAAAACCACAAGACTCAAGACATCAGATAACACGTAAGAGAGTCGACAAAGTAGGCCGCCCTTGCATTTAATCACAATATAAGCCAACATACACACGTGATAACTATATAGTCACGAAAGAGACAAATATCATATTCTTCCACCAAAACTCCACGGATAGCTTAAATAACCCTTATCATGCACATAAAACACCTATCAAGTATTTACAAATTTATATAAACACAAAGGCATTCAAAAACACCTTCTTCCCCTTTATTAACTTTCCGATTTCTTCTCCCACGCAAAGTTTAACATTCTAAATTCATAAGCCAACCATCCTACATTCCTAGGCAGGTCAAAAGGTACCTATCTAGGCCCTGAAAACCTGATTTGGAGACAAAAGCTCAGGAAGGCCCCGAGCGGGTTTTAGCTACAACTACCCTATCCGGACCTCAAATTCACGCAACAAAAGCACCAAAAGTGCTTCCATACCCCAAGGATACCTAATCCAAAGCCCAAACATGCCCGGATCGCATTTCGTGAAATATCCCCTTTTTAAAGTTTACTAATCTTTGCATTTTAACTAAATTTAAGCAACCTAACTACACGTGAGCTTTCAACTAGCTTCACTATCATCTAAAGCACCTAATTGAAGCCTCAATTCTATCTAATTAGCAAGTTTTAACGAAACCCTAACTTATGGTCACTATTCATCATCTTCTTCGAGAAATCAAACTTTAACCATGGCAAAAGCTAATACACAACACAATCATGGTCTAGAGGTCATAGCAAGCATGTATACAATAATATATGAGCACAACAATAGCCAAAAACCATAAATCTCATAATTCCATAACTTGATATAAACTTTAAAAAAACAAAAAAACTAACTCCCTCACATGCAAGAGGTTTAGAAGCCTTGGAGAAGCTTGGAGAAGCTTGGAACTAGGTGTAGGATGCTAGCCAAAGATCAAGCCACCAAGAATTGAAGAAAAATTTGCTCATTTTCCTTTCCTCTTGGCCGTCGGGTAGGGGGGACAAAATGGGGATTAAGTGCTTTGTTTTTTGAGCATTTTGCATATATGTGTGTTATAATGTGATATATAGTTAAGTGTAAGCTAATATCCTAAGTCAATTGCCTACAAAACTTAGTCAAACAAAGTTAAAAACTCATTTGATTGCTAACTAGTTAAAATTAATGTTGCTACATACGTAACACTATTCAAATGAAGCGGAAACATTTTTCCAAATGCTTGCTCTTGGGCCCCAAAGCTCAAAACTACCATTTCCCGATTCCTTTTATATATCATGTGGTTTAGGAAAAATATAAAATCGAGTATTTAAGGCAATAAATTTTCTTATGAATAGTGCCTCCTAGTAAAGCAATTAGACAAGAAAAGAAATGCAAATATAGTGCTCAAGTAAATTATGCAATAGTTATTTAAATGAGGTATTGAAACTCCCGGGCGTCACAATTTCTATAGGAAAATACCGAAGAAGAATATTGAGAATGAACTTCAAGGCTGACTACTAATTGTAATCCGGACACGTTTGGACTTTAGATTAAGTATCCTTGGGGCATAGAAGCACTTTTGCTGCTTTCATTGCGTTAAATTAGAGTCCGAATAACTCCCCGATCCCTCATGAGGACGGAGCCCCGATCCCAAAACCCATGGCATAAAGAACGAGGGGAAACAGATGGAGTCTCCCCTGTTTATAGTGCTATCAGTTCACCTGCAAGTAGTAACTTATCCTCAAAAACCATAATCCAACTCCAAGGTACAATCCCATTCACACAAGCATGCAAACTAACTAGGCAATCAAATAAATCATTGAAATTATTACAGCCCATCTATAGTTATTAACTTATACAAGACTACAAACTTTACTTTATATTACAACGTTTTAGACAATAGAAACATACACAAGGTTTCATAATCTCAAAACAAAACACATACAACCAGCAACTTGCATTTCCTGAACATAGACCAGTACATAGCACCCAACCATAACTTTTCCTGAAACATGTTAAAACGAGGAATGAGTAACCAAAGTTACTCAGTGAGGGAGGTGATGCAGTAAATAGGGAAATGCTACATGATATGCAACAAGATAACAACATATTTAACACCAACTAACAAAGCTAAATGGACAAGTATTTAACCACGTATAAAAAGGATACGGTTCTACTTGTCTTCAGTCACGAGCCATGAGCCATGAGCCACGAGCCAAGATCTTCAAGCAAGTGCTGGCAAAATCCTTATTCCTCCAGAATGGGGTACTCTAGATGTACCCCGATTCTACGACCCTTTTTCCTGAGGTAGGTCCATATGCCCAGCAAGTGAACCACGACTCTGGGATAGTAAAGTATACTCGGCGAGAGAAAGGGAATAAGCACCATGGTAGTCGAGGGAGCACGGCAAGACCGATGCCGCCCGTGTTTCTCGAAGCTACCATGTCCGAAAAGGTTGCGTAACCCCAAGTAAAGATCACGAGAGCCAAGAATATCAAATCACGTAAGAGGAACGACAAAGTAGGCCATCCTCGCAGTTAATCACAAATAACACAAAAAGACTCAAGATAGCAAGTAAAATAATACATATAAACTTTATCAATTACTAAATAATTCAATCTAGAAACAATAAAATAAGTTAAAATGCACTAAAGAGATGAAGACTCCCTCACCTTAGAAAAGCTAAGAATTCATTCCAATTGCACCAAATCTTCCTTAATTACCACTCAAGACCCTTACCTAAATTCAACAACTTTATTTAACTTAAGACAACTCAACTATTTATAAACAAGTTATCTTGCATGCCATAATCACATTTTATACTTTAATTTAACACATAATCCAAGTAATCACTTAAGTAGCCAAGTATTCCGGTCATGATCATAACTTCACACATACAATACAATTTACAAGCAATATAAACCATATAACAAGATATAAGCATGTTCACTCCACATAACACATTCGAGATCTCAAGTTAGCAAGTTCATAAAAAGTCGGGAGGTTAGCATAGTAGGCTAACCTTACCCATGTATCAATTTATAACTCAAGTAATAACAAATATAACAATTATAGCATGTATACCAATTCAACTATCTTGCTATGCAACAAGTTCAAGAAATTCTCAAATAATCCAACAAATCCCTTTTTAAATGCTTGCAAATCAAGTTCTAAACTTCACGCAAGATAACTAACTTCAAATCTACCCTTACTAATCTTATGTAATCATATTATAATCCATATAAATGCAACAAAACCACATTTTAAGCCATGTTAAACAAGAACCCTGAAATGTCTCTTAGGTGATTTGTATTACAGTTACTCAATTCAATTATCAACTCAACGCCATAATTACATTTTAAGAGTCTCCTAACACGTTTAAGGCCATCTATACATTCAAAAGAATCCAATTTTATAGTTCGTTTCAAAGTCCCTTTTGTAAATTAAGCCATAATTCCAATTCTAGCCAAGTTATAATCAATTTTATGATTCATATAGTATTCCTAAGGTTTCTAGCATCTAGTAGAAGCAACAAAACATCTAGAATTCCAAAATCCCTAAATCATGTAAAAGTTATTATTCATCTTCTCATACAATGTGCAAATTCAAATTCCAACCATAACAAATGCTATTAGGCTACAAAAGTGTGTTCTCTAGACATATTAGAAGCTATTAGAAGCATTTATAAGTCAAGAATTAGCAAGAATCACCAAATGTAAAATCTCATATAACCCTAGCTTATTCAAATGCATATATAATGAAATCTTCCTCACAATTAATGGTGTAGATGCTTTGTAGTAGGCCTAAGGTGCTCCAAAAGATCCTTCAAACTCAAGCTATCCACAACTCTTTAATATCTAACATGATCCTATTATTAGCCAATTTCTTAAGGCCTACCAATTATACAAGTCATCCAACAAAACACTATTTCAAATGGTTAGTATTCAAGCTACATAATTCACAAGTAATCACATAGGTGTCATTCATAGCCAACATATCAAATTTCACATTAATGGCTCAACTAGCAATTCCATATAATTAGATATACCTTAGCAACAACAGACATTAACAATTCCACCACTTAGTGACCCCAAGTAACAATATCAAATAAAAATCCAACTAAGAAAATTTCTAATTTCTTTTAACAGAAGCTTATCTTAATCAATTCCGTTACATATACTATTGACCTCCAAACTGCCTTATTTTTGTGTAAAAATGTAGTTCTTCAAGTGTAAATGATTTTAGAATCAAACGGTGCCTAATTCCGAGTTAAATTCCATGAGTTATACCATTTTCCATGCAACTACTGTAAACTGCCCTGCACCAACGATTTTTCCCATACACATTTCGGAAATGGCTAAATCGGAGGCCAAAAACATTAGAATTAGCCTTATCCCTAGAAATTAACATTTGCTCTAAACTGCCTATTCTAGCTTCTGTACAAATTTTGTTAATTTTAGAGCATGTTTGCTATGTCAAAATGGTCCCAAAAGTGACTGGCAGTGCACTAACCAAATCCGAGTTTTGCTCACTTATCATCTTTCCTTGTTATAGAGGTAAGTTCATCTATTTTCTTGTCAAACAACTAAGTTAACATTTCTCTTAGACCTTTTATCAAACATTAGAGCTTCAATATGATTCATAATAGGAAGACATAATAAACAACTAAGATAGCATGCTACCAAGTACTACAACTACTTTAGAGAGTTAACACAACATTATACACACATATTTACTCACCATCCATGCATTTCTTGCTCCTTTGAACCTTTATCTACAACATAGCTCACAAATATACAACACAATAATCAAATAAAACACAAGCAAAGATGATGTCTCACCTATTTTTGGCTAGAGCAAGGATTAAACTTCTCTTTTCCTCCTTCTTTCTTCTTCCTTTCTCCTTCTTCTTTCTGTCGTGTGTTGTGTGTGTGTGTAGAATCTAATTTTTGTGTGTGTTTTGTGTGCTTGTGTATGTTGTAGTATTTTAGTAGGTATAAATAATAAAAGACAAAAGGCTCAAATGACCAACATACCCTTCAACTAAATGCTATTAACTGGTTTGTCATTCTAGTTTAATTCTAACTAATTTAGTTATTCTATTGTTTGTCAATACATTTATTTATTTACTACAATTTCTAAATCACCTAAATGTTCGTGAATGCACATAAATACACGGTAAACGAAATAGATGCACGTAACTCAAAAATATGATATTTTATGCAAACAAATATATGTAAATAATTAAAGTAGACATATAAATATATGCACATCAATAAAATAATTACATGCACGGGTCAGGGAATCACAGTAGGTGTAGTTAAAACCCACTTGGGGCCTTCCCGAGCTTTTGCCTCCAAAGCGGGTTTTCAGGGCATTGATAGGTAACTGTTGGCTTCTTTAGGAATGTAGAATGATTGGGTTGTAGTTTTAAAACTTTGAATTTCATATAGGAGAAGAATGGCATGGTTAAAGAAAGGGGAAAAGTGATAAATGACTACCTTGATGCTTATAAGTGCTTGTAGACGTGTTGTTACATGTTTATATGCTTGTCTAAGGTATAATTGAACTAATTGAGGAGTTTGTGGGAAAAAATATGTTATTTGTCTCCTTTATGTTTATATCGTGACTTTGTGTAAATTGTGACTAATTGTGAGGGTGGACTACTTTATCGTCCCTCTTATGTGTTATTTGATGATCTTGGTTCTCGTGGACTTGATTCGGGGTTGCGCAACCTTTTCGGGCATGGTAGTGTCGAGTAACACGGGCGGTATTGGGCTTGCCGTGCTCCCTCGGCTACCATGGTTTCTCAGTCCCTTTCTCGCTGAGGCATACTCCCCTACCCCAGAGGCGTGGTTCACCTCGTTGGGGCATACGGACCTACCTCGGGAGATATGGGTCGTAGGATCGGGGTACATCCGGAGTACCCCATTTTGGAGGAATAAGGGTTTTGTCGGCATTTGCTTAAAGATCTTGGCTCGTAGCTCGTGATTGAAGACAAAGTGGAACCGTATCCTTTTTATATGTAATTAAATACTTGTCTATCTAGTTTGGTTACTTCATGTTGTATATATGGCTATCTTTGTTGCATATCATGTAACATTCCCCGGTATGCTGCATCACCTCTCTCGGTGAGCAACTGTGTTGCTCACTCCTCTTTTCAACATGTCCCAGGAAAAGTTGGAGATAAGATTGCCTCTTGTGTGGCCTGCCTGCTCTATCAATGTGTAGAACAAGGAAGAATATGTACATGATATGCTTGTATATTATTTGAGACCTTATGGCCATGTAGGTATTTGTGTTATCTTAAGAAACGTAATATTAAAGTTTTAATCTTGAGTGATGGTTAGGTGCTAGTGGTTTGTAATAACTTCTATTGTTTTACTTTATTGTCTAGTTGACTTGCATGCTTGCAAAGATGAAATGGATTGAGGTTGTGGATTATGGTCTTGTGGTTGTATGTTGTTGTTGCAGGTTTTCAGATTGTCCTATATATAAGGAAACTCCGTCTGTTTTTCCCTAAATTTCGTGCCCGGGGTTTAGAATTGGGGTAAGAATAGCATGGTTAATAAAAGTCCCAGTTCCGTGAGGGATTGGGGCGTTACAAAAGGAAAGTCAAATACATCTTTCACAGAGAATTAAAGCCTCTTAAACAAGTGTCAAATGTCAGTTCATGGGTGGATTCGTACAATCATTGGATTACTGAGAAAGGATATGATCCTCCTCCGATGCCAAGCACATGGGAATATGATAAAAGAAGTCTTGAGCAAAATGAGGATAGTTCTAATGAATACACAACTGCCTAGACCTCTTGTCTGTGCCAATCTTGTTTTAAATATATATATTAGCTTGTTGATTAATTAAGCTTTCAAAAATTGATGGATCCTAGTTTCTTACTTTGCAAAATATGACAATTGAATTGGTGATGACTTTTTATTTGTTCTGTTGCATGGTTAGTCCATAATTGCTTACTTTTGTATCTTTTATGAGATTACGTCATGACCTGTACTCGTACTAATACTGCTATATGCTCAGTTATTCAATAATGCACTAACTCAGGAAAGCAATATCTCTTGATTGATACAAATGTCAAAAATACCTTGAGAATCTATTTTGATGACCTCCCACTATCATGCTACATATTCTAATAATGTCAATGTGAATCTATTCAACTGATATGTGAATCTCTTTGTATGCTATAAATTGTGCTATATGGAAATGTGTAATGAGACTTTGAATGCCTCAACCTCAATGCCTCACCCGACAAAGGCAGAAGTTGTCAGTCAATAGGGTTGACCGGCAAAGTCGACTAGTTGTTTCACCTTTGTCAGGTGATACAACCAGCCAATGGGGTCACCCAGCAACGCCATTGCAGTAGTTTACATAATTTTGAGAATGTAAGAACGTGAAAACAGAAAAACATATCTTTTTGAGAATCTGAGAAATTCAAAAATGGAGAAAAACATCTTGAAAAAGCTTGTGCTAACACTTTTGTACGTATGTTTAAATCTTGAGCTATACATCATTTGTAAATCTTAAGCTGCACCACTTGCAAATCTTGAGCTTAAACTGGAAAACACCAACACATTAGTGACATTTAAACAAGATTATTGCCTTAAAGTTTTCAATTTAATAGTATATGTGACACCAAAAAGATATTCTAAACATTAGAATTGATAGAAACTAAATGAGAAGTTCGTTTGCAAAAGTTTGAACTTTTCTTTTGTTTTAGTTAATTAAGCAAATAGAAAGATTTTATTCGACTCTATATTTATAAAAGATATAATTGGAGTCAAAAGATTAAACTAAACAAGACGGTTCTCAACCTATCAATTAAGACATAAGATTCTTAATTATTTACAGTTACTTTATTAGGGGTCAAATTCAGTTTAGGCTTTTAATAAGGCAAACTGTGACTCTTGATTACTGTTAGCCTCAACAAAGTATCTCTACTCCTTACTTCCAACTCTAGTAATGATTTTCTTAAGAGCTTTTTCTTCACTAGAACTTTAATAAGATAAATGAGCTTCAAAGCAATTGAATTATTGAATTAAATAAAAATTTGTGTATTACATCCCAAAATTTATGTATTATAAGTCCACTAATGAATTAAACAACTTTAACATTTTTGTATTACATCTTAAATTCTTAATTCTTTTTGTAACTCTATTTTAGTTATTTATTTATTTTGACAACGAAGGAACCCAACTAGCGGAGCCCAACTTTTTAGATTATTTATTATAAATCACTTCTTTATTATTCACAAATTTAATTTTGACCATTTTAAAATTTGTTTATTTAGATTTTCATGTCACCGTAAAGTCATTGTATGTAATTTACTTCTTAAATGTAGTCTTCGTATTTGGTTTATGTAAATTATAATTATTGAAAACTCACCAATCTAAAATGGTATTTTAATATGAAATTATGAATTTTAAATTTTATGAAAAGATTCAACTTTTTGTCACTAAGTTGTTTCTATTTGAAACCAATTAGGGATGAAATTTTGACGAATATTTTTTTCTAAATCTTCGTAGCTAACTCGTTGCTATTTGAGATGTATTAAAAATGAAATTAGCGACGCTGTTAATTTGAACCATTTTGTCGCTAAGTTGTCTCTATTTGAAACCAATTAGCGATAAACTTTTGACAAATATTTTTTTCTCAATCTGTCTCTAATTTTGTTGCTATTTGATACGTATTAGCAACAAAATTCGAATGGATATTATTTTAAAACTTTTTGTCACTAATTGTCTTTATTTGAAACCAATTAGGGACGACATTTCGACGAATATTTTTTTCTAAAACTTTGTCGCTAAATTTGTTGCTATTTGATACGAACTAGCAATGAAATTAGTGACGCGTGTTATTTTGTATCAATTGTCACTAAATTGTCTCTATTTGAAACCAACTAGGGATGACATTTTAACGAATATTTTTTTCTAAAACTTCGTCACTAACTCGTTACTATTTCAGATGTATTAGCGATGAAATTAGCGGCGCACGTTCATTTGAAATCTTTTGTCGCTAAGTTATCTCTATTTGAAACCAATTAACGACGAACTTTTGGCTAACATTTTTTCTCAAATTTCGTCGCTAATGCGTTGCTATTTGAAACATATTAGCAACAAAATTTCGTCTGTGTCGCTAACTCGTAGCAAATTCGTCTCAAAGATTACACCAATTTACTTATGTCTCAAGTCGTCACACTATCGTCTCTATTAGCGACAAAAAAATTTCATCGCTAATGGCAGTTTTTCTTGTAATGCTCTAACATGCTTGTGCGTCTTGTTAAACATGTTTTTCTCCTATTTGAGGGTTGTGAAATGTCGGCCATATTCTTGGCCTTTTCGGTGTGGATTAGTGTTGTTGCAGACTAGGTTTTACCCCAAAGTGTTCCATTGACCTTGTGGTTGTTTTTTGCTTTGAAGCTATTACAGGATTTCCAGGGTCATTTTTTGGTTTGGTCCTTACCATCTTCCATCTTCGACTTGGAGTTATCCTTTTGTGGGATGGTTGTTCCAGGGGAATTTTTGTTGGATTGGGTTGTTTGGTTCATGGTGCTCCAGATTTGTACTGGGCCGTATTTGGTGGTTGCTTTTGTTAGCCCGGCTGTATGGATTCTCTCCTTTTGTAGTTGGGCTTCGTAATTCTTTATATTTGAGCTTCAGCTTTTATCTTGCAATTATTTGTTCTTTTGATAATTTTTTTCTGACAAAAAAAATCATGATGATCTGCCCAAAGGAGCCCTTATTCTCATGTTAACCTAATGAAATTTCCTTGTTACGTGTCATTTTTAATATGATTTATGTTTTTTAAGCCTCGGAAAGCTTTTTTGAGTGTCTAAAAAGTTACCTAGCTTAATTTATAACTCTCACGTAATTCTTATGATGGTAATGATGAGTTAAATTGATAAATTAGAAATTCTCAGCCCATTAAGCAAAATGATCAACCCTACAATCACTTAACTAGTGATTGATACATGCGAATGAGTTGAGAATGAAACAGTATTCCCAATTCTATTTTAATTCTCACGCTTGCTATAAAAGAATGAATAAGTCTCCGGCAAGTCTTTAGAGAATTTGTTGATAATGTAATACTTTAGTTACAAAGTAATAGTTGGTTAGTGGTGTTTACTATTGTAATTTTTATACAATCATTAGTGTATACTTTTTCGTATTTTCTAGCAAGAAGTTGATGTAATCTTTGTTTAACAGATCTCGATGAATGAATATGTGGGATTTTTTTCAGCTTCTTTATGTAAAAGACAAGAAGAAAAAGAGAAAATAAATACTTTTTGTTTTTACTATTACAATACGATGCATGTTCTTGTGTGGAAGACATGGGGAAAAAATGTGAATGTTTAATTTCAAATTCAACCCGTCAAGATCAATAGCTATTTAATCCATTTCACCAATCTATGTGTCTGTTTGTGTATTTGATTTGTGTGTGTTTATTTATATTTGTATATATATCCATATAGAATGTTGGCAAGTGACAAGTGATTTTATAGAATTATAAAAAAGTCTTTGTACAATATATTCTAAAATATTGACGAATAGCACATCTAAAGTACGTAGATGTATACAATCTTATCACTTATTTATTTCCTGCTATGTTTCGCTGTAAATTTGAGAGTTAGAAGATTAACTAAGTAAAATACTATGGGTATGTACCTTAATAAATAAATACCAGAGTCAACTTAAATACTATGGGTCTTAAGACAGTGATTGGTATGTAAGAATTAATTAAAAATAAAATAGTATTTCCAATTTCATTTTAATTCTCATGTTTGGTATGAAGGAATGAACTTGGGAATCTTATTTCCAATGGAATTCCATTCTCACATACATGGGAATTTCATTCTCACATACATGAGAATAACCATTCCAGACCAAATACATGAAAATAGTTCATTCTCATGTGTTTGAGAATAAACTTCACTATCATACTCCTATATAACATAATTTTTATAAATAATCTATTTTCCAATAATAATTATTATTATTATTATTATGAAAATAAAAATAAAAATAAAATAAAAATAATAACAAAAATAAAAAAATAATAATAACAAAAATAAATAATAATAATAGTGATTAAATAATAATAATTAACAAATATAATATTATTATTATTATTATACTAATAATAATAATAATAATAAAAATAAAAAAATAATAATAATAGTGATTAAATAATAATAATAATACTAATGATAAAAATAAAAATAGAAATAAAAATAATAATAATAATAATACTAATATAATAATGATGATGATGATGATAATAATAATAATAATAATAATAATAATTGTTGTTGTTGTTATTATTATTGTTATTATTATTATTATTATTATTATTATTATTATTTATTTTTGTTGTTGTTATTATTATTTTTATTTTTATTTTGTTATTATTATTATTATTATTATTATTATTATTATTTATTGTTGTTGTTGTTGTTGTTATTATTATTAGTATTTATTTTTGTTGTTTTTATTATTATTGTTATTATTATTTTTATTTTTATTTTGTTATTATTATTTATTGTTATTATTTATTGTTGTTGTTGTTGTTATTATTATTATTATTTTTATTTTTTTTTATGTTTATAGTGTTTACGGTTATATTTATATTTATTCTTATTTTTAATATTATAATAATAAAAAAAATTTCTGTTATATTAGACAAGTCATGCCTATTACTATTCTTTATTTCTAGAGCATGTCAAACATGTCATTCTCATTCTCAAGTTCATTTCATTCATAATTTCATTTCATTCCTTAGCTCATTCTATTCTTGTCCAAATTTATTCTAATATATCAATCTCTACCTAAGAGTAGTTTTCACAATTGCCATAAAAAAAAGGAATATTTCCCACTATGTTTACGTATCTTAACTTTGTTTCCCTTAACCCTCCGCTAACAAACTACATTTTACAAAGAGTCATACTTATTACATCAATGGGCTTTCTAAAGTAGAATGAAGCACCTGTCCTACCTCGGTAACATGCACATACCAAGTTGTCATAAACTCATGTTCACAGTCAAAAGTCGTATATATCTCATCCATAACATTTGGGACATCATTTCACACCTAGTCACGGCAACAACAACCTTTGTGCCGCTGAAACTTCAATGTTATTATACAATAGATTCGAGTTTTTGCTAGTTGAGTTTCATGTAAAGATTTGAGTTTACTAGATAAACTTTTCTTGTATTATGTTGATGTTGAATGAAATTTTTTATTGATTTAGCCCCCAAAAAAAAAACATTTGGGACATGTTTTCTTGGGGAACACCATTATCCATTTACGATTTTTGAAACTTTGGATTTTTGTGTAAGCGAAAAGTACATGTTTGTGGTAAAATACTGAAGTGCACATTGTTGAAGAAATTGATATTTTAGCATAATTTCGGGTATTAATTTAGGTTTATTTTATGAAAATTATAGTTTTTCTTATTAGAGTAAATTTATTATTCAATTAAGAGTTTAGTCTTGGTCATCAAATTATAGGACCTATAAATAAGCTACATAATTATACTTTAGAAAATAAATCAAATCATTTACATTGTAATCGTTTAACACTTCTGTATATATTTTTAGTCTTTTCTTTTGTTTTCGTTTAACACACATAACCCTATATTACTATAATAGGGATGGTGGTTTGGGTTGTGGTAAGATCTCTACTCTGTAGATCACTATATATAAAACCCCTCTTAAAAACAATCATGTGGACACATGGGTGGGCCCGTCAAGGGACAATCTAAAATTAGTGTTTAATGGAGGTTATAGTACATAATTTATTAATATTTTATTATTACGATTTTTTATGAATAGGAATGATTATAATTTTTTTTTTTTGCTTTTAAACTTATCAAGGTATATTTATTTAGTGAAAGTCTTCAAAAAATTATTATTAGAAATAGTAGCCCAACATCTTTTATAATGGTATTAGAAGTCATGATTTATTTACGTGAAAGAATTGTATTTTTCTAAGAGTCACGCACATGTGTGTCCAGGATTCATCCATGTAGGGAGATTGTAAATTCATAACCATACGAATCAGTTTCTATAAATATTATAGTTAATAATATATTTTACGAGAATTACAAATCAATTAAGTATATCATTATTGTTTTTGCAAAAAAAAAATTATTATATCATTACAATTGCTTTTTAGAAATTTTCATATAATAAAAGTTTTATAATATTTTTTCTACCAATAATATCAAGTACGTCATTCTCCATTTATCAGAGAGAATCATCCATAGAGTCTTACATTCTGCTTTGTAATTGATTTTTTTACAAGTTATATTGAAAAAAACACAAGCGACAAGATAAAACTCATATTTACAAAATCTTAGATCAAAAGCCCGGAAAGCTTTGAAGTTTTAGGGTGTGATTGGATTGAGGGGAGGAGGTTTAGTAAAGGAAAAGAAATGAGAATATTATAAAAGAAATGAGTAGAGGGGGTCAAATCATGTTTGGATTGAAAATTTTTATAAAAAAGAGTATCATAAAGGATTATGAATATCTTTTGTTTGGATTAGAAAGAAAATAGAAGGGATGGATAAATTTTATGTGTATAATGACTTTTATACTTTTTTTATTTTATATTAAATTTTCATGATTTGATAAGAAAAAAAAGGGCAAAAATGTCATTATAATAAATAGTATTTTCCCCTCCCCCCATTTTCCCCCAAATTGGAAGGATCATATTCTAGAGGTATGGAGGGGTGAGTTTCATCCCCTCTATACTCCTTCCTCCCATTTCTTTTCAAACCAAACAGGGTAAGGACTCAACCCCTCCTTTTACTAACTCTCCCCTTCTCCCCATTTCCCCCAATCCAAACACACTGTTAGGGATCTTAGCGGGACAAAACACTTATTGGTTAGGTTGATGAATAAAGAAGGCAGAAAAAAAAAAAAAGTATCAAAGTAGGATTTTCTGCCATAACAATAGAGAAGGGAAAGTGCTAAAATGAGTTTTTGTATCGCATAAAGCTTTAGTATATTAATTATACATTGTAGCTTAATTTAATTTTTATTTATTTTCTTAAACACGTCCGGCTCTAAACTATAAAACAAGTATTAAAACTCTCAAAATAATTACAATGAATTAAAAGTTGAAAGAAACTAACCATAGCAGGTAATGGACTTAATGTAAATCTTCTATATTACAATAAACTTCAACTACAAGAGATCTATATATAAGAAAGTCCTAAAAAAAACTTAATCAAAATAAAAGTCTAATACGATCCAAATTATAATTAAAAACGATAGCTCAAGGAAATAAATTAAAAGCCTTAAATAAGAACTGAAGTGTAGTTTTTATTTTCCAAGTACATGAGGGACAATACCCTAGCTAAGACTGCCACGTCGAGTAATGAGAAAAATATAGGCCTCGAAGTACCTAATAAGCCAAGGAAATGGGAGCATTCATTAATTGCCGAAATTGACCCGCAAGAAGGGCTAAATTAAATTGTTAATGTCTGCCAAAATTTAATCCACCGAGATGTTTAGGCAGTGAGGGAGACTCCCATTTTTTGAAATGCACCATATTCCCATGACCATGTGTGATGACCACCAAAACCTCACAACTTGAGAAGAGATTTGTTTGCACAAGGTCATAGGCGATAAAAATAGAATAAAATGAACCATATACCCTTATATTTTTAAAAAATTACGTTATAAATTCCGTGTTATAAAAAGTAGCGCTACAAATCTTGTGTTTTTTAAAACGTTACAAATAAAACTCTGCTATCAGTTTTTTTCATTATTTTTGGTATTAAAAGTAGCGCCACAAACTCTGTGTTTTTTAAAATGTTACAAATAAAACCCTGCCGTCAATTTTTTTGTTATTTTTGGTATTAAAAATAACGAAAAAACTGACAGCAAGATTTTATTTACAACGTTTTCAAAAATACAGAGTTTGTGGCGTTATTTTTTAAAACACATGATTTATAACGCAACATTTTAAAAATACAAAAGTATATGGTGCATTTTGCTCATAAAAATACTATCAAAGCATTTTTAGGCAAAGCTTGGACCGGTGCTTTAATTAAAACTTAAGCCTTCAAGTTTGGAGAGTACCGGCTCCAAAATCCAATAGAGACCTTGATGCATTGACTTGCCCCGTTGAGTTGGTCAGCCCAGGTTTTTCCAAGAGAAAAAGCACAAAGGATTCATAGCAAATCACATCATTCCTGCTGAATTGGTAGAGGAGTATTAATTATTGTTAATGTAATGGCCAACTTTGCATAATTAATTCGTTGTCTGGAAGTTGAGAATCTCGTTTCATCGGTAATTCCATTGCCACAATCTGAGAATATCCATTTCTTGCAAAACACATATGAACAATCCATTCTCATATGCTTTGAAATGAACTTATTGTTCAAGTGGGCAAAATACCTTAAAAAATATATATTACACATTATGCAAATAACCTTGTAATTGATTTTGTTAGTATTATTTACTATTATAATAATAATAATAATAAATAACAATATAAACATATTTGTTAAAAATAATAATATAAAAATAAAAATAAAAGAAATTATAAAAATAAAGGAAATATTATTTATTATATACTATTTATAATAATGATCATAATTCATACTTTAATAATAATAATAATTATGATCATTATTATAAATAGTATATATAAAATAATGAAATGAATATAATAATAGTATAAATAATATAACATAATATTGATAATAATATATAATATAAATATAAGTAACAATAATATAAATATAAAAATAAAATAAAATAATAATATAGTCATAATATAATAAATATAAAACTAATATTAATATTAGAAAATAATAATAAATAATATAGATTTAGTAAACAATATTATATAATAATATTGTAAAATAAATAATAAATAAAATAAATAAATAAATAGAATAATAAAAATAATATACCTCAAACTAACCATTATTATTAATATATGTTGGGTTTTTGGCTTGAACCTAAGCCCAACGAGATGTTGAAGATAAGTAAAAGTCCATTAGTAAAAGAAATAGGTTTTCTAATCCTAATAGAGTTAGGAGTAGTTATTTTAGCTTGTAATTCAGCGCCACGAGAGCCACACCCCATGAGAGGGGAGAGGGGGGAGGGGGGAGGGGGGGGGGGAGGGGTGGGATAAGAGGGGTGAGCCAAGTATTGAGAATGTTTTTTGTGCTTTTGCTAGGAAAAAAAAAAAAAAAAAAGTCAATTATGAAGAGGGTTTAGACTTTAGCCATAGATAAAGTCCTTTAGTAAGGATTTAGACTTTTTTTGTTCATAAAGTCATGGGTGTAAGGATTTTTATAGTTTTTCCTAAAAACTGTAAGCGTGTGAGTGAGGGGAGGGTTTGAATATTTGTCCGTTCAAAAGATCTGTTGCAATGTAAATCTATTCAAGAATAGTATTTTTCCTAGTTTCTTGGGTCATGGACGTAGGTCGAAAACCGAACCATGTTAAATATTGTATGATTACTTTCCGCTACGTTTGTGTGTGTGTGTCATATTCCCAACAATATAATACTTATTTTTATTCTTAATACAATAATATATCTATAGCAACAATAGGACATTCATTTCATTCACAGGACATTCATTCTATTATTATTAATATAATACTTATTTTTATTCTTATATTTATTCCTAAAGCATATTAAATAATGAATTACCATTCCCAAATTCATTGTATTCACAAAATCATTTCATTCCTTAACTTACTTCATTCCTATCTAAAATCATCCAACATAACAATCACCACCTTATCATTTTTTTTTCATTAATTATTAATTATATGTGATCCGACGAGTCTTCAAATTGTTCATTTAAAAAATTAATCGGTAACTTTTATGTAGTTCTCCGTAAATCACACTTATAATTGATCGAACAATCAACAAACTCTATAACGTTCCGGACTTGGGACTCTTGTATACACAGACGAACGAAAAATGAAGTAAGAGAGAAACAACGGCCACAATGATAGCTAACCTGAAATGACAATGAAAAAGAAAGGAGGCCATCCACACTGACTTTCTAAATTAGACCTCATAAAAAATCACGGAAAAAAAAAAGTCAAAAACGCTTGATCGTGCTTTCTTTCAATAAGCTCAAATACTTTTCATAAACCCCGCATTTTTTTTAGAACTTTTTAAGTATGACCCATGACAAAAAGAGAATAATAATTACTATTATAAAACCAATAGAAAGAGATAGAAGAGAGAACGAGAAATTTATAAATTTTAGGTTAAAATATTTTTGTGGTTACTAAATTATTTCCTCAATTATGTTTTGACCATTCAATTAATTTTTGATTATATTTTGACCATTTAACTATCAATTGAGTTTTATTTTAACCATTCTATCAATTTTCTTTTAAAATAGGCTAACTGTATGGGTAATATCATAAAATTAATTAAACAAATTATTTTTGCCACCAAATTAAACTTATTCGTTAATCTTATTGATTGATTTTACAATTTTACCCTTAACAATTAATCTATTTTAATATAAAAAATTGACAAAATGATCAAAATAAAACCCAAATTGATAATTAAATGACTAAAATAAGACCAGAAACAATTGGATGACCAAAACAAGAATGAAGAGAGTTCAGTGACCATAAAAGTATTTTACTATAATTTTTCTTGATGCATTTTTTCCAATATGAAACGCCTTATCTATACAAGTCATATCGCAGAAGTTGATTGCCACTAGACTTTGCTTGAACACGAAATACAAAGGCACAATCTAACAATGTATTTTTCTAAGACTTTAGATAGTCATAAACCACATTACATGAATATCTATTCAAGATAATTTCACAACAGTTGCAAAAAAGTACAATTCAAAAGTACTATTAATCTTACATGAAGCAAGCATCACAACATCAACTTGTAAAAGTTGGGTAGAATTCTAACAAAGAAAAAAAGAATTTCTGCAAACTACAGATAAATCCAACAACATTTACAATGAAGTACACAAGAAATGCACACAAAATCACACTATCATAATCCTAACCCTGCAAGTAACTTTCCTATTGCAACATGTCGCCTGCGTTTTACAAAACGTAAACAATCCATCCACGCACGGATTCAAGTATACAGCAAATGCAAAAACTAACTATAACTGGATCAGATTTGCATTCTACAGTTTTTAAAGTCGTGGAAAAGCTTTTCAGTAATGTACAAGTCTAGATATTATGAGCATAACTTCAGGGGCCATCATCAGCAGCATCTAGAGAAAGGGTTTCATTTGGCACATGACGAACAAACTGACCTTTCACCCGAGGGCGCTGCTCTGCAAGTCTCTTTCTACTTTGATACCGAACCTGTGGAAAAGTAACATTGAAACATTAGAGCATTATAGTGTACAACCCATTCGTCCATTTCATTATACCATCACATGTAACCGAAAAATAAGAATTATTTTCAGAAAGGTTCAACAAGTTCATTCTGTATCCTTCATTAGCTCGAGTTACGAGGTAAGAGATTACTAGTGGAATTCATCTTAAGAAACTAATTTGATGTTGGAATCTTTCAAAGGCTCAAATGTGGGTCAGTTGCCAATAGGTAGCTTCTTCATACATCTTCTATCAGAATGAAGCTGATTGCATTTGTCTAATCAATATTGTTACACTAGAAAATATTATTCAAACTTGTCATGATGGGTATACGAGCTAAGCATGAGATGAATGTCATACTATGCTAAGTACCTTCTTCTCATAACACCGGTCTTTTCGTTTCAATCGGAACTTTATAAGTGCTGCTTGTCTTTGACTGGTGAATTGAGAATCTTTTCCTTGTAGTCCATCATGAACAAGGAGACCATTGTCATTCACACTCTCAGTTGGTCTTGCAACAGCAGCAGCTGGGACATGATTGCCTTCATTTGTACTGCAAAGCGTTCCAGAAAGAGTGTTGCTAAGCTCATGGGTAAGACCATTGGACAAATCAAGGGAAGGAGAACCATTTCTAATTTCTCTTGCCATCCCCAACTTTTCATCATCTGGCAGTACAGCTCTGTCTGCAGAGTGGAGGGCTGATTCCTTATTTGGGTAGAAGGTCTGTCCTGAATTTCTAACTTCCGAAGTTGAATGAATTGAGGAACTTGTCGGAAGAGCGGACTCTTCATGATGTGATTTTTTACTCCAAAATGGAGGGAAACCTGGTTGCATATAATAAATCGGAGGATACAGGTAATCATAGCTTGAATAGACACTGTCAAACCTTGCAACAGGTATTGGAGAAAACCCGAGATGAACACCTGGAAACACTGCTTCAGGCTGCCCAGATTGTCCTAAAATAAGGGTTGTCATATTTTCCTCTCCTTTAAATGATGCAGGACTATGACCAACAGTATTACAGAAGGCAGGAAGTTGATTGAATGATTGTTGATGGGAAGAATTTGTGTCCTCCTTTTGTAGAGCAAAGTTACTGGCTGGTATAGGAAAAAGTGGCTGCAGCACTTTCCTATTGTCATATCTGGATGACGAAAATTATATCAATCAAAATCTCTAGTTAGATACATGTCTGCTGATGCATCGATATGAATCTTTGTATGCAGCGCTGTTTGGAAGCACTTTGCCGAGCACTTGTGTTTCTTAATCATCATGAGGGTGCAAAGAAAATATGAATTACTAATCAAAACTTGAATGTGTCTGTGTACGTGCAAAGAGAGAAAAGTGAAAGGCTTCAATTGATAGAAGAAAATACCGAATGAACACTTAAAATGGATAATTACTGGGACATATTTCATATATTAACCGAACCTATATAAATTGAAATTACCTAATATGTGCAAGAAGTGAATGCAGATACATGATCTAAATGATAGCCAATTGAACAGACTACCCACCACCAATGATACGAGTAATCAAAGGACATTTTGTGAAGTTCCATGTTTGCATTAAACATTGTTTTGCAGAAACTTGGTGACAAGCTGGGCGATTCAGTAGAACAAAAACCTCATTATCCTTTGACATCTCTACCATCATGTAAATATATTCTCTGTTTCTAATGAAAAATTGCACCTCTCTCAAGACTAAAAATTAAATTTTCCTATATAATTCAACAACATATAACAATCAGGGATTTAGAGGCACAAAGTTTTGTTCTTCTTTCTGGCATAAGATCTTTGAAAAGGGTAGCCAGTATATGCCTGCCTCACACACTTGTGGCAAAGATGAGAAGAGGGTCACCTACCTGGAAAAGGCAGATGCTTTTGAGAGGTGAAAGGTATGTTGCTCCGCCCGTTCATCTTTTGTATAACGAGGATGCATCTGCCTCAAAGAAAGTTCCAACTTAGGAGTAATGCCGACCTTCTTGGTGCCATCTTGGGTATGGAAGTGACCATCTAAATCTACTGGGCAACCATCACACATTCCGTTCACGTCAATAGCTCCAGTAACAGGCTCGGTGAGTTCACACGTTTGGCAGTTGCTCTCACCAAAGCTGCCTGGCTGCATTTCTGTATCCTTCAGCATTGATTTAGCACAAGCATGATCTTCTCGCAATCCCATGTCAACCATCATATCAGCGCCATGATATGAAGCAACTATTTATCCATATTGATCAATTTATTCAGTGGACAGTGATGTGTTAGCATCCATGGTTGAGATAGATGAACACTATGTGGAAGAGCAAGGCAATGAAAGAAAATAGAAAGATTGCCATACCACCAGAATCACTTTTAGGGATAGCCGATTTTTTGACCATTTTAGCACATTCTTCATGCTTCCTAGTATTGCTCGTACTAGATGCATTTTCCAGTTTCACTTGTAATTTACCCTGAATGTTTGGCTTGCATGCAGTCTCAGCTGCCAAGTTAGGTGTTCCACAAGAGCTCTGCACAACAGTTGGCAAAAAATGCAGTCTCTATATAAGACATCATGAAGCCAACCTAATCTGGAGAAACAAAAGGTTTCCTCAACCTATGAATCTCCCATTATACAGGTCACAAAATCAAGCCTGGATATGACTGGTCCAAAATGTCGCATGGTCTCAAAAATCAACTTTTCCAACAAACGAGCCTGACAAAAGTCACTTGCAATTCACAACTTGGCATGTAAATAAAGAAGTAAAGGTCTACTTCTTTTAAATATATTTTATCAAAAATATACTACAAAGTCCAGCATATAATAGGAAAAGATTAGCTTAGAAAGAAAAATAATAATAGGAAAAGATTAGCCCCTCAGAAACATGCACTGAAGTAGCATACAGCCAGATTGCCACATTAGGGGGATGAATTATCAAACCTAAAGCATATTTCAAACAAGAGGACAGTAATAGCATTTGCTTCCTTTGTTACAGTAAGATGAAAACTGCACGCACTTGTGAATCACTACATTTCTCCCGGCAGTGTCTGTTTCTTCTGGCAGAAGTCAGGTTATCACTAGAATGATTATTTGCTCCATTGTCTTCAGAGGCAACCTCCACGTTCTCTAGTGCGACATTTTTGCATTCAGGAACAATTTGACCCTCATTCTGATTAATTGAAAGAATAGAAAAATATAATTAAATTAGAGTTACAGAAGATATTAAGGTAAATGACAGTGAAACATGGAAAAAAAATAAAACATCAAATAAAAGCATACAATTTGTCTTCTCCACACATGCTGCCAGAGATTTTTGAGCTCATTCTTCCGGATAGGTTTAATAAGATAATCAGCAGCACCTTTCAACATGCACTTTAGGACCAGGCTTATTGAATCTTCGGATGACATCACTGCATCATTAAAGGATATTAGTCTTGTTAAGGGTCTATGGCATGCATGGAGCTAATTGGGAGAATCAGGAATGAATGTGTTGTCAGATCCATAGAGTCGATCGAACCTAGTGGGATAAAGCATAGTCTAGTTTATTAATCTTTTTACGATAAATAAAAATGTTAAAACAAAGAAATCAATAACTGGAAACTCTTTGTTGGAACATACTTATGACAGGAATGTTTTTGCAGATATCGTGCTCCATTATCAAGGTAAGAAGAGCATATCCTGATATTGATGGCAATTCTACTTCCGTCAATATGAGGTCCACACTATGAGGTCTTCCCTTTAACGTCTCCCACGCCTTTAAGCCATCAGCAACAGCAACAACTGGTCAGCCAAACATCGTACGTTATCTTTAGTTAGATTAATTTCCACCACACACTGAAAGACTTCTCAAGAATATGTAAAGCTCAGGCAATCAAGAGGCATATCAAGCAAGAAAACAACAACAAAGTTGATAAGGAAGGGAATAAGGATGAATCTTATACAATAGCAAGAAACTTCAGATCAAGCAGAAGGAACACTCTAAATTCTAGATAAGTCCAATAGTTATATGATTGATTTGGTATAAGATAGGAGAGGATCTGATGGACATATTAATGTTTTGTACATAAAATATCAGTAATGGAGATTCGGAGTCAACAATACCATGAGAATTGCCAGAACCAGGGTAAATCCGATATTATTTTACACCATCCAAGCCATTACCTGGAATCAAAGGACAAAGAAGCAAAAGAATGGATGACAGCAGATGTCACAAACTTTTTGTTAGATAGTAGCAGGAGAAAGACACTTGAGTTACAACCGAAGGCACGCAAAGTGTCAAAATCTGTTAGAAATGACTGCATAATCAATCCAATGGGTGAGATAAATTTAAATGCGAACAATTGCGAGACCAGAATAAGATGGAGGTATGACAGAACCTGCATCGCCACTCCCACCATGAAGCAACTGATTGGTGGAGAGAGGAAATTCGTCAACCAGAGGGAAGCAAATTTATTTTAGTAGTACAATGAAAGAACGAGGAAAAAATAGGTGAAAGAAAAAGTGCATTTGGCCACAAACATGGAAGCTCCTTCTCTAGAAAATAAAGGAAGAAAAGTGAATTTGCAGAGTTGGATAAATTCATAACCAGACATAACTTAGTACACTTGGATTGATGCTTTGTTTTCTTTTTGTTAATTTCGAAAGATAACCACCGAGTAATATGAATAAGGTAAACTATAGAAAAATCCGTGTTTTGCTTAAGTTACACTTAGAGATTGGCAAAGTTACAGACCTTGCATTACCGTAATAATTTAATTATTACAGGTGGATCACCTCATCTAAAAATTTAAAGCGGTTAGATGTTTATTATAGGATAAAATGCAGCATTAGTCCCTATTGTTTCACCAAAAATTAATTTAGTCCCTATTATTTTAAAACGCTAAAAAAGGCCCCCAATATTTCAAAAAAAAATCATCTTAGTCCCTGCCGTTAAAAACATAACAAAAAATAAATAAAATGACTAAACTACCGCTACTTAAATCATAAAATGACTAATTATCCCTACCCTTCTTCCTCTTCCATACCACCCAACCCCACCCCCACCCCTGCGAACCCAGCCCCCCCACCCCGCGAACCCAAACCCCATTCCCCACGAACACCTGCGATGTCACGTGTGTTTTTGGATGTATCACTTTGGACAATTTTAATATTTTTAAATAGATACCATGTTTAGTCACCGTCTCATCTAAAATGTTAACTGATATAGAGAACACCCACCATGTTTATAAATATGGCTAAAACGACACGTCATTAAGGACACAAGGTGCGGTCACCCGCATTCTTGTTAACGTAGGAAGGTGTCAGATTTTAACACTACATCTGTATAAACACGGGATTTTTCACACCCTACCCTATTAGGATCATCCATGTACCTCTCGATTTTCACACTTAAAATCTCCATTGAGCTCAATGGTTGAACATACAATTTAAATTCTAGAGTCTACAGTTACATAAAACCCAAAAAAAAAAAAAAACAGCAGCATCAATAATTATATGTGAAAATTATTGTTATAAACGAAAAATATTAATGTAACAAAAAGTGATAGATACTCTGTACCTACATTTGCGAAGCAGAGCAGCATTAATCTGCCTAGTGGAATCATCTGCCTCCACCAATAGCACTCGAAGCACCATCCGAGGGAAAAACATATTCCCTTTGACTTCCTCTTCTGACGAACTACTAATAATAATCTCTTCCCTCTCCTTTTCCATACACAATAATACCATCTATTCTTCTTATTCTTTCTTTTTTTAAGACTAATATAAAAAATCAAACTAAACCTCAACCCACTACAACCACGTCGGATTCACTAAATCTGTGGTGCAACAACACGTCCCGACGTATACTCCAGTTATAATCCAAACTAAACTTTTATCAACTCTTCAGATGATGTATCGATGTCTGTGTGTATGCAACAAATAAAAATAAAAATAAAATAAAAACGAAGAAGAAAATATCAAAGTCAGCTTTCTTTCTTTCTCTCTCTTTCTTTATTATTTCTCAGCCGCGGATTCCTCTCAAAATATCTTCTCTCTAAATCTCTCTCTACCTATACATACACATATATGTATGTATGATATTATCTAATCTTTTTAAATTTTTTTTTTTTTTTTTTGGCTAAGCATGATATTATCTATCTTGAAATCGAAAGGTGGGCCGCAATTGGTTTCTGGTTGGTGGAGCTGACGTGGCGCATTTCGGTTCACCTGTTTTTGGGTTTTTCGATTTTGTCAAAGTGGAGCCCGCAGGGTCGGACACGAGGGCCACAAGCCGGCTGAAATTTTGGAAGCCACCTCGGCTTTCCTAATGACCACACTTGTGATTTTATAGTTTGGGACGTTGCCACGTGGTACGTGAATGTAATTGGTCCGAAATGTGTGGTCAATGTTCGACAAGTGTTTAAGGTGTAGTATCTATTGTTGTTCGACAAAAAAAAAAGTTATCTGTTCTTCATTATTTCTCCAGAATGTTCCGTATATAGTATCTGCTGTTGTGATGGATTTCTTTTCTCTAGAATGTTCCATATATTTGTAGAGGGAAATTTGTGCAACTGTTCTTCATTATTTTTCCAAAATTTTTAAATCCATTTTTATAATTTAAAATTAGTTAATTTAATTTTTATTATTTTTTAACAAATTTTAATTTAGTCCTAGATTGAAATTTTTTAAAAAATAATAGAGATTAAATTGGCTAATTTTAAACAAAAAGAATGGATTTAAATTTTTTTGAAAAAAAAAACTAAATTAATTAATTTTGAATCATATGAATAAATTTAAAATATTAGGAAAACGATAAGGACTGCTTATGTAATTTTTTTTTCTTGTGTACAGAGAGGTTTAGTAAGAGCAATACAAAAGAGTCACATTAAATGAATACCCATCTAGGAATTGTCACACTCATCTTGTCTTGCTCTATTAAAGTCAATAAACTCTGAGGAACTTGAGCTAGGTAGTGTTCACCTAGAGTTTGGTCAAGGCCGTAATTTGTCAACTAATTTAAGTATTTATTAACTTCCCGATAAATATGTTGTAGTGAAATATTCGGGTTTTGCTAAAGAATTTTCTTACAATCATCCAGCCAAGGCTTTAAAGGGATGCTATGAAATGTATTGTTTCACATAAGATCATTGACCACCTGAGAGTCACATTTCACTTCAAGTTGTAAAATACTCGTGTTAACCGTATATTTCAATCCTATCCACAATGTTATCACATCTGCGAGCATATTTGTTGTTATGTATAATACCTCCCGCAACAGTTGCTCTAGGATTTCCCTTAACACACCGATCTACGTTAAGTCTTCATCCACCCGTTGGTTTTTGCCATCCAATTTCCTTCACTATCCTAACTGGCGCCATCAGATTCTTGTCTGCCGAATGCCAAATGTCTATCATGTCTCTACTCCGTTTAATAAGGAAGGTGAAAATTCTATTTAAAGAGAGACCGTGATCTTCTCCATGTACTCAAGTTGATTTCTCCACTTCTAGCTCCACCAAAAAGGTGTTGGCAAAAAGTAGGCACCAAGGGACTCCCGCTATGTACTGATTATTCTTCAGGTTCATATTGTTAGAATATGTATTTACACCACATAGAAAAATCATAAATTTTTTAACCACTTTATAAGATATTGGGTTACTCTACTTACATGTTAACGTATGTATATATTGCATTCACATTCTCTAGTTGCTTTACCATAGTTAGTCTCTTACCATAGTTAGCATAGCTTAGAGCCCAAGTAGCCTTACATCTATATAAGGTCCTATGTACATTGTAATTCATACAACATTTTATCTGTAATAAAATCTTTCAGTCTTTCTCTCATTCATAGAATCTCTATTATATTTCAACATGGTATCAGAGCTACCATCCTGGTAGCCTATATCACTGTCATCGTTTTATCTCTATCCTTATATCGAAATAAAACATCAGAAACTGGTCTATTCTGGGATTTTTTAGTTTTTTTATTTCATCTCCTTGGGCCATGCGCTACACCTTCTAGTAGTACTCGTCGAGACGATTCTAACGACGCCAAGATCGTCAACAAACTCCTCCGGACGCGCCTGTAATCACAGGTCAAAGTTTCAGCACTGTTTGACCTCTTCAGCAATTTTTAGTCAGCCAAACAGGGCCCTGCTAACATCATCCAGCAGCAGCGTTGACATCAGCCCTAGTCATCACAACATCCAGCCATTGTCACATCAGCATCCAATCAGCACCACATCACCATACACATCAGCATCCAGTCAGCACCACATCAGCGTTCTTGCCACGTCATCACAAAAAAAGGGCAGACCCTTCCCAAGGTTTTTCGACGTCCTGAGTCCATTTTTGGCATCCGTTTCTTCAAATTCTCACTCTAAATATCAGTTTTGGCTCTACAATGGAGCGTGTGGATGTCTTAATGAACAATCCAACATCTCACTTATCCTTTCAACAGGAGTGTAAGTATTGTCATCTATCTGGTCACTCCCTCTTGCACTGTCCTACTCGAACGTGCTCCTTTTGTAAGAAAATCCGTCCTAGTCATTACCTACATAAGTGATCTCGGAATCCCAACAGAAACTCTCAAGGATATCGACCAAATTATGGTTCCTTCAAGGCTCAGAGTACGTCAGGCACCTCCCTTGATCCTCATTCCTCATCTTTATTAGTTGCAAGCCTCCGACACCTCCTTAAACAGGTTTTATCCCAGTCTAGTCATTCTTCTTCTACTACTCTCTCCACCACACTCGGTAAGTCTTCCTGGTTCTTCGATACTGCTTGCTCTAACCATATGACTTATGATTCTTCTTGTTTAACAAATAAAGTCATCAATTCTTCTGTACCTTCTATCTATATTGTTGACGGTACATCCATGCCCGTAAGTCATATCGATTCTGTGTCTACATCTCATGCTTCATTTCCAGATACTTATCTTGTTCCTAAACTCACCCTTAACCTTATCTGTTGATCAATTATGTGAACTTGGTCTCACAGTCATTTTCTCTGCTTCTAGTTGTCATGTGCAGGACCCTCAGACAGGACAAACTCTTGGGATAGGCCGCAAGGTTGGATGACTCTTTGAGCTTGTTAGCCTGCACCTTCCTGCTCACCTAAGTACTGCTGCATCAGTCACCACCACATCAAATTCTCCCCTCTTCACTTATGGCATTCTAGATTAAGCCATGCCTCTTTAGGAAAATTGCAATCCTTATTATCTAGTGGTGCATTAGACAAACCTTCTGTACACCCTTTTGATTGCCTATCATGTCTTCTTGGGAAACAACCTGCTCTACCTTTCAATCAAAGTGACTCTTCATCTACTGCTTGTTTTGACTTGGTCAACTCTGATATCTGGGGTCCTTCTCCTACATCCACCATGGCAGGTTCTCCGTACTTTGTAATATTTGTTGATGACTTTTCAAGATTTACTTGGATATACTTTATGCATAGTAAGTCTGAATTGTCTCGCATCTATTCTGAATTTACTATTATACTTTTCACTCATTTCAAACAACGAAATAAGATCCTCCGTACAAATAATGCCATGGAGTATAAAGAGTCAACCTTTATTTCCCTTCTCCATCAACATGGAACTATTTCACACCGCTCTTGCCCTCACACATCTCAACAAAACGGGCGTGCAGAACGAAAACATCGCCATATTCTTGACATCACTCGCACATTTCTTATCTCTGCCTCATGCCCTGAGCGCTTTTGGGGAGAAGCTGCGCTTACTGCTGTTTACATTATAAATCGTTTATCTTCTCCTATTCTTAATAATTGTACTCCTCATGAACATCTTTACGGTCATCCACCCAACTATGGTCACCTTCGTACCTTCGGTTGTGCATGTTTTATCTCACTTCCTCCTTAGGAACGTACCAAACTGAAACCTCGAGCCCGTTTATGATGTTTCTTAGGGTATGGCATTGAACACAAGGGGTATCGGTGTTGGGATCCATTATCAAAACGTCTTCGGGTTTCTCGTCATGTGATATTTTAGAAGAATAAGATGTTTTCCTCTTTCTCTCACCATTCTCTCTTTCTCATGCTGTCTCTACCCCATATTTCACAGATCCTTCCATTTCCTTATTTCCTGATAATGACAATGACACAGGTACATCTATAGTCCTAACTCCACACCTGTCGCGGCCCTTCCTGAGGAGACTATCCCATCTGATGAGTTTGTGCTCGATGACGAGACTTCTTCCACTACTTTACCTTCTATCTCTACTAAGTCATATCTCCGTCGATCCACCAGAGTAAGATCAATTCCTTCTCATCTTCTTGATTATCACTACTTTTCCACTATGCTTTCACTCCATGAGCCTTAATCTTATCGTGAGGCCAGTTCTGACCCTCTATGGCAGCAAGCTATGACAGATGAATTACAGGCCTTGGAAGCCAAGCATACCTGGGATTTGGTCGATCTTCCTCCATGGAAGAATGCTATGGGATACAAATGGGTATATAAGATCAAGACTCGATCTGATGGTTCTATAGAGCAATACAAGGCTCAATTGGTGGCGAAAGGTTTTACTCAAGAGTATGGCATTGACTATGAGGAGACCTTTGCCCCTGTTGCTCGTCTCACTTCTGTTCACACACTTATTGCAGTTGCTACAGTCAGACAGTGGAAGTTATTTCAGATGGACGTTAAAAATGCCTTCCTTAATGATGATCTTATAGAGGAAGTATTTATGAAGCCTCTTCCAGGCTACCATCATCCGCCTCATAAGGTGTATCGACTTCGTCGTGCTCTTTATGGTCTCAAGTAAGCTCCACATGCTTGGTTTTGTAAATTCAGTTCGGTTATTACTGATTTCGACTTCACTCCGAGTAATCATGATTCTGCACTGTTTATTCGGCGTTCTGATTCTGGTATTCTTCTCTTGCTCTTATATGTGGATGATATGATTATCACTGGGGATGACTTGGCGGGTATTTCTGATCTCAAGCAGTTTCTCAGCCACTACTTTGAGATGAAAGATCTTGATCCTCTGAGTTACTTTCTAGGCATTGAAGTCTCATCTGATTTGGTTGGCTACTATCTTTCTCAGGCCAAGTATTCTTATGATCTTCTGGCTCGTGTTGGCCTTACTAACAACAGGACTGCATCTACCCCTCTTGATGCTAATGTCCGCCTTACCCCATTGGATGGGACACCACTTTCAGATGTATCTTTGTATCGCCAGCTGGTTGGCAGTCTTATCTATCTCACTGTGACTCATCCTGACATTGCCTATGTTGTTCATCTAGTCAGCCAGTTCATGTCTGCTCCACGTACCACACACTATGTGATGCCTGAGATTTTTGTCGTACATTCATTCACTGTTGCATCCACTTCTGTGCTTTGCTTGTTGTCTTTTTTAGTTACTATTTATTCCGTTTTTCAATTACATAATTACCATGAATTAGCATTTTTCTTAAATCATATTAATTGTTATAGGAATGAGAAAAATGTGCATTTGAGCTTAAAGCAATAGGAGCCTTCATTTAGAAAATGATTTGTTAAAGCTAATGAATAGTATTACGTATGAAACATTATGTTTTAGTTAGCTAACTTAATTCATGCGCATTAGACTTATTTTTAAGTTGACTAGGCTCATTTTAGTAGGCAATAAACTCACCCAACTTGACCCCACCCTTTAAATACTCAACATATACATATAATAGCTCATAAAACAAAAACAAAAAAAGAAGAGAAAAGCTAAAAATACTGTAGCAAATCCGAAAATCAGCATAGGAGGAGAATGAGAGATTTTTGCTCAACAAATCTTCAATCCAAGCCTAGAGCAAGTAGTTTAGGGTGTGTGCAAGCCTTCTAGGTGCTCCTACGCGCTTTAGGTGAGGGATTTGCATGCTATTTTTGCATTTTTGAAATGTGACAACTTTCTTGAATTTCTTGTTTTGCTCTTAAATGCTAATGCAATGCTCAAATATGCTTATGTATGTTATATATAAGTAGTAGATACTACATTTATGCTATTGTTTTGTATTTTAAACGGTAGAAATCGATGGTTGATTCGTAGGGATGAATAGTGACGAGATTTCTAAGGTTTTGTGAAATCAGACTTTCTAGCTTGAATTAATGGTTCTAATAGGTGCTTTAGGTGTCAATGAAGGTAATGTAAAGGCGTCGTAGGGTTTAATTGTTCATACCCTAGCAAAAGAATGAAATAGCTGACTTTTAGAAAGGGGTTTCGGGGTTATCGCGAATCCGGATAAAATTGGCATTCACTTTTGGTGTTCCTAGGCTAAGTAGACCCTAATTATGCTTTGTTATCCTTCGTTTGAGTCTCGGGTGAGATACTCATAGTACAAAGTCAAAAGAGGAAATTTGGGGCTTTCGGGCTAAATGCGGATAATTGCGTGACTTTGAGGGTCCTAAGTGTGTCTAATAGGTTAACTAGAAGCATGGAATAGACCACTTATGAATCTAGAATAATGGCATGAGTGTGGAAGGAAAACGGGTTGAGTTACAAAGGGGTTTAAGTACAATTTTGATTGTCTCACGCTTCTAGGACCTTGACATGACTCCTTGTGTGTTTAAATGTGTTTTCAAGATGTTTTGGAGCTTTTGTTATAGTTCTATGTGAATCTTGATTATGCCTCTTTGTAATTTACTTAATTGTTATATAAAATTGCTTCTATTGTTATTGTTATATTTGTTGTTGTTATTAATTTGCTATCTTTGGACATGTGTAGGCTAGATGTTTGATAAAAATGCTTAATGAAGTGTGCAACAGTTATATATTCTTGAATAATGTTTAAAACTAGCTAGGAATGTAAGGGAACCAAGCAAAATTCACGCGTGCACATGTGTGTGTGTTCAACCGTGGCTGTCCAGATTTTTTCAGTAAAACTAAGGCAATTTCGAGATTAAAACTGTATTAATTGGAGAAGGATTAGGGGTTAAATTATATACCGTTAGAAAGCCTTACGAGTCTAGTTTCTAATGCTTTTTACGGTGCATTAATCGGAGTTTTCTAGAATAAGTTATGATCATTGTGGTGAGATGTGTCAGAACTGTCCTATTGTGCGAGAATCTGAATTTTATTGTTATTTTGCTAAAAGTGATGATATATTTCAACTCTAATTGGATATCTTCGATCAAGACTTTATTGTGTAGTGTTCTTGGATGATTAGTAGCGTAATGGAGCTCTTATAATTAGGTAAATTGTGATATAATTGAGATTGAATGAGTAAATAGAAATCATGAGTTAGTATGGAATGCAACTGCCTTTTCCCTTGTCTTTTTACCCATCTTGCTAAAATGTGAACTCATTTATTAAGTCATGTAGAGGTTAACTATAGCTTGAATGTCATACTACCTACATGAAAATAATTGTTTAATTATAAATGAATGTGATTTAGATCTATTGTTTATCTTGAATGCTAATTTGATTGGAAATGAAGACAAGTGTTTTGGTGTAGCATCTATTCTTTAAGCTTATGATTTAGTTTTAAATTGAAGAGTTAGTTTAATTGTGTAGGAGTTTAGTTAGAATGTAAGTTAATTGTGAAGTAGTTATTTATTGGCTTGTTAAATGTTATCTTTAACTTGAGTTTGCTATGAAAGTGAGATGAAATTGTTCTTATTTTAAATTGCTGTCAAGTTAATGTTAAAGTTATTGATAGATAGGCTCCCTATTCCGTGTCTTACTTGTGAAATAACGCGTTATAAGTTATATTAAAGTTTGTTGAGCTAGATAATGATATGATTAGGATGGTTTGTTATCAGTTATAAAGTCTTAAGTGAAACACTTATTTCTTGAATAGTTAGCTAACTAAGAGCTGGAATGTTGGTTGAGTTAAATATTATGCACTAACTAATAATCATTGGAAAGTAAGAGAATGTATGATTTAGAAGTCTTTTAAGAAGTAAATGTTTGGAAGTCGATGTTAATGAATGTATTATTGAACAATTAATTGAACTTGTTTTATTTTAGCTATAAACTCTTAAGAGGATTCCTTAAATTGAGTTAATTACTAGTCTATTATTAGGTGGAGTTGAACTAGTTTCACATGTAAGTTATTATCGAATGTAGAATGAAGAAAATCATAAACAATGTATGGTATTATGTTAACTTGGGTTAACTATGTTTTAACTTAAATGCACCTAACTTTAATATTCTAGTTGAAACATTCCCTTCTTGAGTTGTTAAGTTATCCTTTTACTTTTAACTCTAAGTTTGCTAGTGAGAAACTTCTAACTTAGATTACTTATTTCAAGATCATGCTATGTAATATTTCCACTTGCTTAATTCATGAAATTAATGGATTGAAATTGTGAGTTTAATTGCCTACAAGTAAATTGCTATTTATATGTGAATTATTGGATTATTAATGGTTGTTACAAAAAAATGGTATTTGATTGATCTTGTTATAAAGGTTACTTGTAAAATATTAATATAGTTAATGCCATCTAGGAGGTTATGAAATGTTTTATAGCCACAAGAATGCTTCAGTTGATTATCCAAAATGTTTGAAAGTGAAGCCAATTCTTGCATGTTGAAGCTTGGTAAAGGTGAGGGATTTTCATCCTTTTGTGCATTTTGATTCATTTTTCCTTTAATAAATTGTATGACTTAAGATAATTGCTTGAGTTATATTCTTTTTATATCTTAATTGTTTTCGAGGGCAACCTACTTTGTTGTCCCTCCTATGTGTTATTGCCCTATATTCTTGTTATACTGTCATTGGATTTAAGTGCATTGCATAGTGGTTGCGCAACCATAGTGTCAGGGGCGGTTGTATTGAATATCGGCTGGGCGGCAGCGAGCTTGCCAGTGGATATTCGATCTTCGTGCCCTAGTCCCTCACTCGCCTAGTCCGGAGATTACTAGGGTGTGTTGGGTCGTAGGATTATCGGGGTACATCCGGAGTACACCCACTGGAGTGATTGGGAATTTGCCGGCATATTGATTGTGGTTCGTGGATCGTGGTTCGTGATCAAAGACAAGAGTATTCTGGAGTGTTGGGGTTAAGTGTATCGTATCTTTTGAAATGTGTGGTTATCTACTGTTGCAAATGTACTTTACTTGTCTTCTTGTTTAATTGTTATAACTGTTGCATTGCACGTCCCGAGTAGTTCTTATCCTTCATTAGGCAATTGTGGTTGCTCATACCTCGCTAACATATTTCAGGAGGAGAAATTGGAGGAGGAGTTGCTTTAGTTGCTGTGTGACACTTGCATGAGATGGATTTATGGTTCTTGCTATTATGTGGAGATCTTGTTTGCTCTACCTTATGTTCTATTTTATAGCCTAAGTGCTTATGTACATGTTTGAGTGATTGTAAGCTGAATGCCAGTTGATTGTAGTAGGAGATATGAACTATGGCATATAATAACTTATATTTCTACTCTTAGCTTCTTTGCATGGTTGGGAGTGAATGACGGGTTGTTTTCAATTTCTAAGAATGCTTAAAAGCTATCATGGAGTGGCATGATAAGCGGTTTTGTAAAGAAGTTAAATTATGAATGCATGCTTGTGTGTATCTAAACTGTTTGCATGTCTTAAGGCTCGGATGGCCTTAAAATTGAGATTTTTATTTTGGAAATGACTTTAGTGTTGTTCTATAGCTTATTTGAATGTTTACAGGTTTTCAGAATGTCTACGGCACAGAGGAGACTCTGTTCGTTTTCCTCAAAATTTTGAGACCGGGTTGGAAGTAGGTTGAGAATAGCTTGATTTTTAGAGCCTCCGGTCTCATAAGAGATCGGGGCATTACACACTATGCTGCAATTCTCCAGATACTTCGTTATATTAAGGGCACCTTATTTCATGGACTCTTCTTTTCTACCAGCTCATCATTAACTTTTCATGGCTACTCAGATGCAGATTGGGCTAGTGATCCTACTGATCGGCTTTCTGTGACTGGATACTGTTTTCTCCTTGGCGATTCTCTTCTTTGTTGGCGCAACAAGAAATAGACTATTGTTCCTCGCTCGAGTACTGAAGCTGAGTATCGTGCACTTGCTGATGCTACTCAAGAGGTCATCTGGCTTCGTTGGCTCCTCGCTGACATGGGTATCTCTTCGCCTCCTGGCACCATTCTATATTGCTATAATCAGAGTGCCATTCAGATTGCTCACAATGATGTCTTTCATGAGCGCACTCGTCATATTGAGTGTGACAACCACTTCATTCACCAACATGTGGTTAATGGTACTACAAAACTTCAATTCACTCCTTCCGCTAATCAGCTTGTGGATCTCTTCACCAAGGCTCACCCACCAGGGCATCTCCAAGAATTAATTTCCAAACTCAAGCTCATGTCATTCACACAACCTTGAGTTTGAGGGGGGGTGTTAACGTATGTATATATCGCATTCATATTCTCTAGTTGTTTTACCATAGTTAGTCTCTTACCATAGTTAGCATAGTTTGGAGCCCAAGTAGCCTTATATCTATATAAGGTCATATGTACATTGTAATTCATACAACACTTTCTCTGTAATAAAATCTTTCATTATTTCTCTCATTCATGGAATCTCTATTCTATTTTAACATTACATATTTAATTGAAATTAGACTATCATATAAGTGTTATCTTTTCAATCCATTATTAATTTCTGGTAGTATCATAAAAATCTAAAAAAATAAAATAACAAACAAATAAATATAATCAAAAAAGTAAAACAAAACAAAATAATCACAATAACTTTAAGTTCAACCATAAGTTTAACATAAAAAAATAACTTTAAGTTTAACTAATGAAAATTATTTATCCAATTCAAACATCAATTCAACATTACAAAAATAAGTATGAACCCGTCCTTTAGTTGTAAACGAGGCGAAAAATCCATATAAACCACAGATATACACCAGTAAATAATTAAGAAAATCCACAAATTATATAAAAAAATATTATAGAAGTCAATCAGAAGGCAAATGAAATAGTAACTATTGCTAAGGGAGAGCTTGGCCAATATTTAGTTGGTATGATAATTATTATTTGTTATTATCTTAAAAATAAGAAGGAACAACAACAGCAACAACATACTAGTACTATAATAATAACAAAAAGAATAATACATAATAGAAAATATATCGTGAATAAATTTCTAAGAAAAATCAAATGAATACCTGAAAGATGATTGAATGGAACAAGTTAACTTTTTTTCTCTTTTTACCGTCAATTTGGAAGAAGAGAAAAGAGTAGGGAAGAAGAGTGAAAAATACATTTTTTTTCTTTAACCTGAGGGCAGTTTTATCCTTAAAAGATTAGCAACTGAATTAGAAAACGTAGATTTGTAAATTTCATCTCTTGGGCTCGGATTTGAGTAAGGCTTATGCAAATCCAAGAATTGCAAATCTTGGATCTGTAATTTTTTAAAAAGGTGCAACCAAACAAAAAAACTTGGATTTACAAATGAATTCCACAAAATTTTGTGGAATTCATTTATTCCAAACAGTATGTTAGCACCAATTTATTTTAAGGTTGAAACTCAGTTATCTTAATATGATATCTGAACTGAGCCCATAGTCCAGTCTTATTCATCTTCCGCGTGTGTCCTACGTGTATGTAATCTTCCACGTGTGTTCAATCTCTTTCAAGTGTGGCCCTTTCTACGTGTGACCTCTTTTAAATCAAGTCACACGTTAGGGAGAGTTAGAATATGCATTCCACATAGAAAAATCATAAATTTTCAGACCATCTTATAAGATCATGTGCTACTCCACTTAACACCAATTGATTTTAATATAAAATCACATGATTCTTAACACATATTTAGCCAAGTATGGCAAGGACAATTAGTAAAATTATATATGTTTGCAAGGGAAATAAATAATCTCCAAGTCTCTATCACTGAAAGAATTGGGAAATAATTTTATATTTTTCCTTAGAAAAGGCAATACATAGTACAACATATTTATAATACAAAATATTGCCTATTTGTAAACAACAAATAGATAAAACCATATCAAATTACAACAATCAAATTAAACAAACTAAATCCCTAAAAATTTGACGTTATCGACAGGATCAATTATCACGCCCCCTCAAGCGAAGCCGGATCACGTAGGCAAAGCTTGTGTCGAAGTTGCTGGAACCGCGATATAGAAAGCCCTTTGGTCATGTGTTCGTAAGTTGTGAAGATAACTAGGTTTCCATCTGAAAACCAATTAGTGTCAAGTGGAGTAGCCTAGGATCTTATAAGGTGGTCTTAGAGTTGTTGATTTTTTGATGTGGTTAGTTATATTCTAACACTCACGTGGAAGATTGAACACACGTGGATCTAATTTTGAGAAAGGTCACACTTGAAAGATTAAACACATGTGGTAGATAACACATATGGAAGATTGAAGAACATGTGGACCTGATTTTTTTTTTTTTGGATGGGTCACACATGAAAGATTGAACACATGTGATAGATAACATGTGGGAGATTGAAGATGCGTGGACTATGTACACGCAAAAGATTGAAGACAAGTGGACCTAATTTGAGATGGGTCGCACGCGAAAGATGAATGAGACTAGACCATGGATCTAGCTCTGATACTACGTGAAGATAACTAGGTTTCCATCTTAAAACCAATTGGTGCCAAATAGAGTAGCCTAGGATCTTATAAGGTGGTCTTAGAGTTGTTGATTTTCTGATATGGGAAGTTATATTACAAAAGAAGGCGAAGTGTCCATGTTTTCAATTGATGTGATAAAAGATTTGTATGCTTTGGGAAGACCATTCAACGCAAGTAACACTAAATCTGAATCCGGGACTGGATCTCCTATAACAGCCAGTGATAAGGACAAAAGCCAATTTTTTTGGAGATATTCAGCAATGGTTAGATCATTTTTTCAAATGGTTCGTAGTTGAGAATGAAGAAGAGAACGATGAGCCATAGATTGATGAAGGAAGAAGTCCTCCAACGAGACCCAGAGGTCACGAGCAGTAGGAAATTCAATGGCTTGATGGACTAGAGAGTCAGAGAGAGTGGCAATAAGATAGGCAGTGACAAAACTATTAGCACAGTGCCACTCATCTGGATCTATCGAAGGTGAAGCGGTGGTAGAGGAGGGAGCAGAGGCATCAGTTGCTTTAGATTTGGATTCAAGGGGAGGTGGTGGGGAAAACAAACCATCAATGTAGGAAAGCAATTTATTGAAACGAAGATAATGAACGATCTGATTTTTCCAAGTGAGATAATTGGTATGATCAAGCGCCACAGTGACAAAAGTTTTGATTTTGGAAGTAGGGATAGAGAAAGAATTAGAGGAAGAAGAAGAGGAAGCCATGAACAGGAGCAGGATCGAAAAGAAGACGTTTAGTCGTTGTCTTCTGATACCATGAAAGAATTGGGAAATAATTTTATATTTTTCCTTAGAAAAGGCGATGCATAGTACAACATATTTATAATACAAAATATTGCCTATCTGTAAACAACAAACAGATAAAACCATATCAGATTACAACAATCAAATTAAACAAAGTAAATCCCTAAAAATTCGATGTTATCGACAGGATCACTTATCAATCACCATAGGGCATTTGCGAAAAATGTGGTCAACATCTTCATCATAAATTCCACAATATGGCTGTGGAAAACATGGACCATTTGTTTTTTGGGTGTGGCCATGAGTAAGGACAAGGACCTCCAGGAGACTATTATTAGGCTCTTGTTTTGCGGTATTGTTTATGTAATGTGGAAGGAGTGGAACAACAAGATCTATTGGAATACTTATACCTCGAAAGAGATCATTGTTGCTAGTTTATTTCAGTCGATTAGATTTAAACTTTATATCTGTAAAAAGTTTTAAAATAGTGTCAAAAGTAGAATGCTTGAGTGGAAGATAGAACATTGAGAATATCCTTAGTTAATTTTGTTGATTGATGATTGTACATGTAATCAGTTTTTGTTGAGTTTAATTAATATTTTGTTTTGCCAACAAAAAAATAAAAAAAATTCCACAAGCAGTGCATATTGCATCCTCGAGAATACTTTTAGACACAAGTTGCCTGAAGGAAGCCAAACGTTAATGGGCCAATTGCCGTAGAAAAAATCTGATTCTTTGAGTGCACTGCAGTTTCCAGATGCTGTCCCAATTAATTCGAGTGTTGGTACCTCGTAATAATTCATAAGCAAATTTGACTGTGAAGTCGAGTCAACCATGTGAGTCAGGGTTGCTTTAGCAATTAAGATAAATTTTTTCTTTCATGATTAGTGTTTCAACCCTCTCTAGCATGTTTTTTGCTAGTTTTGCGTGTGCAATCAGTTTGTACTGTTTAGTAATTATAATAAATTCATCTTCCGATAAAAAATAAATAAATAAATTGACTGTGAAGTCACCCCTTGCTTCTCTGCCCCAGGAAATAAAATCCCCCTCTGTTTGTGCAATTTTCCCTATATATAATATAATATGATGCCACCATTTGTGTAATCATAGTCAAGGTTAACGACTTCCTGTAGAAGTAACTTAAGACCAAAGATTGTGAAAAGGAATTCTTTTGCCATCCTTCGCATCATAATTTTAAGATCATTTTATATGATTATATACTATTTTAATTATAATAATTAATTTTAAAATAAAATTTCATATTTCTAAACATGATATCGGAAATACATGAGTAATGAATTATTTTAGTCTCTTATTCACGTATGATTACACTATAACATAGCATATAGTTCATTACATTATACAAAACTGTCTTACCGTATGGCTTTGGACTCAACTTTGATACCATATTAATAATCATGAAATTTCATCCTAAAACTAATTAATACTAAGTGAAACAACCTTATAGTATTAGATTTTATAATTTTTCGAGATGAGAACAAGTATATATTCTAACACATATCATCTTGGAAGTTGTCTCTTCAATTCTAATCATAGAGCCTCTAAAGCCTTATAAAAGTAAAAGTTTCAAATATTTGAAATACATATATTCATTAAAAAATTTAGTACATAAAAATCTAAACTCAATCATCAAATCTCGCAGTCAAAATCAATGAGCTTCTATCATTCTATTTACTCGTTCTTATCTGTAAGACTCAAATAAAGTTTGTGAGTGAAACAATGCCCAATAAATAGAATTCACCCCAAGAAAAGATGAAGCTCAACTATCAATCAAATTCAGAGACTAATAATTGAAACGAAATTCAATAATTAATACAATGATATAATATCAAACACTAACAAAACTACAACAAGTTGTGGCTGCATAGTGCACAAATATACAATTCACACTATAGCCAAAAAAGCTTCAATAAATGATGGCGGCTAATTAACTCCCACCCGTCTAGGGTTCGATACATAACTTGTATAGTCTATAAGCTCAAACCAGTATCATTCATTTAATCTTATCCAGAGAATCAATAAAAAGTTTTTATAATAATCAATAATGAGTGCAAAAGGAGACGAAGAATGGAACAAAAATTATTGATCAGCAAAAGAGTATAAAAGAACGATAAATCATATTGACCTAAAAAAAAAAAGAAAATCAGAATCAGGAATCAAACTTCAATACCTTTAGATCTTGAAACAATCTCCTAAATCTCTTGATTGTCTCTAACCATATTATGAGAGTGTCTTATAACTCGTTTATATAGATGTTTAATCTTAATATGATAAACACTTAGAATTCAAAACTAATTAAAACTCTATGTTTATTTTTAAAAAAGACTTTTATTTCCATAAGAGTTCTACTTATAAAGTCTCACAAAATAAAAATTCTTATTTTTGACATCACTTATCTTATCTTATTTTTTTTTTCTATTTAAAACGTTTAAAATATATTAATAATAAAAGTATGAGTCATTACACTTCAGTCAAAATTACATTTGTACAAAAACAATACTATGTGATAGCTTTTCACCATAAATCTCAACTTGTTGACCACGTACCAACGTGTTTGAAAGCAAGGGAGTAATTCCTTAACCTGGTGTAGTGCACATGCATGAATCAATGCCGACGCGGAAACAATTTAACGTGTCCAGCAAGGAACACGTAAATAAATACTTTTGGTTGGTCTTCCAAAAGTCCAGGCCGAGTTGGAAGACTTTGAGCTAGCTTAACCACTTTGTTCTCGAATTTTCACATGATCGTCTTTGAACAACACCAACCCGCGCCCCCCCCCCCCCCCCCCCCCCCCCCCCCCCCCCCGGGCCCCAAATGCTCTTGTAACAATATACCCCCAGCCGGCCTTTCCATGCAAAAGAATTAGCTTAATTACTATATTCTGCTAGAGAGGACTTATATACTAGATACAAGTAATATGAAGGTATGGCTCGGTAATTAACTTGTCTTTCATAATGTAACTTTTACACTTTGTTTACAAGCATGGATCGATCTTAATTAATATGTTTTGCTTACTGTAATGCAGCGAAAGGTGATATTTCGCGTAGAGATGAATTGCCCAAAATGCAAGACAAAGGCGCTTGAGATTGTAGCACAAGGGGAAGGTTTGTATCTACACTAGTCATTAATTTTCCTTGAAATTCTCTGTTTTTTACTTCCTTATACTGATGCCATTCATCAATAATTATGAGAAAATGCAAACCCGTTGCATATTTTTAATTAGTGACATCCAAAATATTTTATTAGTATGATCAATCAAGTGTTTTTGTGACAAAATTAATGGAGACTAAGTCGTCTTAGAACAAATCAAAAGAATTTTAAACAATTTAGATAGATTGCAGCCCAAACAATCCAACGTGATAGTACCTAAGAAATCAGATATATAGAATGCCAAAATTACAAACACAACATATAAGACTCACCTGTTAAACTTGAGATGTCCAGGTATGATTTATATTGGAATTGCACCTCAACTTAGCTAATTAATTACAATAACTTTGATTATATATTAATTAGCAAAGCATATAAAAAGCACTTCTTCTTCATCTGAAAAGGTGCGGGTTTTATAAGCAATTGTTTGTCTCGTACTATATATTCTTAATCTGCTTATAGTATTGAAAGGTTATTCTAGATAGTTAGGGTGGGTATTTTCATATTTCTATATATTTACTTTGAAATTAACATACCTACAATTTGAGAATGTCAGATTCTCAGGAAATTGGAAAATTCATAAGAATATTATAATTCCTATGAGATTCTAGCTAAGAATCAATCAAACTAGGATGGATTGATCTGCGTATAATGCTATAAAATTATAAGCTAAATCTAACAATTATGATGAAATGATGTAAATATTTGACAATTGTTGAATCCTGCTTATAACGTTACGATATAATGAGAGGATCCTTGCTCATGAAATTGCATTTGCAGGTGTTGAATTTGTGGGATTACAAGGCCAGCACAAGGATCAAGTGGTCGTGATTGGAGATGGAGTTGATTCCGTAGAGTTGGCAAAGAGCTTGAGGAAGAAAGTTGGCCACACAGATATTATCAGTGTTGCAGATGCAGAAAAGAAATAGATTCATACCCACTGTAGCCACAAAAATTACATCTTTAAATCGGAATAGTCTCAATATAGAGAATAAGAGTTATTTGCAGTTAGCTAATTTGTTTGCAGATTGTAACTCGTAACTTAAACTAACGTGTGATGAAGTTGTTATAGATTATTGAAATTGCTTAGAACTTACTCCTGTGTATTTTGCCATCTGCGTCAAAATAAATGTGTTTTCAAACCGTCTCTATAAAATTCGAAATAGATGTTCTCTCGCGAACAGGTGAGGGGGAACGTTAGAGAAATACAATTATTTTATATGAATAAATCATAAATTACAAAATTATCATATAAAATTTTAAATTACTCCATTTAAAATAAATTAATTTTTTAGGATTTAACCTCGTGTTTCTTAACACTAAATTTGATGTTATCTTCATATTTGAAGTGTTGAAACGATGGTTCTAGGGGAATTCAGTATGTGACAAAGTTACTTGATATTGTAATTATTATTCATCAGCACGAAAAATATACAACTATGCAATTAAGAGTGTTCACTTAGGGAATTCAATTAATTTGTTTAATCGATACAAACAACGAACCATGTCATCCCTTACAAAACAAATTACTAGTAGATTTTTTGAACTTGTATAATAACAGTTTTATTTTTTACTTGCACGTCACCACCATAGTGTTAGAATAATTCACATTTGCCGTCAAGCGAATGGGGTAGGAGATTGACTTGCCAAGAACGTTAGAGTAAGTTCTATAAAAAATAAAAAATAAAAACCATTTTAAGTCGTGAATCATTTCCAGTCATTTGGCTTGTCTACCATCTTTTAAAAGTTAGAATTTTTAGAGTGTACTTCTCTAAATCTAGTTCGTTCACAAGATATATATACTATTGCTTCAAATATCGACTCCCAGTGAAGATAACGCTTTGAAGGAATGGCAACAATTTGGATAACTGTGAAAAATGACAAAATTGTAATCAAAATCATTTAGTAAATCAATAACTATAACCGTAATTAAAACTTAACGATTTTTAAAACTAATAACCATAACTGTAACTATTAAGGATTCAAAAAACTACGGTTAACCATAACAGTAACCGTTTAACCAAAAAATAATTAGTTTAAATAAAAAATCTAAAAAATGTAAGAAAAATTAGTTTAAATGTAAAGAAACAAAAAATAAAAGAATTCAAGCCAATGATAAAACTTGAAATAAATTACATTATAATTTAATGAGCAACAATCAAAATAAAAAAATTATGCAAAAAGAAATTTATTCCCAAGCACCCAGCGAGAAACGTCTCTTCTTTTATTTCGGCAAATAAAACTGACAATTCTTAAGAATATAGTTTTGGTCTAATAGGCTTAGCCCGTCTCTTTTAATTGAGCTTAATTCATTTTTTTTAATTGAGTTTAGTTCAAATTTTTATTATTTTAATTACCAATTTTAGTTAGTCTTCTATTATTTTAAGTTATATATATATGTTAGATTTTTTATTAAATTAATAATCGGGTTTTGGGTTTCGATTTTTTTTAACATAAAAAACCAAAACCTATCGGTCTACCAATCAGTTTCCCTTTATAAAATTCAAACCCTAACGATTTCCCTATTGATTTTTGTGGCGGTTACTCATCAATTTTAGATAAGGCAAGTATTCATTGCCATTTAGGCTCCGTTTGTTTGCCGTAAAATAACTTGCTTGTGTAAAATGTTTTCCGTGGAAAGTGTTTTCCTGGAAAATAAAATATTTTACATGGCTCTGTTTGTTTGGCGTAAAATTACTTATTGAGGGAAAATATTTTACTGGAAAATAGAATACTGAAAAATATTTTCTGGTATTTGGATGTACGGTAAGTTCGGTAAAATGTTTTCTTATCCCAAATGACATGAAAACATTTTACATAATTTTGTACTAGTAGCAATTGTTGACCGGAAAATATTTTACGGTTGACCAATTTTCCGGTGTTACCAAACACCGTAAAATTAAGAAAAAGCAGCCGCAATTTTTGACTGGAAAACATTTTACGGTTGACCAATTTTCCAGTGTTACCAAACACCGTAAAATCCGAAAAATATTTTCCGGTAAAATATTTTACAGCAAACAAACGGAGCCTTAGTTATAAAAATATGTTTGACATGCGCAGGGCTTCATCCATAATGTTACACCTATTATGTCTTCTCACAAACATGTGTGAGATCTACTTTTTCACTCAACGACAGGAGTCCGTTTAGTCTAGCTTTTTGACATTAAAAAGTACTTCCTGTGAGTTTAGAAACTAATTTCACATGTTTGGCCCATTTCTTAAAAATTGGAACTTTTTAAAATAGGCTTTGCGAAGCTGTTTTTATATAATGCGGAAAGTTGTTTTCTTTTTCTTTCTCAAATATACCCCTTCATATTTTTTAAAATATAATATTGCCCTCAAATTTTCTAATTCTCAATATTATTCAATATAAGTCAAATAGTCAACAGTTTTTGTTTAACAACACTTCTAACCAAAGTTTTACAATTCAAAAAATAAAATTTGACAGTTAAACCAAACATACCCTGAATAATTGTTGGTCAAATGCAAACATTTTTCTTATGATCAACATTTTAGTTTCTCAGCTCAGCAGCGTTGAGAAGCTTTACTTTCACTAATAAGGAAAAAGACGGACATATAACAGGACATATATGTCAAAGAAATATAAACAATGGGACGACTGGGACGACTCAAATTGGATAGGAGATTGATTGCTCTTAATATATAGCACTTTTTATCCTTTTTTTTATATTTGGACATTTCATAATTTGTCTATATTTTGTACTAAGTTAATATTTTTTTTAAAAAATTTGTGTATTTTAAAAGTATTTATTATTTGAAAATATGTGTACTACCCTAATTTCTTTTTTAAAAAATTATTTGTTTTTACCTTTTTTTCAATGACGTGAGAACATAGCTTGCGAAACTTGACCACCAGATTATTCGGAACCCGACCACATATACCAAGTTAGTTAAGGGCGAAATTTCAAAATAGTGAAAAATATCAAATTCATAATCTCGTAAAAATAATTTCATCCTACTACCAATCGAGCATACCATTGGAGGTGTTCTCGCTTTTGTTGTTCGCACATAAATATATGAATATTCTGTTTCCATGGCAGCGAGGTATTTTCTTCCTTTTCTATGAGCGAGGTGACATGGGGGGACAGGACGAAAGATTGCAAATAGCTAAAGAGGATACCCCGTGACAAAAATAATGGCCTCCAATATATTGCGCCGGTCCGAGCTAAGAACGGTTTGAACTCGTGTCCAAGGTCCTCTTAGTTTAAGGGCCCCAATTTAAAAAAATTATTTATTTTTTTTAAAGATAAATATATATCCTATACTAGTATTTTTTAATTGGGGTCAAAAGGGTTTTAAAGTTCCAAAGCTTACTCATTAAACGAGCAGGCCTTCATCAATAAATTGGTTAGATAAACTTGATTATGATGATTTAATAAATAATTTTGCATCTCAAAAAGTAAAAAAAATAAATTTTATATAAGTTTATCTTTTTGTTAACTTGTAATATTTTGTTATTTTATAATTTTAATTTTGGTTTTTTTTTTATGTGTAGTGATTATTTTAGTAAAAAAATTAGAATTTTTTTATTAAAAAAAAATTTAATTATTAAAGTTTTTATTTAAATGATTGTCTAAAATTCTTAAATTATTTGAGACGCGACTAACCAATATACTTTTATCATCACCATATGTTCCTTCAACTATCTACCTGATCAGCAACTAGAGAAAGAGGAAACGCGTTACGGAAAATGTTTGGCTCTCCATAAACGATGGGACTCACCAAATGCAAACTCTAGTATATTTGTGACAACTTTTAATTCGACTAAGGCTATCTTTAATGGAATCTCTAAAATGTAAAATTTTTTTAATTTGGGTATTTTTAGAGACCCTAGTCTCCAAAAGTAATACTATTCATGACAAAAGTACGTAGAGTCCATCACTTTTGGCTTAAAAGATGCCAATATAGAGACTCAGTCTCTATTTTCTTTAACAAATTTGTGAAAGAAAATAGAGACTGGGTCTCTATTTTGACATCTTTTAAGCCAAAAGTGGTGGACCCCACGTACTTTTATCATGAATAGTGTTGTTTTTAGAGACTGGAGTCTCTAAAAATACCTAAATTAAGAAAGTTTTGCATTTGAAGACTCTATTGAGGATGCCCTAATAGGACCTAATAATAACCTTACGAGTATAGACAGCTCTGACAAAGACATGTCCTGTTTGTGGGACTCGGCTTCTTCTGGCACCACTAGTTCATAGTAAGATATCTTGGGGTGTCTTGCTTATTTGCAAAGATGACTTATATTTTTGCTCGCAATCATGACTTTAAGCTTGTTAGTTTTTATTATGAGGTGAATAGTTGTGTCGATTGACTCATAAATTTTGAATTTTAATAATTGTTTGGATTGTCCAAAATTATTGACATTTCGAAACAACTAATTATGCTTTTGAAAAAAAACAAAATAAGTGAAATATAATTCCGACTAGTCTCTACTTAGTTCTGGATCTAGCCTCCTTCTTATTAAAAAAAAAAATCACTAATATCTCAAGGAGCTTAGATTTTATTATAGAAATTAAAAATCTATAAAACGACCTAATCATTTGAAATAATTAGGTCTGTTGTGCTTTTGTGCATATCCATGCACAGATTTGAGTTGAGGGGTGAGGTCAGTGAATTATTTATAAAATGACCTATCTGTTTGAAATGATCAGATTTGTCGTATTTTGCACGTCCACATGCATATTTGAACCGAAAGATAAGGCTAAATTATTCACCAACCTAACCCTTTATGATACGAAATTTCAAAATGGGTATTCCCTCTTTTGTTTTCTGGTCATGACATGGATATTTTAAAAGGCCTTAATGGTTGGAGAATATAATTATCTTATATGTATAAATTAAGATTTTAAAGATTAATATATAAAATTTAGAACTATTTCACCTAATATAATTAGTTTTAAAATGTAACTCTATTTTTTTATTCTTATAGTATCAAAGCTTAGTCATTGCACAGTGCTATACATTCACATTCAATCATTCTTATTTCAGGAATTTATTATGGTATTCGGCTATTTCAAATTCGAAATTATTTTCTATACCACGTCAAATCAACAATTGGGTTACACGTGAAAGGAATGTCAACAAATATAATTGTCTCACATGAATGAATTATATCTTTTAAAACCAGCCTACAAAATCTTAAGTTATTCTATCTAATATCAATTAGTTTTAACTTCACAACAATATCACATGCTTGTTCATACTGAGAAAGTTTCAGTAACCTTGGGTTCTGCTTAGCACATTTTTTTTTTCTAATTCAGCGAGAAAGATTTTATTAAATGAAAAAAAATAAAGTACAAGAGTCAAAATTACATCAAATGAAAATTGCCCAATGGCAAAGGTAACAAAGATCTATGCATCTACAAAGGATTAGGAGCTACAAATTGGGTGAAACATGGAAAAGAGGCTATAAGCCAAAAAACTTTTAAATCAGTCCGATATAAATATTAGATTTACACAAGAAATGTTTGTTGATGGAAGTTCCCTTGAAAGGTTTTCTAACATTTGTTTTCGAAATCATAGTTTCATGTATGCTAATCATGATTTCTTCTTCAGATGAAAAAACCCCTTCGAACAGCCGTTTATTTCTTTCTCTCCAAATGATATAGATGGAAGCACAAAGAGTAGGACGAAACAAGTACTCCTTAATGTATCCTTTTCCTGCAAGAGAAGGATCAAGATTTAAAATCTCATCAAAAGAAAAGATGGGAGCATCAATAAGGAAAGATTTTAAACTTCTCTTTTAAATTCTTTTTGTGAAGCAGCATTCGAAAAAAAAAATGATTTCTGATCTCCAATACTTTGTGACAGAAGGTTCTGCTTAGCACATGCTTGGTCAAAATCACATTCAAAGAAGATATGGCATGCATATAACATCTCCTTATCCTCTGTCTTATTCTTTGGATATAAATTTCTTTAAATTGATTTGTTGAAGTCTAATATTTCACCTTAAACTAAAACTATAAAATGAAACAAAATTTTGGCCCTAGGGCGGATCAAGAGATTTTATTAATTGGGGCTCTATATGCATAATGTAATATGATTTTTTGTATGTGTGTTGTCTCTTTTAGCCGGTTGAAATATATAAACACGTATAATTTACATTCTAAATAGAATATTTATTTTTATTTGATATTTTATTTTCATCAATTTAAACTCTATTTGTCCCAGAACTAAAGTCCCATTTGATTTTTAATGAAATTGAATTTTTATTTTGGAAAAATAAGGCTTTAGAAATATTAGTGAGATATCACAATATAGTGGAATAAAAAATTAGGTTGAAAAACCATCATCTTAATTTGTAAAACTTTAAGAAAGTAAAATAGAAATAAAAAAGAATATCACGTTGTAAAATTTCAATCAGAATTTTATATTGGCATGGGAAGAGTGAAAGAAAATTAAAATTAAAGCGAGGTCACATGCTATTATCTGCAATTTTAAAAAAAAAACTACAAGAAAAAGTCAACCTAAAGATAATATTATATAATGTTTATCATTTTAAAGAATGCTAATTGTTTTGCAGAGTAAATATCAAAGAAAATTATAAACAAAAAGACTTTTTCAAAAGAAAAAAAGAAAATATTTTCTAACATTTTATTATTAGAGAGGAGTCTGAAATATAAGTGATGGTTTTGATAGATTATTCATGTCTATTCGATTTCCAAAATTAAATTAATAGAAGAAAGAGAAGAAGAACAAAAAGAAGAATAAAGAAAAAAAGAAACAAAAACAACTTTAAGTTAGTCGACCAAAAGCGATTTATGTGTTGTTGAACTTATACTTTCACCAAGACAAACTAACATTTTTGGGTCCATTCAGATGGGCTTGATCAGCAGCCTATATACAAAGAGGTTGATCGATATCATGTCCACTTTGGAGTTCCTTCAAACCCCCCCAATTTTTAGTGCAGAATTATAGTGGTGGACTCATACACCTAAGTTCAGGAATACATTCGTATTGTGGGAGAGGTCAAAGTGTGCATTCGTACTATGAGAGAGGTTAGGGTGTGTTATTTATACAACGAAAGTATCTAATATAATATTTAAAAAAAAAAATCAATATATATATTTTCTTCAAGTTGAGTGCGCCCCTCAATTCTATGTATGTCCGCCAATGTGCAGAAATATCTTCTTTTTCTCTTGGCTGAAAGATGTGCCTTGTAAATCCACGCACAAAAATTATGCTCCATTAGGAAATAATTGTATATCACCAATAACACCACTTAAAAGGATCATTACAAGCTTTTGAAATAGTGTAATTAATTAATACTAAAAACCAAAATATAACATCAACATTATGAAGAGGCCCTTTGAGAATAGCCGTTAAGAACTCAAATACAAAGCATTGAAAGCTTGACGATGAACTGCTTCTAGAGAAACCAAATCAACATGCATTCTCTTTCCTTGCGGGCAGAGGCAATTATGGTGAGTGGGGCTCCCAAATATTTTTTAAAAGAATAATTTTAATGTCTTTTTAGTTTAGAAAATCTATTTAGCCATCAATAATTTAAAAAATTTATTCAAATATAAAAGTAGAATTGTGTATTTTAGTTTTTTTCAACTAAAATTTTAGCTCCGTCGATACTTTCCACGCTAGTCAGATTTCATTGACAAGCTCTAAAACAAGAGTGGAGTTAGGATATGTTTTCAGTGGAGATTAAAATTACACAATCAAATACTCATATATAAATATTTTTTTTTCACTGGAGGTTGAATTAATTTTTCAACTTAAAAATACCTTTAAAATATATACGTTTTGAGACAAAATATGAGTTGAATAGAGACTGTAATCCCCACATATTGTAGAGGCGCTCCGCCACTGTTCTAAAAGCAGGTGCTTGTGCCTCTCCCGAGTCAGCAGTTACACTTGGCCACTGATGTCGAAAATCCATCATGTCAAAGATGCATCATCATTGCCCAAAAAAATAAAAAAGATGCATCATCAGCCCAGCCCAATTGGGTAGCAAAGGCCTATAGAACAAAAAATATATTACTGGACTGGATAGTCAATATACCAACTGAATTGTACTCTCTTATTTTGGCTGATATCTCACCCGTGGAGATAGGCTAGCCATCATGTAACTAACTATTAACATTTTTATTAGGGTTTATAACTTATTAGGTCCCTTATTTTTGTGGTTATTGACTAGTCAGTTCCTTATTTTCAAAATGATCATATATCATTCTCTTATCTTTAGTTTTTGTGTCACTGTCGATCCTTCCGTCACATTTTTAACGGAAATAACATGTGCAAAGCATGTGATGTATTTTTTTGAGGGCAAAATAGTCAAAGTGACAAAAATACATTTTACTTCTTTTATTTAATCCCATACCTGATTTCCAAACCCAATGATTGAACGGTTCATTCTAGCCCCACCTGCATACTTCCTCTCTCTGGGACAAAAGAAGTACCACTCCAGATCCTTACTTCTTAAGCAAGATTTATCTGATGGTAAAACATTACAATTGAGGAAGCAACGTGCCTGCCATCCCGAGATGACAAAAGAAGATGCCTCTCAAATAGAAACTTATGAACTATGAACAGAAATATGTTTTATTTGAATTAAACAACAAAAAGGAAAACTATTTTCTATAACATCCTTGAGTGTGGGCTAAAAAATGGAGGTGATTCCTTAGCTGGTAAGGGATCATCATTACAAAGTGTTAATTATGAGATGTGCCAATTCATGGCACGGCTAATGAGCTCGCATGTACCTTATCCTACGAAGTATTTTATCTTGATTGGTTTGTCGTCGTTCTTTTAATTTGAGATTTGACACTTATTTTATGAGATAGTGTGACATATGCTTGATAGGAAAATATCATTCTGATTGGAAGACGTGTTCTCCTTTAAATTCTAATTGAACGACGTAAACTTTTTCCTCATTTTTTTAAAAAATAATGAAGAAAATGGATGTCAATATCTAACCAAAAAAAAAAATGGATGTCATTATCAAAGTCTGCCAAGTAATTGTTGGTCTTTAGCAGCAATTGAACTATAAGTTCCAACATGAGCAGTTATCTGAAAATAGTTTAAGTAGTAATGCCACCAGGCTAGATTGCACTAAATGAGTAGAGCTAATTATGCAAAGTGTTAAACTGATGTAGCCGTATGATATACAAAGCTGTACTTGTGAATCAGATAAGGTTGTGTAGAGAACTTTGGGTTTCAGTTTGTTATATCTCAAAGGTGTTTGCCACATTGTCACTTAAATCATCTATGCTAATAATAAATTATTTCAAGAATTGGATACAACCAGAGTCATGTCAAAGAAGTTGAAGAAAGTTTGTTCCACTAATGAGTATGATGGATATTTGTGAATTGTGATATATTTGTGACATGAGGTTAAAAATATTAAAAGAATTTTTAAGAACAAAATGTACATTTTTCGTGTGATCATAAAATGTATGTAATATTGTAACTATGACAAGTCATAATTGACAATAGTCATTGGGTTTGGCCAATCTACCCTTCTTCACTCGCTCAACTTAATTCTCTTCACTTTAGTATCTCATTTGTGATTAAAGGAATGATCAATTTAGATGGAATGTTTCCAAAAAATGGTCTCTTTACTTTCAATAGCACTTGGAATCATATTAGAGTCAAGAGCCCGCCCTTTGAGTGACACTATCTTATTTGGTTTCCTCTCTATACCCAAGCACAGCTTTATCACTTGGCTTGCCAGTCTTGACAGACTTACCACTAGATATCGCCTTCTGACTTGGGGCACTATTGTTAGAGCTAATTGTATCTTTTACTATCTTGGATGTGAATTTAGAAATTATTTGTTTTTCAAATGCAGCTTTACCAAGTGTGTTTGGAAGAGTAGTTTGAGTCTTATTCTTATTGATTACCCATTTTATTCTTTTGACTTTATACTCACTTTTTTCTTTCTATTGTAGGCAAAAGGGATCTTAAAAGCTATATGTTCCAGCTCCTTTTCTCTGCAGTAGTCTACCATATTTGGATTGAAATGAATAATTGCATTTTCCGACTTGAGGCAAACTCTGAAGAACATATTTTGGAGAAAATCTATTTTGAGGTGTTTGCAAGGGCCCTTGGAGATAATCGATCTTTTAGCACAAACATCAATAGACATTATGCGAATAGAATTCGTTTGAATCATACTAGTTGTTTCTCTTTGTTGTTTCAAGACTATCTCGCGTTGAGGAGTTTTCTTGTTGCCTCAGTTGTTTGTTAGGTTCTTTTTTTGTCTTTTGAGGCGGTTCCATTTGGATCGATCAGATTGACCTATGGTCATGTGTTTGTTTGTTTTTCTTGTATTTGTACGTTTGTATTTTTCCATTTAGGAATACACAATTTTACTTAATTTGTCCAAAAAAAAAAAAAAAAAACTATGCACTACAAAAAATGAGGCAAAAGGTGGCACTTTTTTTATATATAGGTGGCGTTTTAGAAAGCGCCGCTTATAAATAGGCAGCATTTTAGTAAGTGCCATAACAAACGCCGCGGTAGCGAGTGTCGCAAACATTTAGCAGCATTTAAATTAAGCGCCACCTATTATATAACTTAGGCGGCATTTAAACTAAGCGCCGCATATAATAGCAATAAAATCTGCGCTTGTATGAGTGAATAGTATGATTATTATAGATGGCACTTATAGAAATGCCGTCTATTCTATATTTTTTTATAATTTTTTTTCTCTATAGACGGCATTTTAGAAAACGCTACATATTACAATAATTTTATCTGTATTTTGTTTTAAATTCGCGCTGCTATTAGGCAGCATTTTTTGAAACGTCGCCTATAAGTGACTTTTTTTTTTTTTGGATGGATGAATTTCAAAGAAAATCTTACTTCATGACTCAACTTTAGTCATAAAAACGTAACATCTAGATTAGTTGTATTTCAAACTTGGATCAAGTCACTTTTACCTTAATGTAACATTCACATACAAGGTATTAGGTACCCAAATTAAATGTTGAGATAATTCAAATAACAAAACTAACAATTCTCAAAATAAACTGATAACATCAAATAAAGTTTATGTAAGTATTCATATAAAGCCAGAAAATCCTTCATAATTTTATAACATCATACAACATAGTAGTAGCAAAACAAAGTCTCACAACCTTGCAACATAATAAGGGCTAAAAGAAATACTATATAATAAGCCCAGAAACTTGTGAATCAATCCTAATAAGTAGTTGGTTCAAATATCATACAATGTTCAAAAACTTGGCAAAAAAAGATAAAGGGTAACATGACTAATCCGTCCAAAAACTTGTGCCCAAAATACCAACATATTACTCCGAACAAATCCGGTAGGTAGTAGGATCAAGCACGTGGAATGAATCTACAATAAAATAAGAAAAAATCAGTCCAAAAACTTTGCAAGATGCATACATATAAATCAAATAGCTTTGGAACTCTAGCTTCTTATTCGTTTTCAAATGATTCAAACAATAATTTATATCTGATAACTTAAGTATCCATCTATGTGAAAACGTAAAATTAAGGGGCACTAGTATAAAATAAGAGGAAAGGACATAATAGTGGGAGAAGAAGTTAAACTTTAACTACACAGGCGAGACTGATATAATGAGTTCTAAAACGATCCTTTTTGCTTATTTCTTGGAGTAAACCAGCAAGAATGAATTCATCCAAAATCAAATAAACCTAAACATGAAAAAACAATAAATGAATACTAAATAAAAACATATAGATTAGCAAGAGTCCTGAAATTAATGAGTGAGTATTCATTAAGTCCAAGATATTGAAGAAGATGTCATATTCATTAAATCCAAGATATTGAAGAATATGTCATCCATCAAGAATTTGATATAGGTCTTCTTCTTACCTGTATGTTATACTAAGGTAATGATAATAAATTTCATTCACGAGCCTTATGGGCCTAGTTTCATGTATGAGAACTTATTTCCCCATGATCACAAGGGTACTTTTTTCGAGAAATAGCATTGAGGACTAATGAGGACATTTACTTTAGTTATAATTAAGCTATAATCAAATAATAGTTGTGGAAGAAGATACAGTAAATGGAATAGCAACAAAGATACATCTTTATTAAAAAATCATCTCAATCACAAGGGCACTTTTGCTAACAATTGAATCTATTAAGAACTTCCAAGGTGAAGATCAATTATATAATTATGAAAACAAATATGTTGCATGAACTAATGAAAAATAGTACATATAATGAAAAAGAAATTACCTTTCAATGAGTAACTGCAATTTTTCATTTAGTTGATTCACATCTACTTCCAACTTGGAACGTGCAGCCTGCTCAACAGCTAGCAGGGCTTCACGTCCAGCCCTCTCGGCAGCTAATAGAGCTTCCCGTTCAGCCCTCTCGGCAGCCAATAGAGCGTCTCTCTCAGCCCGCTCAATAGCTAATTGATTCTCCAAACGTCGTACTTCCAATGAGGTATGCTTCGAGCCAAAGATTGAAGAAGGGGTTGGTCCCAACCCTTCCCCTCTAACACGACCCGGACGTTCTGGGCCCCGTATTTCATGGATCGCCTCGTACTCTAAGTCAATTGATTTTGGGTCATCAGCTCCAATGCCTAGAGATGTCATCTTTTCATCGAAAGATGATTTACTCTTAGCCTACACATAGAAAATGAAAAGAGTTAAAAGGAAGAATTATATTATTTGTGATGCAAATAAAGAAGATTTATAAAGATGCTATCATGTTCAATTTTTACTACATATTGATCGTAATTGGCAGAATTTCAAACTCAGTTAAGATTGCTAAGCATGGCTTGTACATTGAGTTTCAAATCTTCCTAGGTCATGATAATTAGAATTCATATGTTATTTTTCTTTATAAGCAATAGATAATTGATGCTAATAAGGTAAATTTCAGAAATATATATATATAAAGTTGTGTCATTTTGTGTGTGTGTGAATGAATGTTGCTTTGCGAAAGGAACGTGAAAATGCAAATATTCTTGATTTTTGCTTCTGACCTACGCTACAACAAAGATAATGCGATCGAGAAAGCTAGATGTTTTCAGGTACTTGATCAAATCTTTTGCATGTAGAAAATAAACCCACATGACCAAACAAGAAAAGCTTCAACAGTAGCATATCTTGTAACAATTGGACAAGCTAATGTGGAATGATTTATAAAGAGACAGAGATAATGTGTCTGAATTTTTTATACAAAAATTTAGCTTTACTCATATTTGAAGTCTCTCTCTCTCTCTCTCTCTCTTCTATTCACTGTTACGTGGACTTTCTTGGGAAATTTTAGAAGGCAAGGCCACAAGAAGTAGAGGCAATAACTTGAGCTATTTAAGTAAGAAAAAACTGTATGACTATCACCGTTTCTAAGGCTCCTCTTTATCAAAAAAAGGAAAAAAAATTAAGAAAATAGATTAAAGCCAATGTGAGTTAGATGGACAAAGACTATGGAGCTAGCAAATCTTATTTTTGTAACCAATCAGCAGACTGATGAGTTTACATTACAAGTGACATACAAGTACCACATGTCATCATTCTTTCCTTTTAACTCATTAATTACTATGTTGCTAATGGCTAAACCCCTTTAATCATGATGTATTACAAGCTCTAGGTAGTTTAACTATCATCATCTATGTTTGTAATTAATTGTCCTAGGAGTTGATATCAAATACAAGCAATAGTATACACCCAAAGTCAAGCATCAAAGATTTAATATATTAAAAGTGAAAGAGAAAAATCTCCTCCAAGGACAAAGACAAATAGAGGGAGAAATTACCCAAACATCGTGACACTCATCATCCATGTCGCCATTTTTCTTACTTTGTGTAATTTTGTAGAATTCAATGGGACCTACTTTTCGTTTCTTCTTTTTCTCCTGCAAACGTATATAGGTAAGTTTAATTGTAATGTTTACTCATTTATTGTGCAATTGGGCAAGAAATCTAAAAGAGATTATTTTGAGTACCAGAGCATGCATTATATCGGCATAACTCTTGTTGCCACATCTATGTAACTCTGTTTTGCTGACTTCTATATTTTTTTCCATTTATTGATGCTTTCTGTCAATATAATTAATATCAAAGTTATAACAATAACTAAACAAACACAACTATAACTACATAGTGAATAGATATTAAATATGACACATATGGTACTTACTCTACCGTTTTTGGATAAATAGATGTTTACCAAATGCCTCCATTGACGATCGTTCACCCCTTCTGGAATTGCACCAACAATTTCTTGCAAAGAACTTCCAGTGTCTACTAATTTATAGATATGTTTCCTTAACTTGGACTTGTAGTTTCTCCATTTGGTTCCGATAGAACGAATAACAAACTTTTCATACTTTTTGCTGTCATCCGGGTTGTCTTCAGGAAAAACGTAATGCTCCTAACATATATAAGAGCTATTAGTGTAAAAAGAGTATCAATGAAAGCTAAAACGAGGAAAAGAGTCATTTACAAGGGTATAATTAGATCATTAACCTTTATATACTTGATAATATCATCATTCGCTAAACCAGAAAGGCGTCTCCAATCACTATAAATTAGCGAACAATAATTTCCCATGCAAGCAACTACTCCACAGCCACTCGCTAACTTAGCTCTTCCCCGACCAATAGGCTGGCCCTTTAGGTTAAATTCCACTAGGATTCATTTATCCCTGCCAAGATGCCAACCTTTCCTACAAAAGGTCTTGCCTCTTTTCTTTCTGGGGGTATTAGTTACTGAAGAATTCAACCAATTCCAATCATTTAAATGTAAAAATTCATAGTAAATATATGTATTCTTAAACACATGGTATGTTCGGTACCTGGCCCCTGAGGAGATGATGCGTCTGTCACATTGATTTCTGCCATTTACTGACAATTTTCATCACATACATGATCAGTGAAACTTTTATTCTTTTAATGATAACAGATAAAAGATAACTCCAAGCACATCTTTAATATCTGAGCTAAATTCTCGTTAATCTATATATAATCATAGGCATGATAGATATCTAATGAAATTAAGTTCACTCATTGATTGTTGCAGATACATATGCAACAACCTTGAATGCTAACACACTGGTTGCAATAGCTAATTATATGCAAATTGAACCAGTAGAAAAGTTGAAAATGATATAATCAATGTTTTTACTTTCATGTCTAAGAGTTTGTCCAGTTCACTATAAAAAAAACTTCTTGTACTTCTTTGTTTACTACAATTCAATAAAAGCTTCTCTTAGTTTTTCCCTAATTCGTCTTTTAAATACTGAACTGCTACATTACAAGACGGAAATGGTATCACTATCAAGAATTGATGGCTTAATTTACACTCAGGATAAGTTGGGGTCACTCTCTTAATTTTCTTCTTCTTGTTTTTGCAATTGATTGCCCTCAATTCTCTAATTCATCCATCATCGTCTACTGTCTTTTTTTTGTAGTCCTACTGGAAGGTTGAGAAAGTTTTGGGAAGAATGAATGCGAAAAGCCTTGCCATTCAGCTTTTTGTGAACAACAACAACAACAACAACAAAGAAAGAGAGAAAACAAATTTTTTTTTTCATTCTGTGCCAGTACTATTATCTTGTTGTGTGATATCGAATTTCACTTGTTTATTATTCTTCAACCCAATTAAATCTAATAGTTTTCTTTTCAGTAGTAATACATATCAATACTAGCTCAATTCGCTTGTCCAAAAATAAAAGAAACGAGCAAAACTAATCCATGTTATTCTTTTTTTTCAATAAATTCTAAAGGAGACATAACCCAATTTTGCATCATAAAAATAATGCATACTTTAAGAATTGATCTCAAATCATATCACTAGGCCAAATGAAAGAAAGAAAGAAATGAACAAATGCTACTACATCTCTTATAAATTTATATATATCCTCATCCAGCCCAAACAAATATTTCATTCGCTGGTAATATAGCACGATATTGATAGCTTTCACAAAAAAGGAACACCAAACTAATACCTCACTGGCCGACATTGCAGCAGCACCTTGTCTATGTGCTGAGATGATTTAATCATAATCGATGCTTACATCTAACAAACGCACGACTTGAGAATCAAAGCCACAAAATCAATTTTCCTTTAAAATTAGTGTATGAACGAAAATAGACCAATAATGAAGAAGTTCATGAACGGCAAAAATCATCTGATGAACGAAAATAGACCAATAATGAAGAAGTTCATGAACGGCAAAAATCATCTAACATTGAACTACATTTTTCTCAAAAAAAAGTTAAGCATGTGGTTCTCAAACCTGGTCTTTAGCAATGACGATGGATAGTGCAACTTTGAGATGATCGGATAGTACAACTTTGAGATGATCGGAGGTGTGAAACAGTGAGATGAGTTTAGTGTGTGTGTGTGTGTAAAAGTGGAAAGATGTGGGTATTGGAAGCGTTTTATGGGTATTGGGGAAAAGGATTTTGGTGGGAAGTGATATATTGGGGAAAAAAATTATGCGGGAAATGAATAGGATTTGGTGGGTAAATTAAATTTTACTTTTAATAATATTTGGTATTTATGGTTAATATTGTGTAGATTATATATAGAGATAGAAAAAAAATTTCACATTGAATATTTGATATTGTGAGATAATTGTAATTGTACGAAAATAAAGTATGAGAGATAGTTCATATATCTATGTATATATATATTAATAATATTTTTATGACCAAAAATTGTATAAGAGCAATAAAAATATATGTACCATGAGTATAATTTGAGAAAATATGTATTTGGCGGAAAATTGATATTATCCTCTTCATAATGCATATATTAATCAAAATTATTCTTCAATTAGAATTAACTAAAAGTTAAAGAAACTTTTCTTTTGCGAAAAATTGAACTTCGGCAAGAATATAATAGAAAATTATGATAAATGTACTTTAAATGGAATTGAACTTAATTATTGAATTGAGTGATAAAAAATTGTACAGGTTTTTTGTGTTCATTTTTCATTGCAAATTCCAGTGTTTTATACCTTGATTGTATATTTTTCTCTCAATAGGTTATTTTATTGACATGTATAGATTAATATTTTATAGTTCCGTAATTAAATTCCCTATTTGGCTTATTTTATAAAACTGGGTTTTTTGAAAGAAAAAAAAAATTCAATATAAATATTTATAGAATTAAAAATTAAATTGAAATATAAATTTTAAAAAGTAAACTGAAAAGGCTAGCAATTATTTAAGCAACAAAAATTTACTTCTCAAAAACCTTTCTTTTCACATACATTTTTCATAGCAACAAATTGTTTCTGAGCATATTATAAGAACTTCTAATCCTACGCTCTCTGGTCTTTCATGGTGATGAACCAGTCATTACAGCAATTTTAAGCATCAAAAGGTCTTGCTGAGACTTGATTTATCTGATCAAAGAGAAATATATATAATGAGAAGCTTCATAGACAATTTAAGCATCAAGAGATTTTACTGAGATTTGCATTATCTTACAATGATAAGCTCCACAAGCAACTAAATTCAGGCACAGCAGGGACACCTGAAACCTAAAATGTGCCACTCAATGTATACAAATATCTTGCAGACACTTTGCATCGATAAATAAATTGCTATACTAATTACTGAACACACCTGTTGCTGGGAAAAAAACGCACAATAAACCAACTTTCAAGGACTTGTAAAGTTTAATTGTTTGCAGCCTTACAGAAATAGAGCGTCGGTGTACATAACTGACGAATCTGAACACAATGTTCATCCTTGTATAGCAATCAGAACGGAGTTAGTCGTCTGCTATTTATTTCGGAATCCAAATCGATTTATAGGTTAAGGATTCAGAACAATGCACAAGCAAGAAAGGGAGCAAACTGCAATCACTAAGCCGGACAGAAACTCGTAGCACCCTCTTATTCAACGGGGTGTATAAGTAATGCCAAAGTAAGAGATTCCATGTTTTAATTGCATCATTAAAACATGTTCACGCGAAAGAACCATGGCAGCACAAATGCTATTACCAGGCATGCCATTAAGAAGTTACAAAGTGGCTGGCCATGCCAACATCCTCTGTTCCTTTCTGATGAGCTAGAATCACCACTGGTAGATCTGTTTTCGTTCCATTCTTCCATGAATATATGATCAACAGAACTTGTAATGTTTTTTGCATTCCCACCACAAATTTCGCATAATCTGCATAAAAGAGAATACAATAACTAACTAAATTTGTAGAAGATATCGTCAAGGCCCTTGATATACATTTTTACAACTCCAGGAACTAGTTAAAAAGTCAGCCAATCGAGTGCAGGTTGAGAGAGAGAAGTTATTGGGACACTAGCCATGAACATTGCTATCAGATTGTTGTGCATGACCATCCTTCGCAACTTTTTCTTAATTTTATAATTTGATTGTCAATTTAGATTAAGGTTGATATATTTCAAGATTTTTGCACTCCTACAATTGACAACTTAGCAGGAGGGAATAGGCAATAACTAGATCAAAATACGCGGAGCATTCGGAACATAAAGGATCAAACTGGATAACTTGTTACATAATCATACTGTTGCAAGAATAGATATGCTCTGTGAAACATCAAACAGTCACAGCCACTGAAGAGTAAGTGGGAAGATCAAATGATTTTAAAGCATTAATTTCTACTACTTCGTGTAAAATTGTAAAATTGTATAATCTTGATAGTTGTAGCAGCTCAGGCCCCAACATTGTACAAATTAGTACACCTGAAACATCTAGAGCTGTTGAATAAACCATCAAAATCTGTATCTCACAGTTGATTACAGGCATAATGTATGGAAATTTTGCAGGTTTAATTCGAAAAATGTTTCGTAGATTTAAGAAAATGACATAGCTCAAAGTGATTGAACGATGTTTTATTTCTGGTCCACTGATACATGGTTAACAATTAACATTCAAAATCTATAGCAGAACATTTTTATCTCAGATAGCTCAGCAGGACTATGCCAACCTCCTTACTCTCCCCACCACTTTGACCCGTCCCGACCCCCATTCCAACCTACGGTACAACCAATTGGTACATCTCGACTGCAACAATCACCTCAAGAGACAATCTTACAAGCCAGCAAGTGGATCTCAGGCATTTAGTCCTAAGTTCCAAGGTGACTGTCCCTCTATTCTCAGAGGACTAATGTTTTTCATACGATAACAAGCCACAGATAGGCATATCTTCTGATTCATTGGGAGGGACATGATAAAACCAGAGCCTCGCCCTACGCGTGAAAGAAGGGATCAAAGAGGATGGAAAAGTAGCATTCAGGGCAATGATGCCATTCTAATAATTGAGAATTTTTCAGAGGAATATTTATTGTTCTGTAAGAGATGTAAGAGTTAAAAACCATTGACACTTCTCATTCCTCCTACAAGTTTGATGTCCAAACTGCAATTTTCCTACAAACTATATCTATGTCTCACAGTGTAGTTAAATCCTCCGAAGAACTTTGATTTTCACCTGATGTATCCTGTGATCCACAACTAACGAAAATTTCTGAAAAACTTCAAATTCCAAGTAGTGAAGTCTACTCTATGTTCCTACAAGAAAAAGCTGAATCCTAAAAGATTATCATAAAGAGTAATTATATTGCATCTCCTAAAGGTTCTATCTAACAGAATTTTCAACCTATCATTGAAGAGGTTGATTACCAAACAGATAGCAATATATTCCTAAAAGATTAATATGGAAAAGAGAACAATTCCATGTTGTAGAGGTCAAAAGTAAAAATTACCACAAAAGGATTGTAAAATCTAACCTTACCTGTAAGTCATACTGCATTGTACATCTCAATTATGCATAAATTAAATGCACCCGACATGCCAAAACGTTAGTCATACACTCCAAGTGCTGGTTGATCCAAAAAAAGTAAATAAATAAATTTACAATCTCTCTTTGGAAATTCAGTAATCAACATAAATGAACATCACACAAATTCTTTTTAGCTAAAGCCAAAATCGATTAATCAGATAAGCTCAGGATATGAAACTCCAGTGATGTTAGAGAAAAAAAAAAAAAACCAAAAACACACTAATAAAACAACGATACTTATGAGTTATAATCTTATCATCCATAAATTGCATTAAGAAAAAAGTTAAAAAGGTGGGAAACTATTCGCCAACTTAAATTGATATCAATCTCTCATACAATGGTAAGATATTCACGTGTGAATCTCACCAACTATACAAGAGACTGATGGGCAATCCAAACCGGTCGAACAATTTTCCTAAGATAAATACCTGTTGCCTTTGAGCTTAAACCAGACCTCTGCACAATGAGAGTGGGCAAAACCAAGCTCACCTTTACATGCACAACCAAGTTCAATCAAATCCACCAAGCTTTTACCACTTTCCCATGCACTCAAATGGCATATTCTACACACCCTTTGGCTATCTCCATCACCAAAGTCTCCACCACACTTTACATCTATCACACATGATGAACATCTTTCTTCTTCTTCTTCCTTCACATTCTTCACCATTAATGCCTTATCTAAACTCGACCCTTTTGACTTTCCACCAATACCTTTATGTTCTTCACTGAAATTATTCTTGAATCTTGAATAGCATCATGTTGATGATGGGCTGAGCCAACTGAAATGTCCTTTTCTTGATCCATAAATATCTAAAAAAGATAATAATTAACCCCTAAAAAATAATTGAAAATTAAACACTTTGCAGACACTGCAGCAAAAAAAAGTGCAAGCATTAATCTAATTATCCGTTTAGGTGTAAAATGGAAAAGATATATATTGAGCAGATAGTAAGAGAAGGACTTCCCAAGGAGTCCCATGTTATATGGGAAAAAAAATAAGAAAAATATGTAGATGCAAGTAAATATCATATTTACGCAAAATCTATTTCATTAACCATATATATATATATTCTCCACTTTCTAAACATGCATAAGCATAAAAAGATCCAAGCAAGCATAAATTAATCTATTATCAATCACATAAAAAGAGAAAAAATTTCAAAATGAGAAAAAGAGGCTACTTATGGTAATACATTGTACTATTCTTGAAATAATGGTTCGATGCCTGTCTCGATGGTACCAGACAGACCACCTAGATTTCTCTGAAAAACTCCTAAACAGACACTATGGTTGTCCAGACGTCTAATACACAAATGGGCCTCACAACATATGGAACCACTTTTAAAAGCAGCAATTTTGACATGTAGGATGAAATAATTTCAGAAAACAGAAAGAAACATTTAAAAGTAGCAATTTTGAAGACAGTTTTTTTTGGTTAAAAAAATAATAATAGATTTTGCAGGAAAAAAAAAACAGAGAAAAAAAAATCCCCTTTTTCCTTAAAATTTTGATTTTTAGCATATTCTTTATCGTCTATAAACAAAAGACAGGATTTTGACATAAAATGATGAATAAATTTCAGATAGAAACATAGAAACGAAACAATTTTGAGGACAAAACCAATGAAAATAATAATCTTTAGCGAAAAAGAACAGATAAAACAAACGTTTTGGTAGAAAAACATATGGATATAGGAGATGATTACCAATACAACATAATAGGCAAAAAAAGAGAAAGGGGGTTCACAACACATACACATTAGAGGGTATACTCATCGATTAATTGAACTATGTATGCGAAAAATATGCAATTCTTTTTAATGTTAAAATAGAATATGAGAACATTTGAGTAGTATACGTACTAGAAGAATAGTATACTCAAATAGATTCATTTTCATTTACATCAAAAAGTGAAGGCATTGCACCAGCATTCTCGACAAAGATGATGAAACAAAATATAAACTTTCAATGAATGCAATACATAACATGAGATTCGTGCACTGGACTTTCATTTTATTAGGTAAAACATCTCTAGTTTTTGTGCCTACAAGTTACAAAACTTCTTAGCTAACAGTTTCAAAAGAATCAATGCATTTATTTCACGTATCAAAGTTAATTTATAACTCACTAACTCTAACCAATCAAGTTCAATATTAAAGAAAAAGCTTATGTTTTATAAACAAAAAAAAAAACACTTCACAACATACAAACAAGATGTGTTTACTTACCATTCAAAAGGCATCAAGAATCTAGAAGATATTAAGAACCCTTAAATGGAAAAATATGTCTATCCTATGATTGTAGCACAACATCAGATAGCAAATCTTCGTTAACATCCTCCCGAACCCAGTCACTTTCTTCCAACTCCTGACATTCATAAGGAACACTTCTTGCAAAACTAGTGACATTATCTTCAATAACATTATCTTCAATAGTTGATTCACCTTCCACACCAAGATCAAAAATATCTCTAGGGATTGTTTTTATCACGACATTCCATGGAGGGCATAATAGATCTTGCACATAGAAAGCTTGTTGCACTTGAGAAGGTATAACATAGGGCTCATGAGTAATGCGTTCCCGGGTATGTGACAATCGTGTAAAATTAACAAGTGTAAACCCATACTCATCTTTCTTCACTCCTCTCTCCCGTGTGATATCAACCCAATCACAACGAAATAGCACCACCTTGAATTTTCCAGAATAGTTTAATTCAATTATGTCATTAAGCTCACCAAAGTACTCAACATCTCCATCTACAAGATTTGGATCTCGACGAGAAGCAATGCTTGGCGTTGCCGATGTTACAACCACCCCATAATTTTGCGTTCTTTTTCCTCTATTTCCTTCCTTAGTGCGAAACTTAATACCACTGAAATCAAAGCCTTTGAAACTTCTTACAATTGTTGAAGGACCCAAAGAAAGCAATCTTATTATCTCTAGCACATTCTCATCATATATATTTGATACCTATATAATGAAGGATAAACACTTTTAGCCAAGAAGATTTCTCTCGTAGTACATAAGTTTTGTAATTGAAAATTTTAGTTAAAGAACAAAAAAATCTTACTTACATGGGTTTTGAACCATGTATGAAATTCCTCTGCCACTAGCCGTTGCAATGTGCTTGGATTATTGCCATATCTTCTATGGGGAAAATTTTGAATCTTGTACCTCTTAAATTCTCTGTAAGTTCAAAAGAAATAGTCTTATTAAAAATATCACATAAGAATGGTAATTATGAACATGTAAATGCAATAATGTAGAAGTAGTAACTCACGCAACATATGACTCTACTTCATCAAGATGCAACAGGACATATCTGTGTGCTTGTATCAACGATAAATCATCCAACACTTTAATCTCAGCTGCTCCCTTGAATACACCACCACTGGAAAGCAAATATTTATCTCTTTCTATGGGATCAATGTCTTTACTCCGACGTGGTCGATTGAAAACTGTCTCAATCCCATCAAAGTATCTAGAGCAAAAAGTATGACACTCTTCTGCAACGTAACCCTCAGCAATTGAACCTTCTGGATGAGCTTTATTGCCAACATACTTTTTGAATACTTTCAAGCACCTTCAGAAAGTTTAAACTGATTATATGATATTAAGAAACATAATTGACAATACATAAATCTAATTAAAATAATAATACCTTTCAATAGGATACATCCATCTAAATTGAACAGGACCTGCAACTTTTGCCTCGTCTGCAAGGTGAATGACCAAATGTACCATTATAGTAAAAAACGATGGAGGAAAACATCTCTCCATGTGACATAATAGTAATGCTGAACGAGATTTCAATATATCCAACTCGTCAACATTGAGTGTCTTGCAACATATGGCCTTGAAAATACTACTCAATTCAATTATGAGTTTCGTAATTTGTTTGTTCATAGACGAGCGTAATGCAACAGGAAGTAGATCTTGCATCAATATGTGATAATCATGGGTCTTAAGGGATTGCAACTTTCTTTCCTTAACATTAATAGCCCTTGATATCTGTGATGCATAACCATCAGGTACTTTAATATTCTTCAAGATATTGAGAAATACTTCTTTCTCTTTTCTAGTCATTGAGTAGGAAGCAGGAGGATAAAACACTTTTCCGTTAGATAGTTCCACAGGGTGAAGTTTATTTCGTATTTCCATGCGTTTCAAATCAAGCGAGCCTTTGGATCATCTTTGCTCTTTCCTTTAATGTTCAACAACGTTCCAAGCACATTTTCACATACATTCTTCTCGATGTGCATAACATCAAGATTATGACGCAATATATTGAACTCCCAATAAGGCAATTTAAAGAAGATGCTCTTTTTTTTCCATGACATTGATTCACCAACAATCTCATCACCCATCTCAATTGCTATCTCGTCAAACGTGTCATCTAGGGCACTAGTAACTCTTTTTCTCTTCTTTTTAGAAGTACTTGCTTCATTTCTTATATTCACAATGGGTTCATCAATGAAATTAATCCCACGCAACTGTCTTAATGCATCTGACCCTGACAATGTCTTCGGTGCTATCCTTTGTTCCTCAGTCCCATCAAAGTCACGCTTTTGTGCTCGAAACTTGTGTGATTGACTCAGCCATCGACGATGCCCTAAATAACAATATTTGTGCCCATGATGTAGCCACCTTGATTCTGTCATATCTGCACAACATGGACATGCCTTCTTTCCTTTGGTGCTCCAACCTAATAAATTAGCATAGGCAGGAAAATCATTGATAGTCCACATTAATACAGCCCGCATTGTGAAATTCTGTTTACTCGTTGCATCATATGTTTGGACACCTTCCCACAATTGTAACAACTCATCAATAAGTGGCTGAAGAAAAATATCTATTTTGTCTCCTGGGGCATCTTTTCCCGGGATGATTGTCGACAAGATTAGTGAAGATTGTTTCATGCACATCCACGGAGGTAAATTATACGGCATTAGAATGACAGGCCATATGCTGTATGCATTGCTCATAGATCCAAATGGATTGAAACCATCACTGGCTAATGCAAGTCTAACATTACGTGGATCATTAGCAAAATCAGAATACCTTTGATCAAATGCCTTCCACGCAAGTGAATCAGCAGGATGTCTTAAAAGTCCATCCTTTGTGCGGCCTTGGTCATGCCATGTCATTGAGGATGATGTTTTTGATGACATATACAATCTTTGTAACCTGGGGATTAATGGAAAGTATCTCATAACTTTACAAGCAATTTGTTTCTTTTTGTATCTTCTACCATTAACTTCATTCTCCTGTTGCCAACGAGAAGAATTACAAACATGACAGGATTGTTGCTTTGCTGTAACACCCCTATACAACATACAGTTATTTGGACATACATCAATATTTTCATACCCCAAACCCAAAGCATTTGTTATCTTCTTTGCTTCGTATAAAGTTTTAGGAATATTTGATTCTGGAAATTGTTGTTTCAAAAATTTAAGAAGCATGTCAACTGATTTTCCACTCCATTTGTAGTAGGATTTTATGTGCATGAGTTGGATGGTAAATGATAATATGGTAGATTTGGATCCAGCATAAAGTTCTTTGTTACCTTCTTGAAAGAATTTAAAGAACCCGGTAGCTTCTTCATTAGGACCATCTTCACTTTGAATGTGAGGCTCAACATTAGGATCACCATCATTTTCGTTACTTTTTTCTCTTTCTACATCTTCTCTCATTGCATTTGATATATCATGAGTTCCAAATGCATCCCTCATTAACTCATCTTCATTTATTGCATTTAATGTATCATGAATTCCGAAAGCATCTCTCACTAACTCGTGCATATTGTAATTTTCTTCAAGTGGACTATCGTGTGATGAGTTTGAAGCAATTGGAGATGGCAAATATGTAGTTGCAAAATCTTCTCCATGGCAAACCCAAATAGTATATCCCTTGGTCATTCCTTTGCAGATTACATGATTTTTCACATCATCGCGCTTTTGATATAGATGATTGGCACACATAACACAAGGGCATAATATTTTCTGAGGTGTACTAGCATCGTAAGGTGGAGTACATTGACTAAACGCAAAATCGAGAAACATCTCTAAGCCATTTTCATATTCGTTGCTATATCGTGGCTTCGTCATCCAACTTTTATCCATTGTTGTATCTATAACAATAAAATTAAGATATAGTGTTATAACCAATATAAAAAGAAAATATAATATGCACCTCACACATTGTTATTTCTTAGCAAAGAAATATTAGAGACAACTATTAAAAATAAAAATCATGCATGTACTATTTCTATAGCTCAGTAGAAAATGGGTCAATTCCAATTTATCTTAGGCTTTATTTTGATTTAAATCTTTCTCATTTTGTCAAAAAATAAAAAAAAATTAATCTAAAAATAGTCATTCTTTCTTCACATTTACATTTATGTAGACCCAATACCAATTTAAACACTTTTAAAGAAAAGGGTTGCGATATACACGATGAGGAAAAACATAGGAGCATATTATGAAGGATCAAGAAAAATCTTGAAGAAACATAGTTGCAAAATTGAACTTACTAGTTAGTTTATAACTCGAACTTGATATTGAAACTCCTGATGAAAAGATAGAAATTGAAAGACTATCAATTATAATTAAGGAAATCAATGAAGTACAACAACAAACTGAGAAAAAAAAGGCAAATTTCAAATTGTTTAACTGACCTGGATCTTTTATGCTTGAAGAAAAATTATGCAAATTTTGAGGAAGTAAAGTTGGCAATTTACGGATATTTATATTGCCATTTTACAAATAGGCAGCGCTTCCTAAAATGCCGCTTATGTACCATTTGATTTATTATCAAATAGGTGGCGTTAGTAAACGCGGCTTATGTTAACTTAAAATAAGCGCCGCTTATGTAAATGTCGCGTATAGCGAAATGACTATAATAGTATTCGTTATTCGCGGCATTTAATGTAAACGCCACCAATTCTCAACTGTTTTGGCGCAACTTTTTCGCGCTAAATTCTCATTGCTGGTTAGTGGCGTTTTTTTTCCTCTCATAAGTGGCAATTTTACAAAACGTCGCCTAAGGTGTGGCTTGTCCTCTAATATGTGGCGCTTTATTAAAACGCTGCTAAGTAAGTGCCACTTATCTCCATCTTTTTTTGTAGTGATGATGAGTCATTGTAAGATATAAATTGACAAAGTCTTGAGATATCATCTTGTTCATATATTTGAATGATGAATAACATGCCAGATAGTAATTAGTTTTGAACCTGAGGTTTTTCAGAAAATTTTGCATATTAATTAGTTTTGAACCTGAGGTTTTTCAGAAAATTTTGCATATTGATCTCCAATACTGATTACGTTAGTTAAGGTGGGAAAGTTTTTTTTTTTTTGGTCAGATTTAAGGTGGGAAAGTTAGGTATTATAATCTAGAAGAGTACAGAGAAGTGATGGTCTATAAATGCTTGAACAATTGGTTCATTTAATTATTGCTTAATTCCAATGAGTCAGTAGAAGCATCCCTCGCTTGAGACCTAAATGATCTCGAGTTCGAGTTATTTAAGAAGTAGGTGAAAATCACTGTTGATCTTCTTAAAAAAAAAAAAAAGGAGAAAAAAAAAATGATGGTGAAAAACTCGGCGTAAGCTGCAAACAAACAAGCATGTCTAACTGCAACTGCTTCTACTTGTGAGGGTGAGAAGCATCTGAACATTGAAACAACACCACCAATCAGCTTTCCTTGATTGTCTCTAGCAAGAACTGCAAGTGCTGCATCGCCAGTCAAAAAACTTGCATCACAGTTAATCTTGATAACATTTTCTGCAGGAGGGCAACATATGATATTGTTTCCCTATGCTTCAAGCCTCTCTTGGACCTCGATTCTTCTCGGCATTTAACACAAATTTTCAGAGGATTGAATCACTCCACTTTGAGACTCACATAGGTCACTCTACTAATGGCGTTTCCATGACTAAGATATCTCATCCCCATAGGCTATATATAGAAATCATTAAGAGATTATGATTAATCTTATCATCACTTCAATTCTAATCACCTCCCCACCAATTATTCCTCATCTTTTCCATTCTGGTGTTTCAACTTTCCCATCTTCAATGCAATTTTCAATAGTGGTCGAAGCTCCAATATGACGACATGAGCTCTCTATTACCTATAGCTAAACAAAGGGTTACTATTAGTGATAGCAAGAAACTACAGGTTAATTGCCAAGAAGAAGAGGTTGAAATTTGAGAGAGAGTTTACTAAACTTTTAATATAGTCTCTTTAATTACGCTAGTTATTTAGTTGATAACTTTTGTAATATTTTTAACTTTTTTTTTAACGCTCAAGAATTTCTTGTTGTCACCAAGATCTGAGATTCTCAGTTTAAACTATGACTTCGTCCTTCATTATAGCAAAAAAAAAAAAAATTCTTGTTGTACACGTATAATACGTGTTTTTTCACTATGGTTTCATTTGTTAAGAAAAAGTTTTACTTGTGCTATAATTTTTTTAAAAATTAGGAAATAGGTGAACTATCCTCTTGCTACTATCTAGGTTTTTCCTTGTGTAGAGTTCTGTATTGCACGGCGGTGCTGTTCTACCCCCTTCTGCTTTTCGATTATTTCCTGACTTTGAAAGTTGTCACTAGAGTTCAAATATATCATAATTGAGAGTATGATTAATTTCGTTGAGTTTCCTCAATTTGAGTTATCTTCATGACAACATAACTCATTATTTAGTAATTCCAATGATGGTTCTTATGCAAGAGTTGTTCGCCTTTTCGGGTTGATCTCCCATGTCTATTTCTAGCCAGCTGCTCAAGTCTTTAACATTTCTTGTTATCCCCCAAAATTTTAGATTGTTGGAAGAACTTGAACGTGGAGAGAAGGGCATTGGAGATGGTATTGCAAGCTATAAAATGGATGATGGGGATGCCATTTACATGCGTTATTAGACTGACACTATCATTGGTTATCTTAATTTGTCATCTTCTGTATGTTAAGATGTTATTACTATATTGATATTATATATCTTATATAAAAAATTTATGTATAAATAAATGTTCACATTGAACTGAATATTTAACTCGAAGCTAGAAAGTACTCATGTGATACACCATCCACATGCACTCCAAAGTATTTTCGGCCTATTTGTTTTTATTATTTGGGCTTTGCCCATGTGTTGTAATTTTATAATTTCGTTTATGCTTAGTTTTTTTTTTTTTTTTGACAAATGTTTATGCTTAGTTGACTTGTGCCCATTTGCTTGTTTCTTACTCTTATTAGTGAAAATATTACTTGTTGACAAAAAAAAATATAAATCGAAAATAAAAAAGTCTCTCTCAAGATGTACTTGTAGATTACTCATACAAGTGCTCTTTTCGGTCATCTCGCACGTGACGCCATGAGAGGCAACAAGTTGGTTTTTCAATGGAAAAAGGTCAGGAAAGCAAAGAGAGAGAAAAAAAAAAAAAAAAAAAAAAGCATCTACAAGCCCACTAAAGATAGTTTTGGTTTTCGCAACGTGCATTTGTTGTATCTCTCAATAACACTCGCAACAGCTTTCAACGTGTGCTCCTCCGCTCCTATCGATATTGACTGGCTTATAATTTACACACACTCACGCACTTACACATGCCTGCAGCAGGCACTCTCTCTTCACTGTTTCACTGACACACTTTCTCATGCTGCTTTTATTATTCAATCAATAATTCTAGTGTTGTTCAAAGCTGCTGACCACACACTCTCTCTCTATATTTGATCCCCCACCACCTTCGCTGTCTCCCTTTCCCCAAGAAAAAAGAAAATCAGAAAAAGATCAGCCCCTTTAAGAAAGTATTTACTTGATCTGACTTTAATAGTTTTCTTTTAAAAAAAAAAAAAAACAAATAAAAAACCATTAATTTTTTTGTTTGTGTGATTATTTATTTCAATTTTACTTTAACAAAATTTTATATTTTAAATTAATTCTTATTTTGGAGTTTGAGCAACTCCTAGAAAAAGGACTTCGATTTAGATTTTTGTTTGAGGAACTTTTAAAGAATAAAAAAAGTGTTGGAGGGATTTTAACATAACAATTTCCCTAAATGTAGAAAAATATATGTGTTGGAGTAATTTGAGCATGATAGCCTCTCTAACTGTGGGAAAATTAGTACCTGTTTATTTAAAAGTTTAACCTATTAGAATTATGTTTATTGCATTTATCTTTCGTGTTTAGCATGTTCCTCTCATATGTAGGTAGGATTCATTTTAATGCCTAGTATATGAACATTTTTCTTTCTTTATTTTTTATTTTTTGGAATGGGTAATGGTTAGGCCAGAATCCAAAATGTTTTGGCTTTTGACAACCAATTTTAATATGATATTAAATTACAATATTGTCTAAAAGTTTAAAATGCGAAAAGAAAAAGATTTATTTAATCTATTTATTCTCTTGAACGAAAGGCAAGGTAACAAACACACGCCACATTCAATCTTGTATTTACTCAATTCATAACTTTCCTGAAGTAACAATGAAGTGGTATCCCAATCCTGGTAGGTGAATGCAAGCAAAGCTAAACTTGTACAAACTAGTACTACTAGTAGCTAGCTAGCTCTTGTAGACTTATAATAAATCAGTCATTCATTACTTTCACGATCCAGGTACGTATGATCCACCTCTAAGCAGCCTGCATGTGAGCTGTAAATGAAATTAAGTGTCACTACAATATTTCAATGGGGAAGAAAGAAGGATCCTCTTGGTTGAAAGCTGTCAAAAGGGCATTTAGATCTCCTTCAAAAGACACTACTGAAAAGAGAAACAAGAGTAACCAAGATGAGGTTGAAGACGAAGAAGAGAAGGTACTTGTACTCGTCGTGATTTCATATTTTTAGTTTACTAGGGGTTGCTCTTTTGTCCGTCATGACGGACTGACACGCACAATGTTTTTCACTTACTAATTGTAAGATCAATATAATTCAAGTGGTATAATTCTAAAGTGTTTGCTTTTTTTTTTTTGGGGGGGTTGTTTTTAAAGCAGAAGAGAGATAAGAGAAGGTGGCTTTTCAGGAAGCCAACTAGCCATGAAAATTTGCAGCAACAAACTTCATCTAAGGCTACAAATGCTGGAACGGTTGGTAATGGTGATGTGCCGGTGACTAGTGTTACAGAAGCAGCAGCAGCAGCAGCAGCTGAGCAAAGGCATGCCATTGCAGTGGCTGTGGCAACAAGAGCTGCTGCTGAAGCGGCAGCAGCTACAGCACAGGCAGCAGTTGAAGTTGCACGTCTTGCTAGGCCACCTTCTAACTATGCGAGGGAGCACTATGCTGCTGTTGTCATACAAACCGCTTTTAGAGGATATCTGGTGAGTTAATCACAGATCTTGTTACTCATTTACGCTTAGCTATAATTATTTTCTCTACTACAAACATTACTTTTCGAATCTGGAACTAGCGCCCAGCCTTGTTTGCTAGCTCTTAGTGGCTCTACGTCCGGTCGTGCACTGGACAAATGTACCCTCAAAGTCCAATTTTCATTGCTTAAGTATTTTAATTTGAAGTAAAATGTAAACTTGTAGAATCAGGTAGATTCAAGATTTTTATTCAGTAGGAGCTAAAATGATACAATTTGACTAATTTTTTCCTGGGGTCAGTGGGGTGAGGACTGCAGCCCTTGCATATAGATCCACCCATGTGTAGAACTAAACTAGTAATTTTGCTAGCAAAATGATGTTTCAATCTTCTTTGAATCACTTTATAGAATGAGAAATTATACTGACTTGATTTTTCTGTATGCAAAGCCTAGCAAAATGATGTTTCAATCTTCTTTGAATCACTTTATAGAATGAGAAATTATACTGACTTGATTTTTCTGTATGCAAAGTCTAGGAGAGCCCTTCGTGCGCTAAAAGGACTTGTAAAGTTGCAAGCTTTAGTAAGGGGTCACAATGTCCGGAAGCAAGCAAAGATGACTCTCAGATGCATGCAAGCTCTTGTCCGAGTGCAGGCTCGGGTACTCGACCAGCGAATGAGGCAATCAAATGAAGGAAGCAGAAAATCAACATTTAGTGACACCAGTAGTTTACTGGAGTCGCGGTATTTTCAAGAAATTTCTGATAGAAAATCAATGGTAGGTGGATCTTGCGATTAGTCTGTTTCATTATATTAGGCTTCAATTATTTTCATCACCTGAAATGGAATTCATACAATGCAGTCAAGAGATGGGAGTAGTTTCCCAGATGATTGGGATGAACGGCCTCACACCATTGAGGAGGTCAAAGCAATGCTGCAATCAAGAAAAGAAGCTGCAATGAAGCGCGAAAGGAACTTATCTAACGCGTTTTCTCAACAGGTTCGTCTATTCTAAGAACCGATTATGTTCTTCTGTGATTTGTTATAAGAATCTGTTGTATGTCTTAGCGAATTGCACATTATGGCAGATGCCTAGACCCGGCAGGAATGCATCACTGGGGAGTGAGGATGAGTTTGGCGAAAAGCATCAACGGTTAGATAAATGGATGGCTACAAAGTCATGGGAAAGCAGGGGAAGAGCTTCAACTGATCACAGGGACTCTGTTAAAACAGTTGAAATGGATACTTCACAACCTTATTCATATTTATCATCTAACTATCAAAGATCAAATCAAAATCAATATCACCCTAGACCAAGTTCGCCTCTTCATAGATCCTTCCAAAATCAATCCCACCATTCGCCTGCTACGCCTCTGTCCAAACCGAGATCTCTCCAAGTCCGCTCTGCTAGTCCTCGTTGTGTAAGAGAGGAAAGAAGCTATCAGACATCACAAACACCTAGCTTGAGGTCTAATTACCACTACCAAGGCAGCTCACATCTACATTCTAAAGGTGCAAACAATGTCAGTACTTCCGGCACAATGCCGAATTACATGGCTGCAACAGAGTCCACTATGGCTAGGATGCGATCCCAGAGCGCACCAAGACAGAGGCCGATGACTCCAGAGAGGGAACGCACTGGATCAGCTAAAAAGCGCTTATCATTTCCGGTTCCTGATCCAAATGTTTATGGAGGCTATAGACATAATTTGAGGAGTCCAAGCTTCAAGAGCTTTAGTGGGATGAATTTTGAAGTTGAACAACAGTCTAATTATTCTTCCTGCTGTACAGAGAGCTTCGGAGGTGAGGTGTCTCCTTCTTCAACCAATGATCTTAGGAGGTGGTTAAGATGACTTAGAAATTATGACATCCAAATTCGATTCCTAATTAACTTGTATCGTTTGTTTCTTTTTGCTTCTTGCTTAATTTGACATTTGTATGTTAACCCCTGTGATGTAACTTGGTTAGTTTAGTTTCATTGATTTAGGTCTGTTTGTTTTCAGTAGCTACAAAGTGCAAGCAATATGAATCTTGTTTCTGGAGAAATTAATTTTGTCATTGCAGACAACATTGTAGACTCTGGTGGTTGTTTTTCTCTGAAGTCAGGCTTTCTTTTTACGGGTAAATAGCAAAATACCCCTTTGCGGTAGGCAAAAGTGTGCATTATTCATTTGTAGTGCCGTAATTAGCTCATAATCCTTTCGAGTTTTTAAACATTGCATACTACCTCTTCCATTAGAATTTCCGTCCCTACAGCAAATGCGAATTTCAGAATATATTTCGCTTGGCAATTAGAAGCGCGTGCATCTTCGCGATGCAACTCCAGCAGACAAATATCACATTTGAAAGTGATGCATAAACAGTGATCAACACAATCAGGTTTTTGGGTATTGTTCCAAATTGGAGAATAAGAGCCATTATTGAGGATGTTCGTAAGATTGTGGTAGGATTTCCAAACTTTAAGTTTCACTGTATTAAGATTTTTGCAAATCGACCATGGTTGCAAAGAAAAAATTAAAAGAAGCTTTACATTGGGACTGCACTTCTAATTTCCCTCACTGTTTGTATCAATTTTTGAAATTGAACTTCTACTCTATAGGAGTTGGTTAATCTTCGTATGTTTTTTCAGTTAATGGAATTTTCAATCGACCCAAAAAAAAGAATGTATTTCTCTAATGCCCACTAATTTTCATTTCCTTTAAGAAACCTGATTAAAAAGAAGAAAAAAAGAAGAAAAAAAAAAGGTCATGAACGATCGTTTGCTAAATTCCATTGCAATCTTATGAACTTCTGAATTTTTTTTTTCATTGGAAAAGACATAGAAAACCCCATGATCAATGGATTTCACCTTTTGTTATCTCTAGATCTGATCCAAATTCTTTTTAAACCAAATGCTTTTGGCGTGCTAAAGAATACAATTTTTCCGCATTGATAAATTCTAAATTTCAAAATTATGACATAAGATTTTGGACAATTTTGCCTAATAACAATTGATTTTACAATAGAAAATATTTCTGAAAAATATATTAGAGGGAAAGTCTTGTCCATCTAGATGTAACTCATATACTATTGCTGACTTCGTTCTTTATGCCAACTCTTGTGTACAACTCTTCTCACTAATTTTGTTTCTTTCATATTAATTCTCGTATTCAAATATGTTTTTTTAAATCTTAATCACATGAAGTAAAGTGTTAAAAAATACAATTTGAGCTACTCCATTGAACTTAAAATACTAATTAATTTTTGAAATGAAACTCATATTTCTTTAACACAAAGATTCTCTAAAACTTTTCCTCCTGCACATTATGACGTGATTCTCCATTTAGATGTGATATACCCTCATTATTTGGTCACTGAAACCTACTGTAAAAGCTACTTTAATGGCCTGGCCCCAGAAATACCTTTTATGAACATGATGTTGCTTCAGCCGTTCACTGTTACTCTTCTAAGTTCTAAAAGGCTTGTTGCTGCTAAAGTCCTAACCACTTTTCCACTTTCGAAAGGAGATGGAGTACTATCCACATCAATTTTTATAATTGTATTAGTAATTCAACTATTAAATCTTGCACAATAAGTACTTATAATATGATGCACGTTGTGAGTAGATTTATTTCTATTAAACAAAATACTGCTTTCTAATTTGGCATTCTTTTCCATTCCTTTTTAAATGGATAAGTTACAATTATTATTCAAAACGGTCGAACCCATCACCTCTTACTCTCTCTCTCTCTCATGTTAACTCACACCCCACTTCTCTTTTTCTCTGTCTGGCTGTCACCCCCACCTCTCTCTCATCTTTTTCTCTCATGTTGATGTGTCCAAAACCGGCACTGTTTTTAAGAATTTTCCCTAATACACATGCCACATCTATTCCAAATTTCTTCACAGGCATGAGTTTAATACCATCAGGGCCGTCTCAAACAATTTAGGGACCTTGAGAGATCATCTAAATAGGGGTCTTAATAATTATGTTTTTTCTCAATAAAAAAAACTCTAAATTTTCTATTAAAATAATCACTACAAATAAAATGACATTTCTCCAATGTTCTTTCTCTTTATTAAGTCTTTCTTCAGCATATTTCTTGGGTCTTAATAATTAAGCTTTATTAAGTCTATTACATATAAGAAAAATTAATTAAAAAATGAATATAAGTAAAAAAATTAATTATTTCAAGTTAAGATATATATAAGTATGTAAACAATATCAAAATTTATCACATAAAAAAATAAAAAGAAGAGTTGAATGTATACCTCTATGCTTTCTTTCTTGGGTCAATCCTGCTTTTTTATATTATATGTAAAATTAATATCACAATAAATAAAAATTGTTTAAATACTGGCCTTCAATAGTTCAAAAATCGATTAAGTGCTAGCCGTTTAGTATTTTTTTACTAAGTTAGTATTTTTTTTTTTTTTTAACTTGGGGCCCCCAATCTAAGGGGGCCTTGAACACCGGCCCAAGCTGCCCATGACTTGAGCCGGGTCTGAATACCATGGTTTGGAATTAATTAGGCACCGCTATGGTGGATCTCCTAATGCCACCAGAAATTTTTTACAAGTATTTCTTATATGACGCATATCCTAAAACAGAACTTGACCTGCTATCAAATTATAATGACAAACAGCTTCACATCATTCTAAACACGAATGTACAAAATAAAACTAAAAGAAAAGGTGAAAAACAATGTTAAACAAGGGAGACTGGTTTTTTTTTTTTCTTTTTTTGCGAGTAAAGAAAATGTATTCAGTAAACAAATGGAGTACACAAATTCCAAGCACACTAGTGGGATAGAAATCAGCAAGCAAAATATCCCTCTAAGAGGGGATAGAATGTTTATGATCCAATCTAAGGTTAAGTAACTTTTAGTATTACGCTTCACAACCTAGTCTCATTTGCAATTTTTGTACATTGAAATGTAATGAACAGAATTTCAGTAGCAATTGACTTAATATCTTCCACAATAGATTTTGCTTTCTAACTGATAGCAAAGTTTGGTACATTAATCGCTTTAACAACTGATTTCACATCTTTCTCTATGATGATGCTTGGTAAAGTTAAGTACTTGAGAAACAAGCAAGCGCTCCTAATTACTAAAGTCTCAATTTTAAAAACTGAAGAGTATTGGATAAGACCAGAGTGGCCATAATAAGTTCCCCTTTGGTAGAGTAGATGTCCTAAAAGACAATTTGTTATAGTTTAGGACATAATTGTTTTGTATTATTTTATTAATCAATGGGCAGTTATTTAATTATAAATTAACGAGTTAATTATACTTAAATAAAGTCATTAAAATCATCTTATGGGTCTTATTCTTAAGTCGTTAAGAATATAGGTGACAATATCTATAAATTGACAACAGATTCTTAAATAAGTCGCCAATCATAGGATGAATTAAAAGGGCATTAATTCTTCTGGATAGATTGGTATACAGTCTACTTCCTTGATTAATATAAGATATTAATAATAAGGGTGATGAGTCACATATTGCATTAGTAGACGTATAAGGTATGTTATAAAACAAGTGTCTGTACATGACCGATCATATAACAAATTACGTGGACAGTCAATAATTTGTTATATGTTATAATTAAGCAATTATTCCTTAGACCTGATACACCATGATTATCTTATGTATGAGATACATCATTTGTTAGTATAATATGTTCTAGTCCTAGCCACGGATTAGACCATGTGCTTGGTAGTTGTGTACTATTCTTATCTATGACTCTAACTTAATCAGGACAAGAAGATGGAAGAAATTAATTATGACATAATTATATTTACAAGTTCATTATCGTGATACACTACTAGGTGTCACTCACGATTTGTGAAAATTAATTAATTTTTTTAAATTAAATATTAATTAGATTAATATGATTTCTACTATCAATTAAATATGAACCTAAGAGGTCACACACAATCGAGATCCGAAAATTAATTAGTAGAGAGGATTAATTAAATTAATATTTAGATTGTCTGGATATTAATTTTTTAATTAATAAGACTTGCTGGAGCTGGACTAAAATCCAACCAATCTAACAGTCCATAGTCCAATAAGATTGGACAAGCCATGTGTTAGTTGTGTGCCTATATATATGAAGGTGTCTAAACAGAATAGCTAACACTTTTTTATAGACAATAAAACATAGGATTTCTCTCCAAAATCCTAGTGAGGTTTTAACTAGTTGCTTTTGGTAGATTTCGTGTAGATACTCTTAAAGGCTTCGAACTTGGAAAACTTGAATCTATATCAATTTCTTATACCAGTTTCTGCGCTAGAAGGGTAACCCCCAAAACTTTTCATGTATATATTTACTGATTGATCATTATATGCATGTAATATTAATAATTAACCGTGAACGGATACACGATATAATTTCTACTGCGTATTTAATGTAATTAAAATTTTATGTATCATGTATTCTCTAACACTCTATCCTTTCTAGAATAAGCTTCATCCATATTGATCTTGTAGCTTCCATTTTGGGACAGAGCCAGACTAGTGGCCAGAATGTAAGACGCTCTTTGCAATTGTTTTCCAAAACAATTTTTTTGTTATTGAAAAAAAAAAGCAAAATGGCATGAGTTTTTCTTGTAATTATTTTCAAAACTGTTTTGAGAAATGTGTTTTAAAGAACAAAAGAACCATAATACATTTGGGACTATTTGGAAGTCATGTTTCCGAAAACCAAAAACAAAATAAATAATAAAAAAAAAACTTGTTATGTTTTATTGAGTTCTTGTCCCGCCAACCACCCCCCCCCGGCCCCAAAAAAAAACCCCACTCCTCCTACAACCCTGAACACTTTCTAAATTAATCAAGACTAATTGATTTAATCGTTAAAAGTTAATTAATTTTTATTGAACCAATAATTATTAGTTTAATTAATAATTAATAAAATGATAATTAAATAAATAAAAAATTAATTGATTAATAAAAAATTAATTGAGTTTAAATAATTTCATTTTAAATTAATAATATATAAATTAATTGATTTTAATAAAAAATTAATTGATGAATAATTTAAATAATTTCATTTTAAATTAATAATATATAAACTAATAATGAACCTATAATAAACTCATAATTAATTTTAATAAATTAACTTATTAAAATTATTAATTTAAAAATTAATTAATTAGATTATTAATTATTAATTAATTAGTTTTAATTAATAAAAGTTTCAATGAACTAATTAGGTCTGCCAAAGAGAGTGATTGGTAGAGAAAAATATTAGATATAGAGTGGAAGGCAGGACAAATCCAAAAGCTAATATGATACTTTGATAATACCAAGAGATGGATGAAGTATACATAAGAGATTGCTTGCTTACTAAGTCATTTGGTAAGCTCTTCTAGTTCGATTATTATTTTTTACTTGACTTATTATTATAAAAACTACTCAATATCCAAATGAAAGATGATCGATTATCTATCCAAGAAGATAGAAAGTCTCACATACGAGAAAATGTCACAAATAGAGTCAAACCAAATAACATTGCAAAGGCATAATGATTGTAGGGTTGGGATATCCCCACCCTTTGGACCAGATATGGAGGTCTCCCCTCATTTGGCCTTTTGTAGAGGAATCTCCACTCACTGCTTCTCCTAATATCCTCATTTTTGACTTAACTCTACTCTAGTAGTCATTAGACCTCTGGTTTGCCGGCCGATAAGATCTTTGAGATTGACAAAATTTTAGCTAACTAACTAATTAATTTATTATTTATTGATTAATGTTTTACCAATTTATTAATTTCATTAATAATTGTGAGATAATTAAGAAAAAAAAATTGTAGTTCGATAAAAGAAAAAACATGTTCATATAATTCTAAAGGCATCTTCATTTAAAAAACTTATTCAGAAAATAATTCTACTCAAACAAATTTTTTATTATTTTTGTCTTAAAAATTATTTTTGAAAACTATTCTAAAAAACTCTAGTAGTCATTAGACCTCCCGTTTGCCTGCCAATAAGATCTCTGAGATTGACCAAATTTTAGTTAACTAACTAATTAATTTATTGTTTATTGATTAATTTTTTACCAATTTATTAATTTCAATAATAATTATTATTGATTCATTAATAATTGTGAGATAATTAAGAAAAAAATTTGTAGTTCGATAAAAGAAAAAACATGTTCATATAATTCTAAGGGCATTTTCATTTAAAAAACTTATTCAGAAAATAATTATACTCAAACAAATTTTTTATTATTTTTGTCTTAAAAATTATTTTTGAAAACTATTGTTAAAAAAGAAAAAAATAGCTTCCAAACAAACCATTAAGCTACTAGAGGCATGAGAAAATGCGTTAGAGGGGTTGTTGACAAGGGTACTAAAGAAATATGAAATGTTGCATATTGTCTGTAGAAGCACTTTAGAAAGATCAATTGCTCTTCAACCAAACAAAAAAGTGTTTCTAGTTTTCCAAATATTCCAACAAAACAAGGCAATTTTAGTCTCCCCTTCACCATTCAAGTATATCTTGCAGCTTCATGGCATTTTTGAACCATGCTTAATAGCCAAGAATCCAGTTAAGTTAATGTTTTGACTTAACAAAATGTTGGGCGGGGGAATCACATCGAAATCTCCAGACTTAAGGACATAATTATAAAATGTGTTCCACATATTCAACAGCCTCTTCACAAATATTGCAAATAGGATCACTGGCAATTGTCCTCTTCATATATATTTTTGAGAGAAAATGACTCAATTAGTCCCAAACGTTTGGTTGTTTTGACATTTTAATTTTAGACGTTTTAAATCAGACACTTTAGTCCTAAACGTTTTACATAAGAGATACCGTTAGTCTATTAACTCATTTATGTTAAATTTGTTTCGTTAAGGTCATGTGATTCGCACGTCGCGCGTAAAAAAAAAAGTATACAAGGTTAAATTGATCATTTAGCTTACAACCCATTCTTATTACATCACTCGATCCCCAATTTAATCTTGTATGTTTTTCTTTTTTACGCACGGTGTGCGAATTACATGACTTTAACTGAGCAAATTTAACAGAAATGAACTAATGTACTAACGGTGTCCCTTAAGTAAAACGTTTAGGACTAAAGTGTCCGATTTAAAATATTTGGGACCAAAATGTCAAAACAACCAAATATTTGGGACTAATTGAGCCATTTTCTCTATTCTTGACTAGGCAGAACAATTGAGGGATGTGGTGCAACTTGGTAGCAAATTTGTTTTGGATACAAGATGTCACAGTTTCAGACCATGTCATCCTTACCTTACTGTTCAAAATATCAATGGTGAGGACTCAATTGAGATCGATTCAAATTGGACACCATTTTTGTAAGCTTTTCACATGTAATTTCTCAACTTAGCAACCTTTAGATTCCATAGAAGTTTTCACAAGATCTGAGGTGTTAGAAAAGAGCTACCCCCTAAGCCAGAAGCTCTTGCAAAATTTAATATTGCTTTATTCTTAGCACAAAAATAACCAGGGTTAACATATTATAGGGTTCCCAGAAGAACGTTAAAAATTTGGCATACTTTTAAAAAAAAAATTAAACATCTATGTATTTTTAGTAAAAAAATTAATTAGCCCCCACCGAAAAAATATATACTTATATAATTAAAAAATTATGTAATTTAGCCCCCACTAAGAAGAATTCTTAGATCTGCCTTGGTTAAATTATAGGATCCATCAAAGAATTGGGCCATATCAAGGTGCCTTGTTGCTCATTGGCGGGGAGAGATGGATTTTATCTCCTTAGCTATACCACTACTTGTTATAGGTAAATTCGGTCCATTTTCCATCTCCTAGGTTACTGTCCATTTCTGACAAAAAAAAAAAAATAGTTCCTCAATTTTTTTACATTCAGTGTACTCTGCGGATAGAGGAATTGTTTGTTAAAATTTTCCTTCGGAAATTGAAAGATGGAGAAACTACAACATTTGAGGCATTTATATCTATTGAAATAATAGAATCGTTATGCTCATTACTAAATTTGTTGAAGAGATAAAATATAATCAAGGTATATCTTTTTTATTAGAGGTCAAATTGATCATTAAAAAAATTAGACCAAAAAATTAAGATACATTATAGAAAAATCAAACTTTTATCGAAGAGAAGCGAATAAAAGACTTTTATAAAAATTCCCGTAAAATTGAAAATCCTTTTTAAGATGAGATGACCAATTAACATCATCATATCATACGATGATTTATAATTATCATATTTCAAACAATCAAAATCAACACTTAGAGCATCAAACGAAGCAAGCCTTTTTCCTTTATTATCATAATAGACTTCAATCCAGACTTAATTGATTTATATCTCACAAGAAATTTCTCGAAATCTTTTACAAGAGTCATTAGATTGTAGAGGTGTGATTGCCATGAGAGTTGTTACTTATTCTTCATCTGCAGTATTAAGTTCATTCTCCTTTTATAATTCTCCTTATAGCAGACAATCCTAGGTTTCCCCTAAACCAATTTTATATCACAAGGATAACATATTCTCTGATCTCGAGACCTCTTGCACTTAAAGTAAAAATCATACCACTAGACTAAATGGCTAGTATATTGTTGGGTTGGTCCTTTATTTGTGAAGGACTAAATAGTTCTTTTAACTATTTGTTTAAGAAAGCCCAACATGTTCTAAAATTAAATAATTAGTTTATGAGCCTTTTATGACCCATATTTGGAGAAACCTAGAGATGGCTATAAATACCTCTTATAGGTTGTCTTAGAAAGAAGAGAGTGCAAGAAAAATAGAGAGAATTACAGAGAAAAGAAAAGAGAGTTTGTTGATTCGTCACTATACTGCGCGACATTTTTCAAGGTGAAATTAGACGGTGGTTTCTACTTAGATTAAGCTGAAATTTTGAAGGTCTGTTCCTGACATCTGGTTCTTCAAATCCTACGGTCGGATTGCGTTTTTGAGGCCTAGAGGCCAGTACAACGAGCTCCTAAAGTTTCTATTATGTTTTGGTGATATCTCTCTTATCTCTTGTTTTATTTCACTTATTTGTGAGGGTTATTTGTTGTGGGTTTATCAAGACTTGTTGTTCTTGATTTTTAGACCTGTGTAATCCTTGTTTTATGTATAGTGGAAGTTTTGTGGTGGATTTTTTGATCCTGTGGTTTTTTCCTTTGTATTGGAGGGTTTTTCACGTAAATCTTGGTGTTCGTTTGTGTGTGTGATGTGTTGATTGGGATAATCTTGTTGCACTTTTAATTGGATTGTTGTGTGAGTTGAAATTTGCTAAGTTGTCTTCTCAATTACTCATAGGCTAATACAAGAAGAAAAAGTCTTTTATTCCGCTGCGTTTGTGCTCTTTCCCAACATATATATCATTTGCCTACTTTTTACTCTTTTCTTGTATTGCTGATTCTTTCCCCGCTCCCCAACTAGCAATGAAATGCTAAGTTCTCCCACACTTTGTATCATTTGTTATCTTTATCATTTTTCTAATGTGAGCTTTGTATCTTCATCTTCTTCACTTCCAGCTGCAAGAACTGTCATCTCTTGCATTCCTTCTTAGTTGATTGAGACTCACTCAAGACTTAAAAGGTCGATTAGCTCATCTACTATATGTTTTATGGGTTTTTTTTAGCTCATGAAGACAATAAATAAATATAATAATTATTTTTAATAATTTAGTTTTTAGATGAGGTGATCAATTAATTAATATCAGAGTTCAATTAGTAAAAGTTTTGGATTTAACTTTCTTTGTCACCCATTTAAAAAATATACATCCACATGTTAGGGAGTGTATTTAAGACTATAAACAAACATACTAATAACATCTTAAAACTTTTAGTTTGAGATAAACAATTAATACTAACTTTCAAAATGGCAGTGTCCTCAGCTTGCCATTCATTTGCAAAACAGTTATCTTTGACACATTCTATTTCTTTATGCTTTTACTAGACTCTATTTTGCATCTTGATATCAAGGCAGATCTAAGATATTCAGTTAATGGAGATAGGTAACAATTGGTATATTAAAACGAATTGGAAATAGAATGACATTTTGGCTCTATTCTGATTCTCATGTTTGGTATGAGGTAATTAACCTGAGAATCTTATTCCCTAAGTAATATGATTCCAACCAATATGGATTACACATTCCAGTCCAAATACATGTAATTAGTCTATTATCATGTTCTTGAGGATGAACTCATTTGTCAAATGGTCAAATGCGCTTTGAAAGAGTAATATATTATTAAATTAGCCCTTTGTATACATATTATTATCTTAAGATGAACGTGCAAGCCTCCCACCAGGGGCCTGCTATGCCAAAAGTAAGAAAAACCCCATCATTCTCTTTCTTCCCTCCCCCCTCCTTTTATTCTCTGCTTTAAACAATTCTCCCGAGTGAGCTTAAAGGAATAATTTTATTTTGAAGAACCAACTAATTAGCTACAAGTAATAGTTTGATCGTGGCTCAAAATGAATGCTGATAACATGCGATAATAATAAGAATACATATTAATAAATAATCATATTAAATAAAATTTAATAATAATGGTCTTATTAGTTAATAAACAAATTATACACATGTTACAAAACTTTTTTGTCAATGACTAAAATGCCCTTTCAAAACATAGCATATTTATAGAATTATCCTTTTATATGCATATTATTGTTTAAAGAGCAAAAGTAAACATAATAACAATAATAATAATAATAATAATAATAATAATAATAACAACAACAATAATAATTATAATCATAATTATAATCAATATAATGATAAAAATAACAATTGTACTAATAATACTAATAACCATAAAAAGTTAATAATAATAATAGTAATTTTTTACATAATAATAATAATAACATTAATAATAATAATCTTAAATAGAAAAGCACATTGCATTCATATTACAAAACTCATTTATGAAATAACTAAAATGCTCTTTCACAACATAACATAGTAAAAATTTAGCCTTTATATATATGTTATTGTCTTAAAAATAAAAATAAATACAATTACAATACTTATAATAGTAATGGTAATAATAATTGTAACGCCCCGAACCCATCCCCACGCTATAGGTCAAGTCAAGACCCGTCACTCGGACAGAGTCTCCTATGTACCGTAGACTAAATTGGTATCTACAAATAGTCACATATAATTACTGAATCACAAACAAACATCTCATACCACCTAACTTCCAGGATTGAAATAGTCAACCAGTTTCGCAAGGCCATCCGAGTCTTGGAACAACAAATTAGATATCATGCAAGTATGCAAGTTATAACTCTAACTTTAATTTCAAGTAGTACATCTTAGCTATAAGCCAAGCTTAACAAGCTAACTACTTAACACCCAAGCATGCAACAAAAGAAATAGGTCTATTATCTATTATTACATGCCATCAACTTTTGCTATCCAACATACAAGATTATAAGTTAGTCACAGCCACCAAATACATACAAGACCCCAAGGTCTCAAAAAGAACAACAATCAACACCTTCACATTATAGTCAACCTTATCACACAAGAAAGTCACGGAAGTTGTTCAACTTGTTCTTCTTCCTCTTCAACTACGGCTACTAGCTGGGGATTCACCCCAGCTTCTCCTGAAACATGATAAATGAGGAGTGAGCAACAATGTTGCCCAGTGAGGGAGGTGATGCAGCATACTGGGGCGTGCAACATGATATGCAATAAGTCAACAACACATACAACACCAAATAACTCAACCAATTAAACAAGTAATTAACCATATATAAAAAGGATACGGTTCACTTGTCTTCAATCACGAGCCACGATCCAAGATCTTCAAGCAGGTGTTGGCAAAACCCTTATTCTTCCAAAAATGGGATACTTCGGACATACCCTGATCCTACAACCCTTTCTCTTGAGGTAGGTTCATATGCCCCAACGAGGTAAACCACGCCTCTGGGGTAGTGGAGTATACTCAGCGAGAGAAAGGGAATAAGCACCATGGTAGTCGAGGGAGCACGACAAGCCCAATACCGCCCGTTTTTCTCGACGCTAGCATGTCCGAAAAGGTTGCGCAACCCCGAGACAAGTCCACGAGAATCAAGATCATTAAACATCACATAAAAGGGACGACAAAGTAGGCCGCCCTCGCAATTAACCACAATATAAGCCAGATATACACAAAATAACTATATAATCACAGAGAGGCAAATGACATGATTACTCACAAAACTCAATAGACAGCTTAAACACATCTTTTTCATGCATATAAACACCTAGCTAGCATCTACAAGTTCATAAAACCACAAAAGCATCCATTTTCACCTTTTCCCCTTTGTTAACCAAGCCATTTCTTCTCCCACACAAAATTTAAGATATCAATTTCACGAGCCATCCATTCTACATCCCTAAGAAGGTCAAAAGACACCTAACTGGGCCCTGAAACCCTACTTTGGAGACAAAAGCTCGGGAAGGCCCCGAGTGGGTTTTAACTACACCTACCTTATCCGGACCCCAATTTCATGCAACGAAAGCATCAAAAGTGCTTCCATGCCCCAAGGATACCTAATCTAAAGTTCAAACGTGCCCGGATTACGATATATGAAAAACTCCCTTTTTAAAGTTAGCCAATTTTGCATTTTTACCCATTTTCGAGCAATCTAACTACGTGAGAGTGTTTAACAAGTTCCAATAATATCTCTAGCACCTAAAGGAGGGATCAATTCACTCTAATTAGCCAATTACATCAAAACCCTAAAATCTCGTCACTATTCATTGTCTTCTTTGAGATTTCAAGCTTCAACAATGGAAAAAGCCAACAAGTTGCACATACTAAGTCTTGATAGCATAAATAAGCAATATATAACAATATATGAACATTATATAAGCTAATAACATCAATTCAAGAAAATTTTTTAATGTGACCATAAACTTTAAACAACAATATATGCAACTCCCTCACAATTCAAGTGTTGTAGGCAAGTTGTAGATGTCCTAGGAGCTTCAAAAATTCTTCAAGACCAAGCTAGAAGTCCAAGTTTGCAAGGCTTTGTGAAGAATTCTCCTCCTTCGTTTCCTATAGGGCCATCGAGTTTGGGGGAGACTTATAGGGCATTTTGCAAAATGTTTTGAGTGTATTATGCTTGTATGTATGATATAATATGTATATAGTATAAGTATACTAAGTTATACTAGGTCAAACTTTAGTATTTCTTAGTCAAACTAAGTAAGAACTCAAGCTAAATGCTATCTAGTTCAAAACTAATGTTTACTTACGTAACACTATTCATACGAAGCGGAAAAATATTTTTCAAATACATACTCCCGGCCCCCAAAGCTCAAAACTACCACATCCCGACTCCTTTTATATGCCATGGGGTTTAGGAAAAATATTAGATCGAACATTTAAGACAGTCAAATTTCTTATAAATAGTGCCCAATAGTAAAACAATTAATCAAGAAAAGAAATGCACATAAAATGCTCAAGTAATTTATGCAACAGTTATTTAAAAGGTGTGATGAAATTCCCGGGCGTCACACCCTCTCCGGGTATTTCTCTCTTATCTGATCTTCCCTCTCCCATGTGGCATCCTCAACTCCGTGATGATCCCAAAGAACTTTTACCATATGAATACTCTTGGTTCGAAGTTCCTGGATCTTTCTGTCAACTACTCGAAGAGGTTTCTCAACATATGACAATGACTCATCGATCTCCAAAGGTTCCGGCTCTATAATATGCGAAGGATCGGGATTATAATTCCTCAACAAGACGCATGGAATACATCATGAATCCTGCCCAAACTCAGAGTTAATGCCAATCTGTAAGCCAAATCACCAACTTTCTCAATAACCTAAAAAAGGCCCCACATATCTAGGACTGAGTTTACCTCCCTTTTCGTGTCGAATCAAACCCTTACGTAGAGAGACTTTCAAAAACACATGATCACCTACTGAAAATACTAATTCACGTCGGCGTCTATCAGCATAATTCTTATGTCGACTCTGTGTTGTAAGCATTCTCTTCTTTATAAGTTTCACATTATCAACCATCTTGATCATCTCAGGTAATATAACTGGGTCAACAGTTTTCATTTCACCTACCTCATCTCAATATAACGGAGATCTACATTTCTGCCCATAAAGTGCCTCGTAGGGTGCCATACCAATGGTAGCCTGATAACTGTTATTGTAAGCAAACTCTGCAAGAGGAAAATACCTTCTCCGACTCTTACCGAAATCCAGAGTGCAAGCTCGTAACATGTCTTCTAAAATCCTGATAGTCCTCTCAGACTGGCCATCTGTTTGCGGGTGATATGCAGTACTAAAACTCAAATTAGTCCCCAAAGCCTTTTGTAGTTTCTGCCAGAACTGTGATGTAAACCTGGGATCCCTGTCTGACACTATTTTAGATGGAACTCCATGCAATCTTACAATGTTTTCAACATAAAGCTCAGCTAATTTATCAAGGGAATCTGTCTTATTTGTAGCAATAAAATGGGAGGTCTTTGTTAACCTATCAACCACAACCCATACGGAATCATTACCTCATGGTGATCTCAGCAAATCAGATACAAGGTCCATAGTAACCTGGTCCCATTTCCATACCGGAATCTCTAATGGTTGCAACAATCTTGCCGGTCTCTAATGCTCAGCCTTAACCTTCTGACAAGTCAAACATTTGGCCACAAACTCAACTATCTCCCTTTTCATGTTGTTCCACCAGAAACTTTGCTTTAAATCATTGTACATCTTAGTGCTACCAGGATGAATCGTGTATTTAGTGCTATGAGCTTCAACAAGAATCTCATCTTTTATAGTTGAACCACTAGGAATTCAAATTCTATTCTTATACCTGAGTAGTCCATCATCATGCAACTTGAAGTTGGACTCTTCCCCTTTGGACTTCTCTAGAATCTTCAACAACTGAGGATCTGACTGTTGGCCGTCTTTGATTCTAGATAGTAATAGAGACTGGATTTGTAAGCTAGCAAATTGGATACCTGTTCTAGAAGCCTTCGGTTTCCACAGACACAATTCCTCCACAGTTTTCCAGTCCTTTATTATCAAACTAGCCACAGTAGTTTTTCGGCTTAATGCATTTGCAACAGTGTTAGCTTTTCCTGGCAAGTAGCTAATGGTACAATTATAATCATTCAACAATTCTAACCAACGCCTTTGCCTCATATTCAAATCCTTTTGAGAAAACAGATATTTTAGACTTTTATGATCAGTAAATATCTCAAATTTATTACCCCACAAATAATGATGCCATTTCTTCAAAGGAAATACAACAGCAGCAAGCTCAAGATCGTGTGTAGGATAATTAAGTTCCTATGGTTTCAATTTCCTCGAGGCATAAGCTATCACCTTACCATTTTGCATAAGAACGCAGCCAAAACCTTCTTTCGAATCATCACTGTAAATCACTAGATTATTAGTTCCTTCAGGCAATGCAAGGATAAGTGCAGTGGTAAGTCTTTTCTTCAATTCTTGAAAACTAGCTTCACATTTATCATCCCAGTTAAACACAATTTTCTTTTGAGTTAAGGAAGTTAATGGTCTTGCAATTTTAGAAAAGTCCTTAACAAATCGCCTATAATAACTAGCCAATCCTAAGAAACTACGAACCTCCGTGACAATCTCAGGTCTTTTCCAAGACATAACCACCTCAATTTTTGCAAGATCTACAGATACTTTTTCTTGTGAAATGATATGGCCTAGAAAGGCTACCTGTTTCAACCAAAATTCGCACTTGCTAAATTTGGCAAATAACTTATGTTCCTGCAATGTTTGCAGTACAATTCTCAAGTGCTCTTCATGCTCTGCCTCTGATTTAGAATACACCAGTATGTCATCAATAAATATTACCACAAATTGGTCAAGGTAGGGTCTAAACACCCTCTGCATCAAATCCATAAAGGTGGCTGGAGCATTTGTCAACCCAAATGTTAATACAACAAATTCATAGTGGTCATACCTGGTTCTATACCTGGTTCTAAAAGTAGTCTTGGGCACATCTTCCTTCCGGATTCTCATATGATAATAACCCTGTCTCAAATCAAATTTAGAATATACAACAGTACCCTGCAGCTGATCAAACAATTCCTTAATCAAAGGCAAAGAATATTTATTTTTCACAGTCACTTGATTAAGACCCCGATAATCAATGCACAAACGCAAAGTACCGTCTTTCTTCTTTACAAATAGCACATCAGCACCCCAAGGCCATAAGCTAGGTTGAATAAAACCCTTTTCAAGTAAACCCTGCAGCTGAATTTTCAACTCCTGCAATTTAGGGGGAGCCATTTTATACGGAGTTCTAGAAATAGGATTATTTCCTGACAACAAGTCAATCACAAACTATATTTCTCGGTCAGGTGGTAACCCCGACAACTCCTCAAGAAATACCCCCGAAAAATCTTTTATAACAGGTACCTCATTCAGTTTCAATTTATCCCCAGGCTGATTAATTAAATAAGCTAAATATGCATCACAACCTTTATTCAACATTTTAGTAACTTTAATAGAAGAAATGATGCGGGTCTCAGTAGATTTTCGACTCCCAACAATTTTAATGACAGGTTGTTCAGGTATATCTAAAGTTACAATTTTCCTTCTACAATCCAGATATGCATAATACCACCCCAACCAGTCCATCCCCAAGATAACCTCAAAATCTTGAAATGGCATGATTATCAAATCAATAGGATGCATATGCCCCTCAATGCAAATATCACAATCTTTACACACAAACTCTGTAACAAATTTGGTACCCATATGATTACCTACATCAATTACATACGACAGTTTATCAACTTTTAAAGCAGTAAATTGTACACACATAGGAGTGATAAATAAATGTGTAGCCCCGGTGTCAATCAAAATTGCTACTGGCTGACTATTAATAAGAAAATTATCTTCTACCACCATTGTCATGTCCGGGAGCTCCTCCTGATCAAATGCAAATACCCATGTCTGGCCCCGTGGAATAGTAGCTGCTCCTGAAGCTCTAGTCTGAGCACTCTGGCCGGAAATATGTCCGTGTCCCTGTTTGAACCTAGGGAAATCTGTAGCTCTATGTTGATCACTACTACAACCTACGCATCCACCCAATTTCCTCCAACACTCCGCCTCTGTGTGGCCCTTGTAATTGCAGTGACTGCACTACTGGTTTTTTCTTGGCAGCAGCACCTCCCGTAGAAGCCCTGTAACTAGATGTAGCAGAGCTACCCTGTTGAGATCTAATAGTCACTGGTCGAGCCTGTGACTGTCCCTGTAGCTGGCTCGGAGTTGGCCTCGGCTGAGACTGTGCTTGAACTGGTCCTGGGTAGCTCTAGGTTTGCCTCGACTGCTGAGTTTGAGCAGACTGCTGATACTGTCTCTGATAACCCTGACTCTGAGACTGATACTATCGTTTATTCGACTGACTAGACTCGACCAACACATCTGCCTTGCTTTTCTCATATCTCGACGCGGCCTTGACTACTGCAGCATAATTCGAATAATCCTGCGAAGACAAATTAAGTTTAATATCACTTCTCAGACCTTTGATAAACCTCTGAATCTTCATGTCCTCCAGCTGCACTAAAATTGGCACGTAACGAGAGAGTTTAGTGAAAGTAGCCTCGTACTGATCCACAGTCATGTTTCCTTGCCTCAGAGCTATGAACTCCTCTTGATGCCTCTCACGAGCTACTACCGATACATACTTATCCTGGAATTTCCGAATCAAGTCATCCCATGTATGTTGTACCCTCTCGGCATCCCATTTTTCTCTAACAGTACGCCACCATTCCTCAGCGTCACCCTCAAGTAAGAATGCAGCATAAGTGATTTTTCTTTCTCCAGTACACTCAAGTATCGCAGCAACTTTTTCAAACTTACTCAACCACATTTCTGCCTTCATATCATCTGGTTCTCCATAAAAACTGAATGTCCCGTGATGCAAGAACTTATCAAACAAGTTACCCCCTGCAGCTCTGCTACCCTCGGCTCTAGCTGCCTGATTACCTCTGCCAATCCCTGCTGAGTCACAAACTGAGCAATAGTATTCACAGCGGTGGCCATTGTGGCCATAATCTGCGCACTAGTCGGTTCTTGCCCCTGAGGTATATTCCCTGCTACTCTTGCACCCTGCCCAGGTATATCTTGCCTAGGAGCCTCTTCCGGTTCCCTTCTTGGTCTTCCCCTTCTCCTCATCTCGATACTAGAAGAATGCAGTTTTATAATAGGCAAATAGATAACTCAAAGATAACATATTCATATTTCAAAACACCTTGTACACATAAGACAACATATAAAAAACTTAACAAGCATTAAACACTAAACTTTTCATATTCCTATTATATCATGCATTAGACACTTCTTATACATGCTAGCATGTTCCTTTACTCAAGCACTTAGGCAATTAAACAATCACATAGTCACGTAGTTCAACTTTCACGTATGGACCTCTACCAACCTACCAAGGAATTTAACCGGGCTTCATGCATTCAAATAGCTCTGATACCACCTAAATATAACGCCCCGAACCCAACCCTACGCTATAGGTCAAGTCCGGACCCGTCATTTGGACAGAGTCTCCTCTGTACCGTAGACTAAACTAGTATTTGTGACGCCCGAGAACTTCACTGTACACATTTTAACTGTTGCATCCACTATTTGCGCATTTTCACTGTGCATTACTTGCTACTTTATATGGTTACTATTCATCACATTTTTCAACCACTTAATTACTTTGAATTAGCATTTTTCTTAAATCATATTAATTGTTTTAGGAATGAGAAAAATGTGCTTTTGAGCAATTAGGGTTGAGAGCATCCGTTTAGAAAATGTTTTACGGAAACCAGTGAATAGTATTACGTAGTCTAATTTTATAATGGAGCTAGCAAATAATTAATTGCACCATTAGACTTAGTTTAAGTTAGTTTGACTCATTTTTAGTAGTCAACATTTACCTAAAACATAATACAGATATTACATTTACACATTATAACACATATGCTCATAAAATAGCTAAAAAACAAATCAAGAAATTACCCCCAAGTCCCTCCCAAAACCCGACAGCCCCTAGAGGAAAAATAGAGGGAGTTTGCTCAACAACTCTTGGATTCAAGCCTTGGCAAGCTAGGATAAGGTGTTTTGAGTGTTCTCTAGCCTTCTACGAGCTCCTACGCACTTGTGGTGAGTGGTTTGCATGTTTATTTTGCATTATTGAAATGTTACAACTTTCTTGAATTTCTAGATGTGTCATTAAAGGGTTATGGAATGCTTGAAGTAGGTTATATATGTTGTATATAAGTGCTAGAGACCACATTTATGCCATTGTTTCGTGTTTTAAACAGTTGAATTCGACGGTTTGATTATAGGGCATGAATAGTGATATTTTTTTAGGGTTTGTGAAAATGAACCTTATAGCTTGATTCAATGATCCAAATAGATGCTCTAAGTGCTAATGAAGGTAGTGTAATAACCCCGTAAGGTTTAATTGCTCGTAACTTAACAAAAACATGAATGACTTTTTAAAAGAGGTTTCGGGGCTATTGCAAATCCAGGTTAATTTGGCCTTCACATTTGGTATTTGTCGGTCCTAAATAATCTAAGAGGGGGGATGATTAGGTTGTTTGGCAAGATTACTAAATTTAAAAATCTAATGCGGAAATACTATTTAGCAAGAGATAATTATACTCTAGAAGTTCTTATAAGTAATTTATCAAACACTTAGTGAGCATACAAATATATAACTAGATAAACAACTAGAGCTTCAAGAATTAATTTCTAAGTGGATAAATCAATAATTATCTTAATAATCAATATGTGCAATATCTAATCGGAAGATAAATGACTTGAAAATAAAGAGTGAGGGTAAGAGAAATCAAACACGATGATTTTTAAGTGGTTCGCACTCCCGAAGGCGTAGTCCACCATCTAAGGTCTTTCATTCCCTTAGGATTTAACCAATCTCCACTAAGATGCTTCTTCAAATATTGGTGAAGCAAAAACCAACTATAATTACTTTTGAGTCCACAAGAGTTACACGAGCTCTTTCAAATGTAGGTGAAGCTCAACCTACTTATCTCTTTTCCTTTGAGTCCACAAAGGATTACAACATTTCTTCTTGCAATGATTCTCTCAATCTATGTGCAAGAGTGTAATACAATGATTGTGTGAAAAATAAGAAAAACAACTTCTATTTGAGTTTGATATTACAATTGAATAACACTTTGAATGCTCAAAGATATGAAAGTGATAGCTCAAGATTTCTCAATGAAAATAATGTGGAAAACTCTTTTAATTAGCTTAGAGATATGAAGATTTAAGGCTTGGAGAGGTGTTTAAGATGGTGAGAGAGCATGGCATAAAAAGAGAAAAAAGTTAGACACAAAATGGATATAATGCAAAAATCTCGGATTTTCCCGTTAAGCCATCCGGTCGCTGAGCCCTTCATCCGATCGACCGGAGAGGGCAGGTAATGCCCGGACCAGAGCTCTCTGCCAGGCGTTGTGGACTTCATCCAGTCAACCGGATGAAGCTAGTAGCGCCCGGATGCTCAAAATGCTGAAAAGTGATATTTTTGAGCCACAAAACAATTTGTTAAATAATAAAGCATTTGGGCACTTTTGAGGACACTTATAAAAAAATCTTTCTAGCATTTTTAACATCTCAAAACATTTTCAAAAACTCTTTAGAAAGATATAGAATAATTTTTATACCACAAGAGTTTGAAATCCAAAAAGTCTTGTTTTTCAAAAAATGAGTTTGTAATGACCTTTTGAAAATATATTTTCAAAGGATAGTTTTCAAGTAAAATTTTTATGAAAAACCTTTTGGAGAGATCATGAGCTACATAAGTCATACTTAGGCAAACAATATTTTATTAGCCGGTACCCCTTATGTCGCCACGTCTCCTTCCTTGTAACTCTCTTTTTATCGTCGAGTCTTCAACTTCATATCTTCGGGTCTTCATAACTTGATTCCTTATGAAAGACTTCATTTGAATGAGACAAGATATAAGAATACCTTTTGGGCTTTGATACAATTTCTGAATTGGGTTTTGACTTTAATCCAGATGAATGACTTCATGTTAGAGTGGGCTTGCTTGACAATTTTGTGTTGATGGATTGAATAACTTACCCAATATTCAAATAGGAATTCTAAATCACAATTAATATGTTTTGTTATTATCAAAATAAGGATTATAAGCTTTTCAGGCCAACAGTATTCCTAGGCTATATAGGTTCTAAATAAGCTTTGCTAACTCTCGATTGAGTTCCGGTTGGGGTACGTGTAGTACAAAGTCATAAAGGGGAAATTGGGACTTTTGTGGTAATCGTGGGCATTCGAGTAGTTTCAAGGGTCCCAGAGGTGCCTTATGGGTTAATTAGAAGTATGGAATAGACCACTTACTAAACTAGAACAATAGCTTGAGTTTGGAAGGAAAATGACTTGTGTTACAAAGGGGATAAAGTAGGAAATCGGTTGTCTCACGCTTCTATGACCTTGTAAATGTTTCTTAAGTGTTTAAATGAACTTGTGAAGCAAGTTTACTTAGTTAGAGTAATTCGTGAATATGCTTATATATTGCTTATATTGTTTATGTATTACTTGTTACGGATTGAGTAAATATGCTTATATCTTGTATAATGTTTATATTACTTGTATATTGTGTTGAATGATTGAAGTTATGCTTAAGACTTTTACACTAGACTACTAGAATGGTTGCTTGGAACATATGTTAAGTTTAAGCATATAAGATGGCATCTTGTTAAAGATAGAATTTTAATAGGTATTGCATGCTAAATGAGTGAGACTATAAGTTAGCTAACCTGGAGGAATAATTGATAAATGTTGTAGTTAAGGAATAATTGAAGTGATGTTTGGTCTTAGGTACAAGGTGATTGAGAGTGATATAAATACAATTTTGTATCTTGGAGCTCGGTAAAGGTGAGGGAGTCTTCAACCCTTTTGTGCATCTTAAATTATTTCATTGTTTTTAGATTATATGATTTAGCTAATTGATAAAGTTTACATGTACCATTTACTTATTATCTCGGGGTTCCTCGTGTTTGTTTGATATTATCTCGTGAATTCTTGAATTCGTGTTGGGTTGCGCAACCTTTTCGGACATGGTAGCGTCGAGAAACACTGGCAGTATTGGGCTTGTCGTGCTCCTTCGACTACCATGGTGCCTATTTCCTTTCTCTCACTGAGTATACTCCACTACCCCAGAGGCGTGGTTCACCTCGTTGGGGCATATAGACCTACCTCAGGAGAAAGAGTCGTAGGATCGGAGTACATCCGGAGTACTCCATATTTGGAGGAATAAGGGTTTTGTTGGCACTTGCTTGAAGATCTTGGCTCGTGGGTCGTGATTGAAGACAAACGTGGAACTGTATCATTTTTATATGTGGTTGAATACTTGTCTATTTATCTTTGTTATTTTGTGTTGTATATGTTATTGTCCTTGTTGCATCACATGAAAGCATTCCTCGATATGCTGCATCACCTCCCTCATTGAGTATACCAGTTGTATACTCACCCTCGTTTCTAACACTTTTTAGGTTCAGCACCTTCGCAAGGTGATACAGGGAAAGCTCGAGAGTTACCGTGTTTGGTTGTGTTGGCTTCTATTATTAGTACCTGCGAATCCATGTGAATTAGTAAAGTGGTTTGAATTGTAATTTTGATTGGAACTATAGAAACCCGGCTTGTAATTGTATTGGGTCTTGTTTGTATTTTATTTGTAGGTGGTCTGTAATAGCTTAATGGACTATGTTATTGTTTAATGGTTGTGCATGCTTGCTTGGGTTAATGGAGTTAATAGGCTAGATTAATAGACATGACAATTGAAGAGATAAAGTTAAAATGGTATAATAAGTGACTTTATAACATAGTATTTCAATATTTGAGGCCTATGCATGCTTGTGTACCTATTTTGTTGAGTCTAAGGCTTGGATGGCCTTGAGATGGGGTATAGCTTAATGGTTGAACTTTGAGTGTATGAGAATGTTGGATTATGGTTTTGTAGTTGTATTCTATTATTCGCAGGTTATCGGATAGTCCTTTAAACAGGGGAGACTCCGTCTGTTTTTCCCTAAATTTCGTGCTTGGGGCTTGGATTTGGGTCGAGAATAGTTTGATTAATAAGAGTCCCGGTTCCGTGAGGGATTGGGGCGTTACAATACCTGCAAATAGTCATATATAATTCATGAATCACAAACAAACATCTCATACCACCTAATTTCCAGGATTGAAATAGTCAACCAGTTTCGCAAGGCCATCCGAATCTTGGAACAACAAAATAGATATCATGCAAGCATGCAAGTTATAACTCTAACTTTAATTTCAAGTAGTACATCTTAGCTATAAGCCAAGCTTAACAAGCTAACTACTTAACACCTAAGCCTGCACCAAAAGAAATAGGTCTACTATCGATTAGTACATGTCATCAACTTTTGTTATCCAACATACAAGATTATAAGTTAGTTACAACCACCAAATACATACAAGACCCCAAGGTCTCAAGAACAACAACAATCAACACCTTCATACAAGCTTCACATTATAGCCAACCTTATTACACAAGAAAGTCAAGGAAGTTGTTCAACTTGCTCTTCTTTCTCTTCAACTACGGCTACTAGTTGGGGATTCACCTCAGCTTCTCCTGAAACATGATAAATGAGGAGTAAGCAACAATGTTGCCCAGCGAGGGAGGTGATGCAGCATACCGGGGCGTGCAACATGATATGCAATAAGTCAACAACACATACAACACCAAATAACTCAACCAATTAAACAAGTAATTAACCATATATAAAAAGGATACGGTTCACTTGTCTTCAATCACGAGCCACGATCCAAGATCTTCAAGCAGGTGCCGGCAAAACCCTTATTCCTCCAAAAATGGGATACTCCGAATGTACCCCGATCCTACGACCCTTTCTCCTGAGGTAGGTCCATATGCCCCAACGAGGTGAACCACGCCTCTGAGGTAGTGGAGTATACTCAGCGAGAGAAAGGGAATAGGCACCATGGTAGTCGAGTGAGCACGGCAAGCCCGATACCGCCAGTGTTTTTCGACGCTACCATGTCCGTAAAGGTTGCGCAACCCCAAGACAAGTCCACGAGAATCAAGATCATTAAATATCACATAAGAGGGACGACAAAGTAGGCCGCTCTCGCAATTAACCACAATATAAGCCAGATATACACGAAATAGCTATATAGTCACAGAGAGGCAAATAACATGATTACTCACAAAACTTAATAGATAGCTTAAACACATATTTTCCATGCATATAAACACCTAGCTAGCATCTACAAGTTCATAAAACCACAAAAGCATCCATTTTCACCTTTTCCCCTTTGTTAACCAAGCCATTTCTTCTCCCACACAAAATTTAAGATATCAATTTCACGAGCCATCCATTTTACATCCCTAAGAAGGTCAAAAGACACCTAACTGAGCCCTGAAACCCTACTTTGGAGACAAAAGCTCGGGAAGGCCCCGAGTGGGTTTTAACTACACCTACCCTATTCGGATTCTAATTTCACGCAACGAAAGCACCAAAAGTGCTTCCATGTCCCAAGGATTCCTAATCTAAAGTCCAAACGTGCCCGAATTACGTTATGTGAAAAATTGTCTTTTTAAAGTTAGCCAATTTTGCATTTTAACTCATTTTTTAGCAATCTAACTACGTGTGACTGTTTAACTAGTTCCAATAATGTCTCTAGCACCTAAAGGAGGGATCGATTTACTCTAATTAGCCAATTACATCAAAACCCTAAAATCTCATCACTATTCATTGGCTTCTTTGAGATTTCAAGCTTCAACCATGGAACAAGCCAACAAGTTGCACATACTAAGTCTTGATAGCATAAATAAGCAATATATAACAATATATGAACATTATATAAGCTAATAACATCAATTCAAGAAAAGTTATAATGTGAGCATAAACTTTAAACAACAATATATGCAACTCCTTCACAATTCAAGTGTTGTAGGCAAGTTGTAGATGTCCTAGGAGCTCCAAAAATTCTTCAAGACCAAGCTAGAAGTCCAAGTTTGCAAGGCTTTGTGAAGAATTCTCCTCCTTCATTTCCTATAGGGCCATCGGGTTTGGGGGGGACTTATAGGGCATTTTACAAAATGTTTTGAGTGTATTATGCTTGTATGTATGATATAATATATATATATAATATAAGTATACTAAGTTATACTAGGTCAAACTTTAGTATTTCGTAGTCAAACTAAGTAAGAACTCAAGCTAAATGCTAACTAGTTCAAAACTAATGTTTACTTACGTAACACTATTCATACGAAGCGGAAAAATATTTTTCAAATACATACTCCCTGCCTCCAAAGCTCAAAACTACCACATCCCGACTCCTTTTATATGCCATGGGGTTTAGGAAAAATATTAGATCGAGCATTTAAGACAGTCAAATTTCTTATGAATAGTACCTAATAGTAAAACAATTAATCAAGAAAAGAAATGCACATAAAATGCTCAAGTAATTTATACAACAGTTATTTAAAAGGTGTGATGAAATTCCCGGGTGTTACAATAATTACAATCATAAATAATATATTAATAAATAATAATAAGGACTAAACATAATATATATATATATAATAACAAAAGGGCAATCTTATCATTTTACAGAAGTCATTCTTGAAAGTAGATCTATATTTCCTTTTCCTGCCATTAGATCTTAGAAGACCTACATGTAAGTCCCAAACTTAATGATATAGAGTTCGATGGGTTTAATATCTTATATAAGTTGAAAGGAAGACATACATCTAATTTTTTCTTTCGCAAACAACAAAGGGGTAAATAACATTGATTTAAATTTTGCAAAGAATGGGAACTTTTGGATGTTTAAGTCCCCTACCTAAAGTGGTCACTAAAATAAACTTTTTTGGCTTTCACCCTTTTAGGCCAACTCCAACCATCCTCTTAAAATGGTTAGTCATTTTATGAAGACAAATGTTGTTTTTGTACAACTCTTCTAAAGGGGCTTCCTATTTTTGAGAAGCCCTCAAAGTCTTATTTATAGCTCACTAAATCTAAGGAGTCAACTTATCCAAATTAAAAGTTTTAAATTGCAAATAAAATAAAATAAAATCACAATATCTAACAACGCTTCAAACGAAAAAGAAATGATATATCATTGGAAAAGTTTTAAATTAAAAAATGTAAAAATAAATATTTTAAATTAAAAATATAAAAATAAAAATAGTTAAAACTAATATTAGTTTTATCAATGTTCGTTGAAACATAGTCGTCCAATTAAAAGATTAAAAATTATAATAATGTGTAAAATAGAGAGTTTTTAGAATGAAACTAAAATAGGGAGTCTATAAAGTTGAGTGTTGTTGGAATGAAATAGAAATGGAGAGTTAGTTATTTCATTCCTTATTATAAGGAAAATATAGGGAGGTTGTCGAATAGTATCTCATCTTTCCACTTCATTCCTATATCAACTTTTGTTTTGACTTAATGTTATGATTTTATTTCCTTTTTATGCAAAGATTTCTTTCATTATTTTCACTAGGGTAAAATGCATCATACTTCTCTGTGGTCAACATAGTAAACTTGTCAAGGCCATCATCTCCAACGGGTTTCTTGTAATGTCTCTTTAGCCATTTTAGGGAGTCAAATCTCCTAAATCTTTTTTGACAACGTCTTTATCAAGGGATCCTTAAAATTGAGAACCCCTACTTTTTGTGAAGTGCTCAACAAATAAAAGGAGACACTTTTTGGCTCTCTATTTTTTGTGTGTTTAAGGTCATCTCCAATAATTTTTCTATTTTTTTCTAAAATTAGTAGTAAACTGTCGCTACAACATCATTTGTTTTTTGCTAGGCAACTAATTGATTTCATTCCACTTCCAAAAACAAATACAAAATGATGGCAATCAGTTCAAAAGAAACTGATGTTCCAATATGTACATAAAATACTATTCCTTAAGCTATCTCGATATTTATGTTGAATACAAATTTTTCCTCTAACATCCAAATGAATCTTTTTCATAATTTGATCCTCCGTACACGCGGACATGTTATGGATTCGATTGTTTTGTTTGATTCATAAATGATAGAGACATGCACAAAATGTGACTCTGACAAGGTCGAACCTCAAGCATTTTCTCTTACAAATGTTAGTAAGTTTGTCAATAAGCGAATCCCAATCAAGGTTGAGATTATCACACTTGAGTTTCTTGGCACAGTGTAACCAAATCCTTCGGGTGAATGAATATTGAAAGAACAAGTGAACTCTACTTTCCTGAACCACAAAGCAAAACGAACACCTGGCTTCATTTTTTATTTTAGCTAGGCCTTTTTATTAATGTTATTTTTTTAATTTAAAGATTTTTTCCAATAATTATATCATTTAAAACTTTATAATATTGATTTTAATTTATTTTATTCTTTTAATTATGTTTTTATTAATTCAAGGCATTTAATATTAAATAGGGAGCCAAATCTAGTTCCCTTTAGAGAGGCTATTGCAGATAAGAAAAATATTGTCTTCACCCCTTATCTTGGAGATGACCGAAAGAGTGTTGTTGGAGTAAAACTAAAAGAGATAATAACTAAAAATAGGGAGTGTTCTTGAAGTGAAACTAAAATAGGAAATTCTGAAATATGATGAGCTACCTATTTGGCTCCTTATATAGAGAGAAAATAAGGAGGCTATTGGAGGGTGCCTTACCCCCTATCTTTTCTTAATGATCTCATGAACTATCTATTTTAAAATGTTGCATGTAACCCCCTGTTGTCACTTGACCCTTCCAAGTTAATTGGAGTATGTCTCGCAGGCTAACTTTTCGACTTTGGGTCATTAGCATATATGACCATGAATGCAAGGATTTAAGTGCAATATCTAGAAAAACACAAATCTTTTATAAGATTTTTTCAGTAGGACCTTAAATGGAGAGCAAGGTTTCATAGGATCATTTCATATGATCAGGGGTACCTAACTTGTTATTGGAAGCAGGGGTCGTTGGACATATTAAATGAAAGTCATTGTCGTTATTTTATCTTTTTCGTCAATATCTTGGGAGAGTATGCAATAATTTCAAAAAAATGAGTAGTTTATGATGTCATAATAAACAACAAGTGTCATCGAACCGAATAAGTGAGAAGGGAGAAGGAAGAAGGAAATAGAAGGGAATAAGAAAAAGAATGGAAAATAAGAAAAGAAAAAAACATGAAATTAAAAAAGAAAAATAAATAAGGAAATGGCACTTGTGTAATTGTACAAAATTTTAATAGAAATTTTATTCTCTTACTATTTACATGTTCAAGAGACAATAAATGGGTAGAAAAATATTTCAGTGTCTAAATTGTCAGCGTGTACAAAGATTGGGATATAAAGTAAAATTAATCCTTTTAAGAATCTTCCAAATTCTCAAGCTTTTGTGAAATGAAACCTTTTGGGCTAGGTATTCCCTATTTGACATGAAGACGACCAAGTATATTGAAATTGGAAATTAAGATATTTGGAGAAATGAAATTGATTTCGTTGAAATAATTGATTATTTTTTTCGTGTTAGGTTAAGATGTTTATATATTGAAAACAATACATTTTCTGATTTCTTGGCTATTATCTTGGCTTTTGTAGGTAATGTCTTACATACATACGTGCCCTTCGTTCTTTATATTTTACTTTCATAATTTGTTTTTTTTTCTCCCTTTTCTTCTTAATGATTAATCTAGAAAAGGAAAGGTTAGAACTTGCACAAAGACACTAGTTTGGACTTATTTTTTGTGCACCTTTTGTATTCTTCAATTTTCTTCATTTTTGTCCTTGTCAAGAATGCACTTCACATGTTGCATTGACTAATCCCTTGTTAAGAAAATTGACTAAAAATTGTAATCCTTGTCTAATGTTTGTTTGAACAGACAAAAAATAATCAAAATCCTTGTCTAATGTTTGTTTGAACAGACAAAAAAATAATCAAGAGAGCAACAAAAAGAACCAATGAGCATAGCAGTGTAGAATAAGCTCTAAAACAGTAAAGATAGTTGGTGGATTAAAAGGTTCATTTTGAATTGGAAACTTATTTCAATTACTTTATGATTATCCCTCGAATTAAGTACAAATTTATTGCCAAATTTCTTCTTTATAATGAATATTTGTTAGTCACAAAGATTATCTAAGAGATGTATTTAATTTGCATATCTCTAGACGAAGAGCTATTTAATGAAGTTCTACATACAAACAATTATTATGACATTCATAATTAAGTTTACACAAAATATTCATAATTAAGTTTACATGATATTGCCACTTGGTCGCTCCTTGAGCCCAAGCATCATGATATGATTGATTAACTAATTCCACTCACCCTATCCAATTTCAGGGATAAAGACGTATAACCCGTGTAACGCCTAGGAATTTCATCATATCTTTTTAAATAACTGTTGCATATCTTTTTGAGCATTTTTATGTCATTTCTTTTCTTGTTTAATTGTTTTTATTTAGAGGACACTATTCATAAGAAATTTGACTGTCTTAAATGCTCGATTTAATATTTTTCCTAAACCACATGACATATAAAAGGAATCGAAAACTTGTCATTATGGACTTTAGAGGCCGGGAGTATGCGTTTGAAAAATGTTTTTCGCCTCGTTTGAATAGTGTTACGTATGTAAAATATTAGTTTTGAAGTAGTTAGCAAACAATTGAAGTTTAAGCTCATTTGACCAAGATTTTTGTAGCATTTGACCTCAATTAATTGCACATGCACATACATATATTCAACTTAGCACCTTATAAGCCATTTACTTAACAAAACAAAAGCAAAAATTGCCAAAAACCCCTACTTGAACCCGACAACCCTTGGAGCCAAAGAGGAAAAAAATTTCTTCAACTTTTGAGCAAGAATTTGGTCATTTGGCTTGGCCTATGAGGAGTTTGGAGCACTAGGGAGCATCAACCACTTGTCTACAACATCATTGTGAGAGAATTTTTGCATTTTCATGGAGTTTTAAATTTTATGTTCAATTTTGTAATTTTCGGATTTTGCCATTAATGTGGCATAACATGCTTGATTCTTGTTCTATATAGTATTATTACATGCTAGAGACCTTGTATATGCATTGGTATAGCTTGAAACTAAGTTTTTGACAAGATTTCACTTGAGGAAGATGATGAATAGTGCCAAACTAAGGTTTTTCAAAAAAAATTTAAATTAATTTGATTCGAGGCTTCTAGTAGTTGCTAATTAGGTCATTGAGCGTGGACAAAATGTTAGTTGCGCTTGCCATGTACAAAATTTGAATAATTTGATCAAATTAGACTACTTTAATAAGGGGTTTTGGGGTTAACTCGAATCCGGATACATTTCGAGGTTATGGCTAGTCTTTATTAAATATTGAAGACTTAGAAGTGCCTTCATTTCGCTTGTTTGAGTTCCAGAATTGGTACTTGTAGTGTAAACCCACAAAGAGGCTTTTTCGGTGTTTTCGTGTACTTGTGCTCTAGGTTATGAATTGAAGGTTCTACATGAGGTATTTAGGTATCCTTAGATTGGTAGGATGGTTAGTTAGCTTAACTTGATCCTTGAATTCCGGTAGGAAGCTAAATAGCCTAGTTGAACAAAGGGAAAATGAATGAATGAATTGCTTTAGTACTTGTATTGATTTGTAGTTGCTCCTAGCGTGTCTAAATGCAATTCTAAGGTATGTGTGAGCTTTTGGTTAAGTTTTGTGAAAAGTATAATATTGACCCCTTCATGTTCGCATAGTTAATTTCATGATAATTGCTTTATGATTGAGTAATTAAATGTTTATATGCCTTTGTGTAGTGTACGTATCATAGTAGTGAAGTCTCGTGAATTGAGTTACTTGGTTTACATGGCTTTGGTTGAGTATGAATTTAGAATGGACTAAAGGAATTAGTAATGAACCATGGTAATAATTGTGGTTAGTTGATTCTTGATTGATTGGATAAATGTTTAAATGTACTTGTATAACAAATTCATCTATTCGAAGAGTTGTGAGTTAAGCTATATGGATACTAGTTAAAGATTGAGTAAACATGTTTATATTGCTTATTAATTGCATTATATATGTAAAGATACGCTTATATAACTTATTGGTTAGATGTTATATAGTGTTTCTATTTATATGAATTATCATGGCTATGTATATGTTATTTATTATGCTATTATCTTTGTGTGATACTTGGAACTTAAAGAATGTTGCATATGTGATCACTCGAGTTTATGTATTGTTTAAATATTGATTAGAATGCATGTTAAACAATGATATATATTGTTAGTTATGTAAGTTCAAGGGAATCAAATAGAGTTGGATAAGTTAATAGCTTTATGAATTAGCTTTAGTAGAGAATAAATGTATAACTTCTTATGCATATAGTTAATTGTATTAGGTAGTGATAATTGAAGGAATATTACATTTGGAGCATAATGAAGAAGTTCATGGCTAATTCTCACAGGTTTGGTTCACTAAGGTGAGGGAGTCTTCATCTCTTCTGTGCATCTTAACTTGATTTATTGATCCTAAATTGAATTATTTAGTAATTGATAAAGTTTATATGTATTATTTACTTGTTATCTTGTGTCTTTCCGTGTTATATGTGATTAACTGCGAGGGCGGCCTACTTTGTCGTTCCTCTTATGTGATTTGATATTCTTGTTTCTCGTGATCTTGTCTCGGGGTTGCGCAACCTTTTCGAACATGGTAGCGTCGAGGAACACGGGCAGCATCGGGCTTGTCATGCTCCCTCAACTACCATGGTGCCTATTCCTTTTCTCTCGCTGAGTATACTCCACTACCCCAGAGGCGTGGTTCACCTGCTGGGCATATGGACCTACCTCATGAGAAAGGGTCGTAGGATCGGGGTATATCCGAAGGACCCCATTTTTGAAGGAATAAGGGTTTTGCCGGCACTTGCTTGAAAATCTTGGCTCGTGGCTCGTGATGGAAGACAAGTGGAACTGTATCATTTTTATACGTGGTTAAATACTTGTCCATTTAGTTTTGTTAGTTGGTGTTGAAAATGTTGTTATCTTGTTGCATATCATGTAGCACTTCCCGGTTTACTGCATCACCTCCCTCACTGAGTAACTTTGGTTACTCATTCCTCGTTTTAACATATTTCAGGAAAAACTGTGGTTGGTTGCTATGTACTGGTCTATGTGCATGAAATGCGAGTTGCTGGTTGTATGTGTTTTGTTTTGAGATTACGAAACCCTGTGTATGTTTCTATTATCTAAAAGGTTGTAATATAAAATAAAGCTTGTATTCTTGTATAAGTTAATAGCGGTAGATGGACTGTAATAACTTCAATGATTTACTTGATTGCCTGGTTAGTTTGCATGCTTGTGCGAATGGGATTGTACCTTGGAGTTGGATTGTGATTTTTTTGTGAATAAGTTACTGCTTGCAGGTGAACAGATTGTCTTATAAATAGGGGAGACTCCGTCCGTTTTCCCTAAATCTGTGCCTGAGTTTGGATATGGGTTGAGATTAGTTTGATAAATAACAGTCCCAATTTCGTGAAGAATCGGGGCGTTACAACCCGCCTCTCCTCCCAATCATTATTTTGGTCACTTAACGCCCTTTGATTAACTATTGACCTAAACTTTATTACAAACCATTATATAATGAGTCAAAAAAGAAAAAATTCAAGAAATTACTAGAAATGAGCTCAATTTTGTTGTCCAAAATGTCCTTCAATAGGCAAGGCAGATTTCCTATCAATTAACAAACTTCACAAAAGAAAAGATAAAGGAAAAAGAATACGAAAGGCAACAAATAAGATTAGTTCTCTCCACTTATATTCTCTTAAAATTCAATAACTATCTTGATAATTCCGCGTAATCAATAAATCAAATGCATGTTGCTGAATGATTAAAAAGATTTTTATTATTTTTATTGGACATTTTGTGTAAGTAGTACTTCCATGAAAATTCTGACATTTCTTGAACCTACTTAATACATTATGTGTTAAATTCGTGCTATCCATTAGAAAATGCAATGGTTATTGATTATTATGAGAGATTTCAAATATCGATATTGGTTAAATGAGTTAAATTGCTAAAAGGATGGAGATAGCATGCATCAAGTGAGGGTGATGATTGTGTGGATTGGCTGAGACAACAATGTAGAGGGAAGAGTCTCCAGGCACTTATGTCTAAGTTATTGTTCAATGCTATGGTCTACCATATTTGGAGGGAAAAAAACAATTGGGTTCATAATTCTGGAACGGCGACGAAAGACCAAGTTATGCAAAAGATCAAGAATGATATCTCATACAAAATTAGATATAAACATAAATATACCAACAATACTGTGAATAGATAAATTTGTTATTTTTAGAATTTAGATGAGAGCCAGCTTTTGTAGTTTTATTCTTTTGGCACTCCTTGGTTTTGTATTCCTTATATTTACTTGTTGAGTTTAATTGATCCACTTGCTTTTAGCCAAAAAAGTTAGGGATAATAGCATGAAAAATATGCATATTTGTTAGCAACTTATAAGGAATTAATTTTTAAATTTGTGAAACAAAATCCAATGAATAATTACAACGGGACAATCCAAAATTTAGTCATATGCCATTACTATTCTAGTACTTGATATATAGGACTTCTTAAGGAGGGGATTAAGCGGACTGAATGAACATTTGAAGGCCTAAGTATTCTCATCCTAAAGTTCAAGGACAAAGTGCATCTATCATTCCCAGTAATAAATTGTCTAGTTTTCAATATCTAACTCAGTCAAGCAAATTCTTTACAATTTTCTAAACTTTTTTTTTTTGTTGCTAATTCAATTTTCTAAACTTTTAGCTATTCAAGAAGAATCACTTTATGAGTCTCCATTATCATAGACTTATAATCATTAAAATAAGGATAATAATAACCTATTTACCATTATATGGTATTCTTTTAGTAAAATCTACATATTGACCTCAAAAAGAAAATTACTTTATAAGTCTCTTATAATCATAAGAATAAGAAGTATAACACTGTTTCTCACTATTTAGTACTCCTTTAGTAAAATCTATATATCGACCTCAAAATTATTTTTTCTTAATGAGATTAGACCTTCTTTGAAATACTTGTTTACTTTTTAATCCATATTTTCTATTATTAATAACTAAACATAAGATGATGCACTACCTACTATAAGGCTCTGTTTCGCCTAACTTTTTGGCACTCAAAAGTATTTCCTGTGAATTTAGAAGTTGATTTTACCTCTTTGACCCATTTTTGAAAGTGTTTTTAAGTAAAAGCTAAAGTTGAAAAAAATTAAAAAACAAAAAGGTCCAAATTGAAGCTTTTTAAAATAAGGTTTTGTGAAACTGTTTTTATATGATACAGGAAACTATTTTCTTTTTATTTCTCAAATATACCCCTTCATATTTTTTAAAGTATAATATTGTCTTTAAGTTTTTTAAAAGCTCAATATTGCCCAATATAGGTAAAACAGTTAACGACTTTTGTTCAACAACACTTCTAACCAAAGGTTTACTACAAAAGCTCTACAGTTCAAAAGTTAAAATTTTACAACTAAGTCAAATAGAGCTTAAAAATCCAATAGGCAGCAAATGACTTAAATACCCTTGGTGCTGTATTGAGGGCTTCGGAGGGGATGTACAAAAAGTAGGGCTTTTTATGCAAATATTACATATTTGGTGGGTGTGGGGGCAAAGCTTAATATTAATAAGGGAAGAGCCCTAGGCCGAAGTTGGGATTGCTCTCCTCAGCTCACTCCATTTCACACACAGAGACACACACCACTAACGCACACGCTCAGAGAAGAATTTCCTCGAAACCCCCAACGAAAATCAAATTTTTGATTCGGGTATGCATAGCTTTGCTCATTTCTTATAGTATTTTTATTAATATTAATATTATCTTTATTTTATTATTGTTGGTATTAGTGCATACCTCATAAAGCTCTAAACAAATGATTTACCATTTGGGTATTTGTGTTCTTTTAGCTATATTATCAAGTTTTTGGTTGAAATTATTGGTTCAAATTGTTCAATTTCATGTATTTTACATATGCCTCTATAGGGTTTTAGAATTAATTTTAGTCTACTCTCTTGCTTGCATCTATTTATATAATTAATTTTAATTCAAGATTGTATCGTTTCTTTTCTGTTTTATTACTACTTTTCCGTCTAGATTCTATTTTGTATATTTTAGTTTTATTTTTTTTTGTTTTCGTTTGTTTATTAGATTTGGTACTAATGGATTGTAGCTTATGTGATTCTTAATTTATTGAGCGTTTTTAGGGTTTTTTTTGGGGTAAATTTCTCATTGTGGCTTTAGGTTTGTCGTATAAAAGGGGGGAAGCCTGGTGCACGAAGCTCCCCTAGTTGCAAGGCATGGGCCAAGAGGGCTGAGCCCGTTTTAGGTCTATTGTACGTATTCATATCTTCTTTATCAAAATGCTTCTATCTGTTGGGGTCTCAGGAAAATTCTATTTTCTTATCTACAATTGTTCTAATGTTGTTTGAATATGTTGGTACTCTTGGTTGAGTGTATATATTTGTACCCAAAAGATATGAGGAGTAACTTTCATTTATTGTATTTCACTTTGACACACTGTTTCTCACTGCTAGGTGATATCTTTTGATAAGTGATTCATGCTATGCTTGCCTGCTAGTTATGCAATTTGCTTTCTGTTGTCTGCATTTGTGTCAATGGACTCTAGAAATAATTTATTTTTCGTTTGCGTCTGCTATTTTAGTTTGACCTGGCAGCTATATTCTGTTGGTCTCAAGTGTATTTGTTGAATGATAAGAATTGGGGCTTGAAGTAGTCATGGCGGACAACAATGAAATTGAGGACCGAGTGGATCTTGATGATGACAATTACATTGATGAAGATGATGACCCTGAGGAGCAGATAGAAGATGAAGGAGCTGGAGATGGAAATGATGAAAATGGCGAAGAACAACTGGATGATCTAAGAGATGAAGATCGTGAAAAAGAGACGGAAGCAGATGGAGGTGATAGCGGTGCTGAACCTGTGGAAGTTGACGAAAAGGCTAGTGCTTCTGCTAACCAAGATGATTTAGAGAAGCATGCTGAACTTCTGGCTCTTCCTCCTCATGGGTCTGAAGTTTTCATTGGTGGACTTCCGCGCGATGTTTCTGAAGAAGACCTAAGAGATCTTTGTGAACACTTTGGAGAAATATTTGAGGTAAGTTCCCATTAGGGAGGAAAAAGGTTTATGAGATTTCGTTTTAGCAATTTGTTATACATCTTGTTACTATATTTTTAATATTGGCCTATCTATTTATAATTTGGCAGATAAAAGTCATGAAAAATAAGGATACCGGTGAAAGTAAGGGTTTCGCCTTTGTAGGATTCAGAATCAAAGATGTCGCGCAGAAGGCTATTGAAGAATTACATAACAAAGAATACAAGGTATCTATGTTATAATTGGTTTCTGAAAGTTAAGTGCTTCAGATGTCTATTGCAGCATTTGGACTCTGCCCTTGCTAATGACTTTCTGTATGCTTTATAACGCAGGGAAAATCTCTAAGGTGTTCATTATCAGAAACTAAATATAGGTTGTTTATTGGTAATGTCCCTAAGAACTGGACTGATGAAGACTTTGGAAAAGTTATTAAAGAGACCGGGCCTGGATCAGAAACCATAGAGCTGATAAAGGCGAGTTTTACAATTCTAGTATGATGCATCAAAGATTTTAGAAGGAACATGTTGAAATGTAACTGTTGTGATTGATAGTAACTTTTTGTAATTTTAAAAGCAGGATCCTCAAAATCCAAGTCGTAATCGCGGTTTTGCTTTTGTTGAATATTATAATAATGCCTGTGCTGATTACTCGAGGCAAAAGATGTCGGCTCCAAACTTTAAGCTGGACGGTAACACACCGACTGTGACTTGGGCAGATCCAAAAATCACACCAGATCACTCTGCAGCTGCTGCTCAGGTATCATTTAAATGATTGAAATGGTCAGAAATTCAAAATCTTCTATTACTAACTTCTCATCTAAGCCCATAGTGTAAGACTGCTTAATTAACAAGTAACCTTTATGTGTCACATAAATGAGATACATTTATGCAAGTGGGGAACAATGAATGATATTAGTACGATATGTTTTTTCGGTTGGATGTTTTCCCAATGCAAAATCAATACTGATTTTAATTTGCCCCTTATTTATCCAAAAGATCTAGTAGGATCTACTATTCAAATTTATAATAAGAAGATTAGTTTCCCTCTTCATCAATGTCAATTTCTTTATTGATTGTATGTTTGAGGTTTCTGTACTAGACTGACAGATAGGGTGAATTGCAGATTCTCCTGAACTAATTTGACAATGCAGAGGTTAACTAATCAAGAGTTTTTTGATGTATGACCACCTATTTTGATGTTCTCTTCATAAAAGTAAGCCATTTGAACATTGAGGGTTATGTTAATTAAAATTTTTGTAAGTGTAAACTTTGCTTGTTTCTTGGGGCCATCGACATACACTATGGTCTACCAAGAACAATAGAGTCCGTATCCGTGTAGTAACTGTCAGATCTTTCATATTGGGTAGTTTTTTTTGGTTACTGTATGGTAATTGGTATTGTACCATAACTCAGCTAGTGGCATGAACCACTCTAAACAGGCCCCTTGTGCTGGAGATATGAAGTTATTTCTTCTACTGAATATGGCAAAGTGAAAGGTGGAATTGATCTGCACATGCATTTAGGAGTGATCTGTTCATCTAAGTAGAAATTTCATCTCTCTCCTTCGATGTGGTACACATGGGAACATTGAGGGTTATGTTAATTAAAGTTTTGTAAGTGTAAACTTTGCTTGTTTCTTGGGGCCACCTAAATACATTATGGTCTTGGCTTACTGCGTGATGCATACAAAATGGAGTATGTACAGAAAGAAAAGACTTTACATAATGTAAGAAAGAAGCTTTCTTCTTTTTGTTGGGCGAGAAAGAAGAAGGGGGTGGGCGCCCGGGGGGTGGGTGGGTTAGGGTTGGAAAGGAGATGTTTTTTTCACTTGGGTCAGACACTAGAAGTTTGAATACCAGATTTATTCGAGCAAAGGTTTTCATGTTGGTTGTTCTTCGAGAAGTATATTGTCTAGGAAACCTAGGACTTTACCAGATGAATTCTCTTTCATGGGTGTGTTGCACTTGTCAAAAATTTTAATCTCATGTTACTTATAAGGCATCATAGGTAGAGAGGTGTGTTGGTAGGAGGAGATCAGCAGTCCATAAGGTCAAGAATCAATAAATCCAGGAGCAAAGAGGGTTTGACACCAAGAGAAAATGGTGTTTGCTGCAGTTGAACACCATTCATTTCATATATTGGTCTAATATATTTACCAGAGATTTGCGTGTGTGATTGTTGGTAATACATGAACTTGAGTAGGCACTCTATTCAAATCATTCTTTGCATCCTGAATTTTTTCTACCCACCTCTAGGAGATTTTATGGGTGATCTTGACATGCATGTGAAGGTGAATTCCTTTCCCAACATGCACTAGTGGATGTATTAAGGAGACTTCACAAATAAATTGGTTAATTAATTGCAATGACATTTCACTTGTGCTGAACGAGAGTTTCTTGTTGGCTTTCATAATAAGACATTGCATACTCTTGGTTTAAATACTTCATGCGTATTCTTCTTGTGAACTATTGCAGGTCAAGGCTCTTTATGTGAAGAATATACCTGAGAATACACCTACAGAACGGTTAAAAGAACTATTCCAGCGGCATGGTGAAGTGACAAAAGTTGTAATGCCTCCAGCCAAAAGTGGTGGCAAACGGGACTTTGGATTCATCCACTATGCAGAAAGGTCAAGTGCATTGAAAGCTGTCAAAGACACGGAAAAATATGAAATTGACGGTATTGTTCTCACATACGCTAAATGTAAATTTGTTCAGGTTATAAGCCACTTTCATGCCTAAAAGCTTGAACCTTCTCAACAAAGCATCCCATCCATATTGGATACTAAGGCAATGTCAGACATGTGAAACAGACTGAAGTGCTTTCTCTGTCAGGGATTAATTATTGCCTTCTTTTGTCCCAATCCAAAACACACAACAAAAGTCATGAGGGGCCACTTGGAGAAGTATAAAAAAGGGCATAGAACAGAACAAGGACAGTGAAAACATAGTCTGCCATCGCTGTGGCTTCAAGAATGACATTTCTCAGTTAAGATTTTGGTATTACAGAATTTTGACCTCTGAAAAAATGAGGGTGTGTGGATTTAAAAAACACTCTTTGATTGGTGTAGCCATAAGGATACTAAAGGTGTCATCTGCTGAGCTTTTTATGGAGTCCCATTCAACCTTGAATCCTGTCAAACCAGAAATGTCCCCCAAGTGTATGAGTTTATACATTTAAGTGAGTTAATGGCTTCCCTTCATTACAACACTGCTTTTGCCCCTTCAAGATACACAAAGAAAGAAGATGGGTAGAGGGTAATCAACTCTTCTTCTTTGGTTACTCGTCAACCCTTGCAACCTCTTTTCTTTTGAGAAGTAAAACCCTTGCAACCTCTGTTGCTGCCAAAACTTCCTCGCCAATCATACTAACTTTCAATCTTATTGATCCCCCAATTCTTATAATAATAATCAATGTTACTTACCTCCACTGTTTATGACCAAGTTATCATCACCCTTCAATTACCATTTTCCGAAAATGTCTTACCTTCTTCTCCCTAGAGCATGATATCCTCCAAGCCCTACTGTTATAGTTTAACTTGCACAATATCGCATGGTGGAGGCAGAGAATAAGATCAAATAGTGCTTAACCTGTTCAATTCTGGAACTTGCAAGTATATGTCCATGGTGATGCAAGGTTCAGAGGATAAAAACTAGAGTGGAGTGGGGAAACATAAAATGGAGGAGGAGAAGAAGATTAAGAAAGAGTAGTCATCTTAGCAAGCCGTCCCTTTTACTCCTCTACTGCAAAAGTAAGAAGGGAAAACAGAAGACTCATCAGCATTGCCGTCTTTATCTTTGCTACGCCACTAACTTTATCTCTACTGCAGTGAGCGAAGCTGTAGTGTAATGGGTGTTGTTCAGTAATCAAGTCAAACAGAAGCCCCACCTAAAATTATATACCAAAATCATCCCCCAAGAGTTTCTGCATTCTCAATCTCGAAAGATTTGAACAAGATCTTTTGAAAGCCACAAATTAAAACCAAGATTACAAGCATGTTTGTCCCTGTGGATGAGTTGATTGTCATAGCTGACACAGTTATGTACAATTGTACATTAGTTCTGTATCAGATATCTGACTTTCTCTATATTTGCTTTCTTAAAATTATTACTCGCTTCAGATAGAATACTTCACCTTTGGACAACCATTTCTTTGTTGATATTTGAGAGCGCAAAACCTTGCTTGTTCTATCTCTTATAATTTTAATCTCAAAAGAACATGCCAAAGCCCTCAGTCTGGGCCATACTTCTTTTCATATTACAGTCAGAACACTCACCTAAAACATCATCCAAATCAAACTAGAGATTCGATTTGAAACTGAGGGAGTACTATTATTGGGTAAACATTGAGGCTCTTATCTGGAGATGCAAAGGTTGCAGATGAAGGTAATGTGTGTATTCCTTTGACAGTTTTGTGATGTTTCTCTGGTGATGAGCTCTTTAACAACCGACTTGGTTTTCATAGAGGACATATTGATCCCTCGGGACTCCATTATTGTGCTGATTACATATTCTACTTGAAAATTGCATTATTTCACATGTTCTGTGGTCTTTTTTCTGTCTCTTGCTCTATTTCTACATAAAGTTTAGGTAATTGTTTGGTGGTTGTGGAGCTCGAATGCTATTGAATAAGGTGGTTGCAGCCACCACACACCTTGTCTTGCTGTTAGATTGAGCCACAGAGCTTGGCATAAACATCTGTGGGTCTGGCTTTTGATTTTCCGAAAATTTTGACGTCACTGGCGGCATAATTGGCTTACCCTGCTGTATGTAGATAGTTTGTGTCTGAACTCATAATCATTGTGGTAGTAGTTTAATTATGTAGGTGGCATAGAAGGTTCATGGTTAACAGATGGAGTATCGTGATTAACAGAAGTTGAAGTCATTTTAAGAACTTAAAGTGCACCAGTTCTAGAAGTTATATCTTCTCGTGTACAGAAGCAGGAGGTTATGGAAATTTACTGTTGGCTTCTTGGTAGTGATAAAGTAAATTGGTCATCGTTTCCTGGCAATTGCAGTCTCTTGGATGGCAAAGAAGGAAGAGGGGAGGCAGAAGGAATGGAATTTTATTGTGCCTCTCGATCTTTTCCCATTCATTACGTAATAATGTTAGCTAAACAATTTCATACGGCAAATAAATGCACCATCGTGTTCATTAAGCAGGGAATTTTTGACATGGACACGTAAATGCAACAATGGGGAATTGAAATAGACTTTACAATCTGATATACTGATAAGGAAGTGGTGTGAGCGACCAGTGTTATATGGAAGAGGAAAACCTCATGGTTGTGGTGAGAATTGGAACCACAAGGTTGATACTCTAGATATATTATCTGATCTTTGTGTTTTATATTTATGTAAATTGAAGAAATGCTTATCAATTTCTTAGTTACCATCTTGATCATCATCCACCTTTCAACTAATATTTGTGTAAAACTGGTGAATACTTTTTTAACATATGACAATATGAATAGCATTTGTCTTTAAATTAACTCAATCTTGTGGTTTCTGCTATAGCTCTTCAAATTATATCTTAAATGGTTAAGAATTGCAGGTCAGGTTTTAGAAGTGGTCCTTGCAAAGCCTCAGACTGAAAAGAAATATGATGCAGCCACACCTCAGAGTTCTGTTGCAGTTCCCAATTATATCCCTAATCCTGGATATGGTGGTTTCCCTGTACATCCATACGCCCCTTTAGCTGGTGGATATGGTGCAGCTGCTGGATTTCAGCAGGTAGCCACTTTGAGCTATCTTGCTTCAGTATTTTCTCATGTATTCTAGTAAAGGAGTTTTAATCTGATTTGCATGCTTCCAGCAGCCTTTGATTTATGGAAGGGGACCGATGCCCACAGGGATGCAGATGGTGCCAATGGTATTGCCAGATGGTCGAATTGGTTATGTTCTGTAAGTTGCCTTGGACATATGCTTCTTTTGTATGTATAGCTGAATGCTTGACTTATCTGTTTACTTTGGGTGAGTGCAGTCAACAGCCAGGAGTGCAGATGCCACCTGCACCTGTCCGACCTCGGAGGAATGATCGGAGCAATGGAAGTGGTGGTCCCCACGGACGAGGGGGAGCTAGCGGTAGCAATGATGATGGCAACCGCAGTAGACGCTACCGACCCTACTAGAATTGGGTTGCAGTGATTTGTTGTACTTGATATGCCCGTGCCCATCTAGATTGCTGCACCTGCTCATCATCCAGAACCAAAATGAAAGGAAGAAACTAGGTTTTAGACTTAGAACCATCTTAGCAACTTATTTATAATTTGCTGTAACCATCCAAGGCTGTCAGATTTCTTTGGTGCTTCATAATTATTTCTCACTTGTTTAACTTTTGTTGCCAACAATTGCTTCTTTCCAGTGCTGAGCACAGAGTAATATACTCCAGCTTGTAGTTACAGTATATATTTGAGCTCTGATGTTTCTTACTAGTAGTCTGTTGTGGCATTTGAATCATTTGCTAATGTTTCAGAGAATATAATCTTGTTGAACCTTTGCTATAAAATGTTGTTTTGCTACATGTATGATGCACACAGAAACCTAAGGTTATTGTTATGGTATCAGGTATATGGAAATTCATTTTGGGTATATTCTGTTTATTTTCTCACTATAATTTTGGAAAATTGTACAAGATACTTCAATATTGCTGAATAAATTATCTTTTTGACCTAACAGGAATAAACAGAATTTATCCACCATTTATGGTACCCCAAAATCCCGAGTTCACTTGCATGTTTTTGAACTTTTAAGAAATTTCAATATGCTGTTTTGTTATGCCTTTTCTGTTAAAAGCAAAATTTTAGGGAAAAGAACAAAGCAAAATGGCAAGATGCCATAAACATGGTTACTTTAGTTGTATTGGCATTTCTAATATCATAAAGTAACGAGTCTTAGTCCCAAAAGTGGGAATAAACATTTAATGTGTTGGTTTGTGGATAAAAGTTTTTGATTCGGAGACTAAAGGTTTTTGAATTCAAGCATCCTGTGAATTAAATTGTTGCATGTATTAGCATATCATTACATTGTGAGACTTTTGGTGGATTTAATATTTGTCTTGATCTTGTTTGTTACCGGGAAAAATGAAAAAAAAGGGTCATTTCTTTTGTTATAAAGCAACAACTCTTAGTCTCTAAGGGCAAAAACAAACAATTAAGTTGTTGACTTGTGAATTAAAGATTTTGGCTTGTGAACCAAAAGTCTCACAATGTATTAACTGAATTTTTGCATGTATTAACATACTATTGCACCGTAAAATTTATATAAACTTGAATTGGATCCAATATAGTCTCGATTCTAGTGAGTTGCAGTGAGTTGCTTGTTATTAGACAGAGAAAAACAAAGAAACGAAGTGACAACCACTAGAGAAAACTTACAACTTGTATTTAAAAGTAACATTTGACATTCAATTCCATTCTCATAAAAATAAGAATAGTATGCTATACAGTAAATTAGTTTTCACTATTTTCCAAAGACTTCATGAATATAGATAGCAGAGGCATAAATTTTCTTCTTCTTCGTCTTTTTTTTTTGTTTTGTTTGTGTGTCAACAGTAGCATATCCATGGAAACATTTGTTTTAGGCATCAATAAGCTCCTGAAGCTTTTCTTCCAATTCATTCATTCTTGAACTCCAATCACTCTTGATGCACAAGGGCCGAACATTGCTATAATCCACTGCATCCCCATCTTCATTTGCTGCTTCATTCTTTGGATTTCTGGTAGTCAACACAGTGTCCCTCTTCGTTTTCTTGGCTTTGTTAGTTGCAGCCTTCTGCAATGCCCGCAAAACATCAGCACCACTCAGCTCTCCTTGATGGTTTTGTTTTTCCTTGGGCTTAGATGGGTTGGATTTGACGGCTGTGAGTACGGCCTTGCCCGTATTACTAAACCTTTTAGTCGAGTCTTGATCTTGGTCGTTCCCGTTGGCGTTGTTATGCTTCGTAACCATGGCTGAGATTTTGAGTGGGAGGCACCTCTTGGGCGGTTTGGTGCCGGCGACGATGATGTTGGGAAGCCATGTTCGCGGTGACGGCAGCGGTGGCGCGGACCACATAGTTATGTGTCTGTTGTTTGTTTACGCACTTTATTTTATTTTTCTTTTTTTTTTGGTGGAACATAATAATGTGAGGTTGGAAATTTTCAATTTTCATACTTGACTGGAGAATGGGCTTGATTTTGTCTAGTGGCGTAGAATGAATCCATGGCTCAAGTTATGAAAAGTTTTCAAAACTAATCGTGGGCCTCAACTCAGTGCGTGGATTCATGTACTAATTTGAAGGGGTAGAGTCTACAGATATTTATAAGACAAATCCTTCAAGTTAATATTGACTATAACTGCCCTTAGGACATGGCTAAGTTGGTTGAGGTGGAGAACATTCTTATGGTTTATGTGGATTCCAATCCCCTCTCAACTTTAACGTTTCGTTTATGGCCACCTGGTGCATTATTGGGACGGAGTTTTGCACTCAAAATTTTGGTTCACGCCTAACCTATTAGGCCAAACGATGTGATGTAGGCTCTGCTTGCCCCTCAATTTAGGTTGAATAATCATATTTATTCATTATGGGTTGAGTTAGGTGGGAATGTTTCTCTTGTTAGAAAAGAAAAAAAAAAAAATTGACTATAACTTCTAGGATTCACACTACACCATTTGCTATCCGGTGTAGAGTATATTGACTAAAGCCCAACTCTTAAAATCTCCCTATCTTGGCTCTTCAGCCGAAATCAGGGAAGTTGGGGGATGAAAGGGTTTTAACAGGTTCTCTATTTTTAGAAAGTCTTTAAATCAGCAATTTTACTCTCTAAATTTGGAGTGCCAGAACTGCCTCTTTATCCCTATCTAACAATAAATAATATAACCATTGCAGATAATCATGATCTGTATTTATAAAAAAAAAATATTAAACTTAAAAATGTAATATCGTTGTCAATAATTAAAAATAAAAATATACGTAATAATGAATTTAGCTAAAATAAAAAGTGTTATTGGATTGAAAAAGAAATAAGAAGTCCTTAAAATAAAATAAAAACTAATAAATAAGGAGCATTGCTAGAATACAACTGAAATATAAGACCCGTAAAATAAAGATCTACATATAAACTCTTTATTTTTAGAGGAAAAAATTAGAAGGCTGCGGAAGATGGCCTAGGGGCCAATTAATCTGCTATCGCGACTTTGGCATTGCATTTATTCTTTCTTATTTTCTTTTCTTCCTTCTTTTTTCTTATTTTGGTTGGTCTTTCTTTTTCTTTTGGGTCTTATTTTTGTTGGTCGGATTGGCATTGTATTTGTCAAACACGTTCTTTATGGAGTTTATGCAATCCCGCCTTAGGATAGCTTTTGCAAAAATATGATTCTAAATTCTTAAAATGGTCTCATCAACATAATTATAGTTGGATGTAAATGAACTTCTCTAGTGTAACAGTACATATGGTCTGACTTGATAGCTGATTTTCCTTTGAGAAATGCTAAAAGTCACTATCTTTCTTTATCACTTCTTATGTACATAACTAATAACATACTAACTTAACAATTTTTTTAATTTCTCTATTTTTTTTTTTCTTTTCTTTGGATACTTGTAGACCCTAGAATGAGCCTACAACCTGAACTAAGAAACCTCTGTGGGTGTTACCTAGTCAAGCGAAAAAGAGGAGAGAAGGTTGCTTAGGGCATCTTCAATGGAGTCTTCAAATATAAAACTTTCATAATTTAAGTAATTTTAGAGACCCTAGTTTCTAAAAACAATATTATTCATGACAAAAGTACGTGGGGTCCTACCTCTCCTTTGGGCTGAAACCTACTACGAGCAGCCACCATCTATCTTGGGTTGAGATCGCGACCTAGGCCCATAGCCTTATGGGCCGAACCCTATCATGGGCCGTCTCTACCTTTGCCCAACCCCTTTTGGGCTGGAATCGTTGCCTGGGCTGCGGACCTTGTAAGGCTGAAACCCTCTTGGGCCAAGGCCTTATCGTATGCTCTAGGCTCTACGTCCAGAATCCTAGGTGCTTGATTTCGTCCCCTACTGATACAAGGAAGGCTAAATCGATATTCTTTAAATATTTTTTCTCTGGATGTAGCAAATCACTTATTTTTCTTTAATAGGACATGTAGTGGCACTGGGATATGGTCAATCTTGCTAGTTTCAAAGGGTTGATGTAAATTAAAATTGGCCAATTAGTTCACGTAACTGTTCCCCTTACAATTAATAGACATGAGATGTATGATATTTTTTTTTCTTTTTTTGACATGCCAATTAGGTGAATCTTACAACGGTCGTTTCATTATTGGTGTAAGAAAATTGAAGGAGACCTTCGATAAACCATCAATGTCAGGACTTGTTTCCGATACAATAGTAGTAATATTAAACTTGGCATATATTTTTTGACAAAAAAAAAAACTTGGCATATATTTGTGTTAGATGATTGGCTTCGCTATTTGTATTGGGAGCAAATGGCACGTCTCATCATGATTTCGAGCAACGAACCCTTTCCCTTGATCACATGACACCTAGAAGCCCATAACCATTACCTATTAATATCATCTGTTGTAAGCACAGATTCACAATTTTTATTTAGTGAGAATTAAAATTATATAATTTAAAAGTTATCTTACAATCATTCAAATTTTTTTTTTCTTTAAGGAGTTAAAGAGTAATTAACTTTAGAAGAAGATATGATAGTTGAGTCTTTGAAAGGGCACGACCAAAAAAGAGGTATTTGAAAGGGCAAACTAGATCAATAGTCCTCAATGTTCAGTCAATTTATAATTAATCTTTAATATTACAAAAGTGGCATAACAATGCTTAATGTTTGTAAAAAGTAATATAAATAGTCTCCCCTGTAAGATAACTGTTAAAAATAGATAGAAAATGTTATTGTTTATCATCATGCCCTTCACTGTTCCTTTAAAATGAAATTATACCCTTTATCAATTTTTTTCGTTTTTTTCTTTCTACCATTTCTTTTCCTTTTTGTTCGCTGCTTGCCCCCCCCAAACCATGGCACCTCACTCGCCACTCCATCACGCACGCCAATAAATATATGTGTTTGCGTGAACTGTGTAGGGGTGACTTGGTTGCTTGGGTGGGGGGAGGGGAGTGTTTGGGGGTGGGTGAAAAAATTTATGGTTAAATGACCGTTTTACCCTTCAAAAGTTAGTCATGGCATACGACCAATTTTCATTCATTTTTAACAGAATTTTGAAGGTACGAACTAAACATGTAAGTTTTTGCAAATATTAGAGACTCAACATGTCATTTTTAAAATAATAAAAACGAATTTAAAAAAATAAGTAAATATTAATGAATATTTGTGAAATTTCAACTATTTAAAACACCATTTTATATAAGGAGTAGCAGAGAGACCCTTAATGAGCAATATGGAAAGTTTCTCAAGTTAATATCTAAATGAAGTTTCAATTGTTAGCAAAAATTCAACACTAATTTGGATCTTTTCGTTTCTAATTGTTTTTGAATTAGATTATGCAACATTATAGGCGCGAGATTTAACCAAGCCTATCCCGAGAAATCTAGTTTGAAAAGCTGTCAACACTCGTTTTTTTAAAATTGACTTTCACAAGACAACGAAACCGAGAAAATAATTTTAGCAATTGAAACTCAGATTAAATTCTAATAAATTGGAGATAAGCACAATTAAATATAATCTGTCAACGCTTTTTACCCAAATCAAATAATTACTCTATTTAAGAACAATTGGGTTTAATTTGTGAACGTCAATTAAATCTGCACAACAAAACGGGATTTAAACAAGCCATTCGATAAGCACAAACATTGGAGATAAATCTGTCAACATTTTTTTTTATCATTAAAAGAAAAAAAAAAGAACAAAAAAATACCGAAAACCTGAAATAAATAAACTTCCGAAATAAGTAAACTCAATAACTAATACATGATATTCGAACAAAATAATACAAGTTTTAGCATAATCCGAAAAATCTAAACTAAATACTAATACCAACATAACATTCTTAAAATTAATTAATCATAATAATAGATGAAAAAAAATACAAATATTAACAATATATATGCAATAAACCAGAACCATATAATCTCAAGAAAAAAATAGCCTTAAAAACTTGAAAAGAAATTATATACCACAAATAAATCACATGCAAAGCTAATAAACAACAAAATTAAACATAATATGTCTAAAATAAACCATAACTAACATAATATACACTATTATTAAATTTTTTAGTAAAAACTAAACCCTAAACCCTACTAACCTCTTTAATTTGAAGCCTTTTTGCGAACAAAAAATGCTATGGGAATGATCTCTATGCAAAGGAGCCTTCAACGTGCGTACAATGCTTCTTATTTTATTTATGTTGGAGATGCCATTCGCGGGATTGGACTATTTTAGTGTGTGTGTGTGCAGGAGCGTACCTACCATATTAGTAGTGTATGCAAATGCTTGCACTCAAAAAATGTTGATATGTCTCAATGGTTAAAGAGATACACTTCAAATCAGTTGGGCTTCATCTGTGTAGGTTTGAACCTTGCTATTGACATTTTAAATACTTACATTCAAATTTTTACCCTCAATTATTGAGAAGTATTTGGGTAATTTAACTTATAATATATTTAAAAAAAGAAAAAAACATAACTTTTAACCCTCACTTTCCCAAATCCTAAACAACTTTTAATCCTCTCAAGTCCCAACCCGGAACCCTCTCTGCCCTCAAGCATGACCATTGGCCAAATTATGGTGGTATTATTCATTCTCACGAATTCTTGAGACTAAATTTTTTGGGGCATTTCTCCTACAAAATTCCCTTATTCTCTCGTTGTTTTACTGAAGACTACAAAGCTCGACTCTTTTTTTTTTTTTTTTTAAATCAAACAAGAAATCTTAGACTTATTCTTCAAATTCAACAATTGTAAAAGGTACTTTTTCTATTACCATAATACTATAAATTACAATTACTTTTTTTTTCTCTTTTTATATATTTACATTTTTTTAATTGCTAAAATGTGCTTAATATGTATTAATTTATGTATAGATGAGTGTATTCGAACCTAATTGGTTATTCACTGTATCACTATAGTGCATGTCCTAACTCTCAATACTTGGGTCTGCCCATGTGTGTGTGTGTCTTTCATTCAAAGAAGAAGGCACAACATAAATAAAAGAAAATAACATAAAATATGTCAAATCCCCATCTACCTTCTTGCCTCTTTTCCCAGCAAAATGGGGAGTGCCGACGCACTTCGGCCTGTCCATTCATTTCACTTTTTGAATTTTTTTTTTCTTTTAAATGAAGGGCAAAATGTCTTAAATGTCGTTCTACCAGTTAACTCTAATGGCAAACGCATAACAGAAGAGAACATTTTGGGCTTTTTCCAGAACACAAGGGCTTTTTCAGTAAACCTCCGGGACTAAAATGGTTTTTTTCCACAAGAACTTTCGCACATCAATAAAATTAAAGTTGCATTTAGTTTCACAAATCTATTCTTTGAGTTGTGGGCATAATAAGTAATCATCATTGGTCTGCAAAATGCTTTTAACTGGTCAATCTTTAAAATGTCGAGACCCACTTACATTTCTCACTTTCTCTCACCTCAGGGCCACTCACACATCTCATTTTTTTCTCACATCGAGTCCACCCACCCCAACACGTGTCATAAAATAGCTGGAACATTCAAACCTCCCTACCGTTTTCAAGAAATTTCCTTAAGACACATATTTCTAAACTAATTTGTCCCAACTTATTCTTCACATCACCATCAATTTTGATTTGCAGAACTACTTAATATCCATTAATAAAATATTTTAGATCTGTCCCCTGCACCCTTGGCCATTATTTTCTGAAAAATGACAAATTGTGTGCCCTCTAATTATCTGAAAAACATCCCAGATCAGTTTTCTTTACATAAGAGAAACGGAAAATTCTTTCAAAGCTCTCACAATCTGCCACACATAATTGGTGTTTTGCAATTTGTGATGAGGTAGCAGGAGGAGGGGATCTCGGTCAATTGTTGAATGAAAAACATCAGCTTTTTAACTACTGTGGCTTGGTGCTAGGGACCTTAACAAAAGAATAATGCAACCCGGTGTATTAAAAAACTTTGGGCATTGACTCATAATTCATAAAGAGGTGCCCTTGGTGACATGTTGACCAAGGGATTCAATTGCTTCATGAACAAGTGAAGCTTCATATGTAAATAAGAAAAACCATCTTTTGTAGTTATTAGACAAAGGATTAGAATTGGTAGTAAATTTAGAAGCTCTGTTTTGAATAGGAAAACTTTGTAAAAGCTAGAAGATCGAGAATATTCTACCTTAGTTATTTTTGCATATGATGTAAAAAAAAATGTTTGTTTCGTATTTTTTCTTTAATGAGTACACTTGCTTACTCAATAAATAAATAAATAAAAACCATCTTTTTTGGCCCATATGTACCGTTCTAAGATGCATTATGTGTTCGGAAATATTTAACTTTTAATCCTTCTTAAGCAGATCCATTGGGCACTAAGATTAACATTATGTTTGGATTTGTTAGGGGAAGGAAAGGAAATTAAGGACTATACAACTTGACACTCATGTATTTTGTTAAAAGTGTACAATATCTCATGTATTTGATAAATAAGTTGATTATCCCTATATGTTTTAAAAATATAGTTGAATATCCCTTTTGTTTTATAAATAAGTTGAGTACCCTCTGTGTATAAAAAACGTAGTTAAATACCTTCCTATGCTTTTAAAAATATAGCTGAATACCCACGTTTGTTAGAAAAATTATTCATTTTAATAGAGGGTATTCAACTACGTTTTTAAAATACATAGGGTAATCAGCATATTTATAAAATATAGGGGGTGTATTCAACTACGTTTTTAAAATATAGGAGGGTAATTGCCTAATTTTTTAAAATACAAGGAGGTAATCAGCTTATTTATATAATATAGGGGGTATTGTACATTTTTGGCAGAATACAAAGAGGTGTTAACTCGTTCACTCAGAAATTAACCTAGAAGAAAAGATCATGTAGGGAAGGAAAGAATGGGTTCCTCGTTTAAATTGCAAAAAAAATAATAATAATAACCAAGGGAAAGGTAGAGATCGGATCGTATGAACTTTGGTTTAATTGGAGAAGAAAAAGAAAGGAGAAAATTATATTAAATATAAAGTTATTTAAATACACTTTTCTTATCTATAGTTTGCTAGGACAATTTAAGGTTTTCCCTCATCGACCTTTCCCTTCTCTTCATAGAATCCAATTTGGGGATTATAAAATTTAACCTTCACAAAGATTATTGCAGACTTATTTATCCATCCATTTACTTTCCTCTAATTGAAAATTAAATTCAATCGAGGGGAGATATTCCCTAATTCCAACCCTTCATTTCTTTTCTATTAAAAGAAAGTGAATCCAAACATAAAGTAAGCAATTGGTTTCTTCATTTCTTTTTCTTCTCCTTTTCCTAATCCCCAGTGATTAAAGCATTTCAAACAAATCAAGCTAGCATTTGGATTGGAGATTTTTTTTTTAAACTAGATGGATACGCACTCACTCCATCTGGGAGCAATGATGATATTACTACATAAATTGTTAAGTGTATAACATCTAGCTAAGCATCCATTAAGTATTATCTTTAATTCAGTGACTATGATTACAAGAGATGTTTCCTAAGAAATTAAGAGCAACAATACCAGGGAAGGTCTAAGCGAGCCACAACGTCATTTTCCTCCCTGGAGATACTCAAATATGAGAAGTCAACTCAAAAAATCTAATCGTAATCCAGAGCGATCCATCTCCCGATAGAATTTCGATTCTCTTATATTATATAACGTTATAAGAAAGATTCAATGGTGAAAATTATATGTACATATTATTTTATCATAATTACATGAACATATTATCTCTATTAAATTTATATATAGACTTATCGTCATTATTAAATCTTATTTATAATGTTATAATGATATGAAAAAATTTAAGTCTCGATACACATGGCTCCTATGATTGAAAGAGAGCAGATATATGACTTTCGGCATGAATCACAGTTTTAGACCCGGAGGTACTGGGGCAGGGAAAGATAACATATAGATCATTTTAGAAAATTGCAATAAATGTAATAATAACAACATAGACTTTCCCTTCCAGTTTTTGCAAACATTACCGGTCAAACCGATGAACTGGCATAAGGGGAGGCTAAATAGATATTTTAATGAGGCAAACATGTCAATTTAATTATGAGCAAACATCATGTAAATTGAGGTGAAATATTGATCACTTTTGAGCATTTGAAAAAACTACGATATTTTTTTAGGGTGAATAGTTTCAGACCTCCCTATAGTCAAGTGAAACTAGTTATAACTCCTATATAGTCTAACAAATATAGCCGAACCCCCCTGTGGTCTACCCGTTGATGCACATTACCCCCCTCCGTCAAATTTTCCATCATTTTTGACGGAAAGTGTGACAAACGCGCTTAAAATGTAATTTTTATTAGTTTTTAACGTATTTAATAATAAAATAGTATTAATAATTAAAAAAAAATTATATTTTTCTTTTTTCTTTTCATTTTCACCTATTTTTTTATTTATTACTAAATTTTAAAAAAATTTAAAAAATCATCTAGTTGAATACGTTAAAAACCAATAAAAATCGTATTTTATTTGTATGTAATACATATTCCGTCAGTTTTGACAGAAAATTTGACGGAGGTGGGCGGTGTGCATCAACAGGTGGACCATAGAGGGGTCCGGCTATATTTGTTAGACCACAGGAGGGTTATAACTAGTTTCGCTTGACCACAGGAGAGTTCGGGGCTATTCACCCTTTTTTTTACCCTCACTCCCACCTATTTTTCACCTCCATGAGATTCGAACTCTGGTCTTCTAACTGTCAAAGAGAGTAATTCACTACTAGACTACTCCTAAATCTCAAAACTATAACATTTGACCCAACTTTGGGATGAAAAAATGAAATTCCTCCTTTACACTCTATAAACTAAATGGTTAAAGTGTTTCATACATACAAATGTTTTCCACGCAATGAAAATTAATTTTTCCTATAAAATAAATGGAGTGAAACGTTTTGCATATGTCTTTTTAATAGTCTTAGGACAAATGCAAAAATGTGATGCGATATAACGATTTAGCTTTGAACATATTGTTAGAAGAAAATAGGATCATGAGACTGTCTTTCTAATATCACAAGCTAATCAACTATTAAAACAGCAAGGGAGAGATAAAAAGATACAGTGTCATTTGTCTGCTTGATTAGTCAAGCCGAGAAAGATGTACGATCTAATGAAACTACTCACTTCGGAGTTGTATAAAATGAAAGTCTTGGCAATTTATTTATGATCCTTAGTTAGCATTCATAAAGCATATCTACGATAATCATCATCTCATGGCTATTCATAACAAATTAAATTAGATGGTTCTATTTCTCAATTGTAAGGTTATTTTATCTTGTATATTCCATATTATATTATCATAAAATTTATAGAATGAAATGTTCAATTGTACGGTAACTTTATCTTGTATGATACATTACATTGACTCTTTTTTATTTTTTTATGCACATGGGGTAACTAAATTTTAAAGTACGCCCTTAATTGAACTAATATAATTTTATCTTAGATACTATAAATTCTAAATATTTCTCTGTCTTTTCATGAATCCTCTAAGTAGATAATATAGGAGGTGACACGTGTGTTCATATTAATTACTAAACTTTTATAATTTATAATTTACATTATGGGACCATGAAGGTCACTTTCAAAAAAAAAAGATAGCGTAACAAATATATTTGCACGTTACATCAAAATCTATATACAATATATTGTTGTAGATATTTATTAAATTGCTTGGTTATATTTTATTATTTTCCCTCCTCCTTCAAACCAATACCTAACTCTTCATCAAGACAAATCTAGCATTTGTCAAACGAAACCCCTTAGAAAAAGTTTTTTAATAATTTAGGTATCTACCCCAAATAGTTCATTACTAGTTAAGTTCTAAAAATTGAGACGTAATCATCTTTCTTTGCTTATATATGTTATTGTTTTTACTAACAACTTTGATAAAAAGGCACGATTAATGAAGCCCAATCAGAGTTACTTGTATGAGCTGCCCGCAAAAGTTATGAGGCATCGTCATGGAATTCTTCTGCTAATACCTTCTTAGTCCCCATTGATGATTATATTCTGTCATATTCTTCTGGTCTATATCCCTCCTCTGCAATATATACACTGCCTCTTGTATTGCTACTAATTCATTCTTCCTCACATCAAATTGATTCAGGTACGCCTTTAAGCCATTCATCGTTCTAGCTACCACTTGTTATGGATATAAGTTTCACCCCTGTCATCCTTTTATTACGTGTATAGCTCAAAAACTTCGCATTCAGAGGGAAGTGTTGTTGGGTTTTTGGTTCATGTACAAGCCCAAGTCCGTTATGAAGACAAATAGAAGTTCAATGGAGAGAAAAATCTTAATTCTGGTGGAATTAGCACTCCATGAGAGATGAGAGGTTTTTCCATCTTTTTCCTATCCAAAAAAATGTGACTTGAGTGATGAAACTTTTTTGTACTTTTACTAGAAAAAGTTGATTCGTGGACGGTTTAAATTTTTTCGTTCATAAAAAAACTATGTGAGGAGGGATTTATGGTTTTGTCCGTACAAAAACTGTAACTAATATTGAGTGATATAGTTAAAAATAGTGTGTTATTCTACTGTATTTTATGCTTTGTGAGGGTGCGTGCATCCTTGTTATCGAGATATGTTTGAGACATCAAATTAACTAAATATACACTCTTTAATAGCTTAAACATTAAGATCATTAAGTGGTTGCTTACATCACTGCCTGGTTGAAAAGTAATCTCATGATATTGATCTCTTTAACCCTTTTCAAATTTCAGGATTTCTTGCGTGTTTTGATGGGATTATGTCATGAAGATGGAGATTCAAAATACAAAAGGTTTCGGAAGATTGTGAAGACATGGATAGCTTTCTTGGCTTCATTTTCGATAAGCATAGTTGGTGGGCTGATCTTGGCTTGGTGGGAAGTGAGATATCATCCCACAAATAGTCAGCTGTGGATGGTGCCTTTTGGCCTGATTCTGTTTCTTACACCGGCTATGGTCATCCTCGCAGTCTTGATTTCAGATGTCTGCGACTCCGGGGAAGCTGATGTCTCAAGCCGGAAACATTTGCCGGAGAACTCATTTCACGACCTGGAACGATGTTAGGCCGGGGTGGTTGCAGTTTGGTGTCAGTGGAAGTTGCAAGTCACCACAATTATCCTATACCATCTATTAAAAAAAAATATATATATATTTTAGATTTGTCAATTGACGATAATAAAAAATTGAATTTTTCATTTCTTCATGATTCATTGCCCGGTTAGATCTTTGCTTTTAACTTGACTGTATTACTATTCATCGGGTACTAGTCGTGGTACATGGGTGCATTATGTATCATGTCTAAATAGTGTTTAAAGCATAAGCTAAAATGAAAATGAAGATTGTATGAAGTTGAGGGTAAGCAATTAATCCATTGGGCACTCAGATTAATCAGTTGGAATTTTATTCTTAGATAGGTTGTGAGTTGACTAATTTCATTGTAAAGTTATGTAAATATTTTTGAGAGTAATAAATTTCCTTGCTTATTGAGGTCAAAAAAAAAATAGTTGGAATTTTCACTTCTTTTTTCTTCTCCTTTCCGTAGACCCAATGATCAAAGATGCATTTCTGGTAGTATGTATATATATGAGTAATTCTCTTGAAAACGATTATCTCTTTTTCTGATTCTCTCATTTTCAAGATAAAGTAAATTATAGATCATTAGACTTAGGATCTATTTGGTCTAGCTGTGAAATTTCAGCTTTTGAAATGTAGAGCTTTTAGAGTAGAGCTTTTATTAGAAGTGTTGTTGAACAAAAACTGTTAACTGTTTGGCCTGTGTTAAGTAACGTTGAGCTTTTAAAAATTTTGAGGGTAATATTAGATTTTAAAAAATATGGAGGGATATATTTGAGAAACATAAAAAGAAAAACAGTTTACTGCATTATGTAAAACAATTTCGCAAAAGCCTTTTTTGAGAAGCTCCAATATGGAGCTTCTTATTTTTTAACTTTTTTCAGCTTTAGCTTTTACCTAAAAATACTTTTAAAAATGGGCCAAATAGCTTAGTTCAGCTTCTAAACTCACAGGAAGCATTTTTGAGCATCTAAAAGCTAGGCTAAACAGAGCTTTAGTCATTTAAATCTCGTTCATTTCCAAAACGTAATCTTTTTGAAAAACAAAAAACCAAAGAAGGTGTTTAAACTAAATTTTGAAATGAATGGATCAAATTTAATAGATTAAATTTGATGACCCATAATTTACCTCGATGAGAGAATCAGGAAATTACGGGAGCATTTTTTTTCAATTCTCTAGATGTTGTATGCAAATTACCTAGGTGTGGTGGGTACTCACTCCATCACTCCATTTGAGAACGAAGATGACAGTAATATATAATTTTAAGGTATGACGTCTAGATAATTACCAAGTAAAGTAGTTCCGAATTTAATATAGTGATGTTAAAAACTCATAATTTATCAATATATGATCGTAAATTTAATATAGTGAGTTTTTAAAGAGACGTTTTTCAAAAAAACAAGAAAAGCGTGCCAGAAGGTCACCTTCCCCTGAAGATATTCAAAATATAAATAGTCTATTCAAATAATCTAATCTTAATCCAGTGTGATCCACCTCTCTACTTGGCTCCTATAATGAGGGGGCTGACATAAGACCTTTTTTGCGTGTTTCACGTAGCTTTAGACCCGGAGATTGTAGGACAGGGACAGAAATCATATAAATTGCAATAAACGTAATACATGACAATATAAACTTCTTTGATCAATCCGAACTAATTAAAAAAAATTCATATACAGTGGTTACAAATTTATGTAGCGAATTTCACGTAGTGAGCAAAGAAATATTTTAGTTTGGTTTTGTTGCTATCTTAGGAAACTCACTTCACGATCTGGAAAACTCGTGATCTTCTTTCCTATTCATTGCTCATCTTTTTCCTTCATCATCGTTTTATTCTAGTTTTTGTTTTTTCCTCAAATGATGAGGGGTAAATTCAAGGCCGAATCACATGTGATCTACCTCAAAGATATAAATCTTACAATTTAACAATACGTCTCAATATACACACTAACTCAACCAAAGTAGAGACTCGAATCCCAGATCTTTGGTCCACAAGCTAATACCTTTACATTTTTTTTTTTATTATTTATTTATTAAAACATTTACTATTTATTCTCACCCTTTGACAGTTCATTTTATTTTATACTTTTTCAGCATTATATGATTATCATTTGTCTAAACATCTAAAGGTACAAAGAATCGTAAACGACCGTACGATTGATCGAAAAAGACCGTAAGATTAATTTTTATTTTATTTATTTACTTTTTTGCCCTTTTATCCAAATGATCAAGCATCTGAACTGACACATATTAAGTCTGATTTAGCTAACCTGCAGTTCGGATGATATAGAAATTATGCACTCACTTCCTTCGAACCAAAAGTAACATGAACATCAAAGTTGATATCCCAAGGGGTGTTGGATGAGAAACTTTTTCTTGTGGCAAGACTGCCATACTTGATGAGTGTTGAATGAGAAATTCTTCTTTGTCGCAAGACAACCATCAATCCGTGAAATATAAATGGGTTCTAAATGTATGTGAGATCTACTTGTATATTAATAGATCAGATGATTGTTTGTAGAAGGAAAGCACGGCCCTTGTCGAATTAGTGAACAATCTGAACCAGTGTATATTCTAATATAAAGTCAAAAAATGTTACACTAATCTGGTGGTCTTTTTCAAGTGTTAACTATATTTTCTTTAAAAGAAAAAAAAAAAAAAAAGAATTAAAAGAGAGACCTAAATCAATATTACATCACTTGCAAAAGATGTTATGTCTGTCGAGAATCGATATCCAAATCTCTTGTACACAAAACTAGAATCGTACCACTAGAGCAAATGCCTAATTGTTAAGTGTTAATGATTTGTTCACTCAGTCGAACTTACTCAGCAACGCCTCATTAGATACTCTTAAATCTCTTACCTCCAACAGGATTGTAATGTTATTCCCAGCCACCAGGTGGAATTTCCTTTTACCCTCACTCTCTTCCCACAGGAAACATCATCTTTTACTAAGTTGTTCAATGCCAAATGCAGACATAAAGTAGTTTGGCAAACTGGAGAGATCTCTGTAACAAAGTTATTTTGCTGAAAACCTCCATAACTAAGATGGTTAGCTAAAACTGAAACTTTCAGAAGCTAGAAATCCAAAAAGAATATCCATTTCCTCCATTTATCACCAAAACCAAACTGCCTCAACATAATTGCCTTTTCAATATCCAAGTTATAAAGAAGGCCTCACTCCTAAGCCTGGAATCAACCACCTCATTTGCAATCCAAAACTACACCCGATCTTGGAGCTTTGTCCCCTCTACTTAAAACAGCCTCTCCCACCTCCTCTAGAATACTCCTTTTTGGCCATTCTGCATTTTTCATGATCAATTCAGCAAAATTCAACCCCTCCACCTCCCTCTCCTCTTTGTAAAGACTCGAAGTAGTAGAAATCTTGAATAGGATACTACCCAAATGATATACAAGAAATAGATGCTCAGCCTTCATAAAAAGACAATCTTGCTTTTATGTCCTCTTCACTTAATTCTACCCCATCTACCACCAATACTACCAGTAAAATTACATCTCCTATGTAAGTTGGCCATATGATGAAAGAACTTGGTGGTGTTGTCCTGTTCCTCCAACCATTAACCCTCAATTTTTGCCTCCCAACTCACTTCTTGCAAAAGTGTCAGCTTACCAAGTTCCACTTTCATCTCCTCCCTCCTCAACCTCTCATGTTCATTTAATCCCTCTTCCTCCTCCTTGACTATACATCCAACTTCATTCATAATCTCTTCATCCTTGTGTCTAACATTACCAAAACCTTCCTTATTTCACCTTTTAAGTTATCTTCTGCAATTATAATTTATGCACTAAGACGTATAATTTGGATAAATCCCTCTGACAGATAGCTCTCCTACCATTTCTTTTCTTTATCCAGGACCCGGTCTGCCTTAATCCACATGTTCTCAAATCTAAACGAGAAATTCTCTCTCTTCACCCCCTAGAATCTAGCAATAAAGGGGTATAATTAGAACCCAAAGAGGCAATTCTCTTTCTTCACCCTCTCAGAAGCTAGAAATCAATTGGGCCTACTCGCTTTATAAATAGTTTCATAACTAGCAAACTAAGGAAACTCGGTCTCTGGTGGTCGGGCTCCAATAACTGGGTTCCCACGTCATCAAAAAAAAAGAAGTATTGCTTGTCTCTAGATGATGCAAGGGAGTGATAAGAAGGATAATGGGTTAGTTATTTGTCATTATTGCGAAGTTCAAATAAGGAAATTTCTAGTATCAAAGCTACCATCTTGACATAGAAGTAGAAGCCCTTGAACTACATCTACCATTTGAGCTTGTCAAATGAAAAGTGAGCCTCCCATAAAGCTAATTAGTAATTTACTCTTCTCTAGCCAAGTGTGAGAGATTACCTTTTGACTTACCAGAAGTAGAAGCAGCATTAGTAAGCAGGTTATCATACCAATGACTTTCACTACATCATGTAATGTCACATTTATTACACATTTTAGGGCGATGAGTTGTGTATGTATACAAGCACTTAACTATGATTCTCTAGTTACATGCCTGAATGAGGCTTTGAGCATTTACTAGCTAGTTATGTTCTGGTTAGACTACCCACAAAAAGGCCAGCATAGTAGCACATATATTTAAGCATCAAACTAACAATGCTAAAATGATGGAAGAAGACAACTAAATAGGGCGAGGAGAGAAAAAGGAAAATAGTGGAGAAAAAGATGCCAGAGAATCTTTTAACATAATTAGGGCTTCAACCAAAAAAAAATCCTAATTGTGTCCAACTTTCCATTTTAGGAATGGAATATTTACGAAATCCCCATGAATAAAAATCAAACCTTTTTCTATGGTATTTACATGAGTTTCCTCTTTAAGAAAGTCTTTGAGACAGTTTAGTTGATCCATGAATGCACCACACATGCATAAAAACTATAATAGAAAGAACTGGCTGCCAAATTCACTCACATGTACTACCATCTACTATCTTTTGATGCTCTAGTGAACATAATACAAGTGGTGTGAAAGATTTCTTGCTCCGATAAAAGCAAATATATTAAAATGATATCAACAATATATACAGCTGAGCAAAGAAAGATGATGAGGAACTTCATTCATGTACATACCCTTGTGAAGATAAATAACTCATGGTGATGCCTTTCTTAAGTGTAATTCTACATATAAACTAAAAAAGTAACAAATGTAACATTTAAGCCAGCGAGCTGAATAATATAAACTCACGCTTCGATATCTGAACGAGTAGGGAATTCCAAGCCATGTAGTGCAGGAATATTCTCCAAATCTTCCTTTGAGAACAATGGAAAGAACCATAATGCTTTGCTGGTACCAAAAACCTTGAAGTGAAATAGAAAATTAGTTAGAGTTCCAAGCACACTAGAGAGACTGTAGTTCAGCTCACTTGCTTAGTTTCAACTTTATCATTGTGTCAATGGTAGCAATGAGAAGTGCCCTCAACGTCAATTTCAGTGCATTAAGTTTGTGCTGATAATTAATCTCACAAGGAATTCCCCAGCGAGCAGAAACATAATGCAACAGAAATATATTCCTTCCTGAAGTTGTTAACATGCGCATGTGTGGCTCAAAATTAGAAAAACTTACATTTAGGTTTGACACTCTTTCTCTCATCCCCATAACACCCCATCCCATTCCCATCAACCCCACCCCAACACACCCACCCCCCCCCCCCCCCCCCCCGCCCCCCCCCCCCCTTCCCCAACCCCCAAAAGAAAAAAAGTAGCCTCTGAAATACTAAAAGCATTTGCAAGAATTATGAAGGACAATTAGAAGAGAAAATCCACTATGTTTCACCTGCTCTAAATTCTTTCTCCAGCCCATGTCATACTTCCATTGCACTCCCTTTTTCTTCTCGTAAACCTGAAACGCATGGCAGATAGAACAGGCTCAACCAAATAACTACTAGCACGACTGCTTTTGCTTGAAGCCTAAAATATAGAAAGTACCAACAGAATAAAGTTGACCGATGGATGATTATGCAATTACAAACTTAGACTGACATATTCTCATGCATGTTTAATTTAATTTATGGAGGTCCCGGATTTAAATTCTGACCCAGTTGTCCAAAAGTGCTGCCAAGGTATGGATCCATAACCTGCAATATCTGAACCTCCTCCAGTAGTTGGTTTTTTATAATTTTACACCACAGAGTAGCTTGCCAAATACTCATTTTGAAATTATTATGAAATCCCTAGTTTAATACAGAAATTACCCACTAATTAAAATAATGCAGAAAAGATCTCACTCTGTAGATGATACGGGTTGGCTAAGGAAACATATAAACTTGTTAAGATGATAGATATTTGATGATACACTTTCTTCATTTTTATATGAGCAATATTCCAGGCTTGACCCAGCAAGAGCAATACGACTAGCAATATTTAGAAAGAGAGGCAGAATAATATTGCAACTACTTACCTCAATAGAAGTGGTATTGCTCGAGACAAATGAAGCATGCATAATTACGAAACAAAGAAGACTCAGTGCAAAAGCTAAATTTAAAACTGCATCAAGGCACAAAATCTGTAAGAACAAGGAAATCATGAGAATGCAGATGAGGAGTAGGAGATGCTGATCATCAATGTTGTAGGAGGAAGTGATATACCAAAGGCCAGGAAAGTGACAGCAAGATTGCCAGGTGAATTAGAGTGATGTGTGGCTTCTTTAAAAAATTTAATGAAACTGGGCAGCAGCACAAGAGTATTCATTGTCGTCTCCAAAAAAGTATACATCTGCAATAGTACTTGCATACATAAATCAGAAGAGAGAGAGAGTTTAACAGATCTTGATACTTTCTAAAAGGCAATTCACAAGGCTCATGGAGCACAAGACGAGAGATTAAGTGATATATGGCAGCAACAAGTTTACTGAAATATAGCCCAGTTATCTTCAACCGCTTACTAATTACTACTGAGATCTTTCTAGCAGATATTAGATTTATGAGCAATAAATATGTTTGTGTATATATATATACAGGTATGTACATCTCAATGGTTTATATATGTATGTATTGAAGTACATCTGCTTGTTCTAAATTATGTTACTATGTTCCTAAGAAGTTGCCAGGTTGAAGCCTTAAGATGGTTTAAAGCCAATCCTCCACAAATATATTCTGTGAAAATAGTTTAGAACTTTTAGTTAAGATCCGAAAAACAGATTTCCTTCTATAGGCCAATCCCTTTCCTTTTGATGTCTAAAAGATGTCCAATATGATAAAATTTAAAGATAAGGACCTCAATCATCTACCTGGCCACCAAGACATCTCCTAGACCATACAAGCAAATACCAGAAGCCCTAAATGATACAATTCTCCTCAGTCAGAATGAAGTTACGGTAAGTAGTAACATTAGTAAAACCACATTTTACCATACACTAGTTTATGCAAGGAGTCAGAGGTTACTCAAGGAGACATCACAATCCATTGATGCTTCCTCTCTTCTCCTCCGGCCCCAACCCTTCCCCTAAGGCTCCCCATGAATGCGATCAAGAAGGAAAGGTCGAATTAATCATTTAGAATGAGGAGGTGCAAGATGAGCATATGTAGTCTGCGCACAGTGAAAGAGCCCAAAATGCAGTCTTTGACATTGGTACACAATTATTCATTCTTTGCTGAGGGAGGTCTCCAATTCTTCCCAGAGACAACAGGGTAACTTAGAAAAAAGGCTTGTGGAGAGGAATAGCCTAGAAAGTAACGGACGTATTGGCTTGGGCCAGTAAAGCAAAGATTAGAATATCGAGTGAGGATTTTTGAATTTCTTTTAGTGGTTTTCCCAGTCACCGAGGTCTCCGTCCAATCAATTTTCATTGGTAAATTCATTGAATACTAGAATATGGTTTAGGCCAAGCGGACTTCCATTATGTAGCTAGGATGAAGCCCTATTCCTTCATGCTTGGTAGTGAGCAGAGTCCCGGCCGGACCTGTAAGCCCTGTAGGAAAAAGAACAACAATGCACAATTTCCACCTTTCTGGCTATAGTTTCAGCTTGTATATGTGAGAATCGATTTTTCTAAACCAATCTGAGAAAATAGGGGTAGTAGCAAAGGCCTCTAGCCAAAATTTTGCAGGGAGGAATGACTGATTTAGCAATGCCAAGGTAGTTTCTACTAGATGCTTGTGATTTCTTTCTACCCTGCCATTTTGCTCAGGTGTATGAGGACATGTTGTTTGATGAATAGTTCCTAGGGTTTGCAATAAGGGCACTGAATTTGTGATTAACATATTCTGTACCATTATCTATTCTAATGGTTTGTATTTTGGCTTGAAATTGTGTGTGGATCATATTAGTAAAACTAACAAAGGCAGCATAAGCATCAGATTTGAATTTAAGAGGATAAAGCCAGGAAAATCTAATAAAATCAACAATGAATATAATGTAATATTTGTAGCCTTTACATGAAGGAAAAGGGGGGCAGGTCCCCATATGTCTGAATGTACTAGCTGAAAAGGTTTACTAGTAGTAGACTGTGACAATGAAAAAGACAATTTTAGTGCCTTAGCTACATAGCAGGAAGAACATGCTAAGCTATTATGTTGTAGTTTAACATCTAGAATAGAAGAAAGTACTTGAGAAGCATTGGCAGATGGGTGGCCTAGTCTGTAATGCCATTGTAGAGGTGATGCTGTTGTTGTAGTGGAACAACAGTTGAGTTGAGTGTTAGAAGGAGGAGACTGCACTGCACTGGAGTTGGGAAGTGGAGTAGATGGCAATGGATATAGGCCTTTGTCACAGAGGGCCTTGGACCTCACTTGGTAAGTAGTATTGTCCAACATGGTTACCTCCTTGGAAGTAAACAGAAGAGAACAATTGTTATCTCGTGCAAATTGATAAACAGATAACAAATTGGATGAAACAATGGGAACATAATGAATAAGAGGTAATGAAAAAACAGTAGAGCTAGTTTGGTTATTACCATGACCAATACTCTGAATAGGCAGAGATTGACCATTGCCCACTGAAATAGAATCTGCACCAGTGTATGGTTGAGCTTGATGCAGTTGGGAGGGGTCATTGGTGACATTGAGATTAGCTCCACTGTCCAAATACCACATGGCTGCTGAATGATCAGAAGTTGTGAGATGAGCAGCTAGTGCTTGTTTTGGGTGTGGAGGGTGGACATAGTTAGTAGTATCAAGCCTATGCCAACACACCACAGCAGTGTGGTTAGGCTTACCACATATTTGACAATGTATTTTAGAGGGAGATGGAACTGGGGAAGGAGCAGAAGTGTAGGGGGAGATGTATGCACCAGGGGGAGGTCCCCTGCCTTGACCTTTTTGGAACCTACCTCTCTTTCCTCCTCTAAAGTTCTGTGAAGATCCTCTGCCTTTGGAGTTAGAGTGTTGGGCAGAGTTGTACTGTGTGTACAAAGCAGTATGAATATCAGGAGTAGGGAGGAGAGGAAGTGGTTTAGGAAGATTCATGTGGAGCTCTTCTGTGATGAGTATACCAGTGAGCTCTTGAACAGTTATAGGGGTAGACCTAACCCTAATGTTCTGTTTAAAAGATTCAAACTCATGTGGTAAACCTTTGAGTATATAGAGGACTAAGTCTTCCTCATAAACAATCTCAGCAGAAGCAGTTAGGCTATCCAATAAGGTTTCACATGATCAAGGTAGGACTGCATACTTTGATTTCCTTTGGACAAGTTATGCAATTGATGCTTTAGATGATGAATGTGTGACCTACTAAGGGAAGTGAACCTAGAGGCAAGTGTAGACCATACAAAGGAAGCAGTAGGCAAATGTAGAACCTGTGGAAGTATAGATGAAGACATGGTGGCAAACAGGCATGTTCTGAGATGTTGATCTTTGAGAATCCAAGCTGTGTATAGGCTGGGTTGATGGTGGTGGAAGCAGTGGCTGATGGAGAAGAGCTTGCTCCAGAAGAAAGTAGCTTGCTTGGACAAGGTTCATGACCAGTCACATGTTCAAACACCTGGTAGGCTTGAAGTACAACTTGCATCTGTGATCTCCAGATGACATAGTCGGTGTTGTCAAGGCTGATTTTGACCAGATTATGTAAGTTCTGACTCAGCAATTTCAGGCCTTGAGGTAGCTCAATATCGGAGGCAGCCATTGATGAAGTAGCAGAAAAGGTTGAAGAGAGAGAATTCTAGATTAAAGTTTCAAGAAGTGAAAATTTTTATGAATTGCTTCGGTGAAAAGCTAGAGAAGTCCACTAGAAGGCTTCGATTGAGCTTTGAAGCTGCTTGAAGTACTCTAATGGAGGTTCGAAGGTGTTCTCCAATGGTGATTGTGGAGAAATTAGGGTTTTGGTTCAGCAAGAAATTGAGCTTTGGCTTCAATTGTGGCTGAGAAAAATAGAAGACTATTGAGTACTGTAATGAATAGCAATGGTGAATAATGAAGCTCAGATGAAGAGCTGCAGAGAGAGCTTCAATGGCGATAATGAAGCTCGAAAAAAAAAAATGGCCGTGTTTAGAGAGGATTTGAACCTGCTCTTGATACCATGAGAAAATAGAGAGAGAAGTAGATATTTTGGAAGTTCATTGTATTGATTTCTTGAAATGATTACATGTAACGTGCTTACATTTATATAAGCCTGATGAAGTCAGTTCAGCACATGGCTGCACATGGGCCATGTGCTGAATTATGACTAACTACAGTTGATCACAGCTGTCATTTTGACAGCTGTAACAGAAGCTACTGCTATAGTTTACAATAGAAATGCATCTAATACAATGAGATGAGTAAGTACTCTAACACAATCTATCATGGGCACTGGAATGAACCACGTGATATTAGTATATTGAGCACGTGAGAGCAAGTTCAATTTCAGTGGTCATTAACTGAGTGGATCTATATGCATTGGGGTGGTGAGAAGATGTGTAGCATAGTCTGGTCAGTAAATCTCTTTTGGTACAAAGGGCATAGGTCCCTGACTGCTCAGCATCTCACGTGAAATTGTCCAAATTGCTGCAACGAACATCACTTTGCACATGTATTTATCCACTGCTGATCATATAATTTCAAAGAAAAAGAATCCTTAATACGCATATTCAAACTGTCCAATGTATTGGCTGCTTATCATGCTTGCTTTCTCTCAGCCACTATTGTTGTATGCAGTTGTCCGCATTTCAACGGGCTCCTCCTTTCTCCCTACATAAGAATCCAAAGCTCAACTTTGGATTTTGCATGACACTTTGCTTATAAAGGTTAAGAGGGGTGGTCAGGTGGAATCTAAGAGGATCAAATACGAGCATATTCTTAATAGAATAAATTCTTGGGAATCTCTGCAAGAGTCTGACACTTGTGGAAGGCTATGAAACAGATTCACAGTAAGCACAGCTCTTGCTTATACCCCCTTGACTTGACATCTCTTCATGCTTGGCACACTAAGATAGGAAGATATTCTTAATAGAATAAATTCTTGGTGAATGTCTGCAAGAGTCTGACACTTGCAAGACTTGATTAATTATTGGCTAAGGCTTAGTGGCGGCATCCATTTTCCACAAATTACAACAAAAATGCCCACCACCTTTCATATACATTCAAAATTTCAGTGAAGTGTTAGCAAAAGAGTATAAAACTTACCAGAAAAAGGAGAAAGAACTTGTGGTTGCGAGCCCCAACACAGTTTACAACCCATATACAATGGTGGTCCATCTTAAGTACACATCTTTGGCCTGCAAGAACCACGACGATGTTCTACAATCATTAGCAGATATATTCTTAAAAGGTAAAGACATATTCTTAAATGAGGTTCTGATTCTACAATGATAAAGATAAGGATACTCAATAGATGTGGGTTAAAACATCGTCCAATGCCCGAGCACAAAGGTATTGACATCAACCTGTTTCTTAAGCAGAAGCTGATAAGCTAAAAGAAAGGTTCAACTTCTTCAGCTGTCCGAGAAAAGTTAATCCAATAAGCTATTTGCGAATTGTTCGAACTTCATCCAGAGATTCATATTTCCCCCCACTGAAAAACCGTGGCATGAACAATAAAAATCTAAATTGAAAATGGAAGAAGAAATAAAAGATGAATAGTAATTTCAAAATTATGTACATGCATGTATGTATGATAACCTCCTATCCTATTATTCAAACGTCCTCGGAGAAATAAACACTGATTCACCGGGGGGTCATGGCAGCAAGCAAGGGAGCACAGATAACATAGAAACATTTAGCTTTTTGAGCAATATCATAGCCAGGTAAAGTATATACTCCATTCATTACCAATGCTTTTTCCGTATATGATTTGGCACAATAAGCTGATATTGGCAAACATATAACACCTACAGATAAGGGAGTCCCACAAGGAGTCATAGACTGCTTTTTTCCTGTTTCAAAACTTTTAATAGAAACAAGTAAGAAAGATTTTGTGATCATGTAATTCAATAAGATAATGAAGTCTTCCATTTTTGGGAAGAATACTTAAAATTGAAATGGGACAAAATAGAAAGGAAAATTTCTTTCCTTAGAGACAGTGAGAATGAGACGTTGGGATCGGGGAAGGGAGATTTGAGATAGCGGGAATAAATAAGGAAGAAGCTTACAAACAGAGCAGTGATGACAACGTGGTGGCTTGCCATTTTGACATTGATTACAGTAGCCTATAGCTGGTCTTCTTTCTCTTCCACCTGAGGAGGACCATGTGGAGCCCAAATTCTCCACTACAATATTATCAGATGATGTCACAGAACTACCCTCCTCTACATTCTGCTCTGAACAAAGTTTCCAGTTTTGAGGAACAGAACCAGGGTCTTGGAAGACTACCATTAAGTAGCACCATATTAACATTCCAAGCTGTAATAGAGAATACATTCTTAGTGAAGTTTTAAACCACACAAGTAACTGTAAATTATAAACTTCTCAATTTTAAGGGAATCTCGTTTTATAAGAGAGGAAAAAGTTGCTAGAAATAAGTCTTGGGACAAACTTGTCTTATTCATGTATATGGAATAAGAATACTGTGTCAGTTGCAAAAGACCTCCTGTAGTAGCATTTCCCCGGTTTCCTTCAGAAGGAGGATCTTCAGCACTTTTTATGTTGAATTAGTTATGCACTAGTACGAAGTTAAGAGTAACAATGGAGAAACTTGTTTCACTGAATACTCCAACAGATGAGAAAAGCTGGAAAAATATCAAGGTTGCAACACAAATGAATGAGTAATTTCAAAGGGACTATAAATCAGTTTTCTGATGCAGTTGCCACAAGCAAGTCTCTAACCAGGATTAGCTTATTAGCATACAAGGATATGGCAAAAAATCACCAATGAGCTTTAAGAAATTCTACCATGAAATTGAAGGAACAGGGAGAAAAGAAAGAACTGAAATCCAACTGAATTCATATATCAAGTCAAAAGATTTACTTGGTTGGCAATTTGCACAAGTGAAAGAAGACAATACATATCAAGTTCATCGGTCCTTACTTGGCTTCTCTACTGTTTCTGTTAGTTCAATAGTTCCGAATAATAGTTTTATCCTAGTATATAGCCCTATCAAGATTTCCCTGTGTTTCAGGATGCACACATTCTGTAAAAGTGATTATGCAGTTAACAGAATAAGTGGAAATTGGCCTGACTAAGTGTATAACATAAAACATTTCCTCTTTTGTCCTATAACCATAGTAAAATCTCCATGAGAAAGACCTCTACAGTCTAGAAACTTAGTCCAAAGTATTAATATACTATCTTTTAATTCTTTCATTTACTAGAAAGAAAAGAAATTTATGCAATTAATAAAAAGCCCTAAAACGGATTTTGCTGATGTAACAACTCGAGTTCAAGTACTACATTTTTAAACACATTTAGTCTAATCAACTAATTCAAAAATGCTTAACCGCATACTAACACGAGCAGAGAGTCGGACGAGGTGGGAAGGGATATAACAATCTCCATCAACTCAAGTACATCACATTCTCATCGTGCCAGATAGAATAGAACCAAAAGTCCAGGTCCACCACACTGTATGGAGCCAACCCAACAGCAACCTACTATGGTATCATTTGTAGCAACTTGGGTCCAAATACTAGTCCCTCCAAACATTTAGCCAACTCAACCATCCCAAAATATTTAAATTTGTGAACATGGCACAGATATCGTCACTTTGAGTCCCCTCAGGGCCACTAGAGGTTAACTCGACCTGGCCATGGGATTAGTAAAGCAGTACCTGGATACGGGATATCCAACCAAACTCGATTTCCCACTTAAACATTTTTGCAGATTTAAGAAAAAAAAAAACAAAACAAAACAAAACAAAAACAAAAATTAAACATTGAAAATGAAAAGGAACAATGAATGAACTTACAAGGAAATGAAACACCACGACGATGGCGAAAGACAAGAAAGACTGAAAACCACCGTGAAGGAGATGCGGGCCACAGGTCAGGACAACGACAGCATAGTAGGAAACAGCAATAATAGCAAGTACGAGGAGGATCATGAAATGGCCCAACACTTTTAGCCCAGTGCATAACCTGAAGGGGTTCAGATTCTCCATAGAGTTATTATTGCTATAAATTGGCCGAGCAATAGCGATCCAAGGGGTCAGAAATAAGCTCGACGACCTTCTTCTTGCTCGTGGTGGGAATAAGCGTTTCCAGATTTCCGACGCCAGGTCGTCGGTGACTGTTTGCACAAGTAAGTGTGTGTGTGTGTGTTGGGGGGTTGGTGGGTGGGGGGGGGGGGGGTGGGGGGGCGGGGGGGGGTGTGGTTGTGCTTGTTTAGTTCTGGTTTTTTTTTTTGAGTTTTCGGGGTTTTTTTGGGTGGAATTTATTACAGTTTAACTGAATAGGAAGGGATTTGGTACGGTCTCGTTGGAATTCTGACCAATGTTGGGGGATCGCGGAGGAACATCGCGAAATAATGTGAATTTGGATCCTTTTATATAATAACCTGTCTTTTTTTATTTGGGAAATTTGTGCAAATAGTGTTTATTTTTAAAAAATAAAATAAAATTTGTTTTTATTATTTAACATTAATTAATTTAAATTTTTTTATTTTAAAAAAAATAAATTTATTTTTATAGTTCGAAATTAATCAATTTAATTTCAATTATTTAAAAAAAAATTAATTTAATCCCTACTTAAATTGATTAAATTGAATTTTTTTTTAAATAGTAGGGAGTAAATTAATTTTTTTTTTGAAAATAATAGGGATTAAATTGACTAATTTTGAATTATAAAAGTAAATTTAATTTTTTTAAATAATAATAACTAAATTGACTAATTTTGAATAATATAGATAAATTTAAATTTTTTAAAAAAAATAAATGGTCCAGGGGATAACAGCTCGCGGCATATATTTATAAAATACAATAGTATAACAATACCACTAACAGTGTCAATGGAAGATTAAAACAGCAAATTGACAGAGCTACAGTCAACGACTTACAGCCCACAAATAGCCATAACACGGCCTGAGAAGGACATAACAGCGCGACTCGAGAGATGTCAAGCACTGACCATGACAATAGTGAGTGATAAGACTATACTACTATATTTTATATTATGTCATGAATTATTATGCCTTGGGTCAAAAATTATATTGGAGCATTTCCTATATTATAATAGTGGTTACCAAACAGTAACAGATCAGCCTATCATTAGGCTAGGAAGTAAAAATAAAAGATTAAAGATTAAAAGAAAAATACCTGAAGAAAAATTTATTCGATTGCAAAACAGTGAGATTTACAAAATATAAAAACTGAAAAGAAAGTAGCTTGTTCGAGCTCTCCCTAATTACAAACAAATGCCGCCTACTTATAGAAGCTTGCGGACTTGAAAAAAAAATGCAAAAGAACCTAATCCGGATTCGAAATGTTTGGAGTCCGGGGTCACTATACACTCACGTGAAAAAAGTAAATAATTACTTTTACTTTACATAAAGTAAACAGTAGACTTTGTCTGCTGAGAGGGACATATCATCGGCTGAAAGCGAGATTCCACTTAACATAATTCCGCGAATATCGGCTTTTTGAATCAGTCTAAAAATCCTTTAAGCATCTTCAGACTTTATCTCTATCTTTTCATAAATTTGTCCAAGAACAGCATCATTGCTCCTGGGCAGATGCTTTCCCTTTTTGTTTTGCTAGGAGAGCTTTCTCGATTAGGACGTCCTTTAGACTATCCCAAACATCTTCTGCCAGCACATTAGGATTCTGTGCTTCTCCTACTAAAACATTAAATGAATTGGAACGCATAGACACATCTTCTGATGTAGAATCACCATCATTGTCACCATCAACTTCCTTTCCGATTTTTTTCAAAAAGTCTTGTTTTATTGCATCGAGATAAGAGGCCATGATATCACCTTTAGAGCTGATTTGTTGTCGCATCTGGATTTTGTGTAAAAAATGAGAAAAAGGAGATTCTTCTACTTGAGTTGATTGCTCCACTTGATCCTTGTAAATCTAGACCATCTGAGTGATTTCATCCACCATATTTTGTCCATAAGGCTTTTTTGTCTCTGGATTAATTTTCAGAAGTTTTGGCCAAAATTTTGAAAATAATTTTCTTCTTAAACAAAATATTTTTTTGTTTATTCATCTCAGCAATGGGTACCAATTTCCAAATCCATAGGACACCAAATTCCATAAAGAAAAACAAAGAACTTGATCATTCAATATAAAGATTAGTGTTATTCCTAATATGAGGGCACAAAGCTAACCATTCAGTAAAAAGTCCTTTATAGGGTTCAGGTAAAATCTTTATAGTGGGTCCATATTGAGGCCACCAAATATGGATCCAAGCAGGGAATTTCCTTTGTTGAAAAATTTGGAGGTTAAATTTTAAAAACCAAGTATGTTTTTTCTGGGGATTTTCATATAAGAAAACTTTAAAAAATGTTTCAACATAATCCCAATAATTAAATTGGTGAACATTTTTATTATCATTTGGATATGTAAACTGTCTTTCAACCATAATGCTGATTCCCCAATCCGAGGGTGAAAGAATTTTTTTAATATAAGTTTTACTATAAGTATAAATTGGAAGATAATTATTTCTCTTAAAATGTTCAAATTCACAACTATCAGTTGTTTGTAAAAGAGACTCATAAAGACTCTTGATTTGTGATGATGCACAGGAAAAAAAAATTATTAAGATATCGGTCCATAAGGTACCATGGGTCATTTTCCCATTGCTTATCCGAAATTTCAAGGATAAGAATAGTTTCAATATGAGAATGAGACTCATAGGAGTCAATCTCATCTTCTTGTTCCACAATATTGGCATAGGATGATGCCTGTGGAACAGAAGTATTTGCATCAAGCAATTTATTGATCTGTGCATAATTTGGATGAGATGGGTCGATAGCAACACCACCACTAGTTAGATTAACTAGCTATTTTCCTGCAATGACCCTTTGAGAGTCATGTCTTCCACGTCCTCTACCTCTTCCCCTTTGAGGGTTAGAGTAATTTCCCCTAGTGGGGAGCATCCTGCAAAAATTCACAGGTTAAAAAATCAGATAGGGAATTTTTATCCCCTTTGATATAACAAATATCAAAATCAAAAGGAACAAGATGATCTTGCCATCTAGCAAACATTTGCTTAGAAACATCATGTTTAAAATCTTTTTGAAACATAAATATCAAAATCAAAGGGAATTTGTTGACGAATTTTTGAAACATTTGTATGATCGTCTGTCCAAGCAGAAGGAGATTTTTTTAATCTATCATATAAAATAGCAGTATCAAAAGCAAGATTTTGATAATAAGGCAGAATATAATTTAAACTACCAAGAAATCATTGTAATTAGTTTTATCAAGAATTTCATCAGGAAATTTAGAAGCAAATTCAATACTTCTATTAATAGGAATAATTTTTCCTTGTTCAATATTATGACATAAAAATCTAATATTTGTTTGACAAAGAACCATTTTCGGTCTAGATATAACCAAACCACTTTGCATAATAATATTTTTAAACATATGTAGATGTTTAAAATGTTGTTCAATATTTTTGGAAAATACCAAAATATCATCAATATAAACAATAATAAATTCACTATAAAGAATAAAAATATCATTCATAATATGTTGAAATTCTTAAGGAGCATTCTTTAAACCAAAAGGCATAACATTCAATTCATAATGTCCAATTGGAACAGTAAAAGCAGTTTTATATCTATCAGATTCATGAATTTGAATCTGCCAATATCCCGATTTTAAATCAAACTTTGAAAATATCAAAGCATCATGCAGTTTATCTAAAAGATCTTTTTTTTATTAGGGATAGGATACCTAATCCATTTAATAACCATATTAAGAGGTTTATAATTAATACCAAGTCTAGGAACACCTCTTTCTTGTTCCGAATGTTTGTTTACATAAAAAGTGGTACAACTTCATGGAGAATGAGAAACTCTGATTAATTTCTTATCTATCAAAGAATTAATTTCTTTTTTACATAATTTTAAATATTCAGAATTCATTTGACAAGGCCTAGCCTTTGTCAGTATATTTTTTTCATTAAAATCTTCTTCATATGGAAGAGTAACAATATGTTTTTTTCTATTCCAAAAAGCATTTGGATGATCATTACAAATATCAACAGAAAATTGATCTTGAATTAATTTAATTTTTTCTTGAACTTTTAAGTTTTTTAACCTTTCTTCAATATTTTTAAAAAAATTTTCTTTCTCAATAAAATTTAATTGAGAATTTTTTGCAATAAGCAAATCTTGGATTTGATTTAAAACCTTTATTTTGGGATCAGTTATAAACTGAAAATTTAAATTTATTCCATGAAAAGAAGCTTTTATGCCATTAGCATCTATATGAGTAAGAGGCATAATTTCCTGTATAAAAGGAGTGCCAAGTATAACTTGATTAGTCAAATTTTTAACCAATAAAAAAGTAGCAGGTATACAAACCTTATCATGACAAATATAAATATCAGTCAATTTATATTGAACATGCAAATTTTGTCCAGTTGCAGCAGAGATAGTACGAGTAGTTTTCTCAAAATATTTCGTAGGTATTAATCCTTCCTGGATACAATTTATATCTGCTCCAGTATCAATTAAAGCAATTAAGTCACGTTTAATAAAATCTTTTTCTATTAGTAAATTGATTTTAACATGCCATTTTTGTGAAGTGACTAACTTAAGATTAGCTAGCAAATTATGTTGATCATTTATATATATAGAGGAGGAAGAAGTAATTTCTTCTTTCATTTTTCCATTTTCTAATAAAGAGAGTCGATAGTCAGTCGAATCATTATTATGTTTTAAGGTTCTAATTTCCTCTTTTAGAATTTTTACTTCTCTATTCAAATCATCAATAGTAACAACAGCATTCTGTTTTTCTTTTAACTGATTTATTAATTCTGAAAACCTATATGGTTTGAAATCCTGAATAATAGGAGATTTTAATTCATGATTAGAGTTAAAGCAATCAATAATTTTGGCTTTTAACTTCGTATCACTAGTAAATCAACAATTTTATCACTTAAAGTAATCATATTTAACTCAATATCTTGAAATTGAGATTGTAATTTATAAATGTCAATATCAGATTCACTATTATCTTTTTGACATTTATCACAACATTTAATATCATTTTATTCATCAGAAAAACTAATTAAATCATCAGATTCAATAGCATGTAGATTATTACAACTAGTGTTACTACTATCAGTATCACTATCTGAATTTAATAAAACTTTAGCCAAAGATTCTTTAAGCTTTTCATCAATATCAAGACTATTATTAATCTTTTTTTTTCATTATGCATTTATTAGCATAATGGCCTTTTTTACCACATGTATAACATGTAGGTATTTTCTTCTGGGGAACATAGCTCTTTTTCTCATGCCATGCACGTTTTCTAGCTGCTTGTTTTTTATAAGCATTAGACGTATATTTTTTATAATATTCCATCTTATGGGGTCTTTCTTTATTATGTTTTCTAGGTTTATTCCTAGAAGTGCTAGGTATATCTATAGCAAATTGTTCACAAAATTCTCCTAACTGATTTTTTTCAGTTAATTTTGTTTTCTTTAATCGGTAATTTATACGAATATCATTACAAAGAGATAATCCCTCTTCTACACATAAAGTAATAAGAGAACCATAATTAAAGGTATCCCAAGCAATATCATTACTATCTGATCTTTTCCTAAGATCTTTCCTAATTCTTTCTGCAAAAACAGAAGGTAAACCATCAACAAATTTTGATTTCCAATGATTACTATTAGTATCAGGAAGACTCATAACTCTAGAAAGGAAAACATCCTTATACCATTTAAAAGATGTTAAAGTAGGATATCGCATATTTTGCAAAAGTGTCCTAGTATTATCATATTGATGTAAATATCTACCTGTGAAATGTTCACACATAGCCAAACAAAGAGTATAAACAACATTCTCCTGTATATTTTCACCAATAATTTTAGTAGTATTTAAAATTTCATCACGTTGAGTTTGGGTCAAATAATTGTCCCACCAACCTTTTAATTGACCAACAAATCCTGCTGTAATCATCATAGCTATTTGTCTATCAGTATTTCCATTTTGTTTACAAATAGTAGAATACATAAGCATCCTATGAGCAGTATTATAAATTTGTAATTCAGTTTGACCATCAATAGTCCATTCATATATCTGTCTGCCATTAAATGTAATGGTTTCACTCATTAAAGGTTCTTCAAAAAGAACATCCTGTGGTGTAGGACGAGGATAATAATATTTAATTTGGGTAGGAACATCTTGATACCTATTCCTAAAATTTTTTAACTTATTAACATCAAAAGCTAATTGCAAATTCCTTGCATAAACAATCTTCTCTTGCTGAGTAAGATTAGGTTCAAATTGGTCATTTATCATACTAAGCTTTAAGCCTTTTAAAGCATCATCTAGAACCTTTTCTAATTTAGAAGTAGAAGGTTCTAATTTAAATCCATCAATACTAGGTGGAGGCTGAATATTAGCTTGGACTTCAATCAAAATGTCTGAAGAAGTAGAGGTAGATTGTTTCTTTTTTGAAATATTTTCCATATTTTGATTTATCTTCTGAAGTGTATTCATAATTAATGAAAGTTGTTCACCAAAAATCTTAAGTGAAATATTTGTAAAATTATTTTGCTTAAAAAGCTTATTTATATGGTCAGTGACCGTAGGTAAAACATTGTTATCAATCATTTTCATAAAAGCATTGCCTTCTATTTCAGCTGAAGTTTTAGTATCTGAATGTTTAAATGGTTGTAAAGGCGGATAAGTAGCTAGTAAATTTTTTGTAGAACCAGAAGTTCCAATATTCCATTTTCTTTCAATAACAGCAATATTAGCATTCATAAGATTTTCAAAAAACCAAGGAACAAAATATTTATGTTCTTGTATCTCATTTAAATGATTGTAAAACTGATCTCTGAATTGAAATCTCTCTTTTTGTGAAAAATAAGAGAAAAACCAATCACGAAATTCTTTCCATTTAGGTTGTAAAAACTCATTATTAATAAGTTTCCTTTCATTACTTCCTGGTGTAAAATCCATTAACCACCAAAATTAATTTCTGAAGTATTACCTCCAAAATTAGAAGGAGTAGGATTAACTCCAAATCCAAGAATATCTTTTTTAATTCCTTGAGGAATTTGACTTTTAGTTAATCTAACTTTTTCTATTACCTCTTGAGGAAGTTCTATATTTTCCTCTGTAAGCTCAGATTTATTTAAATCTTCTCTCAAATGAGAAATTGAGGCTCTAGATGTAGAAGGTATTTGTACTCTATAATCAAAAGGAGATATATAATTATGTGATGACACAGATCTTAATAAACGAGGAAGTCCTAAATTAGGAGTCTGTTGAAATCTTAGTCTAATTTGACCTTCAGGAAGATTTTAAACATGATGTTTCTAAGCAAATGTTTGCTAGATGGCAAGATCATCTTGCTCCTTTTGATTTTGATATTTGTTATATCAAAGGGGATAAAAATTCCCTACCTGATTTTTTAACACGTGAAGTTTTGCAGGATACTCCCCACTATAGGAAATTACTCTAACCCTCAAAGGGGAAGAGGTAGAGGACGTGGAAGACATGACTCTCAAAGGGTCATTGCAAGAAAATAGCTAGTTAATCTAACTAGTGGTGGTGTTGCTATCGACCCATCTCATCCAAATTATGCACAGATCAATAAATTGCTTGATGCAGATACTTCTGCTCCACATGCATCATCCTATGCCAATATTGTGGAACAAGAAGATGAGATTGACTCCTATGAGTCTCATTCTCATATTGAAACTATTCTTATCCTTGAAATTTCGGATAAGCAATGGAAAAATGACCCATGGTACCTTATGGACCGATATCTTAATAATTTCTTTTTTCCTGTGCATCATCACAAATCAAGAGTCTTTTATGAGTCTCTTTTACAAGCAATTGATAGTTGTGAATTTGAACATTTTAAGAGAAATAATTCTCTTCCAATTTATACTTATAGTAAAACTTATTTTAAGAAAATTCTTTCACCCTCGGATTGGGGAATCAGCACTATGGTTGAAAGACAGTTTACATATCCAAATGTTAAATAAAAATGTTTACCAATTTAATTATTGGGATTATGTTGAAGTATTTTTTAAAGTTTTCTTATATGAAAATCCCCAGAAAAAATATACTTGGTTTTTAAAATTTAACCCCCAAATTTTTCAACAAAGGAAATTCCCTACTTGGATCCATACTTGGTGGCCTCAATATAGACCCCCTATAAAGATTTTACCTGAACCCTATAAAGGACTTTTTACTGAATGGTTAGCTTTGTGCCCTCATATTGGGAATAACCCTGATTTTTTTATTGAATGATCAAGTTCTTTGTTTTTCTCTATGGAATTTGGTGTCCCATAGATTTGGAAATGGGTACCCGTCGCTGAGATGAATAAACAAAAAATATTTTGTTTAAAAAGAAAATTCTTTTCAAAATTTTGGTCAAAACTTTTAAAAATTGATTCAGAGACAAAAAAGCCTTATGGACAAAATATGGTGGATAAAATCACTCAGATGGTCCAGATTTACAAGGATCAAGTGGAGCAATCAACTTAAGAAGAAGAATCTCATTTTTTACGCAAAATCCAGATGCGACAACAAATCAGCTCTAAAGGTGATATCATGGCCTCTTATCTCGATGCAGTAAAGCAAGACTTTTTGAAAAATTTCGGAAAGGAAGTTGATGGTGACAATGATGGTGATTCTACAACAGAAGATGCGTCTATGCGTTCCAATTCATTTAATGTTTTAGCAGGAGAAACACAGAATCCTAATGTGCTGGCAGAAGATGTTTGGGATAGTCTAAAGGACGTCCTGATCGAGAAAGCTCTCCTAGCAAAACAAAAAGGGAAAGCACCTGCCCAGGAGCAATGATGCTGTTCTTGGACAAATTTATGAAAAGATAGAGATAAAGTCTGAAGATGCTTAAAGGATTTTTAGACTGATTCAAAAAGCTGATATTCGCGGAATTATGTTAAGTGGAAACTCGCTTTCAGTCGGTGATATGTCCCTCTCAGCAGACAAAGTCTACTGTTTACTTTATGTAAAGTAAAATCACTTATTTGATTTTTTCACGTGAGTGTATAGTGACCCCGGACTCCAAACATTTTGAATCCGGATTAGGTTCTTTTGCATTTTGTTTTCAAGTCCGCAAGCTTCTATAAGTTGGCGGCATTTGCTTGTAATTAGGCAGAGCTCAGACAAGCTACTTCCCTTTCAGTTTTTATATTTTGTAAATCTTTCTATTTTGCAATCGAAGAAGTTTTTCTTCAGGTATTTCTCTTTTTATTTTCAGTCTTTTACTTTTTAGTCTAATGGTAGGCTAATCTGTTACTGTTTGGTAACCACTATTCTAATATAGGAAATGCTCCAATATAATTTTTGACCTAAGGCATAATAATTCATGACATAATATAAAATACAGCAGTATAGTCTTATCACTCACTATGTCATGGTCAGTGTTTGACATCTCTCGAGTCGCGCTGTTATGCCCTTCTCAAGCCGTGTTATAGCTATTCGTGGGCTGTAAGTCGTTGACTGTAGCTCTGTCATTTTACTGTTTCAATCTTCCATTGACACTGTTGAAATTCTATTTCATCCCATTAAATCATTCTTCTAGTAGATATTTTAGATCTACTTAAATTAGTTTCTAAATAATTGTTTTTACTTTACATAAAGTTAACAGTAGACTTTGTCTGCTGAGAGGGACATATCACCGGCTGAAAGCGAGATTCCACTTAACATAATTCCGCGAATATCGGCTTTTTGAATCAGTCTAAAAATCCTTTAAGTATCTTCAGATTTTATCTCTATCTTTTCATAAATTTGTCCATGAACAGCATCATTGCTCCTGAGCAGGTGCTTTCCCTTTTTGTTTTGCTAGGAGAGCTTTCTCGATCAGGACGTCCTTTAGACTATCCCAAACATCTTCTGCCAGCACATTAGGATTCTGTGTTTCTCCTGCTAAAACATTAAATGAATTGGAACGCATAGACGCATCTTCTGTTGTAGAATCACCATCATTGTCACCATCAACTTCCTTTCCGAAATTTTTCAAAAAGTCTTGCTTTACTGCATCGAGATAAGAGGCCATGATATCACCTTTAGAGCTGATTTGTTGTCGCATCTGGATTTTGCGTAAAAAATGAGAAAAATGAGATTCTTCTTCTTAAGTTGATTGCTCCACTTGATCCTTGTAAATCTGGACCATCTGAGTGATTTTATCCACCATATTTTGTCCATAAGGCTTTTTTGTCTCTGAATCAATTTTTAAAAGTTTTGACCAAAATTTTGAAAAGAATTTTCTTTTTAAACAAAATATTTTTTGTTTATTCATCTCAGCGACGGGTACCCATTTCCAAATCTATGGGACACCAAATTCCATAGAGAAAAACAAAGAACTTGATCCTTCAATATAAAGATCAGGGTTATTCCCAATATGAAGGCATGAAGCTAACCATTCAGTAAAAAGTCCTTTATAGGGTTCAGGTAAAATCTTTATAGGGGGTCCATATTAAGGCCACCAAGTATGGATCCAAGCAGGGAATTTCCTTTGTTGAAAAATTTGGGGGTTAAATTTTAAAAACCAAGTATGAATTTTTTGGGGATTTTCATACAAGAAAACTTTAAAAAATGCTTCAACATAATCCCAATAATTAAATTGGTAAACATTTTTATTATCATTTGGATATGTAAACTGTCTTTCAACCATAGTGCTGATTCCCCAATCCGAGGGTGAAATAATTTTCTTAATATAAGTTTTACTATAAGTATAAATTGGAAGATAGTTATTTCTCTTAAATTCTTCAAATTCACAACTATCAGTTGCATGTAAAAGAGACTCATAAAGACTCTTGACTTGTGATGATGCACAGGAAAAAAGAAATTATTAAGATAACGATCCATAAGGTACCATGGGTCATTTTCCCATTGCTTATCCGAAATTTCAAGGATAAGAATAGTTTCAACATGAGAATGAGACTCATAAGAGTCAATCTTATCTTCTTGTTCCACAATATTGGCATAGGATGATGCCTGTGGGGCAGAAATATATGCATCAAGCAATTTCTTGATTTGTGCATAATTTGGATAAGATGGGTCGATTGCAACACCACCACTAGTTAGATTAACTAGTTGTTTTCCTGCAATGACCCTTTGAGAGTCATTTCTTCCGCGTCCTCTACCTCTTCCCCTTTGAGGGTTAGTGTAATTTCCCCTAGTGGGGAGCATCCTGTAAGAATTCACGGGTCAAAAAATCAGGTAGGGAATTTTGATCCCCTTTGATAAAACAAATATCAAAATCAAAAGGAGCAAGATGAGCTTGCCTCCTAGCAAACATTTGCTTAGAAACATCATGTTTAAAATCTTTCTGAAACATAAATTTTGCAGCACTACAATCAGTACGTATAAGAAATTTTTGATTATATAAATCATCTTGAAATTTTAGAACACATTTGACAGTTGCAAGAATTTCTTTTGCAACAGTAGCATAATTTTTCTGACTATTTCCCCATTTGCCAAAATGAAATCTAACAAGTAATTCTTGCTTTGTTTGAGGATGAATTTGTTTTAAAATTCCACCATAACCAATATCAGAAGCATCTGTTTCAATAATCTTATTCCATGTAGGATTAGCTAAAGAGAGACATGGCAATCTAGCAACTTTAGACTTTATTAGCTTAACAGCATTTGTATGAGCTTCTGTCCAAACAGAAGGAGATTTTTTCAATCTATCATATAAAATAGCAGTATCAAAAGCAAGATTTTGATAATAAGGCAGAATAAACTACCAAGAAATCTATGTAATTGAGTTTTATCAAGAATTTCATCAGGAAATTTAGAAGCAAATTCAATACTAATATTAATAGGAATAATTTTTCATTGTTCAATATTATGACCTAAAAATCTAATCTTTGTTTGACAAAGAACCATTTTTTGTCTAGATATAACCAAACCATTTTGCATAATAATATTTTTAAACATATGTAGATGTTTAAAATGTTGTTCAATATTTTTGGAAAATACCAAAATATCATCAATATAAACAATAATAAATTCACTATAAGGAGAAAAATATCATTCATAATATGTTGAAATTCTTAAGGAGCATTCTTTAAACCAAAAGGCATAACATTCAATTCATAATGTCCAATTGGAACAGTAAAAGCAGTTTTATATCTATCAGATTCATGAATTTGAATCTGCCAATATCCCGATTTTAAATCAAACTTTGAAAATATCAAAGCATCATGCAGTTTATCTAAAAGATCTTTTTTTTATTAGGGATAGGATACCTAATCCATTTAATAACCATATTAAGAGGTTTATAATTAATACCAAGTCTAGGAACACCTCTTTCTTGTTCCGAATGTTTGTTTACATAAAAAGTGGTACAACTCCATGGAGAATGAGAAACTCTGATTAATTTCTTATCTATCAAAGAATTAATTTCTTTTTTACATAATTCTAAATATTCAGAATTCATTTGACAAGGCCTAGCCTTTGTCAGCATATCTTTTCATTAAAATCTTTTTCATATGGAAGAGTAACAATATGTTTTTTTCTATTCCAAAAAGCATTTGGATGATCATTACAAATATCAACAGAAAATTGATCTTGAATTAATTTAATTTTTTCTTGAACTTTTAAGTTTTTTAACCTTTCTTCAATATTTTTTTTAAAAAAATTCTTTTTGAAGAAAATTTAATTAAAATTTTTTTTGCAGTAAGCAAATCTTGTATTTGATTTAAAAACTTAATTTTTTGATCAGTTATAAACTGAAAATTTAAATTTATTCCGTGAAAGGAAGCTTTTATGCCATTAGTATCAATATGTGTAAGGGGCATAATTTCCTGAATAAAAGGAGTGCCAAGTATAACTTGATTAGTCAAATTTTTAACCAATAAAAAAGTAGCAGGTATACAAACCTTATCATGACAAATATAAGTGTCAGTCAATTTATATTGAACATGCAAATTTTGTCCAGTTGCAGCAGAGATGGTATGAGTAGTTTTCTCAAAATATTTCGTAGGTATTAATCCTTCTTGGATACAATTTATATCTGCTCCAATATCAATTAAAACAATTAAGTCACATTTAATAAAATCTTTTTCTATTAGTAAATTGATTTTAACATGCCATTTTTGTGAAGTGACTAACTTAAGATTAGCTAGCAAATTATGTTGATCATTTATATATATAGAGGAGGAAGAAGTAATTTCTTCTTTCATTTTTCCCTTTTCTAATAAAGAGAGTTGATAGTCAGTCGAATCATTATTCTGTTTTATGGTTCTAATTTCCTTTTTTAGAATTTTTACTTCTCTATTCAAATCATCAACAGTAACAACAGCATTCTATTTTTCTTTTAACTGATTTATTAATTATGAAAACCTATATGGTTTGAAATCCTGAATAACATGAGATTTTAATTCATGATTAGAGTTAAAGCAATCAATAATTTTGGCTTTTAACTTCGTATCACTAGTAAATCAACAATTTTATCACTTAAAGTAATCATATTTAACTCAATATCTTGAAATTGAGATTGTAATTTATAAATGTCAATATCAGATTCACTATTATCTTTTTGACATTTATCACAACATTTAATATCATTTTATTCATCAGAAAAACTAATTAAATCATCAGATTCAATAGCATGTAGATTATTACAACTAGTGTTACTACTATCAGTATCACTATCAGTTTTATCACTATCTGAATTTAATAAAACTTTAGCCAAAGATTCTTTAAGCTTTTCATCAATATCAAGACTATTATTAATCTTTTTTTTTCATTATGCATTTATTAGCATAATGGCCTTTTTTACCACATGTATAACATGTAGGTATTTTCTTCTGGGGAACATAGCCCTTTTTCTCACGCCATGCACGTTTTCTAGCCGCTTGTTTTTTATAAGCATTAGACGTATATTTTTTATAATATTCCATCTTATGGGGTCTTTCTTTATTATGTTTTCTAGGTTTATTCCTAGAAGTGCTAGGTATATCTATAGCAAATTGTTCACAAAATTCTCCTAACTGATTTTTTTCAGTTAATTTTGTTTTCTTTAATCGGTAATTTATACGAATATCATTACAAAGAGATAATCCCTCTTCTACACATAAAGTAATAAGAGAACCATAATTAAAGGTATCCCATGCAATATTATTACTATCTGATCTTTTCCCAAGATCTTTCCTAATTCTTTCTGCAAAAACAGAAGGTAAACCATCAACAAATTTTGATTTCCAATGATTACTATTAGTATCAGGAAGACTCATAACTCTAGAAAGGAAAACATCCTTATACCATTTAAAAGATGTTAAAGTAGGATATCGCATATTTTGCAAAAGTGTCCTAATATTATCATATTGATGTAAATATCTTCCTGTGAAATGTTCACACATAGCCAAACAAAAAGTATAAACAGCATTTTCTTGTACATTTTCATTAACCATTTTAGTAGTATTTAAAATTTCATCATGTTGGTTTTGGATCAAATAATTATCCCACCAACCTTTTAATTGGCCAACAAATCCTGCTGTAATTATCATAGCTATTTGTCTATCAGTATTTCCATTTTGTTTACAAATAGTAGAATACATAAGCATCCTATGAGCAGTATTATAAATTTGTAATTCAGTTTGACCATCAATAGTCCATTCATATATTTGTCTGCCATTAAATGTAATGGTTTCCGTCATTAAAGGTTCTTCAAAAAGAACATCATGTGGCGTAGGACGAGGATAATAATATTTAATTTGGGTAGGAACATCTTGATACCTATTCCTATAATTTTTTAGCTTATTAACATCAAAAGCTAATTGCAAATTTCTTGCATGAGCAATCTTCCCTTCCTGAGTCAGATTAGGTTCAAATTGGTCATTTATCATACTCAGCTTTAAACCTTTCAAAGCATCATCTAACACTTTTTTCTAATTTAGAAGTAGAAGGTTCTAATTTAAATCCATCAATACTAGGTGGAGGCTGAATATTAGCTTGGACTTCAATCAAAATGTCTGAAGAAGTAGAGGTAGATTGTTTCTTTTTTGAAATATTTTCCATATTTTGATTTATCTTCTGAAGTGTATTCATAATTAATGAAAGTTGTTCACCAAAAATCTTAAGTGAAATATTTGTAAAATTATTTTGCTTAAAAAGCTTATTTATATGGTCAGTGACCGTAGGTAAAACATTGTTATCAATCATTTTCATAAAAGCATTTCCTTCTATTTCAGCTGAAGTTTTAGTATCTGGATGTTTAAATGATTGTAAAGGCGGATAAGTAGCCTGTAAAATTTTTGTAGAACCAGAGGTTCCAATATTCCATTTTCTTTCAATAACAGCAATATTAGCATTCATAAGATTTTCAAAAAACCAAGGAACAAAATATTTATGTTCTTGTATCTCATTTAAATGATTGTAAAACTGATCTCTGAATTGAAATCTCTCTTTTTGTGAAAAATAAGAGAAAAACCAATCACGAAATTCTTTCCATTTAGGTTGTAAAAACTCATTATTAATAAGTTTCCTTTCATTACTGCCTGGTGTAAAATCCATTAACCACCAAAGTTTATTTCTGAAGTATTACCTCCAAAGTCAGAAGGAGTAGGATTGACCCCAAATCCAAGAATAACTTTTTTAATTCCTTGAGGAATTTGACTTTTAGTTAATCTAATTTTTTCTATTACTTCTTGAGGAAGTTCTATATTTTCCTCTGTAGATTCAGATTTATTTAAATCTTCTCTTAAATGAGAAATTGAAGCTCTAGATGTAGAAGGTATTTCTACTCTATAATCAAAGGGTGATATATAATTATGTGATGACACAGATCTATTTAATAAACGAGGAAGTCCTAAATTAGGCATCTGTTGAAATCTAAGTCTAATTTGACCTTCAGGAGTTTGTTCAACTTATGTCAATTCTGTTTCTATCCTAGGTTGACTGGGAACGGCTTTATCTATTTCCCAATATTCTGAAAATTCTATTTCATCCCATTGAATCATTCTTCTAGTAGATATTTTAGATCTACTTAAATTAGTTTTTATCATAACAGTTTCACCTGTTTTATCTTGTAATTTACAGTTAGGGTTAAGAGTATGCAAAACCTTATAATATATGCGATAACATATACACATAATTTCAGATCCAATCTTATAATCATAATCATGATCTTTAACATATAATGTAAGAACATCAAGTATATTTCTATCAGATAATGAAAGCTGTAAATTTGGTCTAACATTAAAGTAAACTGGACCATGTGCCAAACTTGTTTGCATAATTCCTATTAGAGATTGTCTCCAATTTAAATTTCTAGTGTCTCTAAGAACTGTCATAAAATTTTCTGGTAAACCTGATAAGGTTAGAGGTTTAAAAGCAATTTGTATTAAACCAATATGTAAAAATCTATGCGTATGGGCATACCTATCAATATCATCCTGTGATAATAGTTGAATTGTTAATTCATTATCATCCATAGGAATGGATTCTTCTATTATTTTTACCATATGTTTAATACCTAGATTTTCAAAGGTACCAAATTGATATATAGTCTTAGGTTCTATTCTAGGAATAGTCCATTTGTTTAATAATTCAAACAACTCGAGTTCAAGTATTACATTTTTAAACACATTTAGTCTAATCAACTAATTCAAAAATACTTAACCGCATAATAACACGAGCAGAGAGTGGGACGAGGTGGAAAGGGATATAACAATCTCCATCAACTCAATTACATCACATTCTCATCGTGCCAGATAGAATAGAACCAAAAGTCCAGGTCCACCACACTGTATGGAGCCAACCCAACAGCAACCTACTATGGTATCATTTGTAGCAACTTGGATCCAAATACTAGTCCCTCCAAACATTTAGGCAACTCAACCATCTTAAAATATTTAAATTTGTGAACATGGCACGGATATCATCACTTTGAGTCCCCTCAGGGCCACTAGAGGTTAACTCGACCTGGCCATGGGATTAGTAAAGCAGTACCTGGATACGGGATATCCAACCAAACTCGATTTCCCACTTAAACATTTTTGCAGATTTAAGAAAAAAAAAAACAAAAAACAAAAAAAACAAAACAAAAAAAAAAAATAAACATTGAAAAAGAAAAGGAACAATGAATGAACTTACAAGGAAATGAAACACCACGACGATGGCGAAAGACAAGAAAGACTGAAAACCACCATGGAAGAGATGCGGGCCATAGGTGAGGACAACGACAGCATAGTAGGAAACAGCAATAATAGCAAGTACGAGGAGGATCATGAAATGGCCCAACACTTTTAGCCCAGTGCATAACCTGAAGGGGTTCAGATTCTCCATAGAGTTATTATTGCTATAAATTGGCCGAGCAATAGCGATCCAAGGGGTCAGAAATAAGCTCGACGACCTTCTTCTTGCTCGTGGTGGGAATAAGCGTTTCCAGATTTCCGATGCCAGGTCGTCGGTGACTGTTTGCACAAGTAAGTGTGTGTGTGTGTGTGTGTGTGTGTTGGGGGGTTGGTGGGGGGTGTGGTTGTGCTTGTTTAGTTCTGGTTTTTTTTTTTGAGTTTTCGGGGTTTTTTTAGGTCGAATTTATTACAGTTTAACTGAATAGGAAGGGATTTGGTACGGTCTTGTTGGAATTCTGACCAATGTTGGGGGATCGCGGAGGAACATCGCGAAATAATGTGAATTTGGATCCTTTTATATAATAACCTGTCTTTTTTTATTTGGGAAATTTGTGCAAATAGTGTTTATTTAAAAAAAAAATTGTTTTCATTATTTAACATTAATTAATTTAATTTTTTTTTATTTTAAAAAAATAAATTTATTTTTATAGTTCAAAATTAATCAATTTAATCTCAATTATTTTTTAAAAAAATTAATTTAATCCCTACTTAAATTGATTAAATTGATTTTTTTTTAAATAGTAGGGAGTAAATTAATTTTTTTTAAAAATAATAGGGGTTAAATTGACTAATTTTGAATTATAAAAGTAAATTTAATTTTTTTTAAATAATAATAACTAAATTGACTTATTTTGAATAATATAGATAAATTTAAATTTTTTTAAAAAAATAATAGAGATTGTTTGTATAATTTTTTCTTTTTTTCTTTTATTATTTTTAAATTATTTCATTAATTATATTTTAATCATTGAATTCTCATTAATTTTAAAAGAAATATTAATTGTTTTGCCAAATTATTCTGTCAGTTGTAATTTAAAATGTATTAATGGATCAAGCTTTCGCATATCATAGCAAGGACATAATTGTCAAATTATTTAAATTACTCCTATCGAATGAAACTTATTTTCACAAGTGTCTCAAAGTTACAGGGTAAAAGGCATACAAGTCCTCAAGGGTGTGTTTTGTGTGGGTGCTTGTTTAACTATAGTTTTCAGTGTGTAACTTTTTTGCTTTTGTTCCATTTATAAATGAATTCTGTAAAATTTGTATTTATAAATTAATCTTTTATTTGGAACTGTAAAATAGTATTAAATTAGTTTTGTGATTTGTAAATATATTTATTACAGTGCAATCCATTTTTTGCCCTTTGTCTTAGAGCTTTGTTTTTGAAATTTTGACACGAATAAGTGTTCCATCAATTACCACTAAACAATTTTAAAGTTAAACTTAATTAATTAGTATTAATGAATAAATAACAGGGAATAAATAATTTCTAATTTTAGATAGCTAAGTATGTTAAGACTTTTTTTTTTGTTTTGGACTGATTCAATGAGTTAAAGGTATCATTAATGTTATGAACATACAAAAGGTGGGTCAAAAGATCAATAACAAAAATATCCTAGTATAATAATACATCGTTGAAGCTTATGCTAAGACCTTATAGGAAAAGGAGGTGACAAATACTAATTAGAAAAGTGGGGATACTAGCAACCCTAGGGAAATCTCTCCCAGAATGATAGGCTTGCTTGCAAAGAAATTCGTGATAGCCCCAAAAAGATTTGATGTGTGGGACGGTGGGGGTTGGCTAGGTGACATCTTGACACTGAAGGGGAGTTCAAGTTGCAAATATTTTGACTACCTTTAGAAGATAATGGGCCAACTGTCACTTGAGTCTGATCAATCTCATTCAAAACTTCACCTTGTTATGTGGGACCTTAGAGGACGAGTGAGGAGAGTACCTACGCATGACAAGGGGCCCGAAGCAGCGTTGGAGCTAGAGGGCCAAGGTTGATGTAGGTTAGTATTCAAGGCATTCTTCTTCTTCCAGACATTAACCCAATTAGACTTTTGATAAGCTTTCTTTTCTTGGTTGGATATATTTATGAAGCTCACAAGAAGAATAAGAATAACTAACTACACGGTGAATGAGAGTGAAAGAATAAGGGCAGTAAAAAAGAAAAAAAAAACTTAATGGGCAATTTAGTAATTAAAAGATGAACAACTAACTTTGTGGTTTAGAATGGCAAATTTCATATCTTGAGCAGATATTTAGGTAAAGCTTGAGTAAATTCAAGATTTACAAATATTAAATTTCTAACTTTTTAAAAATGTACTTCCAAACACAAAAAGTTGAATTTGCAAATGAATTTCGTAAAATTTTATGAAATTTATTTGTTCCAAACAGTATGTAAATTATTAGGTTAGTTATGTTTTGACAAATAAATTACTTTTAGTTTTAAAATGGTTATTAATTATTCTAACGGTTTTAATTAAACCATTTACTAACGGATTAGTTTTTCGCATGCTATAGCAAGCATGATTATCAAATTCCACAAATTAATAATATTACTACTGATTACTTAATGAAACTTATTTTCACAAATGCCACGTTATATATTGTGAAGTCCTTTATGTAGCTTTACCTCAACATGTTATTTGAGCTGAGCTGGGACAACCCGACCCGTAAACTCATTTAGTCTGGTTAATAAATGGGTTGAGTTAGCCCAAATCGTTATTATCTGGGCTGAATTGAACTAGGTTGAAATTCAAAAAAAATAAACCTAGCCCGATCCATTAATTTTACACAAGTTAAATGGGTTAATTGGGCTGAGTTCGGGCCAGCCCATTTTTTAAGCAAAAAAAAAAAGCAATATATATCAATGAAATTTTAAACATAACTCAAAATATTACTAAACTAAAGCATTTGAACTTACAAAAATTGAAAATTGATATGAGAAATAATACAAAAATCAAAACAAAAAAATCATGTTCAAACTAATTATTTTTAGTTGTAAAACAAATAAAACTATTACAAATTAATGTTTCAATTTCTTTCTTTCCTCAACTAATATTGTTCTTCTTACAATTGATCTTCAAGATGACTCATGACTCATGCACTATATGACTTCCATTGTGGTCATGCCTCTACGATCTGGCTTCACAAAAAAAAAAAAAAAAAAAAAAAATATATATATATATATATATATATATATTGTAGTTATGACTCTACGATCTGACTTCACTATATATATATATATATATATAATATTATGGTCATGATTCTATGATCTAACTTCACTATAAAAAAATGTGGTTATGCACGATTTGACTTTATTTCAAAAAAAATAAAAGAATTATTTTTCTTAGAAAGATAGCTAAATTGAATTGGACTAGTTTACCGAATCGAGTTGGGCTAGTTTACTGAATTGAGCTAGACTGGGATACTAAATCGAGCTAGGTTGGGTTACCAAATTGAACTAGGTTGTGTTCTTATTTGGGCTGGGTTTATAATTTTTAAACTTGAATTTACCTCAACCCGCGGTATTACATGGGTTATAACTTAGCCCAGTATTTTAACAATTGGGCTGGTCTAAATTGGATTATTATCGACTTGGGCTGAGTTACAACCCGACAAACCCAACCCAATTAACATGTAGAGCTTTACCCATGGCTTTCCTTATAGTTCGACTTCCAGTCTTCCCTTTGATGACTCAAAGGCTAATGATATTGATGATTTCGTTCACGTATTGGATTAATTTATGTTCTCTTTAATTTGTCCATAAAATTAAGAGCTAAGTACAATAGAGAATGTTACTGAGAAACTCTTTCATATATCATCAGTTCGGTTTGGCTCTCTATATAGGGTGAGCCTCACATCATCCTCATAGTCACGACCAAACATAATTGGTGATATATTAAAAGTTTTTCTATGCATTTTCGATTGTCATCTTCAATTTGGCTTTGCTTTCCCGAGGAACAGGCAAAACAAGGGTAGAAGATACTTTGAGGATTTCATAAGCAAAAGAAAAGAATACTACAAGACTATAGCTAATGAAGTTTTATAGATTTCTTTAAGGATTTTGTGATGTTTGGAGGCAAAATTGTTATAACGATTGCCTCAATTGGTGGCATTTGAAATAAGGGTAAATACCCATTTTGGTCATTTATCTTTAACTTCATTAATACTTTGATCCCTTATTTTCAAAAGTGGTATATTTCAGTCTCTTATCTTTTCAAAGTAGGACACCGTTAGTCATTTTCATCGATTATGTTAAAAAATTGACAGCAAATATACGTGTTCAGTACGTGTGTGTTATTTTTCCTAAATTGTAGGGTTATTTTCGTTCGCACAACACGTTTTCTTTTCATTCTTCTAATTCTTCTTCCTCTATCCTCCATCACTACACCTCTATTATTCTAAAAAAGATGTTAAGCTTTGAGGACCTGGAGCTGGAATAATAAAAAAAATGGCATTTACGTACGCTTTGAAGTAAATGGGAGCAAATGATAAAACTCTTTTAATAATATTTTTAAAAAAAAATACTAGAAAGAGATAAATGGGACCTACTAAATTTCATTAGATCTTGGTAATTTTTATATACTTTGTGTACTCCAAGAAACTAAATTGACCTACAGAAGCTACATAATTGTTGTTTTGGATGTAGGCCAAAATTCTTTAATTAAGTAAGGTGTTTATGATTGTTATCTACAACCGACCAATTTCAGTACTGGTTCATTTCTAACATATATATATATATATATACACACACAAAAGACAAAGCTAGCTCATGTGGATATTGTGATGCCCGAGACTTTCATCATATTTATAATTAACTGTTGCATACCTTTTGTGTGTTTCAATGTGCCTTTTCTTACATAAAAATATGTTTACTTGTAGTTACTATTCATAGTGCGTTTTTATTGTTTAATTTCCCGAATTCGTATTTTTTCTAGGTTACGTGACTCATAAAAGGAATGAGAAAAATGAGATTTTGTGCCTTACATGTAGGGAACGCGCATTAGGAAAATGTTTTATGTATCATATGAATAGTAAAAACAACGTGTCTTTGAACTAACTACATTTTATTGCATTTTTTAGCTTATTTAACTTAGTCTTACACATAATTGAGCCCAAGTTATTAGCCTACACTTATTTAAATACATAACATCTTACTTATACAACCTAATAACCAACAAAACAAAACAATAAATTCCCCCTAAGTCCCTCCCTTTACCCATCGGCTTCACAAGGAAAAAAGAAGAAGAGTTTCATCTTGCATCTTTAATCCTTGGCTCAATTTAAGCTTCTAAGGGTGGATTCAAGTGTCTCCAAGCTTATTCATTGCATTTCCAAGCTTAGGTGAGGGAGATTTGCATTTTAATTGAGCATGAATAGTTAGGGTTCTTCTTGAAATTATTGATTTGTTGTGTAAAGAGTTATAAATGCTTATCTATGCTTAATTTGCTCCTTATTATGCTTGTAGAACATATTTATGAGATTAGATTGCATTGTTAATGGATAGATTTCTTAATCTTTTAATTAAAGTTAGGGTTCTTATATTGAAATTGTGAATTTTGTGAAATCTTGCACCCTACCTCGATTAATTGTTAATTATGCTTGATTTAGGAGTAAATGAACCTAGATTATAGTCTTGAATGGGTTAGAGATGCTTGAAATGTAAGAACATTAAATTAAAGTTAGTTTTATGGGCACTATTCACTTGGGACCAACGAATCGTGACCCGATACTAGTTTTGTTACTTGATATAGACCCTAGGGATGTTAAAACGGTTGTACGATAAAAATTATTGAATTCCGAGACTGTTGGAAATTAATGTCTTAATTGCAAATAAAATGGAAATGAAATGAAGTAAGGTGCCAATGTAGGGTTTAAGGTACTAATTGGTCTTAATTAAGTAGAATAGAGCCTAATGTGCTTTTATGGCACTTAGTTGATGCACGGATAGGGTACTTGTAGTTAAAACGGGCTAAAGGGCATTTGGGGCTTTTGTGTTAGATATAGTATAAAGTATGGTCTTGGGTTCCAAATGGTGCCAAAAGATGTCTTTAGATGTATTGAATAGATTGGTTATGAATCTAGAACCTTGTGTTTCGTTTATGTGTTAAGCTGGCTTAGTACACAAAGAGGAAGTAGTTAAGTCACCTTAATGATGGAAATGGTTTAGTGTTCTATTGTACATGTTGTTTTAATGTTTATTATGTTGTTTATATAATGTTATTTACATGTGAACTTAAATTTGTATATGAGTAAGTTCCATTAGATGTCTTGGATGCGAATTATCTTGTTAGACATGAAGATTATGGAGTAACTAGTTGTTTGCATGTTTATCCGGATAAGGTGTGTGAAGAGTAAATTATTGTATAAGTATTATGTTATCATCGTGTCTTAATTATTTTGTAAAGGTTGGATATAAGCTAAGAGGCTAAGATATATTGTGCTAGAAAATGTTTATGATTATGAATTGCTAAACTAGCTTAGATCTATTTGAGTACTTTCAACTGGATATTTTAGAATGATAATTGATTAATTGGGCTATATTGATTCTAGTTAGTTATATGGATATTCAAATGGAATTCATATAGTGAATTGATAAGTGTTATACTTGTGTGAAGAGACTAGGGTTGCACTTTTGAGTTAAGTCAAGGAGGTTGGAGTAAATCTAAGCTTTACTCTTGCATAATTAACCTAATCCAAGGTGAGGGAGTTTTCATTCCTTTTGTGCATCTTAGCTTATTTTATTGCTCTCAGATTATATGATTTAGTTTAATTGATTGAATTTATATGAACTTATTACTTGTTGTATTGTGATTGAGGACAACTTATTTTGTTGTCCCTCGTTTACGTGATTCTTGAATTATTTTGTCATTGCTTGAGTTATCGTGATCGAGTATTGGGTTGCGCAACCTTTTGGACATGGTACTGTCGAGAAACTTCGGGCAGCATCGGGCTGTCGGTCTAGCTCGGCTACCATAGTGTCGATTCCCTATCTCGTTTGGGCATACTCCCATACTCCAGAGGCGTGGTTCACCTCGTTGGGGTATACGAATCTACCTCAGGAGTGTTGGGCCGTAGGATTCGGGGTACATCCGGAGTACACCCATTGAGAGTTATAAGGTGGTTTGCTGGCTATTAATATCGAAGATCGAGGCTTGTGGATCGAGATCGAAGACAAAGAAGATGAACCATATCCTTTTAAATGTGTTTAATATATTGCTTAATTAGATTGTTATGTTGAATTACTTGATTACTCGTATTGTTGTTGCATTGCACGAAAAGATTTGTGAAAATCCCTGGTAAACTGTATCCCCTCCCTCACTGAGTAGCTTTTGTTGTTCATTCTTCTTTTTAACATGTTTCAGGAAAATTGGAGATTGAATTGCCTCCTTTGTGACCTGCTTGCTCTATCAGTGTGTTGGACATGGAAGAATGTGATTATGATATGCCTGTATTCTATTTGAGACTTTATGTCCTTATATGTATTTGTGTTACCTTAAAGAATGTATTATTAAAGTTTTGGTCTTGTATGATGGTTAGATACTAGGGGGCTTGGAATAACTTTTATTGCTTTACTTTATCGCTTAGTAGTTTGCGTGTTTATATGGTTTAATAAAAGTGGGTTGAAGGACTTAAAATATAAGAAAGTTAAATAGATAATATTAGAGTGGTATGATAAGTGAAATTGTAACATAGAACTTCAACAGTTAATGAATGCAGGTCTGTATGTTATAGTTTGTGGTAGTAGAAGGGCCTGGATGGCCATAGTGAATTATATGATGTTGTGATATCGGAAGATGGGATTGATTGAGGATGTTGGATTTTAGTTGGTGATTATACTTGCTGTGTGTAGGTTTTTTTTTTGGTTAGTCCTATAAATAGGAGAAACTCCGTCCATTTTCCTTAAATTTAGTGCCCGGGTTTGGAATTGGGTTGAAGTTAGCATGATTAATAGAAGTCCCGGTTCCATGAGGGATCGGGGCATTACAGATATCTCCTACTATTGTTGTTAAAAGAGTTATCACAGATAAATGGGAGTTCAACTGAAGGGCATTGTACAGGAAAATAAGAGATTTTTTCAGCCTTAACTGACGAGTTGATGATACTAAGGGCATTGAGTTTAAGAAAGATTTCAAAATTGGGTTTAAGTTGGTAGGTTGTTTTTTGGAGGATAGAGGAAGAAGAAGAAGAATGAAAAGAAAATGTGTTGTATGGACCAAAATAACCCTACAATTTGGGAAAAATAACACACACGTGCATCAATTTTTTAACAGAATCGATGAAAGGGACTAACGGTGTCCCACTTTGAAAAGGACATGAAAATATTTTCTCAAACTTTGTACTAAGCGGTAGGCAGGGGGTAAGGGTGGGTGAGTTCCGGAAAACATTTTTTTCTCCTAAAGGACATGAAAATATTTTCTCAAACTTTGTACTAGGTGTAATATTTGACTGAAAAATATTTTTCAGTTGACCAATTTTTTGTTGTTACAAAACATTGAAAAATTGAGCAAAAGTAGCCACAATTTTTTACTAGAAAATATTTTTTAGTTGACCAATTTTTCGATGTTACCAAACACCAGAAAATTAAAAAAATATTTTATGGGAAGATATTTTACGGCAAACAAACGGAGCCTTAGTGGTTTGAATATTCCAATTGCTTGTATATAAAGCCTATGAAATGGCGAAATAAAACTCCTTACAATTATTCTAAACAAAGAGTAAATGACTTAACACCCCCTGTGTTTTGCTAAAAGTGTGTAATACCCCGTGTTTTATAAATAAGTTTATTGTCTTTCTATATTTTAAAAATGTAGCTGAATACTCCTTTAAAATGAATAATTTTTCTAACGGATGCGGGTCTTCAGTTATGTTTTTAAAAACCTAGGGGGTATTCAGTTACGTCTACCCTATTTAAGGTAACACTTGCTACAGAAGCAAGACAATCTGTCCATGATTAATAGCTTTAAATTGTATAGAGACACTAGGGGCAGTTTGATTGTCAAACATGGCCAAATTCATATATTCAATTTAAAAAAAAAAAAAATCAAGGCCTCCATTAGCTTTTGGTGTGGTTAAAGAAATTCCATTTGACCTAATGAATTCTATTTTTACCATTTGCATTCCACTAGAAATTTATAGTTTTATACCAAGTGCCTACCATACAGACTTTGAGAAATACCGAACATAGTAATTTGTTGTACGTCTTTTAGATGATTTTTCTATTTTGGACAATCAATGATTTTCTTTTCATCGCTTCATATTCTCTAGTCACAACAAATTGAATGGGAGTTTGCTTTGTCATTATAACAATTTGCTTAGTACTAGTTTCATTTACATAACCTAATATGATAAATCATTACCATTCCATAAGCTACAATGAAATCAATAGATTTTCAAACTTTGGATCTAATAGTTACCATCCATGTTTCTTTCCATATATAGAGAGCTTAGGGGTATACAAAAACTTCGGATCTAATATTATTCATTGCACGTGTATTAATTGTATAGCTCTTTTTTTCTTGTTAATCGAATTTTTTGGCAGGCTTGATAGATTGAAAAGCGATAAATTTTGTCAAACAAAGAAAAGAAATTCTCATACTTATCATTTGAACAAAACTCTTGTACAATCTATTCTATAGTCGTCAAGAGTGGTAATAAATGGTAACAATGTCGGCTTGTGGATTAGAGGTCCCGATTCGAGCCTTTTTCTTAATTGAACTGATGCATATATTAGAGCATACTTGTTTTACAGAATTTATAACATCGGAAGAGATTCAATATAGACGTGGTTAAAGTGAGTTCTTTGTTAGGAAAAAAAAAAGTATATTCTATAACCTAATAATAGTGGATACTTTGCCCAGAATACTTATCCATAGCTTAAGGGTCAATTACACTTTACCTCTTTAATGTATATATTAGTAGCATATTACATTACACTTTACCTCTTTAATGTATAAATAAGTAATATAACAATTTACCTCTTGATGTATTTTTTTTTATCACTTAACCTCCCTTTAATAGTTGATTGATTGTATATAACTACCCTTAAGGGATTTTTTTTTTTTTTTCAAAACTCTTAAGGGATTAAATAATACAAATAAATATCGGGAATAAATCACTATACTTTATACACATAGGGGGTAAAATTATTCTAAGATTTACAAATAAACATATATTATTCATATTTAAGGATGAACATATCAAAAAAATTTATGATTGTAATGGGTCAAAAAAAATTACTAAGCTATCATATACCTTCTCTATCTTTTAAAACTTACACTAGTATTCATTTATTATTATTATTATTTTGGTTGTAGTTGAGCTAATTGTAATTAAGAAATGGTTTCTTGTGGTTTTATTTAAATACAAACATTTTTCTCTAGTAATAGAAAAATGTAAACATATTAAGGGGTGAATAAGCTTGTAAACGTTTGATGCTATTATACATATCACTTTGTCAACTCCACATTTGAAAAATGGGAACATGAAAATTGGAATATTTGTTGAATCTACAGGGGAAACGAGTTTTGTTCTCACTTTAATAAGTTTTTCAATTATTAGATGAAAATGTTTAGTTTCAAAAAGAAGAATAAGAAATAAAAAAATTTATAGATAGAGAAGGCATAATAATCAATTAGTCATGATGTTATATTCAAATTTTAATATGATATTTTGACTATAATTTTCATTGACTAATGCCAACTCTAACAACCTCCCTATTTAGTTTCTATAATATGGAGCCAAACATGTGGTTCTTTATCTTTAGAAGACTTCCTATTTTAGTTTTACTCCAATATTTGAATTTTAATATGATATTTTGAGTATAATTTTCTTTGACTTAGGCCAACTTTAACAACCTCCCTATTTTTTTCTATAATAGGGAGCCAAACATGCGGTTTTTTATCTTTAGAAAACTCTCTATTTTAATTTTACTCCAATTATACTCCTTATTTTTAGTCACTTTGTATTTTAGGGACTCCCTATTCAATTTCATATTAGCAACAAACCTTATGCATGTAGTTGCCAAAAATAGTTCTAGTCCAAGAAGGCTTAAAAAGGGGCCTAACACAAGTGAAACACGATAGCGATCCAAGAAGCCTCGGGCCCAAGCAAATGGGAGGGTATCACTAAATCAACTAGGTTAAGAAAGACATACAACAATGACACTGACGTAAGCACCTTGAAACCGCACACTAAAACTTAATAGTAGTAAGACATTAGCATGTGTGACAAACATGTTGGGCTCGATGATCGAAGATCATATTAGCCTACCAGATCATATTAGCCTACCCACTTTCGGCCTAAGAAAGCAAATAGGATACCTATCACCCAAGCAAAGACCCAATAGGCGCGAGTGACCTTGCAAGATTGAGGGGACATGAAGGCTCTATCAATAAAGCTTGGGCAAGACAAAAATACAGTGAAATTAAATGTACTGACACATGTGGGATGGGATGACATGTGAAGCTCAGCGTGGACAGAATATTGGTTGCCCCTATCAGCCAATCAGAGCCTACGAAAACAAACTCACTTGTTGAATGTGATTTCATGTTACCTATTCCATCCAATCAAAAGCCTGTAGTCGAGCCCATTTGGTTGGACATGATTACGCTGGTAACGCAACCACCAATCAAAGGCCATAAATCTCTAACGAAGAGACAAAACAAGAACCCACCTTCAAAGGCTATATATGGATCGATCCAATTCGATCAAAGGCAGTCTAGAACCCGATCTAAGAGTCCAAGCCAAAAAACAACAACATCATAAAACCCAAGGAATAACCTGATTAAGGGGAATGCCCATCTTCTCGCTGTACACACACACACATTGCTGCACGATCGTCTATGTCCTCCTCTTCAAGGGACTAAATGCCAAGAGCTTGCCATGGGCCCGCTAAATAAAACAAACAAGGATTGGAGAGGTCCTTGGTCCGACCAGATCTTGATTGTACGTTCACGGGGATCTATAACACAAAAAGTAAGGGGACTATTGACTCCCTATATTTATTAAGCCCCTCACAAGAAGTTAGGGCTTTGAATTATATAGAATCCTTGATAGGGAGGTTGTTGGAGAAGATTTAAGAGATTTGGCTCACTAAAATAACAAAGAAACCATTATTGGGAGACTGTTAGAGATAATCTCTAAGGAAAAAGTTAAATAATACAAGAAATATAAAGATAAATCATTAGGTCATCCTCAATGGATGCTCTAAAACCCAATGATTGACATTTTTAAAGACTCGATGGGAAAAAAAAGCAACACCAATGGGGGTCTCTAAAACCCAAATCTACATTTTTCTCTCAAATTTGACATCATACACGATTTTTTAAGCAAAAATAAAGCTCAGTCTTCATATTCTTCAACAAATTTGTTGAAGGAAGTGAAGACTTTAGAAAAAGACTAAAACGTTGCAAAAAAAAAGAATCTTCAACATTTTAACATCAATTTAGATCTGATAGCCTTTTTTTATATAAAAAATAGAATATGAATGAGATAGCCGTTTAAAAAATAGCTGTTGCAACAATCATATCTTCTATATATGCAAGCAAAAATACCAACAACACAATATTCAACAAAAAATCAACAGATCTACACTCAAAAAAAATGTAAAAAAATATTTCTGGAAAAAAAAACTTTTCATTCACTGTAAAAGTCAAACAGATTGATGGTGATGGTGGTGGCTTGACAGTGGTGGTGTTGGCGGGACAGGGGGTGTAAAAAATGGAGCTTTGGGGTTTTTTGAAAAAAAAAATGTTTCTGAACAAAAAAATGTTGTTCTGAAAAAAATAGAGCCTTTGTTTGGGGGAGGGGTGTAAAAAATGGAGCTTTGGGGTTTTTCTGAAAAAAAATGTTTTTGAAAAAAAAATGTTTCTGAACAAAAAAAAATGTTGTTCTGAAAAAAAAAAGAGAGCATTGGTTTGGGGGAGGAGGGTTGTGGGTAGTAGTGCTGTCAGTGGGGGAGGGGATGTAAAAAATGGAGCTTTGGTTTGAGGAAGGGGGGTTGTCGGCGATAGGGGTTTTGGGGGAAGGAAGTTGCTGCAGCAGGGGGTTTGGGGGATGGGGGATGAGGCTTGTCAACGGCAGGGGTTTTGGGAGAGGGGGGTTGTGACGCTCGAGAACTTCACCGTACACTTTTTAACTGTTGCATCCACTATTTGCGTATTTTCACTGTGCATTACTTGTTATTTTCTGTGGTTACTATTCATCACATTTTTCAACCACTTATTTTTTTCGAATTAGCATTTTTCTTAAATCATATTAATTATTTTAGGAATGAGAAAAATGTGCATTTGAGCGATTAGTATTGATAGCATCTGTTTGGAAAATGTTTTATTGAATCTAGTAAATAGTGTTACGTAGTCTAACTTTATATTCTAGCTAGCTAACATATAATTGGACCTTTGGACTTGTTTTAAGCTAGTTTGACTCATATTATGATCAACCTACTCACACTAAAATAATACACATAGGCATATAAGTTCATGCACAACACAATAGCTCATAAGTTGACTTAGAAAAAAAAAAGGGTGAATAGTGCCATGGAACCCGACAGCCATAGGAGAAGGAGATGAGAAGTTTTTGCTCATCAAAACTCCATTTCAAGCCCTACCAAGCTAAGAACAAGTGGTTTAGGGAGTTTGCAAGCATCCTACGAGCTTCTATGCGCATTGGTGAGGGATTTGCATGTGTATTTTATATTTTTAAAACGTTGCAACTTTCTTTATTTTGTAGATTTGCTAGTAAATGCTTATGGTATGCTCAATTATGATATTATATGGTGTATACATGATGTAGAGACCAAGTTTATGCTATTGATTCGCTTTTTAAACGGTTGAATTTGATGGTTTGATTTTAGGGTATAAATAGTGATGAAATTCTAGGGTTTTGTGGAATTGTACGTTATAGCTTGATTCATTGCTTCTAATAGGTGCCTTAGATGTTAATAAAGATAGATTAATAGCCCCGTTAGGTTAAATTTGCTCGAAACTTAGCTAAAACGTGAAATTAGCGACTTTTAAAAAGGGGTTTCAGGGTTAATGTAAATCCGGGTTAATTCGGCCATCACATTTCGTATTCTTAGGCTATGTAGGTGCTAGATATGCTTTTCTAACTCGCGGTTGAGTTTCAGTTAGGGTACTTATAGTGTAAATGCATAAAGAGGTAAAATCGGACTTTTCGGGTAATTATGTTTTAAAGTGTGATTTCAAGGTCCTAAGTGGTGTCATTAAGTGTAAATAGGAATGAAGTATAGCTTGGTTGCGTATCTTGAACTTCATATTCCGTTTGGAAGCTGATTAGCCTTGGTGAACAAAGGGGTTTTGGGTCAAACGTAAATCCAGGTGAATTTGGTTGATATGTTTGGTGTTCTTAGGCACACTTAGTTGAGCTTTGGTTAAGATACTTGTTGTACAAACGCGTAAAGGGGTAATCGGGGCTTTTGTGGCTAATACGGGATAATGAATGATCTAAGTGTGTCATAATGTGTAACTAGAAGATTAGAATAGTTAGTTGGTGAATCTTGAACCTTAGCCTTCGCTTTAGAGTTAAATGACTTAAGATAACAAAAAAAGGAAAAACGCGGGAATTGGTTGTTTTGACACTTGTATTATTAGGTAGTTGCTTGTTATGTATTTGTATGCATTCTAGAGTATATTTGAGCTTTTTGTAGAGTTTCGTGAAAAATGTGTTGATGACTCCTTTGTGCACATATAGTTATTTTCATATTTAATGTTTAGATCTTGTTCTAATGTTTATCTTGCTTGTATTTTGTTAAAGATCAAATTCTAATAGACATTGTATACTAAGTGAGTAGGACTATAAGAATAGTTCATCTAGTTATATGATTATTGATTGTTGTAAATAAGAGTAATTGGAATTTATAACTTATAATCTTAACTTGATGGTATTTGATGCTTTTAATGTCTTCTATGCTATCTAATAATATGGTAAGGTGAACTTTGTAGTTCAATTATGTGTGGGATAAGAACTTGTATGAATAAGTGATTATAAATCCTGCTTCTAATGTTGTAGGGTTGAGTTAAGTAAGAGTTGAGCTGGAATTGATGTAGTTAATTGCTAAACTTATATGAACGTACTAGGGTTACATATTCGAGCTAATTCGGGAAAGTTGAAGTAAATTGGAGCTATTCTCTTGCGTGTTTGGCTTAATTCCAGGTGAGGGAGTCTTCATCCTTATGTGCATAATAGTTTATTTTCTTGTACATAGATTATGTGATATAGTAAAATTGTTAAAGTAATGTGCACTTATTGTCTATATATTGTGTGTAAGGGCAACCTACTTTGTTGTTCCTCGATCATGTGTTTGTTGGTTTATCTTATTGTTAACATTTTGAGTGCATTGCATCGTGGTTTCGCAACCATTTGGGCATGGTAGTGTCGTGGAAACCGGGCGGTATCGGGCTTGTTGGTCTACCTCGGTTACCATGGTTGCCCAGTCCCTCTCTTGCTTGGGATGCCGCCCAGGGAGAGTTGGGTCGTAGGATTTTGGGGTACATCCAAAGTACACCCAACTTGGAGTTATAAGGGAATGCCGACTTATCGTTATCAGTGACACTATTCTTCGGGATTTCTGTTCGTAGTTCGTGGATCGTGGTTCGAGAATTGGATTCATTAGGATCATCGAGTTATATCCTTTTTATTGTGTGGTATTATATTGGATTCTTGTGTTTCTTTTATTATACATTACATGTATTTGTTGCATTGCACAAACCCTGAGAAACTGTTCTCGTTTCCCCTTCCTCACTGGGCATACGTGTTTGGTATGCTCACCCTGTAACGCCCCGATCCCTGATGAGACCGGAGGCTCTAATAACCCTGTTATTCTCAACCCAATTCCAACCCGGTCACGAAATTTTAGGGAAAACGGACGGAGTCTTCCCTATTTATAGGACAAATCAAAACCTGTAAACCTAATATAAACCACAATACAACTAAACTCTAACTCCAACAACTCCAGCTCTAACTATATCCTAGCTTCAAGGTCGGCCGAGCCTTAAGCAAGACACAAAAAAAAACACACCTAAGTATGCATTTAACAAACCTTGAAACCTTATCTCTTTTAATCCGCTTATCATACTACTCTATATTAACCATTAGACTTTCTTATAATTAAAGCCAAACAATTATTAACTTCCATTGACACACAAGTAAGCAGCATAAAGGAAAGAAAGATAACCATTGCAATCTACTAACATTCAAGCTATGCATTAACCTAGCTATTACAATTCTTCAACAACTCCAAATATATATATAGATCCATAGGCACAAAATAGAACAAGACATAATACAAACAAAGTCTTTCACAGTTTAGCAGACAAACACTCGAATCTCAAGCAATAGCACACAACAACCAAGGCAATTCCTCCAACTGCGCCACCTGAAACATGTTAGCGAGGTATGAGCAACCACTATTGCCCAGTGAGGGATAAAGACCACCCGGGACGTGCAATGCAACAAATATAGCAGTTAAGCAAGAAAGACAAGTAAAGTACATTTGAAACAGTAAATAGCCACACATATCAAAGGATACGATACACTTAACCCTAACACTCCAGAATTCTCTTATCTTTGATCACGAACCACGATCCACGAACCACGATCAATGTGCCAGCATAACCCCAATCATTCCAGTGGGTGTACTCCGGATGTACCCTGATAATCCTACGACCCAATACCCCCTGGCATACTTCATACCAGGCGAGATAGGGAATAAGGCGCGGAGCTAGAGCAACCAACCCCGACAAGCCCAATGCCGCCCGGAGAGGCCCATCGCATCTGTCCCGAACAATGAGGTTGTGCAACCACGATGCAATGCAAGTATGATGACAATGACAATGTAATCAATAAATACATTTAAGGACAACAAAGTTGGTTGTCTTCGCACATGAATTTCCATTATCAAGCATTTGTAGCCTAGATAACAATAATACTTCCTAGTTGACATATAAACGAGCATGTAACAATACAATTAAAGTAATTAAACAATAACTCATAATCTACACAATAACCATCATAATGAAAATCAATAATTCAGTTAAGATGCCAAATATGATGCAACCCTCACCTTTACCAAGCTCCAGGACGCAAGATATGGCTCCAATTCAATCTTAAACACCTACACTGAATTTTAACCATACGCTAATCAATTCAAGCGTTAATTTAGCATTATCGATACATATGGCACAGTTAGCAACTAGGTTAATCATAGTTTCTGAATACATTCTAGTTTACTTAGATACTACTATACCTCCGAATAATATTATCACACAAGACTTCAATAAGCTAAGCATTAAAATAACCCAACTTCATTATAAACATGCATATAACTTTGATTCTCTTTAACCATGATGTTTATCCTCAAAACAGTTAAAACAATAGCAATAACATATAAACAACTAAATGATTACAAAGGGACATTAACACATTTCGCATAGAACTTTGCCCAAAAGCTCAAGCATGTCTTAAAAACACATTTAAACACCTAAGGAATAGTTACAAGCTCAAAAAAGCGGAGACAACCAATTTCCTACTTTAACCCCTTTGAAACTCAAACCGTTTTCCTTCCAAACTCATGTTATGGTTCTAGATTAGCAAGCGGCCTTTTCTATGCTTCTAGTTAACCCCTTAGGCACCCTTAGGACCCTCGAAGTCACCCAATTACCCGTATTTAGCTCAAAAGCCCTAATTTTCTCCTTATGACTTTGTACTACACGTACCTCAACCGGGACTCAAGCGGAGGTTAACAAAGCTTATTTAGAACCTATATAGCCTAGGAATATCAAATGTCAAGGCCAATTTTATCCAGATTCGCGATATCCCCGAAACCCTTTTCAAAAAGTCGGCTATTTCATGCTTTAGCTAGGTTACGAGCAATTAAACCCTACGGGGCCTTTATACTACCTTCATTAGTACCTAAAGCATCTATTTGGACCATTGAATCAAGCTATAAGGTTCGATTTCACAAAACCCTAGAAATCCCATCACTATTTATCCCTACGAATCAACCATCAATTTCAACCATTTAAAATACGAAATAATAGCATAAATTAGGTCTCTACTACTTGTATACAACATACATAAGCATATTAAGCATTACATAAGCATTTGATAACAAATCTAAGAATTCAAGAAAGTTGTCACATTTTTTCAAATGCAAAAATAAGTATGAAATCCCTTACCTATTGCGCGTAAGAGCTTCTAGGAGGCTAGTAAATTCCCTAAACCACTTGCACCTAGCTTGGCTTGCCTTGGAATGAGGATTTGTTGAGCAAAAAACTCTCATCCTCCTCCTATGCTGATTTTCGGCCCTGCTACAGTGTTTTCAGCTTTGTTTGTTTTTTTTTTTTTTGCTAAGTTATGAGCTTAAGTTGTGAGGTGTTGAGTATAAATAGGGTGGGGCCAAGTTAGGGTGTGAAATGTCTATAAAATGTGAGTCTAATTAGCTTGAAAATGAGTCTAATACGCATTAATTATGTGAGCTAGCTAAAACACAAAGTTTCATTACGTAACACTATTCACTAGTTTCAACAAATCATTTTCTAACGGAGGCTCCTAATGCATTTAGCTCAAACGCACATTTTTTCTCATTCCTAAAACAATTAATATGATTTAAGAAAATTGCTAATTCATAGTAATTATGCAGTTGAAAATAAGAATGAATAGTAACCAAAGAAGTAACACGTAATTGCACAGTAAAGATGCACAAATAGTGGATGCAACAGTTAATATGTGTACGGTAGAATCTCGGGCATCACACACCCTCGTTGCTAACAATTTCAGGTAAAGCAGGTTCGGCTTCCCTTGAGCCTGCAGAGGACAAGACCCGTGAGACTCCTTCACTACGTGATACCTTGCTGCCAGTTTTGTGGATGCATGTATATGCTTCGTGGGCCCTAGCGCCAAGTAGATGTTAGTTGCGTATAGTCTATTTTGTGTCCTATGGTCTTGTATATATTCTTGGCCTTTTTGAATGTTGTAAAGTGTCATAACTTGAGCCAACATGTTTGGCAAAACTGTAAACGGCTGTAACAACTTAAAGTACTTTCGTTACTTATCTTTCATGCATGCTTGAGTGTGGTAAGTGGGTGATTGTGGGTCTTTAACCACACGAAAGGTTTATAGACAAGGTTAGAATGGTATGATAAATGATTTTATAACCTAGTATTTCAATGGTTGAATCCCACGCATGCTTGTGTGCTTATCTTGTTATTTTATCTAAGGCCTGAATGGTCCTGAGACGGGGCATAGCTGCTTGGTTGGAGTTGTAGGAGAATGTTGGATTATGTCTTTGTGATTGTATTTTGTTGTTCGCAGATTTCAATTAGTCCTATAAACAGAGAAGACTCCATCCGTTTTTTCTCATTTTTCGTGACTTGGGATTTGGATCGGGTTGTGTATAGTGGATTTATTGAGCCCCTGTTTCCGTGAAGGAATGGGGCATTACAGGGGTTGTCGGTGGCATGGGGTTTAGGGGAGAGGGGTGGCAGCAGTATTTGCAGGGGAGTGAGTAAAATGAAGGGGGAATGAGGTATTTTTTCTATTTATATTTGTAATTAGGGTTTTTATTTTTATTTTTAAGGACCTTGGTTAATTTTAATTAAAGTTTAACCCAAACTAAAATTAATTATAAATCAACCTACAAACTTTTTAATTTTAATTTTCAGCGGTCTTTTTATATTTTACGGTCAAAATTAATTGAAAAATGCATTAAAGTTTAATAAATTTAAGATCATTGAATTATGTAATTACTAAAATTAATTATAAATCAACCTATATATTTTATAATTTTTATTTTTAGGGGTCTTTTCATGTTTTACGGTTAGAATTAATTATAAAATGCATTAATGTTTAATTCATTTAAGTTTGTTTGCATTTTGTTAACTATCGTTTTTTCCTTTTTGGAAGCTATGGAATATACTGAAGGAGGTTTGATGGATCGCAATCTCACTCATCGAGAAGATAAAGCTTTATACTGGGCTTACATCATGATTAGTGAAGATCCTCTCGTCGGGAGAAACCAAACAATGACAACAATGTGGAATCGAATTCTAGAAAAATTTGAAGAATTCCACCCCCCGCCAATCCAAGTGAAAAGAGAACATTGAAAAGCCTTAAATGCCGATGGACACCGATAAACCAAAAGTGCACAAGATTTGCGGGGTGTATTGCTCAAGTAAATATGAGACCAAGGAGTGGAACAAATGCTATTGACAATGTGAATTTTTACATATTTTTTTAGTTTTATAAAGTGGATTGTATTTAATACTAACATTTTCCAATATTAATTTTTGAGAGATGTTGAATTGTTTTATAGATGGATGACGCAAGGCACTTATACTCTGCTAGAGGTCAAAATTTCGGCCTCAATCATTGTTAGTCAATTTTACAACACGGTAAAAAATGGAAGAAAATTATTGATGTTCAATTTTCCCAGAGTGCAACATGACTCAAATGAGTGTGACTATGACTCCAATTTCTCTCGACAATGACAACTCCATTGAGTTGGTGCCAAAAATGTAAAGCATACCCATATCATTAAGGCTGATTGGAAACAAGAAGGCTAAAAAACTAAAAGGTAAGGGTATTGCAGAAGATATCGTAGAACAAGCAAAAAAAATGAAAATAATGATGAAGAAGTACAAAGAGAGTTTTGAAACTTTGACAGATGTCAAGATTATGACAACGAAGACTTCCACAATCGAATCTTTGGCTAGAAGAGTATGGATGATTGAGCAAAGAAAAAGTCGTTATTGCAAAAAGGGCCTCCCGATCGATAAACTTTGACGATAATGTCTATCGTCCCCATTTTCCATAACCTAACCACGAACCGTAGATGTATTTGTATTAGTTAGTTTATTTTCGGCTGTACTTTATGTTTTAAACGCCATCCTAATTCAATAAATTTTATCTTTGTCAGAATTAATTTATTTTTTGGTTGAAATGTTCGTGAAAAAAAGTTACGATAATATAAATAACAATTGATTAAAAGAAAATTAACACATGAGAAAAAATAACACATAATCAAATTAGTATGTAAAATTAAAATTAACACAATATAGAGACTTAATTTTATTAAGACTCTCATTGGGGATGATTTTTTTTTAAAGACCTTGAAACACACACACACACACACAAACGCACACACATAATCAATTTCTCCTTGCACACACACACACACACACATTGCTGCACGATCGTCTATGTCCTCATCCTCAAGGGACTAAATAACAAGAGCTTGCTATAGGCCCACTAAATAAAACAAACAAGGATTGGAGAGGTCCTCGCTTTGACCAGATCTTGATTGTACGTTCACGGGGATCTACAACACAAAAAGTAATGAGACTATTGACTCCCTATATTTATTAAGCCCCTCACAAGAAGTTACGGCTTTGAATTATAGAATCCTTGATAGGGAGATTGTTGGAGAAGATTTAAGAGATTTGGCTTACTAAAATAGCAAATAAGCCATTATAAGAAGACTGTTAGAGATAATCTCTAAGGAGAAAGTTAAATAATACAAGAAATATGTAAAAGATAAATCCTTATACTAACTATAAATTATAGGGGCATAAGTGTCATTATAAACCCATAGCTTAATTCTGATTTAACTTCCTGAGAGCTCGTAGTCACGTGACATGGGGTTTCCGACAGCAAAGTATTGTACCGTATCTAAACATATGTATCTGTCTTAAGTTAGAAGCATCCAAAAATTCACCTCAGCCCCCCCCATCTCTTTTTAAAGTATTTATGTACTCTATACATTAGTCTTCTTGCCTTCTTAACAAATACAAATAATTATACACACTTTACACTCCAAAAACATCCTAGGCTTCTTCGTAACAAATACAAATAATTATACACACTTTACACTCCAAAAACATCCTAGGCTTCTTCGTAACAAATACAAATAATTATACACACTTTACACTCCAAAAACATCCTAGGCTTCCAGAAGCCTCCGCAAAACAAAACCTCTTTCAAACCTTAAACAAAGACCTTATTATTCTCAGGTAAAAATCTAGTCTCTTCGTTTTTGCTTTCTTTTTTTCTTTTTTTTTGGTTCCATTATATCCTTATCTTAACAAACCTAAAAAAAATCTTTTTCTTTTTTTGCATACAAGTAATTTTTTATTTATTTATTTTTATGTGGGCTAATAGAAGAATTTTTTAATTGTTAGTTAATTGAGATTTTGGGGTTCATTTTCTGCAGCAATAGGGTTCGTTTTTGGACAATATTGGCGTTTTAATTAGCATTAGGGTTAGGGTTTAAGGAAAAAGCAAAAGAAAGGAGATGCAGCAGCCAGGCCCTATGTTTCCTGTTATGCCTTCGTTTCCCCCCACGAACATCACCACCGAGCAGATTCAAAAGGTATACGTATATATAAATGTGTGTGCGCGCGCGAGCATGTGTGTTGGCACGCGTGTGTGTAGATATTAGTACACCTTGTTTTGTTTGTTTGTTTGTTATAAATTTATTTGTGGTTTTATAATCATCTTATGCCATTCTATTGAATAACTTTTGAAATAGTAATTGAATTTTGATTATAATCTTAGAGCCCTGTTTCATTTGGGCTATTTACTATCAATCTAGTTTTGTAACCGCGGTTGTTAAAGAGTTATTTGTCACTATGTTTCGGTATCTCTTTGTATATCTTTTAACTATGATTGAATTATAATATGAGTTAAGGTTGAAAATTCTAATTGTGCAGCATATAACATTTTTGTTAGGTTATGAAAAGTGTTTTACATATATTAAGGGAAAGTATGATTGATATTTGAATTTTATGATGGTGATTCATTAAAACAACCACTTTCTGTAATTTCGCAAGATACTTTTCAGAAACTTAGGGACTAGTGATTGTTGGTTTATGTTTTGTGCGAATCACATCCACATTGACTTCAAACTATGGTAATATGAGTGAGATAAATGTTTAATCCACGCCCATTTGGACTATGCAACTCATTGCGTAGCCAGAAGCTCTTGATGTGGATGTCTCTAGGTTTTTCTATTTATATCAAAGTATATAATATACACTCTTTCTCACGCACACACTCCGCTGGGGGATTCTTTAATCACAAAGAAATTGGTTGAAGACACGAAATGGTTTCTCCATGCATTTGCATGTGCTTTGTGTCTGTTTTAATGATATGATAGCTTTAGGTTGGCAAAGATCCACACCTGATTTTATAGCATGTTCTGCTCATTAATGGTTTTCTTTTAAGATGAATAACTTATTTCTTTTTATGCCGCTTGTATTTGGAAATATGCTTCTTTCTTCTAAGTTGGTTTTTACAAACTTCATCTTTCACTGTTTTAGGGATTTCATTTTTTTTAAATGTGGATGACAAATATAGGCACCATTGACCCTAAACATAGAGTTATTAACGAGTAAATTGGACCTGTATTTTAAAAAATGTGTAAATATTTAAGGTATTTTTAGGCAAAAAAATTAATTTAGCCCCCATTGAATTTTTTATTTATTTATTTATTTATATACGAGTGTTCAATTGTGCATTTTTAGCCCCCACTGAGTCAAAATCCTGGATCCGTCCCTGACCATTGATATCATACGATTTGTTGAAATATTAAGAAATAGTTTCTTTGTTAGTCAACTCTATTACAGTTCTATGGTGGGTGATCCTCCTTTTTACAGTCTCTGAACCCTCTGCTTTTCTATCGTTTTTCTTGTCTAATTTGTTTATAAGATTATGTATTGTTTTGTTTATCTCCATAATGATGAAAAGTGTTTTTATGCTTATCTGATAGTAAATTAACATTCAGTTCTCATTATAAGTGACCTATGATATTGAAAACTCACATTCATTCAATTGAATTTAGGTTAGTCCTTGAGTCATTGTGATATGTGAGATTAAGCATAGTCTTCGCTGTGTTTTGCATTGCTTTTTTCTCTTTTTACTTGGGTTTCGGCAATAGGGTGCCTATTTTGTTCTTTATTTGTTGTTTTTTTTAAATGTCAGGGAAGGGATGGAGGGAGTCTGGTGTTCTATAGCTTATGGAAGTGTGTGTGATGTCATCTTTTGTTTACCTGCAAATTGTTTGGCCAGTTCATTTTTCACATAGCACTCCAAATTATCTTATTTTAGATAATACTTCATCCTCTTGCTGATATTTTGATTTGCTGCAGTACCTTGATGAAAACAAGAAACTGATTTTGGCGATCTTGGATAATCAAAACCTTGGAAAACTTGCTGAATGCGCACAGTAAGTGTTGGAAAACTTCTGTGTGTTTGTGCACGCTTTTCTGTTTGCTCATTCTTTGCATGTGTATTTAGTTTGGCTGTTTGTATGAATGTGTATGCATACATACCTGTCTGTACTTGCACTTCCTATATTTGAATTCTCGGGTGAGGATATTTCCGTACAGAACGAATGCCTCTTTATCTCAAAACAAAAGACAATTGTCATATATCGTATGTACAGGCGTGCATGAGCACGTGTGTATGCCCCAGTAAGTATGTTTGAGTTCTCGGGTTATTTTCTGCATGCAGATCTAGTGGCACGGTTAAAAACAAAATCTTCTTTTTCCTAAGACAAGTGTGACATAGTTTATATTTACCTTATCATTAGGAAAAGTTTAGTTATCTTATTTATATACATATTACAATACAAGTGGCAACGCGGATATTGACTTGGGTTTATTTGGTTAAGGCCTTAGCAATATTTGTCCATTAAGGTTTCCAATATTAATATTTGTTCAGCATTCTCAATTTGACAAGATGCTTTACATGCTGCTTTGCAATTTCTTATTTGGGAGGCAAAAATGAAATGCTGATTGAAATATCCCTATCTTATGTCTTGTTGATGGGCTATCCATCATTTAGACAAGTATATATTGCATTCACATGTTCTTATGGTATCTTTCCATGCTTTTGGTTGTGGAAGAGTGTGGTTGATGTCCACATATATTAATGAAATATACGCTGATGAGTATATTAATGTGCTTCACATTTGAGATGAAGTGGACTTAATAAGATGCAGTAGAGAACTGAGAAACACACACACACCCAGGGACATACAGGCATACACTCACCCCCATACAATCTCTCTCTCTCTCTCTCTCCCCCCCTCTCTCACTCTCCCCATCTCTCTACCCCCTCCCTCCTCCCTCTCTCTCTCACAGACTATCATTTTGTTGGGTGAGGAGGGCAGGCGAGGGAGCGGGTGCAAGGAAAGTGGAGCAGAGCGGTAAAGAGAAGAACAATCTGACCTGTGCATTGTGGTTGTAAGGATATATATATATATATATATGTAGTTTTTGCTTACACAAGGTTTTGTGCATTATATTCTGTAGAATTTTGAAATTTGCGTGTGGTTTTAGTTCGACAGAGATAAATCCTTCTGGACACAATTTGGATGTTTTCTTTTCTTTCTTCCGATAAGTAATGTAATGTTTTTGGACGATATATAGATACCAAGCTCAACTTCAAAAGAACTTGATGTATCTAGCTGCAATTGCTGATGCCCAGCCTCAAACAGCAACGGTGCCTCCCCAGGTGTGTTAGTTATGGATCCAACTGGTTCAACTTTTCCATTTTATAAAATTCTTCGTGCTTATCTTCTTATCAGCATATGCAGATGGCCCCACATCCTGCAATGCAACAAGGATTTTATGTGCAGCACCCTCAGGCTGCAGCTATGGCTCAGCAACCGGGTATTTTCCCCCAAAAGATGCCTTTACAGTTTGGTAGCCCACATCAAATGCCTGACCAGCAGCAGCAGCTGCATCAGCAACATCAACAAGCTATGCAAGGGCAAATGGGTTTGCGGTCTGCAGGGCCTAATAATGGCATGCAACCTACACATAATGAGGTGAGCCTTGGAGGTGGCAGTGGTGGACCCCCAGCACCTTCAGGTGGAAGTGATGTACGTGGAGCAAACAAGCAAGATGCTCCTGAGGCTGGAGCATCAGGCGCTGACGGCCAAGGCAGCTCTGCAGCTGGACATGGTGCTGGAGAAGGAGACTCATCATACATGAAGGGTCAGGAGGAAGCTAAATAGTATATGACCCTGTTGTGCGGCTGGTATGGTTGCTCTTGTTGTTTATAGTAGGTTCTGTTAGAGTAGTTAGTCTTTGTGTTGTGGTCTTGGGCTGTTTGCGACTCTGAACAAGGATAGTTCAGTTTCCTGGAATTCTGTTTACAGAACAGGTAGGATGTTGTGTTCTTGTAGAAAAGGATTGTTTTCCTTTTTCAGTCTGCTTGTAAACTCACCTTCAGCGTGTCATTTTGCAATAACCTAGAACTAGAACCAACCTGGAAATGCTGGAAGCGTCATCATCGTCCCTACATATTTTTTGCGTTACTGATGAACATGTGTTTTATGAGTGCTGATGAACCATTGTCTTGGAGAAGCCATCCGTGATAATGTTTAGGGAATGGTGTTCGGGAAAAACACTTGCAAAGAACAAACGATTGTCTTAGCGTTTGTCACGCGTAAAGTTGTTGACTATTGTCAAAGTCATATGACTTCTTTAGTGGTCAGTCGATTGTAATGTGTAAAGTTGTTGACTATTGTCGAAGTCATTCGACTTCTTTAGTGGTCAGTTGTTGAAAAAGGGTGGTCGTTTTTAAGCCTGACCTTAGCAATCGAAGCTTGTAAGAAGGATTGATGTGCACCTACTGGGTCGGAGATCATTGTAATTCGTGCTTAACTCACTTTCAGTGTCAGAATTTGCCGTTTTGGTGAAAATGTTATTTGTCAAATCCCCAGCTGATTTTGGCCAAGATCACGGATCGGTTATCAGCTCGTATTAATGATCACAGGCTGAACACATGATTGTGAAAGGACGGAATGACCGTGGCCTTGATGGAAAATCAACTTTTGCTTCTAGAAAAATTATTCTCAGGCCGAACAATGATGTGCGAAAGTTGAATAACAGTTGTTTGATGGAAGACCAATTCTTGCTTTTGTATTGGTTTTACTACTGTTCTTGTCTAGTAAAATTTCGATTACACGTACAATAGCAAATTACATGGGATACATTTCTATGATTCATGAAGTAAAGTTCATTCATCACGACAGAGGAGGTAAGGAAAGGGTAGATTGTACAATATCTCTTGCGATCAGACATAAGTGCACAATACCCTACTTGAAGTGTTGGAATAACCTCATAATCTTTGTAATTTCCATATTCACTTTACTCCGTTAATGGTCATGATAAATGACCATATTACCTTTTTAAAGGATGAAAAAATTGTTAGGAATCAAACAAAGATTTAAACCCTCCCTCATATCACATAGATTTATGAATGGAAAAGCCTAAACTCTTGCCCATAGAACTTTATATATTGATAAAGTCTAAAAACATTTTATGTATGGATAAAGTCTAAAAATTATCCTAACCCACTAATAGGATTTTGAACGGACAAAATGCTGTAAGAAAACCCTAACTCTCGGTTCACTCCCCCACACCCCATTATGGGGGTGTGGCTCTCTTATTTATAGGAATTGAAATTTAACTCTGCTAGGATTAGGACTTCTACGTCTGTTCTCATTAGACTGGATTGGACTTCTACTTGGGCTTGGACTTGAGCTAAAAATCCAACAAAAATACCCCTATCCGTCCAATAAAAGTGAATTTTTTGTCCTTCTCTTTTTTCTTTCATTTGTTTCTCTTTTCTTCTTCTTTTTATTTTATTTCCTTCGCTTCCTCCTTGCCCATTGCCACCACATCCTCCTCCCTCTTCCCCATCACACACATCCCACACATACTAGAATCATTGGGTCATTTTTGCCAAGTGTTCTTGGGTGTCATTTTGCATCAGGCAAGGAAACTCTAGGAACATTTTTGAACAGTCGGTTAATACTTGACAACGAAATTGATTATGTATGCATCTCATGCCCAACAAAGAACGTTACACATTCTCTCCCAATTAGTTGATGCCTCAATTTATGAAAAATCCCACTAAAATTGAGAATACGAAATTATGTCTTATTATATCTTATTATTCAATCTAGTATATAATAAAGCTAAGGCAACAGACAAGAAGGTGATTGGCAAGGCTGCACTAGCAGCAAAAATTGGTGCAGAGTTGCCTGGTTGGAGATGGTGATGAGGGGTTGGTGGCGCGGTATGTGTGATCTGTATGTGCGATTGTCTATGTTTGACTGTGTGCTTTTGATGTGTGTGTGTGATGGGGAGGATGGAGAATGAGGTGGTGGCAAAGGGGAAGGAGGAAAGGGAGGAGAGGAGAGGAGAGAAAAAGAAGAAGAAAAAAATGAAAAAGAGGGAACAAAAAAAAAAAGAAGGAAAAAAGGAGAGGATAGGGGGTATGTGCGCCTCTCCTTAAATCACAAGAATTATACTGCTCAACTAATACCATTTGATGGCATTTTCGCCCAAAAACTTATACACTTCGGCGAGATTGCTCAAATAGTTGCATCTTTGATACGTGAAACACAAACTAAATTAAAATAGATAAATTTTTAGCAGTAGGGTTTAGCATGCTTAGATTATTTCAAACATTCTAAGAGAGCCAATATCACACGAGGTCATCTAGTTTCAAGCCCCTGTTAAGTGATTTATTTCTCACCATCTACAAAAATTTATATATATTTCAAGAAAAACAAAACTACGAAATGAGATAATAATCTCAATAAGTAGTACAACCCCTACAAATAACACGGGATCATACTTTTATCAAAATAAATATCATTATGCAACACAAAATGCAAACAAGGGTAACAATGACTTGTACATAAAAAGCACAAATTTCAAGACTTTCATAAAACATAACAAAGTATGAAAAATTACTTGTAAAAAATATGTTAATGCAAATCATCACTCGTTGAAAATGCAATGCGAATACTTGCTTATCAAAGATGCAAAGTACAAATAATTACTTATCAAAATACACAAAGAGCAGATTGACCTAAGATATGTCACAATAAAACATAAATCCATATAAGAATATAAAAAGGTGAGTGGCTGAGGTTATAGTTCTGGTAGAATAGCTTGAAGAGTAGTTTGTTGCCGCACATACTCCTAAGATTTTTAGTAAAGCAGTAGTGCACTATCCAAAGAGTAGCATATGTGAAAACAAGCCACTCTTTGACCTATGCTACTAGGAGTGTAGTCTCGACCTCACCACTTTAGATTCTTATTCAAAATTATGTTTTGTCACAGAATATATTGGGTTAATATTCTCTATTTTGATAAGTAACTATCCGTTCTTTACATCTTTGATAAATTGATGCTTTTTATGTACATGTCATTCTTATATTTGTTAGCATTTCGTGATGCGTAAATATATTTATTTTGATAAAGTATGGTTCCATGTAATTTTTAAAGGTTATACTACTTACTAACATTATTATTTCAATTCGTAGTTTTGTTTTTCTTGAAATTTATATTTTTGCATAATGTAAGAAATAAATCACTTGATTGGGGCTTGAAGTTAGATGTCCTCGTGTGATGCTTGATCTGTTAGGATCTTTGAAGTATTTAGACGACTAATCAACTTGGAGTCATTAAATGTCAGTTTTTCAAATTTAATTGAACTCTCTTATGAAATTATGTAATCTTTGGAGTAATCAGTTATGGATGTTTGAGACTTTGAACCATTGAATTTTTATTTTTGGACTAGATGCTTTGAGACTATGCTTGTAGTGTTATAATTTATTTTTGGTTTAGTGCCCTGGGGGTTTAGAAAGGGTGTCACTTTTAGGCGTGCGGTGATTGTATCCGTAAGATTTGCCTTGGGCATATTTTGGAGGTATGACAGAGGAAGTGAGAAAGTATAGAGATGAGAGTAGCATTGCCCTTGAGAAGTGGCATTGTAACACCCTAGTCCCTCTCGAGGTCGGAGTTCCCGATCCCATTTCCATGGCACGAAAAATGAGAGAAAATGGACGGAGTCTCCCCTATTTATAGGACAATCCAAAACCTGTACAAGCAATTATATCCTCAATCTAAAGTCTAACCATCTCCGTAACAACCAACTTCCACTATTATCACATCCAACAAACTCCTCAAGGCCATCCGAGTCTTGGAACCCAACATAACAACACACAAGCATGCAATGTTAAATCCATTGAAGTTTTATCTTTTTAATCCACTTATCATACCACTCTACATTATCCATCAAGCTTTCTTAATATTTATGTCCAACCAACCAACTAACCTCCAATGACCACCCAAGCATGCAACATTGACAATAAGCCAAGCATAAAATTATTACAACTCAATTAACTACTAACATCAACCAATACTTTTTACTTCAATTTACATTCATCCAAGGCAACTCAATTATACTTAATACTCTTAGGACTCAAAATAAATAATAATCACATCTTCGACATATTCTTTACAAGGCTAGCATATAGGCACTCCAACCTCAGCAAGATAAGAAACACAGCTAAACAACACTCAAGGCAACAACAACGACTCTAATTGCACCTCCTGAAACATGTTAAAACGAGGAATGAGTAACCAAGGTTACTCAGTGAGGGAGGGGATACAGTAAACCGGGGGTGTTTCGAAAACTATTTCGTGCAATGCAACAAAGACAAGAATACAAGTAATACATTATAATAAGTTAACTGAATAAACATTAAACACGTTTAAAAAGGATACGATTCAACTCTTTGTCTTCAATCACGAACCACGAACCATGATCTTCAAACAAATACCAGCAAACCTGTTATTCCTCTAATGGGGTACTCCGGATGTACCCCGATCCTATGACCCATTTCTCCCGAGGTAGGTCCGTATGCCCCAATGAGGTGAACCACGCCTCTGGGATAAAAGAGTATGCCTCAGCGAGAAAGGTAATAGGCATCATAGTAGCCGAGCTAGACCGACAGCCCGATGCTGCCAAGAATTTCTCGACACTACCATGTTCGAGAAGGTTGCGCAACCCGAAACACGAATTCGAGAATTCATGAGATATCACGGAATAATCAGAAATAAACACGAGAAATCATAAGATATCAAGTAAATAGTACATATAAACCTTATGAAAAAATATCACATAACCCCCCTGTAATATGTAAAACTATCACCCTACCCCCCTGTGTTCTTAAAACTTCAAGAGTGTCCCATGTGTTATTAGAAAGTCATCACACTACCCCCCTCATGTCTTTTTTAAGCTATTAAATGTCAGTTTTGCCCTTTTATAATACATAAATATTTTTTCTTTTTTTTTTCTTTAATTTTGAAATATTTATAACTAAATAAAAAAACTTAAAAAAATTAAAAAATATTCAACTTCCTCACTCCCCCCCCTCCCCACGCCCACCTCCCACTCCCTGCTGCTGCTCCAACGAGCAGCAGCAGCCACACTGCTTCGTCGGAGCAGCAGCTTGGCTGTTCCGTTGAAGCAGCAGGGGGTAGGAGGGGGAGGGGGGTGGGGCGTGGGGTGGGGGGAAGGGCAATAGGGGGGGAGAGGGGGTGTGTGTGTGGGGAAGATGAATATATTTTTTATTTTTTTATTTAGTTATAAATAATTAAAAAAAAGAAAAAAAAATATATGTATTATAAAAGGGCAAAACTGACATTTAATAACTTAAAAAAGACATGAAGGGGGTAGTGTGATGACTTTCTAATATCACAGGGGGCTTCTTGAAGTTTTAGGAACATAGGGAGGTAGGGTGATAGTTTCACAAATCACAAAGGGGTTATGTGATATTTTCTCTTAATTAAACTAAGTCATACAATCTAGAAGCAATAAAATAAGCTATGATGAACAAAAGGTACGAAAACTCCTTCACCTGGGATTAAGCCAAACATGCAAGAAAATAACTCCGATTCACTTCAAACTTTCTCGAATTAGCTCGAATATGCAACCCTAGTGTGTTCATATAAGTTTAGCACTTTAGTAATTAACTATATCAATTCCAACTTAACTGTTACTTAACTCAAACCTACAATAATAGAAGCTATATTTATAATCACTTATATATATATATATATCATATTATCACATAGCCCAAGTAATCATACAATTAACTCTAAAACATTTCTTTAATCAAGTTACGATTCATTTTCTTCTTCAAATCACTTATTCACACAAGTTCATATTCCACATGCAATTAAGCTATAAAGTTTACCCAACCACATCATTAGATAGCATAGAAGACATTAGAAGCATCAAATATCATTAAGTTAAGATTATAAGTTATAAATTCCAATTACTCTTAATTACAACAATTAATAATCATATAACTAGATGAGCTAACTTTATAGTCTTACTCATTTAACATACAATATCTATTAGAATTCGATCTTTAACAAAAAGCCACCTTTACATGCTTTAGCTTAACATATGTTCCAAGTAACCATTCTTGTAGTCTAGTGTACAAGTTTTAAACATAACTTCACCCACGCAACACAAAAATACAAGTAATATAAACATTATAACAAGATATAAGCATTAAACACGAAAATAACTATATGTGCACAAAGGGATCATCAACACATTTTTCACGAAACTTTACAAATAGCTCAAGTGTACTTTAGAAATGCATTTAAATACACAATAAGCAATTACAAGTCAACACAAGTGTCAAAATACCCAATTCCCACATTTCCCCTTTGTTAACCTATGCTATTTAGCTTTAAACCAAAAGGCAAGGTTCAAGATTCTTAATCGAGCTATTCTATTCTTCTAGTTACACATTATGACACTCCTAGGACTCTCGAAACCATCCATTTACCTGCATTTACCGCAAAAGCCTCATTTTTCCCTTTATACGTTATAACTAAAAGTACCTTAACCGATGCTTAATTAAGTGACATAACCATACATTTAGCACCTCCACACCCTATAAACACTAAATATATCGCTCAATTTCACCCGAATTTACATTTTACCCGAAACCCCTTTGTAAATCAAGCTAATTATGCAATTTTACCTAAGTTCAGGGCAATTTAAGCTCATATAGTCATTATTCTATCTTTATTAGTAACTCTAGCATCTATAGGTAGCATAAAAACGTGCTAACATGCAAATTTTAACAAAAACCTCAGATGGTTACTATTCATCTTCTTTCTCAATTGGATCCTTGCTTTAAATTATGAAACAAGTTATCAAACTAAATACATAAGGTCTACATAGCATAAACAAGAGGTATTTCACAATACATAAGCAAATCATAAGCTATAACATCAAATCAATATTTTCCATAAAGTAACATTAACTTCAAATGCACAAAAGATGCAAAATCCCTCACCTCAAGCTCTTGGAAATAGTTGGAAGATGATCTAAGTAGGGTCAAATAACTCCTAGCAAGCACCAAGATCAAGCATTGAAGGATTGGAGTTGAAATTTTCTCCCTTTTTTTTTCTTTCTCTTTTCCCGTTTTTCTCTTCATTCCCCATGGTTTCACACTTTTTTTTTTTTTTTTTTTTTTCTATTTTGGCCTTCAAATGCATATAAAAAGCTTACCAAAGTAGATATATATGGGCTTGGCCTTTTAGGCTAATTTTTTGGGCTTAGTAAAATCAATTAAGTCTACGACAACGGCTCAAAACAAAGCTAAACAATTAAAGGCCCAAAACAAAATGCTAAAATTACTATTCATACGGTTGAGCAAGTAATTTTTCTCTCGCACTCCGAGCATGCAATGCACGAAATAATAATTTTTTCATGCCTCATATAAGTCATATCATATGGGAAAAATATGAAATTAGAAAAATAAAACAGTCGAAAATCTTCATGAATAGTAACTATTCAAAATATATTAAACCTCACATAATTCACACTGTCCATCAAATAACATGCGGACAAATGCAATTAGGCACTATTTACTATATGCTGGGTTCGGGGTATCACAGGCATCCCCATCTATAAGTAGTACAACCTCGTTTGTTGATGCGATACCTTTCAACTACCACTAATAGAACCTCCGTGTTGGGGGGAAGACGATGGTACTATCCACTCAACTTTCTGTTACCAGCAATATCGTCGAAGATGAAGAAGAACGTGACAGGGTGGTGATGCGACGAGCAACGACGGATCTTAACTAGATCTTTGATTAGATACCACTAGAAGGTTCGCTAGAAGAAGGGGAACATTTTTTTGTTGGAGATACGACGATCCAACGGTGGGATCGTGATCTAGAACTAGGGTTGAGCTGCAGGTAGTATGGGTATCTAGATATAGGGATAAAATCTTGTGTTGTACGTGCATATGAGACTTTGTTGAGCTTGGCTCGTTTTGACTGTTAGATCATGTTGATAGTTTATGATTCTATGGATTTGATTCAGTGTCGTGTAGAGCATGGGAAGATTCAACACTAACATCTTGACTGGGCCAAGCTAGGGGTGCAAATCATATATTTCACGCGTGGAAGGTGTTTGTGAGCCTAGGTTGACCATAATTAATGTTTGACTGCATTGGCTGGGCTTTGACTGAACTTTGACCAAGTTGACCATGGATTTTCTTGGGGCTTTTAGACATGTTAATTCTATTTTTGCAGCCTGTTTTACCAAATTCTCGTTGTATCTTGTTGAGTCTTGAATTTGGGCACTAGTGTAGTGATTTTTCGTCATCTTTTTGTTTCATTGGCATTTAGATATTGGTCCTCGGGCCAATTTGGGCCTTCGAACATTTAGGTTTTCGAACATTTAGGTCTTCGGACATTTTGTCTTTGGGTATTTGTGCCTTCAGGCAATTTGGGCCTTTAGGCATTGGCATCCGCAATCAGTTATCAAACTCAAATAGGGCTACTTGATTTTGAGGGAACTGTTGAAGTAATTTAGATTCTAGCATAATTTTGGGGCATTAATTGTAGAAATTATATAGGTTTCCTTATTAGGGTAGATTTATTATTGATTTAGGATTCTGTTCTTGGTCATCAAGTGGGAACTATAAATAAGCTATGTAATTGTATTTCAGAATATATCAAATAATTCACAATGTAGTCGTTTTGGTTATTCCTTTCTTGTTTAGAGTCACCGTTGGTGGTGGCTCCAATTGTTTGCTTCTGCATATGTTTTCTTTTTCTTTTTAGTTTAACAGTATCACTTACATTTTATTGTACATGGATTAGTCGTCATTCTTGTCACTACCACATTTTTAATTTATTGCAACACTTGAATTTTTTTTCAAAAGGTTAAAATTCGTTACATATGACATTATATAATAGTTTATTGACCGTTGAATTTGGTCTCATTATAAATTGCAACATTTTGTGCAAAAAAAGCAATAGTAGTTAAAAACCATTTCAAATGGTAATTTTTGTAATGTTTTCCTTAAATACTACATAAAATGTGTAAACTTATTTGCAACGGATTTAAAGCTTAGTAGCAATGATCTTTTAATGCTTTTATGATAGTTCTTGTTACTCAAAGCTGCTTGGAAAGTTTCTTTTATTCGGGTGGTAGCGAGATTTGAACCCATGACCCTTTTGATGATGGGCTTTGGTATCTTGTTAAAGTGACCATCTAATCTAATGGAGCGTTTGGTTCATGGATTAGTTTTTTATTCCTGGGAATGTTGTAAAATCTGTTTGGAATACCAAACATATTCATGGGAATATTTTCTCAAATTCTTAGAAATATTATAATATTGTGTTTGGTTTGCACTTGATATTCCCGGGAATCTTGATTAGTTTTTCAAAAATACCCATAACTGAAAAAATAACTCCAATATCATATTCAAGGCATTTTTTCTTGTATATGCACAATCAACTTATTAATGATGTCACAAATATTTATCATTGAAAAAAAATACCAGTTAACAATAGATTAAACAAAAAAAGTAGGAATACACCATATTAACGTATTGAAGACAATAAAAATTTTGGCCTTGAATAATTACTCATCATACAATAGATTAACTCTAGTGGTTATTGCTAGCTAAGTCCAATAATTACTCATCATACAATAGGAAAAAGTTATTTTTAGTTAGGGTGTTTTTGTCTTTTTATGTTATTCAAATTATTCCCATAACTCAGGAATAACATATTTTCACCCCCTAACATGAGAATAAATTTTGGTTAAAACATGAAAATAAAGGATTCCCAGGAATAATTTTTTAATCCACGAACCAAACATGAGAATGTTACATTCCTAACTCCTTATCCCCAAGAATCTATTTATAATCCGCGAACGAAACACCCCATAAATTTTTAAATTATTAAAGAAGTTTATTTTATCTATTGGTTATCTTCAATGCAAGTCATTACTTTGCAATAATATTCAGAAATATAAGCAATAATCTTTTTATGCTCTCTAGTTTTGGCGATTCTTCTTTTAATTATTAAACTTGCAATAATTCTTGAGCTAGTCAACAATATCCTAGGATTAAGAAGTAATGAGAAATATAAAATTAACTAATGAGAAATAAGAGGAAAGAAGAGGGTTGAAAAGAAAAACCTAATTAATCAGATTTTTTGAGTTTTTCTAAGAAAATGGTTGCAAGTTTTTCATTTTGAAGAAAATGTGCTAAAATGATTACTAGAATAAAATAACTCAAGATGTCTCATCAAATAAAAAATAATGAGCAACAGTTTTTGCTTGTTGCAAGCAAAAAATAATTTTACCAAACTGTCAAAAAATGAATACGAGCAACAGTTAACCAAAAGCTTTTCATATGGTAGATATTGTAATGGTTAGATGCAATGTAAGCATAATTATTGCAATAAATGTACAACAATTAGATCTATCAGAAGCATGTAATCATCACAGTAAAATCTATAAGGGCATAAGTTACTTACTTGATGCGTTTGATGCGGAAGACGAATCCATTATCGTAGTTAATTGATTTCTCTACCTTAACCCTAAAATTTATACTGTAGATTTGTGATGGAATTCTACAACTTTCTCATGGGCAGGGTGATGACCAATTAACATGTATTTATAGGAACATGGTGTTATTTCCATCAAGTAACCTAATGGGCTTGGACTTTAGTGGATTATAATTTTAACTAAGTGGGTCACCAATAACTTAATGGGTCACTACTTACATTCTCCCACTTGACTCATTAACTTTTATGGGAAACAAGATTTAATCATAAACATAAGGTGCGCACAAGAGATTAAATCTTTACATAATGTCCTTTATAATTACCAAAGAATAACAGACTATTAAATGTGGGCTATAACGGTCATACATCATTTATTCGATGTACTTCCTTCTATATACCATGACATTAGCAATCAGTCACACTTGGTCATAATCTTAATGGTCTACAATAATGTCTTATACATACCTTGCTGTTTTCCTTAGTAGATGCAAGTCACGTGAATAGTTTCATGAAATAGGAAAAACTTTAATGTTTGTTAGAAACACGTCATTGAGCTCAGAATGTCAACATAAGAACACATACATCATTCATAATTACAACCAAGTCATATCATTTCTTCATGTGCCTTAAATAGTTTGGTTGTAAGCCTTAGTCGTAAGATCTGGAATCATAAGATCAGTACATATGTGTTCAATACACTCTATGTTTCTGAACCTCCTCTTTAATGACAAATACTTTAATCCCATGTATTTGGCACTTCATGATTATTTGTCATTCTAGAGAAGAAAACTGTTACAGAATTATCACACAAAATTTTCAGCGACTTGGCAATTAGTGTAGACAAATCCAAATCCTAGAATTAATTTTTTGCAACCATAATGCATAAGTTGTAGCTTCATAATATGCTACAAATTCTGCTTCTATAATGGATGACATAATGATAATCTATTTCACACTTTTTCATAAGGTCGTTTTCACTGCTTAAAGGAAGAGATGACCAAAAGTATACTTTATGCTATCAACACATCCAATAAGATTTGAATCCGAATATCCAATCACTTTTAAATGATTAGATCATTTATATGTCAGCATGTAGTCTTTGTTCTTTTCAGATACCTTAAACTTTCATTGCAACTATCTAGTAATTCAATTAAGAATCACTTTAATACATTCTTATACTCCACACATTATCAAGAGATTGTATGAGACCAAATTTATCCACATTAAATCTCTCTCGAATTCGTTCAATATAGGTTTTTAGAGACAATCCTAACATCTTTGGATCCATCATGAAATATTTCATTTCCCATCACAAAGGATGTCTCTCTCATATTTTTCACTTTCAAAATCTATGAGAGAAACTTGAGTTCCATGCAATATATCAATTCCATTAGCAGCAAGAAGAATATCATCAACATACAAGACTTAAAGGGAAAACATAAATTTGTTTCCACTGATCTTTTGATATACTTGCTAAAAAATACTATGTTTCCTTGAAACCGAAAGATATAATGATATTGTAGAACTTGATATACCATTATGAGGGCTAGTTAAGTCCCTATGTTAATTTCTTAAGTTTTACACACCATATGACCTTTTCCTTCTATTAGAAAACTTATCGATTGGTCCATATAATCTTCCCCAAATTCTTCATTAAGAAATACACTTTTCACATTTATTTGATACAACTCTAAAATATAATGAGCCGCCAATTCCATGATAATACTCAAAGAGTCTTTGAGACAAAGAAAAAACTCTTTATGATCAATGTCACATTTCTGATGTAACCTTTTGCAACTAATCTAGTCCTACATTGCTTAAAATTGCCATTAGAGTTGCGCTTGGTTTAAGAAACCTTCATAACCAACTCTGTTGAACTTTTTTGGCAATTTGACTAGATCTTTGACTTTATTTAGTTGCATAGAGTTCATCTTTTCTTTTATGGCATCAATCCTTTCATTAGACTCGTTAGTTTCTATGGCTAGTGAAGACAAAACAAAATCCTAAATGATTCTAAAATGCCAAGTGTTACTCATATCGATAAGCCACACAATATACATCATGAATAGCCAACTTTCTTTCTCTTTGAGGTCTTAATGCTATTCTTTGTAGTTCATAAGGGTCAACTTCTTGTGAATTAGTATTAACAAGTAGTGGTTCCCCCTTTATTTGCTACTTAATGTTGTTAAAACATCCAACAACACGTGAAACAATTTTGGACAAAGGAATATTAATGGATTAGGACAATCCAACCCAACTTCCTTAGTATTCACTTATTGAGATTCATCACTCCCACTAACTTCACAATTCTTTATGAATCTAAAATTATTGGACTCCACAAAATTTTAACAAATAGACATAATCATAATGTGAAATCAACTGTAAAGTAATGAAATACTTTTCTTCATTAAAAGAGGGTACATCAAAAGGTCCATAAATATTAGGGTGTGTAATTTCAAGAAGTTCTATGCTATTTGTGGCTATTTTCTAATTGTGTTTGATTTGCTACCACTTTATGCAATTCACACGTATGCTAAGATCAGTAAAATCTAGATTCAAAAGAATCCCATTATTTACCAATCTATCTAATCATTCATTAGTAATATAACTAACATTTATGCCACAAGTAAGTACAATTCTCACTTAGCCTACCATGCTTAATTCCAATATTATGTTGCTCAATAAGTAGGGTTCATAGAACATATCATCAAGTTTTAGTTTAAGAAAGTATTCTTAAATGAACTAAAACATCTATATTCAAACTCAATATTAAATCCAGAAACATACAATTTTATATAAACCAAGTTTCTAAAACTTTCAACAAAAGGTTTCTAAAACTATAAGGTACACAGATCAAGAATGAATTAAGTGATGGGCTAGAATTAAGGATTAAACTATAAGTCCTTAAACTTTCAATTAGAGCCTTCACACGATTTTCTATGTACAAAACTTTAATTTATATTTATGTTCTAGATCATAAGAAATCCTTGCAACATATTAAAAACATAAATGGTAGCTACAGAATTAAGTGACTAGGTATGAAGAGGAATACCACTTAAAATGGATTTGTAACATACAAAGGAATACTTTTACTTTCAAACTATGCTTTATATTTCAAACACTCTTTAAAAATGACCACTTTATTAAAAATGGCACTTGCGAGCCGGGACTTTCATCCTCTAAGTCTAAGAATCATTAATAGACTATTTCATTTGGCCTTGATTCTTCTTCTTCATTTTAGATCTACTACCAGCTTTTTAACTCATGAGATTGACAGTGTGACTTAATTGAATCTTTAATCTCATTTCTTCCTAAACAAGATACTAGCCAATTCACAAAAATATCATTTATCCTTAATAGTGTTATAATTAATTTGAAAAGGCTTATTCTCAGGAGGTAGTGAGTTCAAGATACAACACATTAGGAAGCATGCATTCATTATCATCCCCAATGACTTTAATCTTGCTGCAATATTAGTTATCTCTATGATATATGCTTACATACTTCACGACCCATCATATTTCATGGTCGTGAGCCTATCCATGGGCATATGAATGAATGACTTGCATTTGGAATTGAAACTTTTCTTCCAGACTTTAAGTATTCTTTAGCATCATAAGTTTGTGGAATAGTCGTTCGCATGAACATATGGCTTAATCTTTTATGAGCCTTATAATGAATCTTCTCTTTTGTACTGTTTGAATCCTTAATGACATGAGGTCCATCATTCACAATGCTAAGTCCAAATTAAAAATACTTAAGTGAATTTGGACTCGTTTGTATTATTCATAAAAGTTCAATCCATTATACATTACAAAAAAACAGCGCTCGGGCGATGCACTTGGGCGACAGACTTTTTTCCGTAGCCAATTGGCTACTGCCAAGCTACGGAATTGCTACGGAGAACTAATTCCATGGCCTTTCTGTAGCCTAATTAGGCCCCCATTGAAATGGCGACAAAAATTGGCCACAGTTTGGCTGTAGCAAAATAGCCATAGATTAGCTACGAAAAATATGTGTTCTTCAAAAAAAAAATTAAAAAAAAAGTCGTAACCTAGCCGTGGAAAATTTGCTACGGACTAGTTATATACCATTTAATTAATTCGGCAAAAAAAATCATAACAAAGTCCATAGCCATACAGTGGTCAAATAGCCACGGATTGGCTACATAAAATATGTATTATTCAAAAAAGGTTTTAAAAAATAAAGGGTTGTAGCTTAGCCGTGACAACTTTGTTAAGGCATAGCTACGGACATTTTAATTAAATCAGAAAAAAATAAAATAATAAATTTCGTGGCCCATCCGTATCCCCTAGCCACGAATGGCCTACGGACTTTTCCCTTCCATAGCCCATCCGTAGCCAATGGCTACAAATGGGCTACGGACCTTTACACAAAAACAAAGGTTATCGCTTTTAATTTGAATTATAGAAATGTGATTCTACCTATAACGTAGTAAAACTTCACTTGAGTTGCAAGTTTCCAAATAAAAATAAACTTGGTCCGTATTTCATTAGCGTGCATACTTTTATAGAGAAATCTCATAGGAAATGAATAGCCGTTTAAATTGAACTTATCATGTTCTTATTTAACATTGCGTTAATGTTAATAAACGTTCAATTTAGGGGTCTAAAAACTCTCACATTGTGTCTAAACTTTATAAACAAGAAAAATATGAAGATATTAACACGTTTTAATATGTTGTTCCTATCTATTAACAAGAGGGCCTGCAGGCTATCCGCGCCACGGGCTGGGGCTGCACGTTGGCCGCGGTCCGTAGTTGGAGGGCCCACTGGAACCATTTTTTTTTTTGTGGCTACGGAAACTCATAGCCATCCCGTCGCTCGTGTTTGATTTTTCACTGAAATTAGACAAGTACAAAAATGTTTTATTTTTCCCTCCATTCTTTCTCTTTCAACAAAAATATCTTCTTGAATTCTTCTTTCTCTCTACCACCACCACCACCAAGGACACCACCACCACCATCAAGGCCACCATCTCAACCACCAGGGCACCATTACCACCAAGGATATCACCACCACAAACAAGGCACAACCACCATCAAGACTACTATCACCACCACTAAAGCACCATCTTTAGCTCAAGTGTTTGCTCTAGTTTGCATTGCCTACAATTTTAAGGTGAAGAGTTTATGTATTTTGTGCATTTATTATAGTTTTAAAGATGGTAAGTTTATGTGTATGCTGTAAAATGTTAAATTGGGCTATGAATTCACATGCTAGGTTGTTTATTATGAAGTAAATGTGAAGTATATGTGTAGAATGTTGTTGAAAGTTAGAGACTTTATGTGGGTGTTGTTGTTTGATGTAGTTGTATAGTATATTGAATATATGTTTGATAAAATGCTTGAATGAGTGTTTTTATCCTACATACATTGCATACAACATATATACATGATACATGCTTGCAAAATAAGGCCTAAAGTTGGAATCTTGTAAATTTTCTTGGATTTTCAAGTAGAAATGTGACTTGTTTATGTTGTTAGTTAGTTAGATTATTAAAAATGATTACCAAGTGAACTTAATGGTACTATCGTGCAAGTTAATTGCTAACGGAAAATGGGTAAAATGTGTATGAATGCTATAAGTGGTAGACTACTTTGCTATCACTAGATATGTGAAATGATTGAATTATTGGTTGTGAATGCTTTATGAGTTATATTGAATTAAACGATTGGATTATGATGTTTTGCAACAAAGTTCCATTATGCACATGTTAGATCATAGCTTTTGACTTATGAAAATCAAAGAGTTTATTACAAGTTTATGAATCACTTTGGAAATGTAACTAAAGCATACTTAGGTTATTTTTGAACTTAGAAAGTCTTCGCTTTATAGATTATAATTCATCTTGAGAACTTGTGACTAAAGACAGGTCTAGCTATTACTGTGAGACTTAGAAGCTTTCTACTACATGAACTTTAAATTACTTGGACTTGTAAATGTTGCTAGGCTTACATAGACCTATTATGAAGAAATGTTGTGTTTAACATGTTATGCATAAGCCACTACAAGAAAACAGCTATCGGGCGATAGAAAGGCGATGAAAAAAGAAATTTCGTAGCCTTTCCGTGGCCAAATTAGAAACGGTGTAGTGGCAACAAAATTTGGCAATGGATTGGCGACGGAAAATAATTTTAATTAAAAAAATAAATGAAAAATATTATTCCGTAGCCATTCGGTGGCCAAATCGCGACGAACTATATTTGTTATTCCGCTAAAAACTAAAATATAAATATCCATAGCCACGCGGTGGTAATTTGGCCTATGGAATGGCGATGGATGTTTTATTTAAATCGAAAAAAAATAAAATAATGTGTCCGTAGAAAAACTACGGACTTAAATGTGTCTGTAGCCAACGACGACAGAGTGGCTACGAAACTTTAACTAAAACAAATTAGATTGCTTTTAACGTTAATTGTAGAAGTGGGATTCGACCTACAACAGAAGAAAATGTCACGTGACTTGTGAAGTTTACAAATATAAAAGACTTGGTCCGTATTTGGTTACCATGCGTATTTTTAAAGAAAAATCTCATAGGAATTGAATAACCGTTTAAATCAAACTTAACATGTTTTCATTAAACATTGCGCTAATGTTAATTAATGTTTAATCTAGTAATTTGAAAACTCTCACGTTTGGTTTGAACCTAAAAAACAAGCAAAATATGAAGATATTAACACGTTTTTATACGTTTTTCCTATTTATTAACAATTTAAACATAGATAGTATTAGATTTTCGTAGCCAATCCGGGGTCGTTGGCTACAGATTAACTACGGACTTAAATGTGTCCGTAGCCAATCCGTATACAACGACCACGTATTGGCTCTGGAACTTTAAACTAAAACAAATTAGATCGCTTTTGACGTTAATTGTGGAAAAGCGATTCAACTCACAACGCAGGAAAATATCACGTGACTTGTGAAGTTTACAAATATAAAAGACTTGGTCTGTATTTTGTTACCACGCGAATTTTTAAAGAAAAATCTCATAGGAATTGAATAATCGTTTAAATCAACCTTAACGTATTTTCATTAAACATTGCGCTAGTGTCAATTAACGTTGAATCTAGTAGTTTGAAAACTCTCAAGTTTGGTTTGAACCTTATAAACAAGCACAATATGAAGATATTAACACGTTTTTATACGTTTTTCCTATTTATTAACAAGTTAAACATAGATAGTATTAAATTTCCGTAGCCAATCCGTGGCCGTTGGCTATGGATTGGCTACGGACTTAAATGTGTCCGTAGCCAATGGCCATGGATTGGCTACGGAACTTTAAACTAAAACAAATTAGATTGCTTTGAAGAAATTAAAAATTAAACTAAAACAAAGGCCGGTCAGCCGGGGGGATCGTCTGGCGTAGGCAGCTACTTTGCCTTGCCCACGCCCAGCAGTTGGCTGGTGTAGCCGGCGGCACTGGCCGACCGAGATATGGGCTATGGACGGCCGTTACCTATTCCGTAGCCTGTGTCTATTTTAACATTAAAACAAATTTTGGACGAAAATTTTTCAATTTTCCTCCTACCCTTTTCACACACTCTCTCTCTACGGTATCACTACCTTATCACCACTAAGCACACCACCATCACCACCAACACCACTACCAAGGACACCACCACTACTACCACCACTAATAAAGGCACCATAACCACCAAGGACAACACCACCACCAACAAGACCACTATCATTATCACCAACCACCACCACCACCACCAAGGCCACAATCACCACCACCAACAAAGGTACTACCACCATCATCTACCACCACAAAGAGTACCACCAATATTACCAAGGATACCACCACTACCACCACCAAGTTCGCCATTACCACCACCACCATCTCCATCTCTTTTCTATAGGTAAATAGTTTAGGGTTTACATTTTCCCTATTTTTCTGTCTAGTATACTCATATGTATATATATGTGTGTGTGTGTGTATATATATATATCTATATGTGTGTGAATTTTATATTTTATATTTGTTCAATCTATAGTGTAAATTTTATATTTTATATTTGTTCAATCTATAGTGTAAATTTTATATTTTATATTTGTTCAATCTATAGTTTTTGTATTTAATTTTATGTTTATTTCTAATTCTAATGATATTTGTCATAAATATTTGGTAGTATTTTTTGTGCATAAATATGGTGTGAATTAAAATAATTGTATTGTAGTGATATTTGACATAAATATTTGGACTTATATTTGGCATAAATATTGTGTGAATTAAAAATGTCGTATTGTAGTTATATTTGGTTGTGCAATATAAATGTTATTTGGTAGTGCAATATACTAGTTAAATACTTTGTGTGTGTGCATATATATAATCTTTATTTTGTCTGTAATTTATTGAGTCTATTTATTTATTTATTTAATGTTTATTTGTCATATACTTTGTTTTTTGATGAGCATGTATATGTATTGAATGTTTATATTGTATTATTTACTTTGGGTTTGTTGTACATATATATTATTTAGTTGTAACAAGTGTTTGGTTTTGGAATATATACATTGTGTAGTTTATGGAGTGATGTATTACTTTATTTGACTTGGAGTGAAGAATTTACAATAGATGTCACTTGTGAGCCATTAATTTAGTTTAATTAAGCATATTTTGGGTGTATTTAAGTTGTGTTGATTGTTATTACCACCTTAAGCTCTCATGTTCACTTCTTGTTCATAATTGTGGTGATTGTTATAGCCTAAAAACCTTGCGAAGAAAGTGGATGAACCTAAAAAGAAAAGCAGTTGTGGCAACTTTGTTTCAATCATTTTGGACCAAGGTGTGTTTAGTTGGAACTTTTCGTAATTATGGACTATTACTAACCGAGTTATTCTATTATTTTACAAACTTGTCACTCGAATTTGGGTTTTAATAGTTAGCTTATGTTTGAAGGTTGAACAATTGATTTGTAAATCTTATAATATCAAAATTTTTATTTCATTTAACTCAATTCATAAATATAAATTTCTTAATTCCAACAACTTAATAGGTCACACTTTCACTTTAACCCCCTTTCTCAGGTTCAGTAGATTGAACTATAAAATTTTAAGATTTGGAGACATTTGAGATAATTAGATCTACCAGACATGAGGTATTTGATTACACTAGTCTTTATGCATTGATCATGCATTTTTTACATCAAGTTTTGCTTTTTACTATATTAAACATGCATCATATACATATGTTGCGTTTTTGTTCATTTATGATACTATAATCATCAATTTTGTTTAAGGTTCATGTAAATGTATATGCATTACCATAAACTTTTGGCTTTTGTTCTTCTCGATTTTATATGTTGTAACTTTGAAGTGGTCTTCAAAGTGCCTTGCTATATTTTCTCTTTTTTTGTCAATATATGCAGATCTCTCACATGGGTTTGTTGTATTTTTTGTTTCTTTCGATTAGATAGTGAAGTTTTTGACCAAGATCATAGTTAAGGATCATGTTAAAATTCTTGTCTAATAATAATATAATCATTGGTTTTTGTGTTTTATCTTTAGTTTTCTTCAATAGTGCACATTAATCATGTGAAAGATCAAATAGTGGAAGCATGCAAAGTAAAAATACACTTGCACATTGAAGAGTTGGGTGAAATATTGGTCGGGCAATAATTAAAAGTTTTAGGTTTTAACAACGACTTTGCCCTATTGTGAAAGGGGAAAAAAAGAAAAAGAAAATGCAACTTGCAAGATTGGAAGTGAAATATATGTTAATTGAGAAGCTTTAATGCCATGTTAATTACAAGAGTTTTATTATTTTTTACTTTTATGTTTACTTTGTGCATTTCTATATCTTTATACTTGATGTATTGATTAAAGGGTTGGTCACTTTGATTCTGCAAATTGATTAAATGTTGATAAGTTGAAGCTTTAATGCCAGTTAGACTGTAAGTTAATGATTGAATTAGCTCTTTTGACTAGGCAAATTAATGTAGTGAGTTTTAATCATGTTTCTCGAGTTTTTGTATGCTCCAATGTATTTATTGCATATTTGCTTGTTAGAGTAATAGGAGATGACTTTGGAAGAGTACGAGAAAATACTGAAAGAGAAAAAGAAAGCTTTGCAGGTATTGAAATCACGTGAACGAGATGATTAGAAGATGTTGGGTGTATTATTGATATATTATTTCAGCACTTTTTCACTTCAATTTTGTTAGTTCTTGAGTAATTTATGAGTAATTTGATTGGTTTTGTGTTACCCTGAACCCAACATATAATTAATAGTATTTAATTGCATTTGATTAGGTGTTATCTTAAATACTAGAATTGAACTATGTGTTTACTTTATTTAATTCACTCATTTTTATCATTATTTTCATAATCTTTTAAAAATATTGAAACAAATAGTTAAATTAATTATTTGAAATGAATACTAACTATTTTAATTATTTATAATACTCGGTTATATTTTATTATGTTTATTTACTTTGTTTTCAACTAAATGGAAAAGTAGCTCCAAGCTCGGAGTGAATTTTAAACTATTTTATTTTTCAAATTTAATATATTTTTTTTCTCTTAGTACTTCGCATTATTTTTGGGAAACGTGCATTAATATCTATTTACTTTTAGATAATTTATAACTAAATGATTTTCGGGACAACTATTTTATTAGTTATCTACTTAATTTGATTTTATGTGCCTTAAAATTAATTTGTGTTACTGCTCGAACGGGAAGCCTGGGTCCAGACCTGAACGAATTATCATAATATGTTTAATAATTACATTTATTTAATTGGCCCGGACTTGAAAGAGCTGGATTATTATTTTAATAATTATATTTACTTAGTTGGCCTGGACCTGAACTGGCTATCTTAATATTTTAATAATAATTGTATTTATTGGAATTGCATCTAATTACCAAAAAATAATTATTTTATGCTTATTATTTGTTTACATTTAATTGACTTGTATGTCCCGAGCCCGGATAAGATTTTCGATCATTTTATTTATGAGTAAAATGCACCATACCCCCCGTGTTTTCACAAAGTTGCATTATAAACCATGTGTTTTAAAAAGTCGCGTTATAAATCCTGTGTTATGGAAAACGTTGCATATAACCCCCCGCCGTCTATTTTTCTGTTAATTTTAACGTTAGTGTAATACACATACTTGAAATGCAAGTATGACATTTATCAAGCTTTAAAACACATGCAGAAGGACGAAAATACCCTTTTTAACATCAGTTGCTAATTGCCCCTTGTGTTTTCGATAAGGTTGTAAATAGCCCCTTGTGTTTTCGATAAGGTTGTAAATTGCCCCTTGTGTTTTATATAAGGTTTCTAATTGCCCCTATATTTTTTTATAAAGATGTAAATTGCCTCTTCAAAAAAAAAAATGACAATTCTAGAGAGAAAAACTATTTCAAAGTGAGTTTCCTTCGATTTGAAGTGGAGTTTGCACTGATTTAAAGATTTTAATCTACTTGTAGAATAACGTGATTCCAAGTGAAGGTATGATTATTGCTAGTTGCAATATGACTTTGAACTTCAAGCATAAAATTTATATTTTTTATGGTGGACATCAATGTTCTGTTATATAAGCTATACGTTTTTTTATTATTTTAATTAAATGATATTTATTAGTTTAATGTTGTAGATCTCCTTAGAAGGTAGACTAGCACATGGTTCTGATATTGCAAAATGAAAAATATTGTAAATACCTCCCTCTAATATTAAAAAAGTAAGAAATACTCCCTTCTGATATCAAAAAAGTTACAAATACCCCCTTTGATGGATTTATCTTTAAACGAGGATAATTTTATCTTTTTACAAGGCTAACTAACAGAGTTAAACGGAATTTGAGTTTGGGGTGAGTATGCAACGTTTTTCATAACACAGGGTTTATAACGCAACGTTTTAAAACACAAGGTTTATAATGCAACTTTATAAAAACACATGGGAATATGATGCATTTTACTCTTTTATTTATTTTATCTACTTGTATATTTGTTTTAATTAAATTATTTCATTCATTCATTTAGTGGATTTTATGTGTATAGCATATCCGAGTAGGTGGAATTAAGTGATTTTAATCCGTTCGTGTTTAGGTGTTATTTTTCTTGGGTCTAGTCTTTATTTGTTTAGGTATTAGTAATATTATTAAACATTAGTTTAGTTTTTATATTGGATTGACTAGTCAACTTAGGAAAAAAAGAAGAAAACAACTTAGATAAGATTGCTAGATTAGCCGAAATGAACCAAAAAAAAAAAACAAATAAAATGAAGCTGTGGCTTTTGGTCTATTGGTTTACATTAGCTTTGGTGTTTGCCATTATTAGCTTTCACGAGTCAATATTGTTAAGCTTTCTTTATTACTATCTTAGCTTAGCTTAGGCATTAAGTTCACAAGGGAACTTGTAATACTCGAGCCCGAAATATAAAATTTTTCTGTCTCTTTTTCTGAAAATTATAGTTTTCCTATATTTCATGATATTTAAGTGTTATTCGTTCATCATTGTTGTGTGCATAGCGTATCGGGAGTGTTAGCTAGGAAATTGTTTTGAATATCAATAAATAATATTTTAGGTTATTTAGTTTTTTTAGTGTTAATTGTTATTGTAATTGTTGTCTTGAATTATATTTAATTGCCAACCAAATAAGCAAGTATTGACTATTTTATTGACCATTGACCTTGGACTAATTGTTGTCATCTTTTATTAGTTAAATATACAAGCAAAACAAAACAACAAAGGCAAAAATGAAAGAGAGAAAACCGAGAGCTTGAAGAAGAAAGAAAAAAAAAGATTTTCAACTCCACTCTTCAAATCCTTGCTTGAGCTTGCCTAGGATCATTTGTGCGCCACCCAACATCATTTTCCAAGCATCTCCAAGCATCCAAGTGAGGGTTTCATGCTATTTCTTGCATTTTAATTAAGTTGAATATTTTGACAAAATTCTTAGATTTGTTCTATAACGTGTTTAAATGCTTATTGTTGCAGGTTCTATAATGATCATAGAGCATTCTTTGATAGCTATTTAGAGATTTTTTAGGCTAGAAATAGAAAATAAAATTTGGGAAGATGATGAATAGTAAATTGTGAATAGTAAACCCTTGATTTTGTGAAGTTCTATCCGAGTTGTGTTTTCTTGACTTTGTTTGGTGCCATTAGTTTTAGAAAGATTAAATATGCAAAACGGATTACCCTTTGTTAAAATTGAAAAGTAGACAATGAAACGTAAATGGGTCGTTTGACCAAGTGTTGACCGTGCTCGAATTGGGTTGGGGGTTTGGCTAATGAGGGTGTGGAAGCACTTTTGGCACTGTTGTGGCATTGATTGAGTGCCCGATTAGTATAGTTGTATTTCAAACGCAATAGGTGGACTTTCGAGCTTCGATTGAGAAAGTGAGGTTTCGCGCCATAGAAAGGTGCTTTGGAGTGCGTGGATGAGGGTAGTGAAATCGATTTCCTAATCCCGTAGCTCATTTGCTTGTAATTACCTTTGGAAGTTGGAGATTGAATAGTATTATTTGTCGTTTTTCGTGTTTGAATTGTTATTACTTGTTTAATCGGTGTTCTTGTTGCTATTAATGATAATCATGCTTGAAATGTCAATTGATTGCTACTATTGATTGTAAGTACTTGATATATTGAATATTGCTACTAATCCGCACTTTCGTGCTATCGCTCGTTCATTGCTTGTATCTCATATTGCATTGCATAGTGTCAAGCGCGTGAGTGATGGGCCTCTCTGGGCAGTCTCGGGCTGCCAGGGTTGGGTTGTTCTAGCTCCGTGTCTTATTCCTATTCTCGCTAGGGATGCCGCCCTAGGAGATTTGGGTCATAGATGTATCGGGGTACATCCGGAGTACACCCAGTGGAAGTTATAAAGTGGTTGCACGCTTATTGTCATCGTTATTAACATCAAGCTCGAGATTGATGTATCGCTTGTGGAATCGACTCGCTTGGTACATTGCTCGTATGAATGAACCGTGACCTTCAAAGTATGGTATAGCTTTGAATTGTTGTGTTAATGCTTTTATTAATTGTTTATTGTATTGTTGTTTATATTGATTGCTTTACTTGTCGGTTGTGTTGCTTAACTGTCTTATTTGTATTGCACGATCTTCTTTCTCTCCACCTCGATATTTGTTCTGCCCTCACTGAGTATACGTGTGTTGGGTATACTCACTCATCACCACCATATTTCAGGAATTGCCGTGTTAGTTGGAAAACTCGTGCTTGAAGAGTTGTCTTGCGTGTTATGTGGCTGAGTAGTAGAAAGATGCAAAGATGTATGTTTTTATGTATTGTATGTATTTAGTGTTAAAAGGAATGTAATTTAAGTTTAACTAGGTTATTGAAGTGGTATGATAAGCTAGTTTATGTATTCAGTTAGTATAGTTTAACTTCAATGCATGTATGTAATTGTCTAAAGGAAAGAGTTAGAATGGTCTTGGTACTTGGAAGTATATATTTGTTGTGTTTAATTGTTGAGAACCGGTACTCGGATGGCCTTGAGGAGTTCTCAATGGTTGGACACGGTATTGGTCCATTTATATACTGTCGCAGGTTTTACATTTTGCCTAGAAACTGGGGAGACTCTGTTCGTTTTTCCTAAATATTATGCCTGGGTTTGGAATTGGGTTGCGATTAGATGGATTGTTAGAACTCCCGGTCTCGAGAGGGATCGGGGTGTTACAGGGGGTATCAGAGCTTGTTTAGCTCATAAGCCGGGACAAGGTCCTTGGTCTGGTAGGTAGTGATCATTGAATGTGTGCTTGTTAAGTGTGTCTTGAAAGTGTGTGCCTGTATATGAGATCGTGTGTCTTGACCTGAATGTGTGCACCTATGTGATATAGTTATGTGTTATGTGCTAAATGTGTGCAAAGTGAAGTGAAGTTGCATTGAATCGACCTTGTGAATCGAATCGACCTCGTGAATTGTTAATTGCTTGAATTATTGCTTGTAATGTGTGTATTAGAATGTCTTGAATTGATTTTGTTATGATCTGTAATGATTGTGTTTTGATTGAATTGATTGTCATGCTTGAATGACTTTGATGATTAAATTGTTTTTATAAGCTCTTTTATAAACTTGCTTGCATAATAGTTTAAGGCATGTATGTATAAATGTGATATATTGGCATTCATACATGTCCTGTTGGAATGGTAAAAAAGACTTCTTCCTCCCCCTGAAGAGATGTGGTTAGTAGCAGGCCCTCCAAGTTATGTGGATTGGCGGGAATGAGTAGTATTTGACTAGCCTTTATTTGGGAATTGGTGTTTGTTTTTGGAGCTCAGTTATTAGCATTGCTCTGGGGCCCTCCTCTGTGCTTAACAGTTGTAAAAGAGTAGCTTTCTTTTGGGGTTCTATTTGGCTATTTTCTGGGGCATTCTTTGGTTTATTTATTGGGTATTCTTTGGTAGTCTTATGTTGGCACCTCTCGGTGGACTTAGCAATTGGGATTCTTATCGGACTTACCGCATGGTATTATCTATGGTATACGTACTTTGGTCTTTATTGGTATTTTATCGGCATTCTTGATTGAAAATATTTAATGGTATTCCTTAGAAGACTCGGTTTGGAATGCTAATCAACCTTATTATATAGAAATATCTTCGGTACTTGCGTTCTGATCTCTTATTGGTATTTTCTTGCCACTCTTAATCGGGATTCTATTCTTCTATGATATGCGTGTCAATGGGATTTTTATTCAGATTTCTAGATGACATTTCCACTTGAGCCTTTATTTGGCCTTATTACATAGGAATTCTCCGACAGCACTATTGGGATTTTTTTTTATTTGGGTTTTCCTGATGGCATTCTTATTCAATGTCTTGCACAGTAACCGATGAAGAGTATTAGAGTTTGTTTTCAGTTGTGTTATGGTTCTGTTGGAAGAATAATTGCAAGGACGCAATTATTTTAAGGGGGGAAGGATGTGATACCCCGAAACCGGGCATATAATTAATAGTATTTAATTGCATTTAATTAGGTGTTATCTTAAAAGCTAGCATTGAACTATGTGTTTACTTTATTTAATTCATTCATTTTTATCATTATTTTCATAATCTTTTAAAAATATTGAAACAAATAGTTAAATTAATTATTTGAAATAAATAATAACCATTTTAATTATTTATAATACTCGATTTTATTTTATTGTATTTATTTACTTTGTTTTCAACTAAATGGAAATGTAGCTCTGAGCTCGGAGTGAATTTTAAACTATTTTATTTTTTAAATTTAATATATTTTTTTTTCTCTCATTACTTTGCATTATTTTTGGGAAACGTGTATTAATATCTATTTACTTTTAGATAATTTATAACTAACTGATTTTCGGGACAACTATTTTATTAGTTATCTACTTAATTTGATTTTATGTGCCTTAAAATTAATTTGTGTTACTGCTCGAACGGGAAGCCCGGGCCCAAACCTGAACGAATTATCATAATATGTTTAATAATTACATTTATTTAATTGGCCCGGACCTGAAAGAGCTGGATTATTATTTTAATAATTATATTTACTTAGTTGGCCTAGACCTGAACGGGCTATCTTAATATTTTAATAATAATTGTATTTATTGGAATTGCATCTAATTACCAAAACATAATTATTTTATGCTTATTATTTGTTTACATTTAATTGACTTGTATGTCCCGAGCCCGGAGAAGATTTTCGATCATTTTATTTATTTTATCTACTTGTATATTTGTTTTAATTAAATTATTTCATTCATTCGTTTAGTGGATTTTATGTGTATAGCATATTCGAGTAGGTGGAATTAAGTGATTTTAATCCGTTCGTGTTTAGGTGTTATTTTTCTTGGGTCTAGTCTTTATTTTGTTTAGGTATTAGTAATATTATTAAACATTAGTTTAGTTTTTATATTGGATTGACTAGTCAACTTAGGAAAAAAGAAAGAAAAGTCAACCGTGACATTTTAGGCCATGACTTAGCTTTAGCTTTTATTTGGTTTCATCTAGTCAACAAGCTTATAAAACAAACAAAACAACTTAGATCAGATTGCTAGACTAGCCGAAATGAACAAAAAAAAAGCAAATAAAATGAAGCAGTGTCTTTTGGTCTATTGGTTTACATTAGCTTTGGTGTTTGCCATTATTAGCTTTCACGAGTCAATATTGTTTAGCTTTCTTTATTACTATCTTAGCTTAGCTTAGGCATTAAGTTCACAAGGGAACCTGTAATACTCGAGCCCGAAATATAAAATTTTTCTGTCTCTTTTTCTAAAAATTATATATTTCCTATATTTCATGATATTTATGTGTTATTCGTTTCATCATTGTTGTGTGCATAGCGTATCGAGAGTGTTATCTAGAGAATTGTTTTGAATATCAATAAATAGTATTTTAGTATTTTTAGTATTGTTAGTTTTAATTGGTATTGTAATTGTTGTCTTGAGTTATATTTAATTGCCAACCAAATAAGCAAGTATTGACTATTTTATTGACCATTGACCTTGGACTAATTGTTGTCATCTTTTATTAGTTAAATATACAAGCAAAACAAAACAACAAAGGCAAAAAAGAAAGAGAAAACCGAGAGCTTGAAGAAGAAAGAAAAAAAAAAGATTTTCAACTCCAATCTTCAAATCCTTGCTTGAGCTTGCCTAGGATCATTTGTGAGCCAACCAACATCATTTTCCAAGCATCTCCAAGCATCCAAGTGAGGGTTTCATGCTATTTCTTGCATTTTAATTAACTTGAATATTTTGACAAAATTCTTAGATTTGTTCTATAACGTGTTTAAATGCTTATTGTTGCTTGGATTAGGTTCTATAATGATCGTAGAACATTCTTTGATAGCTATTTAGAGATTTCTACAGCTAGAAATAGAAAATGAAATATAGGAAGGTAATGATTAGAAAATTGTGAATAGTAAACCCTTGATTTTGTGATTTTCTGTTCGAGTTGTGTTTTCTTGATTTGGTTAGGTGCCATTAGTGTTAGAAAGAGTAAGTATATAATAAAAACGGATTGCCCTTTGTTAAAATTGGAAATTAGACAATGAAACGTAAATGGGCAGTTTGACCGAGTGTTAACCGTGCTCAAATTAAGTTGGGGGTTTGGCTAATGAGGGCATGGAAGCACGTTTGGCACTTTTGTGGTATTGATTGGGTGCCCGATTAGTATAACTGTAGTTCAAACGCAGTAGGTGGACTTTTGGGCTTCGATTGAGAAAGTGAGGTTTCGTGTCATAGAAACGTGCCTTGTAGTGCCTGGATGAGGATAGTGAAAATGGTTTCCTAACTCCGTAGCTCGTTTACTCGTAATTGCCTTTGGAAGTTAGAGATTAAATAGTGTTATTTGTTATTTTTCGTGTTTGAACTGCTATTGCTTGTTTAATCGGTGTTCTTGTTGCTATTAATGATAATCATGCTTGAAATGTCAATTGATTGCTACTATTGATTGTAAGTACTTGATATATTGAATATTGATATTAATCTGCACTTTGGTGCTATCGCTTGTTTATTGTTTGTATCTTGTATTGCATTGCATAGTACCAAGCGCGTGAGTGATGGGCCTCTCTGGGCAGTCTCGGGCTGCCAGGGTTGGGTTGCTCTAGCTCCGTGTCCTATTCCTATTCTTGCTAGGGATGCCGCCCTAGGAGATTTGGGTCGTAGATGTGTTGGGGTACATCCAGAGTACACCCAGTGGAAGTTATAAGGTGTTGCGCACTTATTGTCATCGTTGTCAACATCAAGCTCGAGATTGATATATCGCTTGTGGAATCGAATCGCTTGGTACATTGCTCGTATGAGTAAACCGTGACGTTCAAAGTATGGTATAACTTTGAATGGTTGTGTTAATGCTTTTATTAATTGTTTATTGTATTGTTGTTTATATTGATTGCTTTACTTGTCGGTTATGTTGCTTAACTGTCTTATTTGAATTGCACGATCTTCTTTCTCTCCACCTCGATATTTGTTCTGCCCTCACTGAGTATACGTGTGTTGAGTATACTCACTCATCACCACCATATTTCAGGAATTGCTGTGTTAGTTGGAAAACTCGTGCTTGAAGAGTTGTCTTGCGTGTTATGTGGCTGAGTGGTAGAAAGATGCAAAGATGTATGTTGTTATGTATTGTATGTATTTAGTGTTAAAAGGAATGTAATTTAAGTTTAACTAAGTTATTGAAGTGTGATGATAAGCTAGTATATGTATTCAGTTAGTATAGTTTAACTTCAATGCGTGTATGTAATTGTCTAAAGGAAAGAGTTAGAATGGTCTTGGTACTCGGAAATATTTATTTGTTGTGTTTATTTGTTGAGAACCGGTGCTCGGATGGCCTTGAGGAGTTGTGAATGGTTGGACACGGTATTGGTCCATTTATATACTGTCGCAGGTTTTACATTTTGCCTAGAAACTGGGGAGACTCTGTTCGTTTTTCCTAAATATTATGCCTGGGTTTGGAATTGGGTTGCGATTAGATAGGTTAATAGAACTTCCAGTCTCGAGAGGGATCGGGGTGTTACAAGCGGTATAAAAGCTTAGTTAGCTCATAAGCCGGGACAAGGTCCTTGGTCTGGTGGGTAGTGAGCCTTGAATGTGTGCTTGTTAAGTGTGTCTTGAGAGTGTGTGCCTGTATGTGAGATTGTGTGTCTTGACCTGAATGTGTGCACCTATGTGATATAGTTATGTGTTATGTGCTAAATGTGTGCAAAGTGAAGTGAAGTTGCATTGAATCGACCTTGTGAATCGAATCGACCTCGTGAATTGTTAATTGCTTGAATTATTGCTTGTAATATGTGTATTAGAATGTCTTGAATTGATTTTGTTGTGATATGAAGTGATTGTGTTTTGATTGAATTGATTGTCATGCTTGAATGACTTTGATGATTAAATTGTTTTTATAAACTCTTTTATTAACTTGCTTGCATAATAGTTTAAGGCATGTATGTATAAATGTGATATATTGGCATTCATACATGTCCCGTTGGAATGGTAAGAAAGACTTCTTCCTTCTCCTGAAGAGAAATGATTAGTAGCAAGGCCCTCCAAGTTATGTGGATTGGCGGGAATGAGTAGTATTTGACTAGCCTTTATTTGGGAGTTGGTGTTTGTCTTTGGAGCTCAGTTATTAGCATTGCTCTGGGGCCCTCCTCTGTGCTTAACAGTTGTAAAAGAATAGCTTTCTTTTGGGGTTCTATTTGGCTATTTTCTAGGGCATTCTTTGGTTTATTTATTGGGTATTCTTTGGTATTCTTATGTTGGCACCTCTCGATGGACTTAGCAATTGGGATTCTTATCGGACTTACCGCATGGTATTATCTATGGTATACGTACTTTGGTCTTTATTGGTATTTTATCGGCATTCTTGATTGAAAATATTTAATGGTATTCCTTAGAAGACTCGGTTTGGAATGCTAATCAACCTTATTATATAGAAATATCTTCGGTACTTGCGTTCTGATCTCTTATTGGTATTTTCTTGCCACTCTTAATCGGGATTCTATTCTTCTATGATATGCGTGTCAATGGGATTTTTATTCAGATTTCTAGATGACATTTCCACTTGAGCCTTTATTTGGCCTTATTACATAGGAATTCTCCGACAGCACTATTGGGATTTTTTTTTATTTGGGTTTTCCTGAGTGCATTCTTATTCAGTGTCTTGCACAGCAACCGATGAAGAGTATCAGAGTTGTTTTCAGTTGTGGCACGGTTCTGTTGGAAGAAGAATTGCGATGACGCAATGGTTTTAAGGGGGGAAGGATGTGTTATCCCGAACCCGACATATAATTAATAGTATTTAATTGCATTTAATTAGGTGTTATCTTAAATGCTAGCATTGAACTATGTGTTTACTTTATTTAATTCACTCATTTTTATCATTATTTTCATAATCTTTTAAAAATATTGAAACAAATAGTTAAATTAATTATTTGAAATGAATACTAACTATTTTAATTATTTATAATACTCTGTTTCATTTTCTTGTGTTTATTTACTTTGTTTTCAACTAAATGGAAAAGTAGCTCCGAGCCCAGAGTGAATTTTAAACTATTTTATTTTTTAAATTTAATATATTTTTTTTTCTCTCATTACTTTGCATTATTTTTGGGAAACGTGTATTAATATCTATTTACTTTTAGATAATTTATAACTAACTGATTTTCGGGACAACTATTTTATTAGTTATCTACTTAATTTGATTTTATGTGCCTTAAAATTAATTTGTGTTACTGCTCGAACGGGAAGCCCGGGCCCAAACCTGAACGAATTATCATAATATGTTTAATAATTACATTTATTTAATTGGCCCGGACCTGAAAGAGATGGATTATTATTTTAATAATTATATTTACTTAGTTGGCCTAGACCTGAACGAGCTATCTTAATATTTTAATAATAATTGTATTTATTGGAATTGCATCTAATTACCAAAAAATAATTATTTTATGCTTATTATTTGTTTACATTTAATTGACTTGTAAGTCCCGAGCCTGGAGAAGATTTTCGATCATTTTATTTATTTTATCTACTTGTATATTTGTTTTAATTAAATTATTTCATTCATTCGTTTAGTGGATTTTATGTGTATAGCATATCCGAGTAGGTGGAATTAAGTGATTTTAATCCGTTCGTGTTTAGGTGTTATTTTTCTTGGGTCTAGTCTTTATTTTGTTTAGGTATTAGTAATATTATTAAACATTAGTTTAGTTTTTATATTGGATTGACTAGTCAACTTAGGAAAAAAAGAAGAAAAGTCAACCGTGACATTTTAGTTCATGACTTAGCTTTAGCTTTTATTTGGTTTCATCTAGTCAACAAGCTTATAAAACAAACAAAACAACTTAGATCAGATTGCTAGACTAGCCGAAATGAACAAAAAAAAAGCAAATAAAATGAAGCAGTGTCTTTTGGTCTATTGGTTTACATTAGCTTTGGTGTTTGCCATTATTAGCTTTCACGAGTCAATATTGTTTAGCTTTCTTTATTACTATCTTAGCTTAGCTTAGGCATTAAGTTCACAAGGGAACCTGTAATACTCGAGCCCGAAATATAAAATTTTTCTGTCTCTTTTTCTAAAAATTATATATTTCCTATATTTCATGATATTTATGTGTTATTCGTTTCATCATTGTTGTGTGCATAGCGTATCGAGAGTGTTATCTAGAGAATTGTTTTGAATATCAATAAATAGTATTTTAGTATTTTTAGTATTGTTAGTTTTAATTGGTATTGTAATTGTTGTCTTGAGTTATATTTAATTGCCAACCAAATAAGCAAGTATTGACTATTTTATTGACCATTGACCTTGGACTAATTGTTGTCATCTTTTATTAGTTAAATATACAAGCAAAACAAAACAACAAAGGCAAAAAAGAAAGAGAAAACCGAGAGCTTGAAGAAGAAAGAAAAAAAAAAGATTTTCAACTCCAATCTTCAAATCCTTGCTTGAGCTTGCCTAGGATCATTTGTGAGCCAACCAACATCATTTTCCAAGCATCTCCAAGCATCCAAGTGAGGGTTTCATGCTATTTCTTGCATTTTAATTAACTTGAATATTTTGACAAAATTCTTAGATTTGTTCTATAACGTGTTTAAATGCTTATTGTTGCTTGGATTAGGTTCTATAATGATCGTAGAACATTCTTTGATAGCTATTTAGAGATTTTTACTGCTAGAAATAGAAAATAAAATTTGGGAAGATGATTAATAGTAAATTGTGAATAGTAAACCCTTGATTTTGTGAAGTTCTGTCCGAGTTGTGTTTTCTTGATTTGGTTAGGTGCCATTAGTTTTAGAAAGATTAAATATACAATAAAAATGGATTACCCTTTGTTAAAATTGGAAATTAAACAATGAAACGTAAAGGGGCCATTTGACTGAGTGTTAACCGTGCTCAAATTGAGTTGGGGGTTTGGCTAATGAGGGCATGGAAGCACTTTTGGCACTGTTGTGGCTTGATTGCGTGCCCGATTAGTATAGTTGTAGTTCAAACGTAGTAGGTGGACTTTCGGGCTTCAATTGAGAAAGTGAGGTTTCGTACCATAGAAACGTGCCTTGTAGTGCCTGGATAAGGGTAGTAAAATCGGTTTCCTAACTCCGTAGCTCGTTTACTCGTAATTGCCTTTGGAAGTTAGAGATTAAATAGTGTTATTTGTTATTTTTCGTGTTTGAACTGCTATTGCTTGTTTAATCGGTGTTCTTGTTGCTATTAATGATAATCATGCTTGAAATGTCAATTGATTGCTACTATTGATTGTAAGTACTTGATATATTGAATATTGATATTAATCTGCACTTTGGTGCTATCGCTTGTTTATTGTTTGTATCTCGTATTGTATTGCATAGTGTCAAGCGCGTGAGTGATAGGCCTCTCTGGGTAGTCTCGGGCTACCAGGGTTGGTTTGCTCTAGCTCCGTGTCCTATTCCCATTCTCGCTAGGGATGCTGCCCTAGGTGATTTGGGTCGTAGATGTGTTGGGGTACATCCAGAGTACACCCAGCTGAAGCTATAAGCTGGTTGCCCGCTTATTGTCATCGTTGTTAACTTCAAGCTTGAGATTGATGTATCGTTTGTGGAATTGAATCGCTTGGTACATTGCTCGTATGAGTGAACCGTAACGTTCAAAGTATGGTATAACTTTGAATGGTTGTGTTAATGCTTTTATTAATTGTTTATTGTATTGTTGTTTATATTGATTGCTTTACTTGTCGGTTATGTTGCTTAACTGTCTTATTTGAATTGCACGATCTTCTTTCTCTCCACCTCGATATTTGTTCTGCCCTCACTGAGTATACGTGTGTTGAGTATACTCACTCATCACCACCATATTTCAGGAATTGCTGTGTTAGTTGGAAAACTCGTGCTTGAAGAGTTGTCTTGCGTGTTATGTGGCTGAGTGGTAGAAAGATGCAAAGATGTATGTTTTTATGTATTGTATGTATTTAGTGTTAAAAGGAATGTAATTTAAGTTTAACTAGGTTATTGAAGTGGTATGATAAGCTAGTTTATGTATTCAGTTTGTATAGTTTAACTTCAATGCGTGTATGTAATTGTTTAAAGGAAAGAGTTGGAATGGTCTTGGTACTCGGAAATATATATTTGTTGTGTTTAATTGTTGAGAACCGGTGCTTGGATGGCCTTGAGGAGTTGTGAATGGTTGGACACAGTATTGGTCCATTTATATACTGTCGCAGGTTTTGCATTTTGCTTAGAAACAGGGGAGACTCTGTCCGTTTTTCCTAAATATTATGCCTGGGTTTGGAATTGGGTTGCGATTAGATAGGTTAATAGAACTTTCGGTCTCGAGAGGGATCGGGGTGTTACAAGTGGTATCAGAGCTTAGTTAGCTCATAAGCCCGGACAAGGTCCTTGGTCTGGTGGGTAGTGACCCTTGAATGTGTGCTTGTTAAGTGTGTCTTGAAAGTGTGTGCCTGTATATGAGATCGTGTGTCTTGACCTGAATGTGTGCACCTATGTGATATAGTTATGTGTTATGTGCTAAATGTGTGCAAAGTAAAGTGAAGTTGCATTGAATCGACCTTGTGAATCGAATCGACCTCGTGAATTATTAATTGCTTGAATTATTGCTTGTAATATGTGTATTAGAATGTCTTGAATTGGTTTTGTTGTGATCTGAAGTGATTGTGTTTTGATTGAATTGATTATCATGCTTGAATGACTTTGATGATTAAATTGTTTTTATAAACTCTTTTATAAACTTGCTTGCATAATAATTTAAGGCATGTATGTATAAATGTGATATATTGGCATTCATACATGTCCCGTTGGAATGGTAAGAAAGACTTCTTCCTTCTCCTGAAGAGAAATGATTAGTAGCAAGGCCCTCCAAGTTATGTGGATTGGCGGGAATGAGTAGTATTTGACTAGCCTTTATTTGGGAGTTGGTGTTTGTCTTTGGAGCTCAGTTATTAGCATTGCTCTGGGGCCCTCCTCTGTGCTTAACAGTTGTAAAAGAGTAGCTTTCTTTTGGGGTTCTATTTGGCTATTTTCTGGGGCATTCTTTGGTTTATTTATTGGGTATTCTTTGGTAGTCTTATGTTGGCACCTCTCGGTGGACTTAGCAATTGGGATTCTTATCGGACTTACCGCATGGTATTATCTATGGTATACGTACTTTGGTCTTTATTGGTATTTTATCAGCATTCTTGATTGAAAATCTTTAATGGTATTCCTTAGAAGACTCGGTTTGGAATGCTAATCAACCTTATTATATAGAAATATATTCGGTACTTGCGTTCTGATCTCTTATTGGTATTTTCTTGCCACTCTTAATCGGGATTCTATTCTTCTATGATATGCGTGTCAACGGGATTTTTATTCAGATTTCTAGATGACATTTCCACTTGAGCTTTTATTTGGCCTTATTACATAGGAATTCTCCGACAGCACTATTGGGATTTTTTTTATTTGGGTTTTCCTGAGGGCATTCTTATTCAGTGTCTTGCACAGCAACCGATGAAGAGCATCAGAGTTGTTTTCAGTTGTGGTAGGGTTATGTTGGAAGAAGAATTGCGAGGACGCAATTGTTTTAAAGGGGGGATGATGTGTTACCCCGAACCCGACATATAATTAATAGTATTTAATTCCATTTGATTAGGTGTTATCTTAAATGCTAGCATTGATCTATGTGTTTACTTTATTTAATTCACTCATTTTTATCATTATTTTCATAATCTTTTAAAAATATTGAAACAAATAGTTAAATTAATTATTTGAAATGAATACTAACTATTTTAATTATTTATAATACTCGGTTTTATTTTATTGTGTTTATTTACTTTGTTTTCAACCAAATAGAAAAGTAGCTCCGAGCCCGGAGTGAATTTTAAACTATTTTATTTTTTAAATTTAATATATTTTTTTTTCTCTCATTACTTTGCATTATTTTTGGGAAACGTGTATTAATATCTATTTACTTTTAGATAATTTATAACTAACTGATTTTCGGGACAACTATTTTATTAGTTATCTACTTAATTTGATTTTATGTGCCTTAAAATTAATTTGTGTTACTGCTCGAACGGGAAGCCCGGGCCCAAACCTGAACGAATTATCATAATATGTTTAATAATTACATTTATTTAATTGGCCCGGACCTGAAAGAGCTGGATTATTATTTTAATAATTATATTTACTTAGTTGGCCTAGACCTGAACGGGCTATCTTAATATTTTAATAATAATTGTATTTATTGGAATTGCATCTAATTACCAAAAAATAATTATTTTATGCTTATTATTTGTTTACATTTAATTGACTTGTATGTCCCGAGCCCGGAAAAGATTTTCGATCATTTTATTTATTTTATCTACTTGTATATTTGTTTTAATTAAATTATTTCATTCATTCGTTTAGTGGATTTTATGTGTATAGCATATCCGAGTAGGTGGAATTAAGTGATTTTAATCCGTTCGTGTTTAGGTGTTATTTTTCTTGGGTCTAGTCTTTATTTTGTTTAGGTATTAGTAATATTATTAAACATTAGTTTAGTTTTTATATTGGATTGACTAGTCAACTTAGGAAAAAAAGAAGAAAAGTCAACCGTGACATTTTAGTTCATGACTTAGCTTTAGCTTTTATTTGGTTTCATCTAGTCAACAAGCTTATAAAACAAACAAAACAACTTAGATCAGATTGCTAGACTAGCCGAAATGAACAAAAAAAAAGCAAATAAAATGAAGCAGTGTCTTTTGGTCTATTGGTTTACATTAGCTTTGGTGTTTGCCATTATTAGCTTTCACGAGTCAATATTGTTTAGCTTTCTTTATTACTATCTTAGCTTAGCTTAGGCATTAAGTTCACAAGGGAACCTGTAATACTCGAGCCCGAAATATAAAATTTTTCTGTCTCTTTTTCTAAAAATTATATATTTCCTATATTTCATGATATTTATGTGTTATTCGTTTCATCATTGTTGTGTGCATAGCGTATCGAGAGTGTTATCTAGAGAATTGTTTTGAATATCAATAAATAGTATTTTAGTATTTTTAGTATTGTTAGTTTTAATTGGTATTGTAATTGTTGTCTTGAATTATATTTAATTGCCAACCAAATAAGCAAGTATTGACTATTTTATTGACCATTGACCTTGGAGTAATTGTTGTCATCTTTTATTAGTTAAATATACAAGCAAAACAAAACAACAAAGACAAAAAAGAAAAAGAAAACCGAGAGCTTGAAGAAGAAAGAAAAAAAAAGATTTTCAACTCCAGTCTTGAATTCCTTGCTTGAGCTTGCTTAGGGTCGTTTGTGAGCCACCCAACATCATTTTCCAAGCATCTCCAAGCATCCAAGTGAGGGTTTGATGCTATGTCTTGCATTTTAATTAAGTTGAATATTTTGACAAAATTCTTAGATTTGTTCTATAACGTGTTTAAATGCTTATTGTTGCTTGGATTAGGTTCTATAATGATCGTAGAGCATTCTTTCATAGCTATTTATAGATTTTTATGGCTAGAAATAGAAAATAAATTCGGGAAGATGATGAATAGTAAACCATTGATTTTGTGAATTTCTGTCAGAGTTGTGTTTTCTTGATTTGGTTAGGTGCCATTAGTGTTAGAAAGATTAAATATGTAATAAAAATGGATTACCCTTTGTTAAAATTAGAAATTAGACAATGAAACGTAAAGGGGCCGTTTGACCGAGTGTTAACCGTGCTCGAATTGAGTTGGGGTTTGGCTAATGAGGGCATAGAAGCACTTTTGGCGCTGTTGTAGCGTTGATTGGGTGCCTGATTAGTATAGTTGCAGTTCAAATGTAGTAGGTGGACTTTCGGGCTTCGATTGAGAAAGTGAGGTTTCGTGCCATAGAAACGTGCCTTGTAGTGCCTGGATGAGGGTAGTGAAATCGGTTTCCTAACTCCATAGCTCGTTTACTCGTAATTGCCTTTGGAAGTTAGAGATTAAATAGTGTTATTTGTCATTTTTCGTGTTTGAACTGCTATTGCTTGTTTAATCGGTGTTCTTGTTGCTATTAATGATAATCATGCTTGAAATGTCAATTGATTGCTACTATTGATTTTAAGTGCTTGATATATTGAATATTGATATTAATCTGCACTTTGGTGCTATCGCTCGTTTATTACTTGTATCTTGTATTGCATTGCATAGTATCAGGTGCGTGAGTGATGGGCCTCTCTGGGCAATCTGGGGCTGTCAGAGTTGGGTTGCTCTAGCTCCGTGTCCTATTCCTATTCTTGCTAGTGATGCCGCCCTGGGAGATTTGGGTCGTAGATGTGTTGGGGTACATCCGGAGTACACTCAGTGGAAGTTATAAGGTGGTTACGCGCTTATTGTCATTGTTGCCAACATCAAGCTCGAGATTGATGTATCGCTTGTGGAATCGAATCGCTTGGTACATTGCTCGTATGAGTGAACCGTGATGTTCAAAGTGTGGTATAGCTTTGAATGGTTGTGTTAATGCTTTTGTTAATTGTTTATTGTATTGTTGTTTATATTGATTGCTTTACTTGTCGATTATGTTGCTTAACAGTCTTATTTGTATTGCACGACTTTCTTTCTCTCCACCTCGATATATGTTTCGTCCTCACTGAGTATACGTGTGTTAAGTATACTCACTGCTCACCACTATATTTCAGGAATTGCTGCGTTAGCTGGAAAGCTCGTGCTTGAAGAGTTGTTTTGCGTGTTATGTGGTTGAGTGGTAGAAAGATGCAAAGATTTATGTTTTCATGTATTGTATGTATTTAGTGTTAAAAGGAATGTAATTTAAGTTTAACTAGGTTATTGAAGTTGTATGATAAGCTAGTTTATGTATTCAGTTAGTATAGTTTAACTTCAATGCATGTATGTAATTGTCTAAAGGAAAGAGTTGGAATGGTCTTGGTATTTGGGAATATATATTTGTTGTGTTTAATTGTTGAGAACCGGGGCTCGGATGGCCTTGAGAAGTTGTGAATGGTTGGACACAGTACTAGTCCACTTATATGCTGTCGCAGATTTTGCATTTTGCCTAGAAACAGGAGAGATTCCGTCCATTTTCCCTAAATATTATGCCCGGGTTTGGAATTGGGTTGCAATTAGATTGATTAATAGAACTTTCGGTCTCGAGAGGGATCGGGGTGTTACAAGTTTTGTGTTTGATTTGCGTTGTAGGTAATTTCCAAGAGACATTCTAAGTGTTGAGGCAAAATTGAAGAGAAATGACAAAGGATTAGCTTTTAATGCAACTTGTGGAACAATTGAAGGGAAATTAGAAGTAGTATAGTTATAGCACAACTGCGCAGCATCGCAAGAAATTTAAGGGCAATTTTGTAAAAAGGCGCAAAAAGAAGAAAACCTCGGATAAAAAGAAGGAAAAGAACGTGAGATGAGGAACTTTTTGGGCGGCTGGTTTTTGCAGTCATCATTGGGGAGAAAAAAACAACTTTCTAGAGGGAAAAAAAGAAAGGATTCGCGAGTTGAAGACGGAGGAACGATCCGGAGATGGACTTCTGCCCAATTATTCTCAAAATCCTAGTTTTCTCTATCTCTTTTATCATAATTTACGTTACAATTGGAATTTTATTTAATTTCTTTATGATGTTCTAAGTTATTTTTCTAGGGCTACGATATGGCCAGATTATGAATATTTGATGCTTTTGGTTTTGATTGATTGATGAACTATTCCATATATGCGTTGAGTATTTCATGCTGAGTTTAATGCTTGTGATTGCCTGATCAACAATTGCATGATTCTTGATTTGGTTTGAGACTGAGAAATGATAACTAAATTAGACCACGTGTGAAATACCATTAAATCGTCACAAGCTAGAAATAGTTATGAGGTCTAGTGCATCGCTTGAATTTTTAGGGCTTAATGCGTTCCATAAGTTCACAGTTATCACAGAGATGTAGTTAGCATGCGGGATAGGTTATTGATGCTTGAGAAAGATTAATATCTACCTCAGCGAAATTGCTGGCAATGTAGAGAATAGGCGTCAATTGATTTAAATCAATAGTTTCAAGTAAGATTAATCTTGGTGAAATCGGAATCCCTAGAGCTTTTTAACTATTGAATTAGCATCTTTTGTTAATTTCGTAGTTGTTTGAGTTGTTATTTTTATAAGTTCTATAATTTCTTTAGTCGTTAGTTACAAACTCTCAATTCGTGGTTGTCCAAATAAAGTTAGAGCTATATTAATTTTGGTAGTTAATAATCACAATCCTTGTGGGAACGATATTTACTTATCACTTTATTACTTGTTGCGATACGTGCACTTCCGTTAAAAATTAGACAACAAGTTTTTGGCACTGTTGCCGGGGACTGTGCCAATTATTAATATCGATACCAAATAGCTTTAATTTTAATTTGGATTTTATTTTGTTTTGTTATTCGTTTCTTATTGTTGTTACTCGTGTTTAAGGAACATAGTGTTTCAGCTGCAAGCGAAAGTTGGGAAGTGGTATATTACTGCTTTTCGATCCTGAGATAGAACGAAATTGTTAGAAGAATAGAAATGAGAAAAGAACTACTGCCCATCATTTGTAAGAAACTATGGCCGAAATTGTGGTAGGCGAGCACGGAAATAATCAAGCAGTTAATCAGGAAAATTCACCTAGAACACTACGAGACTATGCTTTGCCACCCACTAGAATTCAACTTGTGATTAGAAGGCCAGCGATTCAGGCGAATAATTTTGAGTTGAAGACAATAATGCTGTAGTTGATTCAAAATATCCCAGTCCATGGACTGCCTTTTGAAGATCCTAATCAACACATCATGAATTTTCAAGAAGTCTGTGGAATTGTTAAGTCTAATAGAGTCACTGATGATGCTTTGCCCTTCCCTTGTTTTCTTTCTCCTTGAGGGATCAAGGTAAGGAATGGTTAAACTCGCTGCCTTTGGATTCACTCACCATTCTGGATGATTTGGTGTACAAATTTTTGTCCAGATTTTTCCCACCTGGCAAGATAGCGAAGCTGCGTATTGAAATCAATAATTTAGTACAACATGAAGGAGAAACTCTATGTGAAGCGTGGGAAATGTATAAGGTGTTGCTGAGGAAGTACCCTAATCATGGAGTACCCAAGTGGATACAAGTTCACAATTTTTATAATGGGTTGGTAAATTCAACAAGAACTTTGATTGATGCATCAGCAGGAGGAGCTCTGATGAACAAGGCAACATATGAAGCTTATGAGTTGCTTGAAGATATTGTCTTGAACAATTTGCAGTGGTCAAGCAAGAGAGTCACACCAAAGAAGACAGCTGGGATCCATGAGATTGATGCCATAACTACTTTGCCAGCAAAAATTAACAATCTTGCTAAACAAATGTAGAACAATCAAGTAACTGCTAATGCTATTCAGGTAGCAGTGGTGTGTGAGTTTTGTTGTGGTCCACATTATAGTGCAGAATGTCAGGCTGGCAATCCATTTGCGCAAGGCACGGCAGAACAAGCACAATATGTGGGGAACTTTAATGGGCAACAGCTCAATCAGTTTTCCAACAAATATCATCATGGGTTGCGTTATCACCCAAATCTGTCATACAAGAATACACACAATGTGTTGCAGCCTGAGCAGAATAAGCCCCCACCAGAGAAGAAGGTAAACTTGGAGGATGCATTGGCTCAGTTGGTGACTTCGCAAACTCAATTCATGAATGAAACCAAGACTGCCCTCCAAAACAAATCTGCACAAATCATAAATTTAGAGGCACAGTTTAGCCAAATGGCTACTTTGTTTTTTAAAAGACAACAAAGAAGTTTACCTAGTACTTCGGAGGTGAATCCCAGAAGATGTGCTAGTATTAATTTGATGCCTTTGTCTATTTTCAAGAAACTTGGTTTGGGAGAGGCAAGACCCACTACTGTAACACTACAGTTAGCTGATCGTTCACTCAAGCACCCTAGATGAGTAATTGAAAATATGCTCGTTAAGGTCGATAAATTCATCTTTCCTACAGATTTCATAGTGCTAGATATGGAGGAAGACAAGGAAATTCCTATCATTCTTGGACGACCTTTCCTTGCGACTGGGGAAGCACTTATTGATGTTCGAATGGGTGAGCTTCGATTGCGAGTATAAGAGGAAGAGGTAACCTTTAATATTTTCAAAGCTATCAAGTACCCAAAAGCCAGCGACAATTGTTTTCGCATTGACGCCATACAAGTGATAGTGTCTAATCAGGGGGGTCAATTGGATCCCTTAGAGGCTAACTTGTTACAAGATGATTCTTTTGTTCCGGTGGGATTGGAGCACAAGGAATATTGGTCTATTAAACAACTAAACATGGGTGTACAAGCAGTGGGTGAGAAAAAATTCTTGCAATTGAATAAGTTAGAAGGATCCTGTGATGGAACGAATGAGAATGCAAAAGTTACAAGGAGAGGACAAAAGAGTGGCATAGCAAACCTGTTTCGGGAAAAGATTTCTCCCCTGGGTAACAAATACTTCTTTATAACCCACGGATTCTTAGAAAACGAAAATCAAGATGGTCTGACCCTTTTGTTGTAACGAATGTGTTTTCCTATGGAGTTGTCGAAGTTACTCATCTAGAGAAAGGGACGTTCAAGGTCAATTGACAACTGTTGAAGACTTATTGGGATGATGAGTTTGATAAGCACAAGTCCATTGTCCACCTCAACTCATCTTAAGAAATTGCTCCGTCGGGCTATCGACATTAAAACAAGCGCTTTTCTGGAGGCAACCCAAATTTTCTTACTTTTCTTGATTTAATAGTTTTAGTTGTTTTTAGTTAATTTTTGAGTTATAGTTGTCATAGCTAATTATTAATTTTTATTGTCATATTAGGTTCAAGAACAAGTTTGGGGGAAGCTGAGATAAATAGGGGTTCTACCAAGTCGATTAATGGAGAAAATATGGAGGAATTGGTATTTGGATTGAAGGGGATGCGTGCGTGAAAGAAAAAAAAAAAGAAGAAATAAAGCTGTCAACTAACGCTGTTGCGCTAGAATTTAGCGTAGCTGCACTGGCGGAGTTAAGAAGTTACGTTTTTTAGAGTTGTTAGAAAAAATAAGTAGCTCTGTTACACTAAGAAAGGGTGCAGCTGCGTTGGCGTCCCTACAGTGACGTTCGAGGAAAAAAAAATAAAAATTCAGCCACTTACAAACCCACTTACCAAACCCATTTAACCAAGCCCATGTCACATAACTACACCCAAATCTTACATAGCCAGATAAAAAAAAAAAAACCACAGCCACTACTTAAACCCATTTCATATCTTCACCCATCAGATCCTACAACTCAAAACCCAAATCATAAAATCATAACCTACTACCTCATAAAAAAAAACCCTTTACCCGACACCACTCAACACATAAACTCACATATCTCTCACGTAACCACTAAGCCTCAACCCTTGAAAACTACACCTTTCTTAACCAACGCCGTCGATGGCACCGTTACAATACGCCGACGACTGTACGACGATAACTCACTCACACCGGCGACGAAGTCAGTGACGACAGCGCCGAACCCTTTCTTCCGCTCGTGTTGCCTCATCCTTCACAGGCTACCTACTCATACCTAACGGCACCACCATCCTCATCGTGAGGCCGCCAACGGAGCATCCAATCGGCATAATCTCGGACGCCACGCAGAGAGCCCTCTATCTTTGGTGAGTGATACTTTTTGTGCATGCAGTTGAGTTGAAAAGAAAAAAAATGACAAAGAAGAAAAAAATTTATTGGAAGTGCACATGAATAGGGGCACGTGCACACAATTGTGGGTTGAGTTAGTGATCATTTTGTTATTGGTAGCATTGATATTGCTGGTCTTCAAGTGGCATCGTTTGGGGGCACTTTGATGATGACTTATTATTGATTCTTGTTGTTAAAAGTTGATGTGATTTCTCTTGTTGTTACTGGTCTTCCATGCCATTTAAATTGTTTAAGCTTATCTCTCGTTCGCATTGACATATTGGTTGGGAAACTGGTTCTTGTGTTGTGTTTGTGGTTGACAGTGTGTTTTAAGCTGGGTGTGTATTGGGACTGCTTGTGATTGTTGTGCACTTTTATTGCGTTTGTTGCGTGATTTTTGGTTGCACTGTGTTATGGAAACAAGATTATAGAAGTTGCAATTGTGTTGTGGGGGATTGGAAGTACAAAAAGGGAGCAGACAGTGATTGTGTAGGGTGTGGTTGAATAGGTAAAATTGACTGATTATTCTAGTCCGCCGACCAGTGACTACTTCTTTTCCGATGATGAATGACTCGAGCAGATATTCAGGGAAGTTTGCTATTCACTTTTCTCTTTGGTATTTTAACATTGAGGACAATGTTTTTCTTTAAAGTTTGGGGGTGGCGTCTCTTTATTTCTATTATGAACCTGTCTTACTGAGTTATATGTTTTTGTTGTGTTATGTGTTTTAGTTACTTTAAAAAAAAAAGAAAAAAAAACTGAAAAACTGAAAAAAAGAAGAAGAAAAATCTGAAAGTGATGTTGGAAAGATAAGAAATAGGCCGATGATGAGTAGCGTAAGGATTACATGATAGTAATGAGGGTATTTGACTGAAACATAGTTTTGTTTTACAAAAAATCCCCTCCTACTGCGTACTTAGCCTTGCCTAGTTATGTTGTTACTTAGAGAAGGTTTATGTGAGTTTAGGTGGTAGAGAAAACAATGAACAATGATGAAAAATGGAAAAAATGATGATGAAATGGGACTTTAGAACTTGCTTAATTGTTACTCGAGGTGAAATCCTACGTTGCATAGCATTAGAGAAATGATTTAGGCCATCTTTGGATCGTTTGAGCCTTTCTAGCCAACCCAGTATTGATTGAATATCCCTAGTCCACCATTTTGAGCTTAATTAACCTTTTCTTTCTTATGCAACTTACAATATATTCCTTAACTTGTCAAGTTTGATCTCCCCAAATAATGACCCTCAACTTGTAACATATGATTATTCTAGGATGATTATATCGAGCTATGTTCTGTATTGAATGATGGGAGGTATGATGATTGAGTGATATGTTGTTTTGTTTTTTGAGAAAAATAAAATAAAATCTTGAAAAAAGAGAAGAGAAAAGAATGGAAAGAAAGAAGATGCCACACTCGTTGCAGTTAATGTCAAAATGCATTTTAGGGGAGTATGGACTCTTTATGTGTTTTGTAATGTGGTGGATGATTGTTGAGGAAGTGAAATGACAGATGCAAGGAAAAAGATATGTTGAATAATTTTGGTGGTAAGAAGTAGAATTGGCATATGGTCCATTGAACATCCTCAAATAGTTGTGTGCTTATTGGTAGTTTAGCCTTTTGTTATATCCATTATCCTACCCTGCCCAAGCCACATGTTACAACCAAATGTAAAGTCCTACTGATCTTTAATGCTATGGTTAACCTATATTAGTGGAGAGTAGCATGAAAAGTGAGCCTATGAAGTCCTAAGTGATTGAAAATAAAAGATCCACATTGGCAATTCATTTAGCTTGCATAAACTCATCCGGGTACAATTGATTAGGATATAGGCTATTCACACACTCACTTGGGGGATTTGAAGTAAAATGCAATTTATGTGAAGTTGAGATTTCTCATGCTTATGATTGGGAATTTCCTTTTAAGGTAGAGTTGTGAAATATTGTTGCTGAGGCCGTGGAAATTTACTATCCTACAACATTGCTTTTTTGAGTTATATTGTGTTGAGTCTTTTAGTTTCTAGGTTGTTCTTTCTTTAGTTGTGTCTTTTGCTTGAGGACAAGCAAAGCTTAAGTTTGGATGTGTTTATTGGGTGTATTATTGATATATTATTTCAGCACATTTTCACTTTAATTTTGTTAGTTCTTGAGTAATTTATGAGTAATTTGATTGGTTTTGTATTTGATTTGCATTGTAGGTAATTTCCAAGAGATAATCTAAGTTTTGAGGCAAAATTGAAGAGAAATGGCAAAGGATTAGCTTTCATGCAACTTGTGGAACAATTGAAGGGAAATTAGAAGTAACGCAGTCATAGTGCAGCTGCGCAGCATCGCAGGAAATTTAAGGGAAACTTTGTAAAAAGGCGCGAAAAGAAGAAAACCTAGGATAAAAAGAAGGAAAAGAACGTGAGATGAGGATCTTTTTGGGCGGCTGGTTTTTGCAGTCTTCATTGGGGAGAAAAAAATAACTTTCTAGAGGGAAAGAAAGAGAGGATTTGCGAGTCGAAGACGGAGGAACGATCCAGAGATAGACTTCTGCCCCAATTCTTCTCCAAATCCTAGTTTTCTCTATCTCTTTTATCATGATTTATATTACAATTGGGATTTTATTTAATTTCTTTATGATGTTCTAAGTTATTTTTCAGATTATGAATATTTGATACTTTTGGTTTTGATTAATTGATGAACTATTCTATATATGCATTGAGTATTTCATGTTGAGTTTAATGCTTGTGATTTCCTGACCAACAATTGTATGATTCGTGGTTTGGTTTGAGACTGAGAAGTGATAACTAAAGTAGACCACGTGTGACATACCATTAAATCGTCATAAGCTAGAGATAGTTATGAGGTCTAGTGCATCGCTTGAATTTCTAGGGCTTAATGCGTTCTATAAGTTCACAATTATCACAGAGATGTAGTTAGCTTGCTTATTGGGATAGGTTATTGATGTTTGAGAAAGATTAATATCTACCTTAGCGAAATTGCTAGAAACGTAGGGAATAGGCGTCAATTGATTTTAATCAATAGTTTCAAGTAGGATTAATCTTGGTAAAATCGGAATCCCTAGAGCTTTTTAACTATTGAATTTCCATCTTTTGTTAATTTTGTAGTTGTTTTAGTTGCTATTTTTATAAGTTCTATAATTTCTTCAGTCATTAATTTCGGTAGTTAATAATCACAATCCTCGTGGGAATGACATTTACTTATCACTTTATTACTTGTTGCGATACGTGCGCTAGCGTTAGAAATCAGACAACATAAGACAATAGTAGATCAATTTAGGTTTTATGTAAATTTAAAATATTATGTTTGTATAGAATTTCGGTTTTTTTTGTTTCATTAAAAATTTGAGTTTTTTTGTAAATAGTTTAACTTTATTGAAAATATTAAAATTTTTGTAAATTTTAATTTGTACATTTCATTTTAATTTTTTTCTTTTATATTTTAATTTTATAATTTTTTATTTTTTTAATTAAATAATTAATTGGCTACGGATATGTGGCGACCAAAAGGCTATAGATTGGCTATGGAATGTTGGCCACTAAAAGGCTACGGATTGGCCACAGAAAAGATGGCTACCGAAATGAGTACGACTTTGCTACGCAGATTAATAATTAAAAAAAATATGGAAAAATAATTTGGCTATGGATTAGCTACGAAAAATTGGCGACGGAATAAAAAATAAATGCAAATTAATTTTTGAATTTGGCTACGGATTTCCAATTTGGCTATGGGGCCTGAAGTGATGGACCGAGTGGCTACGGAAATCCGTCGCTCGTCCAAGTTTCGCCACGGCTAGGCTACGTATTCTGTCCGTAGCCCAGTGGTATTTTTCTTATAGTGAGCAAAGCTTCAAGAAGGTATTCTTGTGTATTTGTTGTTGGCATTGAGTATAACTGTACAGGTGTTGGAATGTCCGTAATTAAGGGAAGACTCTGTCCGATTCTTGTCGCGTTCGGACTTGACTTCTAGGAAAGGGTTGAGTCGCGACGTGACACTATTAATACCACGGATACCACCACTGTAACACCCCGATCTCTCTCGAGACCGGAGGTTCTATCAATCATTCTAATCACAACCCAAATCCAAACCCGGGCATAATTTTTAGGAAAAACGGACAGAGTCTCCCCTGTTTCTAGGCAAAAAGCAAACCTGCGACAGCATATAAGTGGACCAATACCATGTCCAACCATTCAATCACCTCAAGGCCATCCGAGCCTTGGTTCACAACAAGCAAATCACAAGTAAATATACATTCAAGCTTAGCAATTAAACTACACCAATCTATTTAATAAGCTAGACTATCATACCTTTCTATCTCTTTTCCTTTGTCATTACAAGTATACATTGAAGTTAAGCTACATTAACTAAATACATAATCTAGTGAAACTTAAATTACATCCCCTTTAACATTAAATACATATAATACATAAAAGCATACAACTTTATAACTTTGACAACTCAAGTCACATAGGCACGCAGGACAACTCTTCAAGAACGTACTTTCACGAAATCACGAACTTTCCAGCTAACATGGCATTGCCTGAAATGTGGTGGTGAGGAGTGAGTATACATAACACGTATACTCAGTGAGGGCGAGACAGATATCGAATTGGAGAGAAAGAAAGTCGTGCAATACAAATAAGACAGTTAAGCAATATAACTAATAAATAAGCAATCAATCAATACAATAAGCAATTACTGAAAGCATTAACACAACCATTCAAAACTATACCACACTTTGAAGGCTATGGTTCACTCTTACGAGCAATATACCATTTCACGAGCGATACATCAATCTCGAGCTTGATGTTTGACAACGATGACAATAAGCGCGCAACCACCTTATAACACCAGTTTGGAATACCCCGGAAGTATCCATCAATTCTACGACCCAAATCTCCCTGGGAGGCAACCCAAGTGAGAATGGGAATAGCAGCGGAGCTAGAGCAACCAACACTGGCAACCCGAGGCTACCCAGAGAGGCTCATCACTCACGCGCGAGACACTATGCAATGCAAGACTCGATACAAGGCGATAAACGAGCGATAAACAAGATATCAAGCATTCTCAACAATGGATAAACATTTCAATCAACAACCAACTCTAACAAGCGGAATAAGCATTAGCAAGCATAACAAGCAATAATAAGCATTAACAAGCATTCTATAAGCAATATAAACATTCTATTAGCATTATAATCATTCTACAAGCATCATAAACATTTTATAAGCAACATACTATGAAATCACACAAAATTCCAAAAATGACCCAAACTTTCAAAATGCTACTAATTTCAAATGAGACCCGAGCTTTGGAAACTGACTCTTCCAATCCTCCTAGGTCTCCATAAGGCACGTCTAAAGACCTCGAAACCCTACTTTACCCTATAATTCACGCAAAGTCCCGATTTCCCCCTTTGTTCGTTTGAACTACAACTATACCAACCAAACACCCAACCAATGCCATAATCGCACCAAAAGTGCTTCCATGGCCTCACGAAATAATGCCAACACCTAAAACGAGAAAAACCCAAACTCGACCTAAACGACCCCGACTTTTACTAAGCCGTTTTTCTCCGTTTTTCCATTACACATTCCAATTAAACCACACATTTAGGCATTCTAGAATATCTAGCACCTTTCTGCATCAATAGAACGCAACTCGGAGCAAAATTTCAAACGGGGGTTTACTATTCACGTTTTTCACTATTCACTCAACATTTGAAATACTATAATCAATTTTAACCGCAGAAATTGCTAAAAACTTACAAAAGTAAGGTCTACTGACATCATAGAACATATTTCAAGCTACAAAATGAATTAAACAACATTCTATATGCAATTTCTAAAAATTAAAGTCTTGACATTGTATTTTCTAATACACAAATAACGATGCATCCCTCACCTTAGCTGCTAATAGACGCTAGGAAAACAACATTAGAAGCCTCGGAAACGATCCCGTGCAAGCCCTCGCAAAGATTTGAAGATTTGAAGTTGAAAATTCTTTTTTTTTCTTTTCTCCTTGAACTCTTGGTTTTCTCTCTTTAGTTTTCAACTTTTCGTTTTTTTTTCTATGCTATTTTATGCTTATAAAAGATGGCAACAATAGTCCAAGCTTCGGTCAACCCGCTAAACCAAAACAGCTATGCGCGACCTTACGTAAACGGCCATATCTTCTTTTAGAAAACTCCAATTCACAAACGGTTTGAAGCCACAGAAACTAGACTCATAGAGCTTTCCAACCATATATAATTTGCTACCTAACTCTTTCCCAATTGGTTCAGATTTAATTCCAAAGTTGACCCAAAATTTGACTAACTTAACATTGCATTTTTTTTATTTCTAATCCCAAGTTTGCCCTTTATTAAACATTTCAAAAATTTTCACCTTGTCCTAGTTGGTCATTGTAGATGAAAAGTCAACTACTTTGGTCAAAGAAGGTGAAAGGTAAAAAAAAAAAATGCAATTTAAATGAACTTTAAATGCTATTAAATATATGCTAGGTTTGGGTTATCACATCCTTCCCCCCTTAAAACATTTGCGTCCTCGCAATTCTTCTTCCAATAGGACTCTGCATCATCTAAAATCCAACTCTGACTAGTCTTCATTAGCTACTGAACAAGTATTTCATCAAGATGACCAATAGGAAAGTTCAAGTAGAAATGCCAAGTGGTAACACCAAATTAAGGCTCAAAGGTAGATACCGTACAAGAATCCCGTTGACACGAATACCGAAGAAGAATAAATTCCAACCAGAAACGCCGAGATAATACCAATAAAGACTAAAGCAAAGATACTGTAGATGTCATTAATGCCACACAATAACGAAAAGAAGAATACCTCACGCACGAATCTCCAATAGAAGTCTAACTATTACTGCCCGAGAATTCCCAAGCAAGAAGCCAAATAAAAGCTCAAACAAATGTTTCATCTAGAGGTCCAAAGAAGTACCCCGCTGGTCATGAATTTCATAGAAGAATTCCCTGTTAAGAGTGCTGAAGAAAATACCAAGAACCAATCAAATATACTTCCAAAGTTCCAAAGAAGCCTTCCAAATAATAACCCCATGGGACAACCAATTAGATTCCGAGCTTTGCTATCAAATGCTGAGAGGAATGCTAAAGGAAATAGAAGAGAAAAAATAATGTGCCGACAACCAAGTTGAATAACAAACATAGTTTCCCAGATGGATGAAAACTCCAAGGATAAACACCGAACTGGTGAACAATATACCGAGACCAAACTCTGAGGCCTCTTCACTGTTTGCCAAGTGAGAACTTCATACAACCTTGCCAATAAGGAAAATACCAGTAAAATGCCCACTAAGAATTCCAAAGAATACCGTAAGTAGTGCTATACAATAAGTCCGATAGGAATTCCAATTACCAAACCAACTGAGGAATGCCAAGAAAAATACCCGAACAATGCTCCGGTAAGAATGTAGCCAAGTTTGCCCAATAAGTAAATGCTAAATAAATGGCCACTAAGGATCCATAGATAATACCATACAGTAAGTCCGATTGAGATTCCAATAACCAAGTCCACCGAGAAATGCCAACAAAAGTCTCCAAAGAACACCCATTAAGAAAACCAAAGAACGTTCCAGAGAACAACCAAGTAGATCCCCAAATAAAATCTTACTAGACATGAATGCCATAATAGAATCCCAACTAAAAGTACCAAGAACATACCAATAAACAATCTGAGGCAGAGTCTAAACAAGAATCCTAAGTACTGCTCAGGAAGATTCCAGACAAGAAATCCAGTCAATCATATTACAGAGGTTTCAAAGAAGTCTTTCAAAATATATAGCTCAAGAAGCATCAGAGGGAATGTTGTACAGGTGCATCATATACTATTGAAGAATTCCAATCACGATTGTCGATAAAATATCAAGAAAGACTAGAGCAAAGATATTGTAGACAATATTATGCAGCAAGTCCGATAAAAATTCCGATTGCCAAATCCACTGAGAGATGTCCACAAGGAATACCAAAGTAATACGCCTCACACAAACTGATCATTGTAAGCAGACTCAAATCAAAGTTCCGCATAAGAATGCAGAAAGAACACCAATGACTGATTAAAATACTAACCAAGTCTTCCACAAAATGCCAATATAAAAATACCCGATGAATGCCCAATCAAGAAGACATTAAGAAAACACTCCAAAGAATAATCATGTAGAACTCCAAAGGAAGTCATTTACACAAAGCATAGAAGATAACCTTCAAGGAATCCCAATAAACAAACTCCAGCTATAAATGTCAACTCCCAAATAAAGGCCTAGTTAAGCACTGCTCGTTTCCGTCAATCCAAATAACTTGGGGCTTGCTACTAACCACTTCTCTTCAGGGGAGGAAGAAGTCCTTCTTACCATTTCTATAGGACATGTATGAATGCCAATATATCACAGTTATACACATGCCTTAAACTACTATGCAAGCAAGTTTATAAAAGAGTTTATAACAGTTTAATCATCAAAGTCATTCAATCACAATCAAGTCAAGCACAACATAATCAATTCAAATCACGGCACAACCAATTCAAGACATCTTAATTCACATATTACAAACAATACTTCAAGCAAATAACAATTCACGAGGTCAATTTGATTCAAAATGCCAATTCAATAGGTCAATTCAATGCACAACTAGACAATTCACTTCACTTAGCACACAATTAACACATAACACATAACTATATCACAAAGGTGCATACATTCAAGTCAAGACACACAATCTCACATACAAGCATACACTTTCAAGACACACTTAACAAGCACACATTCAAGGATCACTACCCACCAGACCAAGGACACTGTCCTGGCTTATGAGCTAGACAAGCTCTGATACCACCTGTAACACCCCGATCCCTCTCGAGACCGGAGGTTCTATCAATCATTCTAATCACAACCCAAATCCAAACCCAGACATAATTTTTAGGAAAAATGGACAGAGTCTCCCTTGTTTCTAGGCAAAAAGCAAACCTGCGACAGCATATAAGTGGACCAATACCATGTCCAACCATTCAATCACCTCAAGGCCATCCGAACCTTGGTTCACAACAAGCAAATCACAAGTAAATATACATTCAAGCTTAGCAATTAAACTACACCAATCTCTTTCATAAGCTAGACTATCATACCTTTCTATCTCTTTTCCTTTGTCATTACAAGTATACATTGAAGATAAGCTACATTAACTAAATCCATAATCTAGTGAAACTTAAATTACACCCCCTTTAACATTAAATACATATAATACATAAAAGCATACAACTTTATAACTTTGACAACTCAAGTCACATAGGCACGCAGGACAACTCTTCAAGTACGGACTTTCACGAAATCACGAACTTTCCAGCTAACATGGCATTTCCTGAAATGTAGTGGTGAGGAGTGAGTATACACAACACGTATACTCAGTGAGGGTGAGACAGATATCGAATTGGAGAGAAAGAAAGTCGTGCAATACAAATAAGACAGTTAAGCAATATAACTGATAAATAAGCAATCAAAACAAACAATCAATACAACAAGCAATTAATGAAAGCATTAACACAACCATTCAAAGCTATACCACACTTTGAAGGCTATGGTTCACTCTTACGAGCAATATACCATTTCACGAGCGATACATCAATCTCGAGCTTGATGTTTGACAACGATGACAATAAGCGCGCAACCACCTTATAACACCAGTTTGGAATACCCCGGAAGTATCCATCAATTCTACGACCCAAATCTCCCTGGGAGGCAACCCAAGTGAGAATGGGAATAGCAGCGGAGCTAGAGCAACCAACACTGGCAACCCGAGGCTACCCAGAGAGGCTCATCACTCACGCGCGAGACACTATGCAATGCAAGACTCGATACAAGGCGATAAACGAGCGATAAACAAGATATCAAGCATTCTCAACAATGGATAAACATTTCAATCAACAACCAACTCTAACAAGCGGAATAAGCATTAGCAAGCATAACAAGCAATAATAAGCATTAACAAGCATTCTATAAGCAATATAAACATTCTATTAGCATTATAATCATTCTACAAGCATCATAAACATTTTATAAGCAACATACTATGAAATCACACAAAATTCCAAAAATGACCCCAACTTTCAAAACGCTACTACTTTCAAACGAGCCACAAGCTTTGGAAACTGACTTCACCAATCCTCTTAGGTCACCATAAGGCACGTCTAAAGACCTCGAAACCCTACTTTACCCTAGAATTCATGCAAAGTCCCAATTTTCCCCTTTGCTCGTTTGAACTACAACTATACCAACCAAACACCCAACCAACGTCATAATCGCACCAAAAGTGCTTCCATGGCCTCCCAAAATAATGACAACACGTAAAATGAGAAAACACCAAACTCGACCTAAACGACCCCGACTTTCACTAAGCCGTTTTTCTCCGTTTTTCCATTACACATTCCAATTAAACCACACATTTAGGCATTCTAGTATATCTAGCACCTTTCTGCATCAATAGAAAGCAACTCGGAGCAAAATTTCAAACGGGGGTTTACTATTCACGTTTTTCACTATTCACTCAACATTTGAAATACAATAATCAATTTTAACCGCAGAAATTGCTAAAAACTTACAAAAGTAAGGTCTACTGACATCATAGAACATATTTCAAGCAACAAAATGAATTAAACAACATTCTATATGCAATTTCTAAAAATTAAAGTCTTGACATTGTATTTTCTAATGCACAAATAACGATGCATCCCTCACCTTAGCTGCTAATAGACGCTAGGAAAACAACATTAGAAGCCTCGGAAACGATCCCGTGCAAGCCCTCGCAAAGATTTGAAGATTTGAAGTTGAAAATTCTTTTTTTTTCTTTTCTCCTTGAACTCTTGGTTTTCTCTCTTTATTTTTCAGCTTTTCATTTTTTTTCTACGCTATTTTATGCTTATAAAAGATGGCAACAATAGTCCAAGCTTCGGTCAACCCGCTAAACCAAAACAGCTATGCGCGACCTTACGTAAACGGCCATAACTTCTTCTAGAAAACTGCAATTCACGTACGGTTTGAAGCCACAGAATCTAGACTCATAGAGCTTTCCCACCCTATATAATTTGCTACCTAACTCTTTCGCAATTGGTTCAGAATTAATTCCAAAGTTGACCCAAAATTTGACTAACTTAACATTGCATTTTTTTTATTTCTAATCCCAAGTTTGCCCTTTATTAAACATTTCAAAAATTTTCACCTTGTCCTAGTTGGTCATTGTAGATGAAAAGTGAACGACTTTGGTCAAAGAAGGTGGAAGGTAAAAAAAAAAAATTGCAATTTAAATGAACTTTAAATGCTATTAAATATATGCTAGGTTCGGGTTATCACAACCACCACCAACAAAGGCACTACTACCACCAACAACCAGCACCAAGGGCATCACCAACACCATCAAAGGTAGTGCAATATACTAGTTTATATTTGTGTGTGTGTGTATATATATATATAATCTATATTTTGTTTGTAATTTATTAGTTCACTACTAAGGGCACCAAAGACATTACCAAGAGTACCACCCCCATCACCACTATCAAGGGCACCATTAACACCACCAATGGCACCATCACTACCACCAAGAGCACCACTACCATATTCCTATATATATCTATCAGTAAATAGTTTAGAGTTGAATATGTACCACACTTATAGTTCAATATGTATATGTTAATGCCAATAATATGTATATGTTAATGCTAATAATATGTATATGTTAATGCCGATGTAGCGAATATGAAATGTTATTTGGTTAGTGGTGTTATTCTTTTGTTATATGTGAAAATAATGAAGTCATGTGCTAATTTAGAGTTGAAATAATAGAGTCGTGCTAATTTAGAATTGAAATAATGGAATTACGTGCTTAAATGGAATTCTTTTTTTAAGTGATTTAGGATTGACTTTGTTGAGATTTAAAGAAAGAGTCGAGAATGATCCATTCGAGTCTTTATCGAATTAGAAAGATAATGTTGGAGAAGATAATCATTCTTCATATAGAGTTGAGTGTTGTGGTATTGTAAGTACTATGTCCCTGTGTTTTCAATCTTTTCTTTAGTTGCACATTTTCTTTAACTTTTCCTAATCATGGTTTATCTTTCTTAGGCACATGTGTTGAAGAAGAATCTAGGTTTGTTTTCTGGATTTATAAGTGATTCATATTATTTCTGTGATTTAGTCACTAGGCATATGTACATATCATGTATAGATCATGAGATATATTAGCACTAATTTATGGGAGGTGGGTTGTGGTTCATGCTTCACTTTGCATAAGATAATACCAATATTGATGAGATTAATTCTTACATTTTTTGTTTAGTAATCAACAGATCTTTGGATGAATTTATTGGTGTTGAATACAGTTTTGCTATAATATATAGATGTATCTAAATGCATACTCAGTGGAGGGAGCGTGACTGAACATTTTTCTTGTATGTTTGACAATGGAACTATCCCTGTTAAGGACTGTGGAGATCTGGCTTACAATGGTTCAAACCGTGGTAGGATTTCTCTTTTCTATATGAATGCATCAATTTTCTCCAACTTGTATCCTTTTTTATGCAAATAACATTGGTAATACGAAGAATTATATATTAGAAGGGTAGATAATAAGGTAATTTCATACAAACGATACTTCTATACGCAAAATATTACTTGGGAGATTCAATTACGTTTCTTGGTAGAAGCCTTGGACTGATTCTAAGTTTCTTATTAACTGTTTTCTTTTCCAACTCATGAGCTTCTGGTATCTTTTTAATACTATTTCACTGGTTAGATTGTGTCGGAAGAAGAAATTTGGCAATATATATGCAGATGAGGAATTTAATAAATTAAATTGCTTTAAATATCTTCAAGCAATATTTGTGTGTTATTTATGACATATTTGTTTGTGGTGTATTAGGAGATGACTTTGGAAGAGTATGAGAAAGTATAGAAAAAGAAAATGAAAGCTTTGCAGACATTAAAACCATGTGAGCGAGATGATCAGACAATAGTAGATCATTTTAGCTTTTTTTGTAAATTAATATTATTTTTGTATTAGTTATTTTTGTAAATATTATAAATCTATTGTAAATATTAATTTGTATTTTTATTTTATTTTTGTTAATATAATTTATTTATATTTATATATTTTTTATTTTTTAAAATTAAATAATTAATTAGCGACGGAATAGCTACGGCTATATGCCGACAAAAGGCTATGGATTGGCTATGAATATTTGGCGACAATTGGCTACGGATTAACCACGAAATAGGGGACTACTGAACGTCTACGGATACCAATCTGTAGCAGTGCGCGATGGTCAATTTATGATCGAAACGGCTACGACTTTGCTACAGACGGTAATAATTAATTAAAAAATTCAAATTTTTAATTGGCTACGGATGGTCTACATCCATTTTGCTACGGAAGTCATAAAAAATAAATACAAATTAATTTCCAGAATCTGCTATGGATGAGCTACGGATTATCAATTTGGTTACGGGGGTTTTAGTTCCGGACGTCATTCTGTAGCCTATGCTAGCCCGTCCTAAGTTGGCTATGCTAGGCTACGGAAACTGTTTGTAGTGCCAGCTTTTTTTTCTTGTAGTGATAGATAGTCACAGATAAAGTATGCGAATGAGGAAAAATAGTTACAAAGATTACATAACATTTCAACATAATCATAGATTAATTAAGGGATACAAACTTAATGCTGACAACATCATGGATTCAAATAAAATAAATAAAACATCATAGTCTATTAAAGTCCTCCTTTGGGTAGAAACTAAAATACACAAATTATAAAGTAATGCCTATATAATATAATTATTTGACAATTAAAAAATAATCAAATATATTCGCTTTGTCTCGTCATGTTTACTATTCACAGGATAAATGATTCACCTTTGGAAAAATCCAATAAGTCCAACGAGTAATAAACATAAAATTCTCTATTGATTCTCATAGTCTCAATAATAGATATTTCATAAGTAAATGGATAATTGACAATAAATAAAATCCATAGTCTTTCTAGTTTGGCCACTTTGGTGACTGACGAACTAACAATAGAGTTAACTTTAATAACAACTATTAACGAATAAAATTCATAACTTTCTTGGTTGGCCACTTTGGTGACTAACGAGCCAAATTCATATGAATTTTAAGTTCAATAATAGTTAAAAATGAATAAAATTCAAAGTTTCTTGTTTGGTCACTTTGATGACTAACAATCCAACTTAATTGGATTAAACTCAATAATAATTGTCAATTATTAAAATCTAAAGACTTTCTAGTTTGACCATTTTGGTGACTAGCAAACAAACTTTATATGAATTTTAAATTCAAATAATAGTTGTTAATAAAATCCAAAACTTTCTGGTTTGGCCACTTTGGTGACTAACAAACTGACTTAATATGGATTTTAAATTTAATAATAATTGTCAATGAAAAAAAATCCATGAATTTTCTTGTTTGGCCACTTTGATGACTAATAGACTATCTTAATATGAATTTTAAGCTCAATGACAATTAAAGATTAACGTCACATAATTTTTGATTTTCTTTCCTCCAATTCATGTTAGCCCATAAGCAGAAAGAAAATATCTTAATGAGTAAGATGCATATTTGTGTCCTAAATATTTATTCACCACAAAATCAAATACAAAAAAATTGCCTATAACAGATTTGATGTGATTCACTTTAACACAGTAAACTAATCGCTAACTTACTACACTCCGTGCATCACCAACAACACATAAGTGGATAAATTAGCTGATACAATATCAACACCATAGTGCATGGAATTCGTTCAAGAGACAAACTTCCATATCACAAAGTATCATGATTGTTTTAATAGTAGATCAGCCAACACATCACGCTTAGTGCTTTAACATAATAACATAAACTATTTTTCATGCATCAGTGATATATATAACTGGACAATTTTATTTTTCAAAAGAACAATAATTTTCTTTAACATAATGAAACTTACCAGATCTATACGTCAATGACATGCATATCAAATCTTTTAATCTTTTAATCTTCAATGGAACATAAGCATGGAAGACGTAGGTGCTCTAATTGATACTTGTTCTTTGTTATAATATTCTTTAATATAATAAGACTCAAGTCATTCAATTTCTACTAGATAATATGCAGGACATGTAAGTTTTTACATGTGAAAGTCTTTACGGTGATTTTCATTAATTAACAAAGATTAAGGCATCCACTTATATTTGCTCTAGTTTCTTCAAAATATTAGGAACAATTTGCTTTAATATAATAAAATAATAAACAAAACTTAATCACAACAAAAACTAAAAGGAACCTGCTGTAGCTAGATGATGTTTGAGTCTTAATGATGATTTGTTAAGAACATTGCTTATACTTTCTTTAATTGTTATGATCACCATGTTTGGCTATACTACAACTTATGCGACAGGTAAAAAGCTATTAACGCTGCTCTTATTCTCTTTAATGCAGTGTATATGATTAAAGATTTAAACTGTTAGAAGAAATATTATTTTTGTTTCATTAAGTAGATTACACGTTCTGATATATAGGCTCTAATACCACATGTAAGTATAATTATTGCAATAAACGTACAACAATTGGATCTATCAGAAGTATGTAATCATCACAGTAAAATCTAAAAGGGCATAAGTTATTTACTTGAAGCGTTTGATGCGGAAGACGAAGCCATTATCGTAATCAATTGATTTCTCTACCTTAACCCTAAACTTTATAGTGTAAATTTGTGATGAAATTCTACAACTCTCTTATGCACAGGGAAAGGACCAATTAACATGTATTTATAGGAACATGGTGTTACTTCCATCAAGTAACCTAATAAGTTTAGACTTTAGTGGATTATAATTTTAATTAAGTGGGTCACTAATAGCTTAATGGATCACACCACTTACATGCAACACTAACAAAAGCATTACAAATGATTTTAGTTTCAGATGATGGTTATGAAAACTGCTGCGCCACCTGTAGCAGAAGTTTTTTTGCATGTCCAATTTGAGCGTTGCAAGAGATCAACAAAAATGTGATAGTATTAGTAATAGTAATAGAGGCTATGGGGACGTGCAATCACATAGTTAAGAAGTCCATTGAAGGTAAATAGGTTAAGAACTTGGGTCTTTTAAGAAAGATAATTGGTGTAGTCTAATATTACTGTTGAATACATCTTAACATTGTATGTTGGAGGATCAAAGAAAGATTTTGAGCCTGTAGCCATAATCAAGATTAGGTTTTTGGTGAATATGGGTAGTACTTGGAGTCTCTCATATTATAAAAGTTTTTGTATTTCTCATTCATCAAATATATTATACAGGTAAATTTTAACATTGTATGTTGGAAGATTAAAGAAATGTTTGGAGTCTCTCATAACCAAGATTTTTTTTTTTGGTCGAACATAATCAAGATTAGAGTTGGTGAATATGGGTGGTATTTGGAGTCTCTAATATCATGAAAGTTTTGGGCAAATCTTACAAATAGTCCCTATTGTTTATAAATTTTTGACAAATAGTCCCCATGGTTTGTAAAAGTTTTACCAATAGTCCCTATTGTTTCACAAGTCATTCCGTTAGTCCCCATTGTTTGCAAAAGTCCCACAATTAGTCCCCATTGTTTGCAAAAGTCACTCAATTAGTCCCCATTGTTTGCAAAAGTCACTCAGTCCCCATTGTTTGCAAAAGCCACTCAATCAGTCCCCATTGTTTGCAAAAGTCACTCAATCAGTCCCCATTGTTTGTAAAAGTCACTCAATCAGTCCCCAATATTTGCATCAAACATTGGGGACTAATTGAGTGACTTTCGCAAACAATGGGGACTGATTGAGTGACTTTTGCAAACAATGGGGACTAATTAAGTGACTTTTGCAAACAATGGGGACTAATTGTGGGACTTTTGCAAACAATGAGGACTAATTGTGGGACTTTTGCAAACAATAAGGACTAATTGTGAGACTTTTACAAACAATATGGACTAACGGAATGACTTGTGAAACAATAGGGACTATTTGTCCAAAATTTATAAACAATGGGGACTATTTGTCCAATTTGCTCTTTCGCATTCGTCAAATATATTATACACTATTTGCATATATAAACTTTTGTATTTCTCAGTGATGAAATATATTATAGATTACGTGTATATACATACAATTTAAAATAATTAGATGAACCGATGATTTGACACATGCATTATTGGAGTGGTCTTTTAATATTTTTTTGGACTGACGCATACATTATCACTTACCAAAATGGGACACACATTCATTATCGGAGTGGGGTCTTCTAATCTTTTTTTCAACAAATACATCATCACTGACAAAAGCAACAGACACATACATTATGGGAGTGAACGATCAAGATTGGGAAAAACCAATTTTCATGAGTTACCCAACCCAAAAAGAATGTGAGAGAGACTTATCTTTGACAACGATAGGCTCCGTTTGTTTGCAGTAAAATATCTTTTTGAAAATTATTTTCTTAATTTTTTAATTTTTATTAATATTAAAAAATTAGTTAATTAAAAAAAATTCAATAAAAAAATAGTGGCTACTTTTGCTCAATTTTTGGATATTTAGTAACACCAAAAAATTGATCAATTAAAAAATATTTTTTAGTCAAATATTACAACTAGTATAAAATTTAAAAAAATATGTTCATGTCTTTTGAGAGAATAAAATATTTTTCGGAACTCACCCACCCCTAACCCCCTGCCCTACCCCCTACCACCCACCCCCTTACCCCCTCACCCTTACCCCTAGAGGTGGCATTTGGGCCGGCCGACACAGGCCTAATTCAGCTCAACACACGAAAATTTGGACCCAACCCAACTCGAATGAAAGTGGGTTCGACTCAACTCAGCCCACCACATATAGATAGGACGAGGTGGGTCATATATTTTTGGACCCAGCCCATTTGTGTCCAAGCCCATTTGTGTCCAAGTCCAGCCAACCCAACTCAGCCCAACTCAGCCCAACTCAGCTCAGCTCGAACCCAGCACAGGCCCAGCTGAGGCCCAATTCGAGCCCAGATAAAGCTCATCTTAAGATTATAATTTGTACATGTAATTTTTCTTATAAGTAGTTAGTGTATTCAACTTCATTTTACCTCAAAATTATATATTTATTTTACTATAAGAAAATTCTTTATTTTACTATAAGAGAATACACAATATCTATGGTTATGGGGGAAGAAAATCTTTCATAACGATTATGTTCAAATGTTTAGAATCATTTTACTTACTTTGAAGAACATGGGTATGTAATTTGTAACTCTTATGAATGTAAATATATATTTCGTGATCAATTTGGAACTGAAACGCTTGTAAGACATCTTCTACCTCAACACTCAAATGTTCCAAACTATTTCAATCCTCAACCACCACTACCATCACCATCAACAGGCCCAGCACTCGCACAAAGAGCATAATAAAATGTAGAACTTCTCCACCAACTTTCTTCAAGCATTTATGTAATGTTTTTTTTTGTTTATTAGTAACGTATCCGTGTCTCGTGAACTTGTGGTTTGTTAAGTAATATTTTATCATTTATATTAATATTATCAATTAACTTATGTCTTGTTAATTGTTAAATTAACTTTTTCGTAAAAAAAGTTAAGTTTAAGCTTTTTTTTATTAATCCAACTATCAAAATTCAGAACACATTAAATAAAAATAAAAAGATAGGCTGGCCTAGCCCAGTTCAACCCAGCTCGCAACTCGTGGTAGCGGGCTCGTGGGCCAAGATGGGTCCTATATTTCAAGAATTGAGTTCAGCCCAACTCAACCCACTAAATATATGTGTCGAGCTGGGCTCATTTTTTTTAACCCACGATTAAGTCGAGCCATGCCGGGCTGGCCCATTTGCCAACTCTACCTACCCCCCACCCACCCCCCACCCTCACGGTTAATATATATATTATGTGTATTTTTTTTTTTTATAAAATCTAATATCATAAAATATTTTTTATTGTACATCTAAACAGTAGGAAAATATTTTGTAGTATTTTATTTTTTAAGAAAATAATTATCTTAACAAGTTATTTTACAGCATACAAATAGAGCCCATAAAAATATTTTATATTTTAGAAAAATATTTTCAAATTTCCTTTTTTTTTTATACAAATAAATTATTTTACGGCAAACATACGAATTCATAGTATTATCTCATCCACTAAAAAAAAAAATTTCACGCCTTAAAAAGGAAATGTCATATATTGGTGAGGCCTCATCGTTTTGCCCAATCGCATCGTTGTCCCATATATCGTCCACTTAAAGTAGTCCCACTCTCCATCACATCCGATGCATTTTCTTGCCATTATATATCTGCTTAAAAGCTGTATGTTTTTCACGTAAAAGCTCAGCGACTTGTGTTCATATAAAACCATACAACATGAACCGAGAGCCATCTTCCCCATCTCGCTACCATCATAACAGAAGGAAAGTAGCAGGCCTCGACCCTAATCATCTCTCTAAACCTGCAGTGTTCCTCAGCCTTCTATACTTGTGTCATTTGTTTTCGGTTATCTTTTTGCATCATGTTTTAATTCAAAACCAACCTTTAACGTCAGGAATTGATAAAAACGCGGCGCCTCTCACCGCCTCTGACTCCACTTATCGTTTTTCGACAAAGTGTGCTGATCCAGTTCCTTCAGAACTTAAAAAAATATGTAAATAATAAAAAATATATGCATAATTTACTCTATTATTTATCTTCAAAATCATTTCAACATGATGTATGCACACTCTGAACCATGAAAGAGACATCTACATCGAGATTACTCCTAGTAGGGGAATCTGCAATAAAGTAGTCATTCAGGAGTAAACAACAAATCCGACACAAAGAAAAAAAAACAAAAAATTCGACCTTATCCCCTTATCACTTTGTAATGATTCTTGAGACACACTTTTGTATTTTTTAATTTTTTGTGGTCATATCACTTTTGTATTTATAAACAAAGAAATGATGATCGTTCTAAAAAAAGCATCAGTCATCAACCTACTTCAAGCCCTCTAGATTTAAAAATTCACGTTTTTTTTTTCTTTGTTCGATGAGGATCAATCATCAACCTACTTCAATGTAATAATTTAATGGAATATGCACTACTATGTATTTTAATTAAGCTTGCAGGTCATCCGTCATGCTTTCACCATTGATTTTTTTTTTTTTTTTGCTAATCAAGTAAAGTATCATTAATATATATCAATTATTAGATATGTACAATGATCACACCAAAACAAAAATAAACCAACTAAAAAAAATCAAAGTGAACCAAACATGCAAACTACATAAGGATATTCTCAATTTTTCAATTTTTATAAATTTACATGTTAAGAGCGCTCCGACTGAATTTGTTACTACACCCAATCTTAATAAGGACGCCCTACTTATCTAACCCCGTGAGGCTACGATCAATCCAAATTCATTGGATATTAACGCTCAGAGAAACTATAACAAAAAAATTAGCATAGTTTCCATAAGCAATCCAATGACAAAGCAGTGTCAATTTTAAAATACTGAAATAAGAGACTTCATTAACATAATCTAAAGGTTTCGAAACTTAGTTGAACGCCAAAATTCGTAAGTTACCATTAGCAAATAGGGAGTCTCAACCCCAACCAACGCATGCCCAGCCTCAGACATACTGCTGCCAAATAAAACGTTAAAAAATTTATGTATTTTTATTTTAAAAAAAATTGAATATTATATATTTTTAATTAAAAAAATTAATTAGTCCCTACTGAAAACAAAAAGAAATGTGCTCATATAGTTATGATGCATTTTAATTCTCCTCAATGAGAAGAATTCATAAATTCGTCACTGCTCAGACACGAACAATGTCTTTGGAGGTGTGTTATGAACCTAATGGGTTCAACGATTCTTTTTTCTTTTTTTTTTTTATATTTAATTTTTTGGAGTATTTCATGCTTATCTGCTAATCAAAAGGATTGATGTGCACCTGCTGGGTCTGACATCTTTATAATTCGTGCTTACTCCATTTTCGTTCACAGATTAAGCATCATGGCTAACCGGAGAGCTGCTGTTGCTGCTATATGTCGGGATAATTTTGACCAATGGCGGAGCTAGGCATCCGGAGTTAGGGGGTGTCGCTCCGCCACCCGAGTTATCTATATATAGATCGATATTTAATTTAAGCACATTATGATATAAATGAAGTATTTAAGTAACTTGTCCTTATTTGATGTACATTATAATAAATATAAAAATGTAAGGAAAAAAACATATCTATTAATGACATAACATATAAACAGAGAAAGTAAATAGATATAGTTCATGAAATAGAAAAGTACTTTTTATAACTGTCCTCGACGTATTTTCATTTATTGAAATCATTGAATAATCAACTCATTGTCGATGGTATTAAACACATCTCTCTCTATGTAAGTGACTAAGCAATCATTCATCCAAGCATCTCCCATTAGATTGCGCAACCGGTTCTTCACGATTTTCATAGTAGAAAATGCTCTTTCCACAGTGGCTCAAAAGTTGACTTTCTTTTTATAAATTTATCCATAAATCTAATAACCAATAACCTACAAATAAAAATAACAATTACATCAATTAAAATAAACACATAAAAGATTCCATATCAATAATTTCATATAAAAAGCTATTTATGAATAAAATTATTAACTATATGTAGAGCACATAAAAATTTAAAAGTTTCAATTTTTTGCTATTAATGATTACTGGAATTCAATCAAATAGACTGTAATAGTCTGTCTTAAGGAAAAATACCTTTATAGACTGTTTGGAATAAATGAATTCCACAAAATTTTACGGAATTCATTTGCAAATCCAAATTTTTATGTTTGGAAGCACCATTTTAAAAAATTAAAATTCAGGATTTACAAATCTTGGATTTACCCAAAACTTACCCAAATCTTTGCTCAAGAGGTTGAATTTACAAATCCACGTTTTTAAGTTAGTTCCTTTCTTTTTAGGACAAAATTATATTTTATATTTTTCTTTACACTTAAGTTTAACTTTGACTCAAATACAAAGATAAAAAAAAATAAAATATATTTCAAACCCTCTCCGTCATCATTCTTCTTTCAATAAAACACGAAGAAAATAATTAATCAATATGTCAGGGCATTAACAGTCCATACTAGTGGTTGTTAGATAGTTCAAAAGTTCTTGTTTATCATTCCTAAATTTTACTAATTCCAATAAAATAAATGAGAGGTATTTGAGTATAATATAATTTTTAATTCTAATTTCACATGTGTTGCAAATTATTGTTCCAAATAAAGAATTCATTTATAAATGCAAATGCTTATGGAATTCATTTATAAATCAAATGAATTCCACAGTACAAGTGTTTCCAAACACTATGTTAGAAAAAAAGGAAAAATTGGACTTAACTCTAACATCTAACTAATTAGAGGATTGGAATTTGGAAAAGTTATATAACCAATCTTCCATTCAACATACACACAAACACACACATATATAGACAAGAACAGGATGATTCTATTGATTTTTGGCATAGATACATCATACTTATTTCATGATAAAAAAATAACCGAATCAAAAATTAAATTTAAACCCTAATTTAATCAAACTCAAATATTACATAAAAAGAAAAACAAGATAATTAATTATCACCTTTGCTTTGCCGCTTGAATTTTTTTTTTTTTTGTTGAATGCCTTTGAACTTTGGTGATGTCGGGACTTGAGAATGGTGAATGATGGATTGTGATTGCCGAGTGGGTTGGAAGAGTTGAAGTGATGAAGTTGTGATATTGATTTGGGTTTTGTAATAGTATTTTTAAATAAAAGCATATTATCTATTACCTATATACCCCTCATTAAATGAGGGGTGGCCCAGGGGGTGCCCCTGGTGAACCTGTGGGTTCATGTGAACCCACTGAATTGTATGTAGCTCCACCAATGCTCGTGGAGATAGGACTCGGGAGTGGCCAGGCGAGGACGATAGACACTGCATATTATGAAGGGCAGAGGAAATGCTCCGAGTACAATTCGAGAAATCCCGATAAGTATCCAAAACTAGGTGAGTAGCGGAGTCGAACCAAAGGTACCAAAAGTGGGCCGACACATCACAACCCAAAAAGAAAAGAAAATAGAGAAGTGGGTCATATACCACCTATGAACAAACCAAAACCCTGAACACCAACAAAAGGAGGCCCAATTTTATGATAATCTGCAACTGCCACCAGGCCACGAGCAGAAGGCCTAACATCAACGGCATACATTAGACCACAACCAGCTAGCAAAACTACAAGGATGGTGAAAGACGTACCAAGAGAAAGCAAAACATGGTGGGTTTTGAGGTACCCACCAAAAGCACCAGTATAGAGGGCTAGCAGCCAACAGGGAAGGAGAAGAAAAGATAAAGACTGTTGAATGCGGATCTCCGAGAACCCCATTTGGTAGCGAACATAAGAAAATAACTGAAAGTACACACTAATTCAAAGTAGCAAACCCAAACTAACAACTAAAAGTATGATAGAAAAGAAGAAGAAGATCAAAGCAGTGATGAAGAATGAAAGTTGAAGACAAAAGATGAAGACGAAATAAGGAGGCGGTGCCTGGGAGAGACCTTTTGGTGACCTACTAGCTTGACACTGCCTCTATCTGTACGACCACATTTAATAGTCAACTTCAGCATAATCGGGGAGTAGCAACATTAATAGATGACCCAGTTTGTACATTCCACTGAACTAGACTTGACCTTCTTGTAACGTTGTAATTGTAAAGGAAATTTAGTGATGACAAATTGATGATACATTAACTGTAAAATAGTCAGGCTAGTTAATCAACATTTACTATCACATATTTTATCTGTTGCAATACTTAAAACTATTGCGGAATACCTCAAATTCATTATAAATGACTTTAGCTGTTGTGTATAGTTCACTTGCATATGTTCCAATTGTAAATACTAAGTAATAGTTTGAAAAATTGTGGTGATTTATTTTAGTCCTTGAGAAATACAAAAAGTCTGAAATAGGTTCTTGTGAATTTGAAAATCTCTTCACAAGTCCTTGGATTTTAATTTATTTTATATTTTTATGAAAAAGGAATAATGTACTACAATATTGTTTTTGTTCTTAAAATTTGACCATTGTTCAACTATCTATTGGACAATTTTTTTTAATTAATTTCTAACTTGTTCATTGAAATGAGATTGACCAAGAAGCAAATGGTCGCACTAATTTTTTAATCCAAAATTCCTTTCTGCTATGTCATTACATGACACAATGAAAATTTGCAAGTATAATAAATATGGTAATCCATCTCATTTTAAAACAAAAATGGCATTTTAATGCATTGTTCCCAGTTCAATCAAAAGTGACAAAAGAAATTTAAGTACAAGGACTTGTGGAGAGATTTTCAAATTCACAATGACCTGTTTGAGACTTATAATATTTCTCATTTTCATTTGTAATTATTGACAAATAATGACAAAAAATAGGGTGAATTGTATAGTAGCCCTCTGTGGTTTTCCAAAACTGCACCAGACCCTCTATGGTCTAAAAAGTGCACAATACCGCCCCTATAGTTTTTGAAACTAGGCACAGTACCCCCTACCTCCGTCAAAAAATCTATCTTTTTTAACAAAAAATGTGATGCACGCGCATTAAGTGCAACTATACATGTTTTTTTGTTTAAATTGTTATTTTGTGGACAAAAATACCCTTATAGGATACATGTTTTTTTCCTTTTACCACCCATTCTTTTCACCCAAAAAAAAGTAAAGAATTTTTTTTTTTAAAAAGCCTGTTATCTTTCCCACCATCGTCAACAAAAAAGAACAAAAAAAACCTTGCACAGATCAGTACGTCATCCCCACAACCAGGCCAAATATTTGCACACATGCATTTGAGTCTGTATACAACCAGGCCAAATGTACCATTGACACACGTGATTTGAAGAGAATTTTACCTTAAGAGAGTTTTCCTATCGTACTCTGATAGCTTCACTGCAAAAGTAGCTCATCCATAAATTTTGTCATGATATAAAGATGTGTATACGTCTGCCCCTCGTATAGCCCCTACCAATGCCCCTATTGTCGGACCCTCTACCCCACCCCCCAAACCCTATCAGATGCATGTATGTAATTCTGTTATTTTTTGTGTGTATGTATATGATATATATACATATAAATAAATAAATAAATAAATAAATATATATATAGGTCTGAATGTATGTGTGTACATAATACATACATATATATATATATATATATATATATGTTTTTGGTCTAATATGTATAAACAAAAAGAAAAAGGAGGAAAGAGAAAAAAGAAAAAGAATTGAGGGATATTTAAGTCTTTTTTATATAATTATGTTAACTTAGTTAACGGAAAGGTGGGGAAGAGGTGTGTATGCTTGGTTTCAGAAACAATAGATGGCTATCGTGCACTTTCTAGACCACAGGGGAGTTTTGTACAATTTTGAAAAATCATAGGGGACAATTCATGCTATTGTGGGATAAAATGACCGACCTAATAAAAGTTCCAACCTAATCTTTAAGATGATAGGGAGGTTCACGTCAGCTTATGAGGTCGGGACCTCCCAACCAAGGGTAACAAGTCTCGACCTCCAACCCTTTTTTGGAAACTCGTTCACCTCGGATGACCCTAGGTCGGGCCGACAGTATCCCACCAAATTCATAATAGTATTCCCTAGAAAGGTATAAATATGTGACTCAAACACATTCATACGGTATCTTATTCCTCACTCACAAATACTCTTTTTTGGTATTCGATTATCTCAGATGATCAAATTACTAACTTGAGTATCGGAATGCTCAAACGGAATTCATCTGCAGTTTGTTAATTGTTCACAGGACAACAAACAATTCGGTCATGTCCTGAGGTCAAGCAATTCTATATTTATACCTTAACACACCCAAACAATTATAACTTCAAATAATCAAAATCGTTGCAAAAATTTTTTGTACGACGACTAAAAAAATCGTTGCATTTTTCAATTTGAGTGTTATAAAAGAGCAAAAATATTATACTATTTGATGTCTCTTACAATATTATATGTTATGAGATGATCTAAATCCAACTAAATTGCGCTCCCTGAGATAGGGTGAGTATCAACAATGGCTTGAAAGGGATGTGTGTGTGTTTGAGAGAGAAAGAAAGAAAAAAGAGTTATCCTTAATTATCCTTATGAAAGCTCAAAGTAAAACATTTAATGAGATTAAAAGATCTCTTGCAATCCTTTCTTAAATTACGACATGTGATCCTTTCAAAGTTTTCTGCAATATGATAATTGACCTAGAAACAAAATGTCATAATGGTGCAAATTGTCTCGGCTCCCCAACAACAATAATGCAAACTTAGCCAAAAAACAAATAATGCAAACTTCCAGTGTATGATTATAAACGGCAAAATTCACAAGTCCAAAGTCTACATCAAGACAGATGTGTACCCACTCTATGTCAAAATAGAGTAGGTACAATATCAAATTAAAGGAAATGCGTCCATACAATGTCAACAGATGTGATGCATCTGCGCGATATTATGCAGTAAAATTCATCAGTCAGAAATATGTCATCTTCAGTTTCTTTTCTTTTTTTTTTCTTTTTCGTCTGATTATACAGATTATTGCTTTCAACGGGAAATCAAATCCATGGAGTTTCGAAATTTATCATTTAAAAATTCGAAATATGAGCAGGAAATATATAAATTGGAGAGAGAAAAATAAAAGAGAAAACAGGGACGATCGAGACAAAAATGATTAACGTGGTTTCTAAATGCACCATTCAATAGTTTGTATCCATAGATTATATGCTTGTCTATCTTATCCACCTAAAGGGTCAGCAATTGGTTCATATAAAGCACATAACCAGAATCGACAGACATCTTCCCCACCTCACAACCATTACCATCAAAGGCAAGTGGCAGGTCTAGTGATGGTTCAATGGGTCTTGTCCATGGCTTGAAAGGGTAATGTGTGTGCATGATCATAAGCGACAAAACTCGCAAGTCCAAAGTCAAGAACAAAAACATTAGCATTATCATGCCACTAGACGTTAAACTCTCAGAAAACCCCATGCTATACCTCAGAGTACGTGAAACTACATAGCTAAAATATTATGGATTTTAACTCCATTAATAAAAATTCTTGGATCTGCCTCTCTCTCTCTCTATATATATATATAACAGATTTTTGCGAATCTGAAGTGCCATTTGATTCTGTGCAGCAAATGATAAACATGAATGCAAGGTTCTCTCTTCTTCTGGAATCTGAAATAAATGCAAGATAATATTTGATTCAATGGTTACCACTTAATCGAGAAACCCATAAAAGTCCTAAACAAGTATCTTTATATAAGTTTAGATTTTGCAAAACCTAAATAGTGAGTATCTCTTTAGGGTTTCATGTAAGAAAGTTCATCCATCAAAATAGAATAGGTACAATATCAAATTAAGGGAGATGCATCTATACAATGCCAACAGATGTGATGCATCTACGGGGTATTATGCAGTAAAATTCATCATTCACAAATATGTCATCTTCAGGTTTTATTTATTTAATTATTTTTTCGTCTGACCATGCAGATTATTGCTTTCAATGGGAAATCAAATCCATGGAGTTTCGAAATTCACCATTTAAAATTTCCAGGTATGGGCAGGAGATAGACTGGAGAGAGAAAAGTAAGAGACAAAATGCATCTTTGACAGATTAACAAATGGACGACGGGGAAGAGTGGCGTTAGGATTGGGTGCTGATTATATATATATATGGGGTAAATTTCACACTTAGTCTCTATTATTTATACTATTTTATAAATTTGATCTTTAATGTTTCAAAAATATCATATTAGTCCCTAATGTTTATAAAGTGATTCAAAATGGTCTCTATTATTCAAAACTAGCTAATTTAGTTCCTATTGTTTCCCATAAAATTTAATTTAGTCCCCAAATACGGGTTATGTGTAGGGAATGAATTGAATTTCTTTTAAAAAACAATAGGGATTAAATTAATTTTTTTAAAAAATAATAAGGACCAAATTGGCTAAATTTGGACAATATGGACAATTTTGAAATCCTTCATGTTGAACTTCTCTGGCCTCTTGCCAGGTCCAATAGGAATCATCACCATATATGGTGCACCCGAAGCAACAGTCACCGATGGCCTCGCCAAAGGTACATTCTCACGATCAGGCCTTCCAGTAGACCCACTTCCAGTCAAGTAAACATTTGGATTATTAAGTCCAACAGATTGTCCAAAATTTTCAGTTTCAATTTTTAAATTATGTACAAACTAAACTAAATCAAACTAAGCCTTGTCCCATTAGGTGGGGTCGGCTATATAGATCATGCGATGCCATTCGTTCCTGTCGAAAGCCACCCCCTCTATAAGCTCTATACACGCAAAGTCTCGTCTAATTGTCTCCGTCCAAGTCATCTTAGGTCTACCTCTATTCTTCTTTTGGTGTACTATTTCTAGACCTTCGTACATTCTAAAAGGTACCTTAACAGATCATCTCTTGACATGACCAAACTATCTTAGATGATTTTTTCTCATCTTATCCTCAGTTGGAGCCACTCTTACTCTTTCACGTATTACCTCGTTCCTAATCTTGTCTTTCTTAGTTTTGTCACACATCCATCTCAACATTCTCATCTCAGTCATCGATATTTTATGAACATATTGATATTTCATCGCCTAACACTCTGAACCATATAACATAGTAGGCCTAATGACTATCTTATAGAAATTCTCTATTAGCTTAGGTGATATTTTTTGATCACACAAGATTCCTGACGCATTTCTCCACTTATCCAATTGGTATTTTGGTAATGAGAATGTTGTGGTTTACACCAACACTATTTGGTCCAAATAGCTTTGATGTTATTGAACCTGCAGCGGAGAATATAAACCCGGAGCTTAATCCGAGTAATGCTGTGGTTTCTTGGAGTGCCATTTCGCTCCCTGTCACTGCAAGGACGAAGAAGGCAATTGGTGTAGGCAAAAATGCGACCGACAGCCAGCCAGTCCTTGCAAAGTAGAACTTTCTGCAAATATAATAGTTATAACATGTTCAATCTCAAAACAAAAGTTTAAACTTTTAAAAAGGGTTTGTTATATTATTTATTATATTCAATATATCCCCAAATACGGGCGGAGTTAGTTTTTTGAGACGAACACTGGGGTAGTTTTAATATTTACAAATGAGTGATAGTGAGTTATGAACTCATGAACTTTTAGTACTTAAGTTCTGATAGTATGTTAAGTGATTACCTCATCTAAAACTTTAAACTTTTATAAATGAATTTGTTATATTGTTTATTATTTTCAACATATAGTGATAATTCAATGGGTCTGGTCCACTTACATACAATCTCTCACATATACAGGGGTGGGATCCACGGATGTGGGGGTAAAGGGTATAGGTTTGAGGTTTGGGAATTGGGTTAGCTTGGGATTGAGTTTGAATGATGTGAAAGGGGTTTCATGATTTTTTATATTCAAAGGTAAATTTATCTTTATAAATTATTATAACAATAATTTGGTCATAGCACAATTTTTATTAACAGAAGTCCAAACAAGTTGTTAAAAATAAAAAATAGGGTAATGAGAGTAACAAATGGATTTAACCCTCAATTTTTAACACCTATTTAACGAAAAAAGATCATTTGTACTATTTTTTGAAAATATTAAAGACTAGTTGCGCCATTATCATAACATTGAGAACTAATTAGACGACTGAATCAACATTGGGGACTACCTAGTAATGAAATTCACCCTAACAAATTAATTATATATGTAGCAAACTCTGTTTTTACGAGGTGCGTTTGCCTATCCACTACAACAACAACACCTTTTGACACTTTTTTTTTCAATTACTAAAACCATATTTTGAATGTTGATAAGGCTAGATGTGGTATTGGAGACTTTATTATATATTCCTTTAATCTAATGTACGATTTTAGTTAAAGGTCATCAAAGGTCTCGAAATAAACTTTTGATATGAAACATGCGTTGAAATGCTTAATTGTACTAAGAAATTTATAGTCTGAGTAAATTTAATGTGATCTTATTTAGGTGAGTTTTTTCATCATATAAATATATGTACGACTTCAATTGACAAAAAAAAAATATATAAATAAATTTGGGCTGGAGAAAGGGTGAAGATAAAAAAGAGAGAGATAAGTAAGAGACAACATAGAGAGAAAGGAGATTCACGTGCTTTATAAATGGAACCGTAGCCAGATTTTTGTGAGCTGAGAAGAGGGGTCAGGAAAGTAGATTACCCATAGATTATATACACGCTTGTCTATCTTATTCACCTAAAGGCTCAGCAATTGGTTCACATAAAACAATAAAACATGAACAGAGAGCCATCTTCCCCACCTCGCTACCACCATAACAGAAGGAAAGTCAGGTCTCGACCCTAATCATCTCTCTAAACCTGCAGTGTTCCTCAGCCTTCTACTTGTGTCATTTGTTTTCGGTTATCTTTTTGCATCATGTTTTAATCCAAAACCAGTCGGTTTAACGTCAGGAATTGGTAAAAACGAGGCGCCTCTCACCGTCTCTGACTCCACTTATCGTTTTTCGACACAGTGTGCTGATCCAGTTCCTTCAGAACTTGTTCGCCAAACAATTCTTGTCAGAGTTTTCAATGACACGTCCCCGTGGGAAAACTTTCCGCCTCCGCACATTAGGCCCTTCCTCAAATCAGGCTTGGTCACAGGCTGGGGTTCAAAAGGCGCTGTCTTTGAGAACCTAATCCGCAGGTTGCGACCCAAGACCATAATTGAGGTTGGTACGTTTTTGGGCGCATCGGCTATTCACATGGCCGGGTTGACCCGTCGGCTCGGCCTGGATACTACAATAATTTGCATAGATGATTTTCGAGGTTGGCCTGCTGCTCGTTACCTAATCAAGGATCTAATTATGGTAAATGGAGATGTTAACCTTTTGTATCAGTTCATGCAAAACGTGGTTGACGCGAATGCCACAGAGTCGATTTTGTTCATGCCATTCTCCTCTGCAACTGTCCTTGAAGAGCTCTGTGCATGGGGTGTATCTGCTGACTTAATTGAAGTTGATGCCGAACACGAGTTTCACTCGGTATGGTCAGACATAAATCGGGGTTATAAGCTTTTAAGGCCCGGAGGAATCATGTTTGGGCATGACTATTTTTATGCAGCTGATAATTACGGTGTCAGAAGAGCTGTAAATTTGTTCGCGCGATTAAATAGTCTCAAAGTCCAAATCGACGGGGAGCATTGGGTTCTTACACCCCCAAAAGTCCAGGATAATTGACAAACATCAGGCGTTGGTGAATTTGTGCAAACCCACCAGTCTTTCCATAGTAGAGGGTCTGGCTTATGGCGTAATGGGTTCTACCCCTTTGTATGCATGCTTGTTCAATTTTTAGTGGCTTTGTTGTGTTTGTGGTTCCACTTGTTTGTTAGTTATTATCTTGTTTAATAAGGAATAAGACCCTTATTTTTCTAGTTCAGGACAAGTAGAGACCCTTATTTTTCTAGTTCAGGACAAGTAGGTTCTTGAGTTTATTTTTTTTTCTCTTTTCAGGTCTCACAAACTTAACTCTATTAATAATTTTTAACTGTTCAAGGGGCATGATGGTTATTATAACCTATTGAAAAAAGGGATGAGACATGCATGTCCCTTAATTTTTTGGTTTAGGACAATTAGGTCTCTGAGTTTTTTTTTTCTCTTCTTAGCTTCAATTGTCTCTGAGTTTTTTTTTTCTCTTCTTAGTTTCCAAGAACTTAACACTGTTAACGTACAATTTTTGAAAGTTAGGGAGCATGATGGTCATTTTAACCTATTTGAAAAACGAAAAACGATTACCAAAACAAGCATCCTAAGACTCTCCCCTACCCTAACAACCGTAATTGGTATCCCCCACCCCTAAAATTGCCATCCTCTCACCCTCAAAACCACTACCCCTAACCCTAAAACATAACAATAATTTTCTATTAGAGTTAAGGTTTGGGATTTGCATTGGGGGTAGGGGTTAGGGGATAGGGTTGGGGTGGTTTGATTGGGGATGAGAGATTTGGGGAGGAACACTACAAAGGTAGGTTTGGGGCTAGGGTTGGAGGGTGGTAGGTGGCAGGTATGGGAGTGGGGTGTTAGGATTTTGGATTAGGGTGATGGAAGGGTGTTGTTAGGTCCTAAGGAGAGGAAGAAAGGGGTAGGTTTCTTAGGGTAAGGGTACATGTAGTGTCGTATTGGTTGCTTGCTTTATTATTATTTTTATTAATATTGAAATGACTATTATACTCCTAAACTATTTAAAAATCATAACAGTGTTATTGTTTAAGGGACCTCAAAAGAGAAAAAATAAACTTAGGGACCTAGTTGTCCTAAGCCAAAGAAGTAACAAACATGCTCATATTATTCCTTTTTTTAATATAAGGGTTTCTTCCAATAAGGATGACTAAAGTATAATGTGAGAGACAATTACCCTTCTTAAGGTTTATTTTAGTCACTTAATCTCTTTGATCAAAAGTCAAACATGAAAAACCTAAAATGCTATTAAAATTTGTCTTTTTGTTTTTGTTTTCCTTTTCCTCTTTTTTTACCATTTTCCTTTTTCCTTATTCCCTTTACTTCTTTTGCCCCGGGAGCCATCCCCCCATTCTTCTTTTCTATGTCCTCTTATCTCTCTTTCTATTTTCTCCTCTTTTCTTTGCTCAGGTGATTGCATATGTAATGACATGCATCTGATGTGATGAAGAGTTGATAATAGAGTTAGTTCTTGTTAGAAGGATCATTCATATAGATACGTTGAGAACACAATACTATTTTAACATGATTCAGCATAGCATACGTCCACAGAATATTATTCTTTATTACTAATAATATACTCTTATACACCTATCTAGAGGTGTATATACTTTAACTATAATCTAATCTAATCTAATGTAGTATTTTAACATGATTCAGCATAGCATACGTTCACAGAATATTATTCTTTATTATTAATAATTTACTCTTATACACCTATCTAGAGGTGTATATACTTTAACTATAATCTAATCTAATCTAATGTAGTACACCCACCTTGTGGTGTGTGACAACTAAACTCAACCCAGATAGTCCTATTTATAATATACTGATGCTAGTTCTATTATGATTAGGATTACAATCTTCCATAGTATTTCAACTGTTATCAAACCTCTAGTTGTTTTTAGTATCTAACTCTGTTTGGGATTCGAGCCATATCTAACAACTTCTTCCCTTGGCGAGAAATACCAAGCTTCAAATCCTTGATCAACACTTTTCAAATTCAAACCTTCAGCATAAACATGGAATTTGACTTCAAATTTAGATTCATGACACCCAACACGATCAATTCAGTCAAGCCTTGATCAATGCCTGGTCTACGTGGTCAAACATTGTTCAACATAGATAGACATTCTCCCTTGAGCTGCAAAGAACTAAATCAAAGCTTCTAGGTCAATCTAGCCAAATCGTAGCAAATCTCAGGTCCTTTCTCAACACTGAGATCGTGGTAGATCTACAATTTTTTTTTGTTTTTTGTTTTTTCCTCCTTTTTTTTTTTGGGTTGTATTCTCTCTCAACTTGAAACTCTCTTTGCCAAGCATCTCTATCACTTTTTTCAATAGTGGTACTCGTTGATTTTCTTCTAGACAACTGCAGTTGTCTACCTTATTCGGCATTCTTGTGGCTCCATCTTCTTCATAGCGCAACAGCGATGACGCGTAACCATCCCTTCTCTGCTTGCCATGTTTTTATCTTTTGAACTTTGAGTTGCTATAAGAATTCCATTACTCCAGCGCGACATCAATGTGCAAAACGCATCATGGCAACAATCTTCAACTAGGAGCACTAAACCATGTCTCGATGCAAGCTTCTTGATTGCTTCAATGTCCTCTTCTTAGCAGTCTTCTACTCTAGCAGTGGAATGCACCTTCTCTTGGTGATGATAATAACCAACATATCTATATATAGTCCCAGGCTCTGATACCACTTTGTTTGAAGGATCGTGCACATAGATAAGTTAGAAACACAACACTATTTTAACGTGGTTCGACATAACCTACGTCCACGGGACATTATTCTTTATTACTAATAAGAATAACTATAATAATGTCTCTTATACACCTACCTAAATGTGTATACTCTAACTTTAATCTAATCTAATATAGTACACTCACCTTGTGGTGCGTGGCAACAAAACTCAACTGAGATAGTCCCATTTATTTTGACCAAAAACAAAAAAAAGTCCTATTTATAATATACTAATACTAATCCTATTATAATTAGGATTCCTATCTTCCATAGTATTTTAACTGTTATCAAACCTCTAGTTGTCTTTAGTATCTGGCTCCCTCTATTTATAACATACTCGATTTGAAGAAACAATTCACTGAAAATAGACGACCAAGCAAAAAGTTATGACATTTTAAAGTTTTACTATATATGGTTGAGAATAAGTAGGCCTAAACTACTTTGAATCCCTTGTTTCACTACTATATTGCGTAGATCTCGTTGAGATACATGAATGAGACTACTCATGCATAAAAAATAGATTATTGAACATAAAGTAATGCCTTTTTGAAGTTTATTAGTAATCCATATCTTAGTAGATCAAGGACTGATATGTGTCGTACTTTTGAAAGTTTGATTACAGTATATATGCTATTAGCTTTATAATATAATGTAGAACAAGGACTGATATGTGTTATTTTTATTTCATTTTTATGTAGATTGACTAATATGTTAGTAATTGTATAGACATGTCTAAAACTTAAAATGGTAAACCAAAAGTGTATGATTTAATAAGTCTTACAAATTTTTTAGTTCCTTTAATAATTTAAACTGCTTGTTATGAAAACCGATTTTATAGGTTAACTGCCTTTAAAATGTGTTAAAAATTATTATTTACCATTATATGTTGTAGTTTTTCATTATAACGGCTGCCCTATAGTCCTTAAAACATAAAAAATAATTATTAGTATTATAGGTAGTGGTTGTTCAAGGTAACGAACGCTTATATTAATGTCAAAATTAACAAATTTTTAAATGAAGTTTGAAAACAACTAAGCAAATAATATTGACTTTAGACAGCCAAAAAAGTCGTGAAAGAGCCTTATAAGTGGTGGTTTTAGGAAACTATCGCAAAAAGTCATCTAAAATAGTTTTTTATGTATCGTTTTATAGAAAAATTGAAAAATAATATTGATTAAATGGAGGTTTGCTCCAAACCGTTGCAAAAGGTCATTATAATACAATTTTTTTCGAAAATAATATTGACGCCATACGGCAGTTGGCTTAAAACTACACGAAAATGGTCATTATATGCATCGATTTGGGTAAGTCGCCACAAAAGGTCATTATACTATAGAATTTTAAAAAAATATTATTGAATTCCTACGACAGTTTGATTGAAACCGCCGCAAAAGGTCATCATATGCGGCGGTTTTAAACCGTCGTAAATTGTCATGATACTATAATGGCATTTCTATTAACGACCATAATAGGTGGTTACTAAAACAGCAGCAAAAAATGTTCCGCAAAAATAGGGTATTTTTGTACTGCAATTATCCAATCATTCCCTTGACTTTATGGGTTATCTTTCAAGTGCGCAACTAAAACCTTCTTCTGATGATCGATTCAATCTTTGATAAAAAAGATATATCTTGGTTATATTTTATCTCTTCAACAAGTTTATTAATGGGCATAACGACCCTATTGTTCCAATGGAGCGAAGAATCTATGAGTAAGATAGTTAACTATAACTCTTTCTCTCTTTCTCTCTCTTCGTCTTTTTTTTTATATTTTTTAACGTGGGCTTTCACAAAGATAGTTAATGATGACTCTCTCTCTCTCTGTGTGTGTGTGTGTCTTTTTCTCTTTCTTTATGACATGGAACCCTTTTATCTCATTAAATGATTTTACTTTGGGCTTTCATAAGGATAGTTAAGGATAACCCTCTTTCTTTCTCTCTCAGCCCATGTCATAACTTAAGAAGGGAATGCAAGATATCATTTCATTTTATTCAATGATTTTATTTTGGACTTTCACACGGATAGTTAATTGGGCATTTGGTCTAATGGTTGATGCTCGCTTTGGGTACGACATATCTCAAGATCGATTTTCAGAATGTGTAACATCCTTTGGAAGTGATGTAAGAATGGCTTACACCTTTCTTTGAATGAAAAAAAAAAGATAGTTAAGGATAACCCTCCCTTACTCTCTCTCTGTAATACCCGAGCCCGGAATGTGAAATTTTCCTGTTTATTTTTCTGAAAATTATATTTTTCTTAAATTCTTTGAAATCTAATTGTTATTTCTTTATTGTCGCAAAGTGCATTGTATTTCGAGAGCGATAGTTAGAGAGCATTTTCTAGTCCTCAGCAAATAGTAAAAATAGTATTTTTAGAGTTTTAATGTTTCTTGTTAGATAGCTTTAATTCAATTGCAATTGTTGACATGTTTTAAGCTTAATTTGCCTACAAAATAACCTAGCTTGACCAATTTTAATTAGTTTGACCAAAGCCTTGACTATTTGACTTGAGTTGTCATCTTATTTAAAGCTTATAATAGCAAAAATAAAACAAAGAAAGCTGAAAATTTTGAGAGCAAGGGCCGAAACTTCAAAGGGAGAAAAAAAAAACATTTTCAACATTCAATCTTCAAATCTTCGCGAGAACTTGCACGAGATTGTTTCTGAGGCTTCCAACGTGGTTTTCCTAGCGTCTAGGAGCGTCTAAGGTGAGGGAAGCATGTTTATTTGCGCATTTGAATGTTTGATGTATAAACTTTAATTTTTTAGGTTTTATGTGTAGATCATTATTTTATCCGTTTTGATGCTTGAAGAATGTTCCTTGACAATTGTAGAACATGTATTTGTAGCTATTTAGCATTTTCTACGGTTAAATATAGCGATTATAATTCAAAATGCGAATGGAATAGTAAATTGTGAATAGTAAACCCCGTTTCGTAAAAGTTGTTCCGTTTTGCGTTCTGTTGATGTGAAAAGATGTTAGATATGTTAGAATGCCTAAATGCATGATTTGTTTGGGTTGTGTAATAGAAAAACGGAGAAAAATGCCTTGGTACATGTTGGGGTCGTTTAGGTCGAGTTTAGCGTTTCTTCGTTTTGCATGATGGCGTTGTCTTGGGAGGCCATGGAAGCACTTTCGGTGCGGTTATGGCATTGGTTGGGTGTTTGGTTAGGGTAGCTATAGTTCAAACGAGCAAAGGGGGAAATTGGGGCTTTGCGGGAATTCTAGGGTAAAGTAGGGTTTTGTGGTCTTTAGACGTGCCTTATAGTGACCTAGGAGGAATGGTGAAGTCGGTTTCCAAAACTTGTGGCTCGTTTGAAAGTAGTAGCGTTTTGAAAGTTGGGGTCGTTTTGTGATTTTGTTGGTTTTCATAGTGTTATGCCTGTAGAATGCTTATTATTGCTTGTTATGCTTGTTAAGTTGATTCTGATTGAGATGTTTATCAACTGTTGCTATTGCGTGCGAGAGTAACCTACTATGTTATTCTCCCACGCGTGGCTCTATTACTCGATTGCTCGATTGTTGCATTGTATATTGTATTGCATTCATAGAGTCAGGGGCGGTGTGATGGGCCTCTCTAGGTAGCCTCGGGTTGCTAGGGTTGGTTGCCTTAGCTGCGTGTCCTATTCTCTTTTTTGCTTGGGTTGCCTCCCAGGGAGATTTGGGTTGTAGAATTGATTGGATACTTCCGGGGTATTCCAAACTGAAGTTATAAGGTGGTTGGACTGGCGCGTCGTCATCGGATTCGTGATTGAGAGTTGCTCGTGGAAAGTGAATTGTATCATTTGATTGAATGATTATAGCCTTAATGTTTGTCTTGATTTATTGTTGGCTTTGCTTGTATTTCTATATGATAATTGACTGATCTACTTGACTATTTGTATTGCATTCTCCTCTCACCTCCGTCCTTGAGACCAATTACCCTCGCTGAGCAATAGTTTTTGCTCATTTCTTTCTATACTATATTTTACAAGAGTAGTTGAAGCTGATCCTATTGAGGTAGTTGAGGAGGAGGAGCAAGTGGAGGTGTTTCCTTGATAGCATTTTCTTTGCTTAGCTGGTGGTTAGTTGCCAGTCTTTTGTGTAGGCTATGCTTGATGTGTATATTGCTTGGTTGACGCTTCATTTTGAGGCTTGTAGCCTTGTATGTAGTTTCTATTTTGAGGCCTCTATGGTCTTATGTTGTAAAAGTTGGAAGGTTGTAAAGTTATAAAGATATACTCACGTGACTAGTAAGAACTGCATGCTAATGATTTTACTGTTTAGTGGCATAAGTACTTGTATAATATGCATGACATTTTGGTTTGCAAAGTTGGTTAATGAGAAGATGTATGTTTCTAAAAGGAAGTTGACTTGTTTCAAATGATTATTGTGGTTTTCGCGGATATTATGTTGAATGTAGGGTTTTTGGATCGTCCACGGTACAGAGGAGACTCTGTCCGTGTGTCGGGTCCGGGCTTGGCCTTTTGCGGGGTCGGGTCGGGGCGTGACACACACACTCTCTCTCTCTCTTTCTTTCTCTTTCTCTTGCTCTCTTTCTCTAGTTATGACATGGGATCTTATTAAATGATTTTACTTTGGGCGTTCATAAAGGATAGTTAAGGATAACCTTCTCTCTTTCTCTATCTCTCTCTCATCCCATGTCATAAATGATTTATTATGACTTTATTTTTAGTCTTCATAAGGAATAACCTTCTTTCTTTCTTTTTTTAGTTTTTTTTTCTTTCTCTTTCTCTCTCACAACCCATGTTATAAATGATTTCAGGAAAAATAATAAAAATGGTCCCCATTCTAATTAATTTTTTCAAGTTAGTCCCCATTATTTCAAACAATTCAAATCAGTCTCTATTGTTTTAAAATAATGGTCAATTTGGTCCTTAACATTAAAAATGGTGCTACATTTAATGAAAATGAACAGTAAGACAATGATAAAATCAGAAAAGCATTATAATATTTTCATAAAACTTTAATTTAATCCTTAAATTTTATAAATAAATTAAATTTCGTCCTTAAACTTATAAAAACAAAATTCAACTTAAACACCATCCCACTTTACCTTCTTGCAACCCCTATCCCCACAATTGTAGCAATACCTCCTATAACCTCTCCCTATCGTTACCACTAATATCCTACCTCACCCCAACAACTGTACCCTCAACCTCATCCCCATTGCTACACATTCACCCCCTATATCCTTTGTAACCCCCTCCTGTGGTGTGTTTGTGTCTCTGCATGTATGCGTGAGCTTGGTGTGTGAGTATATGTTATGCGTATATGTGTTCTTATTTTACACGTGTGTGCGTGAACTTGGCACATGTGTGTCTAGTATGTGAAAGTGGATGCCTATTGTGTGTGCAAGTGTGTGTGGTGTTGTTGAGGGATATTGATAGAGGTGAAAGAGGAGGAAGAAGATGAGATGAATTAGCCACATAATTGAAATGTTTTGCAAGTTACTGCCTAAGTTGAATTTTTTATAAGTTTAGGGACTAAATTGAATTTATTTATAAAATTTAAGGACTAGATTAAAGTTTTATGAAGATATTATAATACATTTCTTATTTTATCACTGTCTTACTGTTCATTTTCATTAAATTTAACACCATTTTTTATGTCAAGGACCAAATTGACCACTTTTTGAAAATAGACTGATCTGAACCGTTTGAAATAATGGGGACTAACTTGAAAAAATTAATTACAATGAGGACCAATTTTATAATTCTTCCAAAAATCATTTATGGCATGGGATGTGAGAGAGAGAGAGAGGGGAAAAAAACAAAAGAAGAAACAAAGAAGGTTATCCTTAACTGTCCTTGTAAAGTCCAAAAGTAAAGTCATAATAAAATCATTTATGATATGGGATGAGAGAGAGATAAAGAGAGAAGGTTATCCTTAATTATCCGTTATGAATGCCCAAAAGTAAAATAATTTAATAAGATCCCATGTCATAACTAGAGAGAGCAAGAAAAAGAGAGAGAAAAAGAGAGAGCGAGGGACGGTTATCCTTAACTATCTTTTTTTTTTCTTCTTCCATTCAAAGGTCTAAACCATTCTTACATCACTTTTAAGGGATGTTACACGTGTGCACATGAACTTGGCGCGTGTGCAGGGTCGGACTCAGGCATCAAGACTCAGGGTAGGCCCCGGACTCAAGGACCAGGGTTCGGGGACACTTATCTATACATAAACTAATACACATTATGCACATTATAACAATTATAAAAAAGCAATAGGTAAAATTAATACCAACTTAATAAGTAAATATACCAATGGATAAATATGATGCTTTCTAGTCTTCACTAGCATATCTGCAAGGCAAGCAATCCCATTTAAGCTCAATGAGAATGAGTTGTCTCAATGAAACGGTTATTAAGCTCTTGAAGTTGCATGTCCATAATAGAATAAAATAAATCAATACGATAATAGTGTAAATTTGTAATATTTTGAACTTTACACCGTGATCGCCCTTTCAATAAAAACATCTCTTCCATATTAGGAATGTCAATATCATGAGTTGTACAAAACAAAGATAATTCATTCAATAAGGATTCCTATCCACTATCTCTCAGATTTTTCAAACGTTGCTTTGAGATACAAACCAATTCCATGGAGTTAATGATATATTGATCTTTCCTTTGTAATACTTGTGATAATTCATTTGTGATTCCCAACATAGTTTTCATCAAATGTAAAAGAAATACAAAATCAAATGTTTGTATTGAGTCTAAAATAGAGATTAGTTTCACTTTTTTTATTATTATCAGAAATCACTTTATCTTCCTTGATAATCTCAAGAACATCAATAATTGAGGAATAGGGGTGTGCATGGGTCGGTTTGAAAAATTTAAAGCATATTTTTTGACCCAAACCAACACATTTGGTTTGAAAAAATTAAAACTATAGCCAACCCATACACCTATCAGAACTACCCAAACCAAACCAATATATTTGAAGAAACCAAACCACCCAAACCAAGTCAAATCATACATTCAGTTTAACTTATAGTTGCATTTGAATAAAGTAATTGTGTTGTAGAAATCTAAAAGGGGAAATGATTAAAAAATGTGGAGAAAAGTGAAAAGCTCTCTAGAAATACTATACTTATTTACTATATATATACGGGTCGGCTTGGGCTTATGGTTTTGATAATAAAAACCATAAACCAAACCATGTGGTTGGTTCCTATGAAAATTTAAACCACAACCAACCAAACTTTTAAGAAACAACAAAAAATGGATTAGTTTGGATTGGGTTAGGCGGTTTGGACGGGTTTGCGGTTTTGCTGCACACCCTTACTGAGGAATACATAAGAATCAAAGTTATTAAACTGGCATAATGTGAACCCCAACGAGTATTACCACTCCATTTGAGACCAATTTCTTGATTCATGCCTTGTCCACTATGAATTTTACCCTTTTCTATTGCTTCTTTAACTTTAGCAATGTGCTTTTCACGAAGCATATAATATCGCTTGCATGAACCTCCAACAACATTTATTAAAGTGGCAACTAAGCCAAAAAAAGTAGCAACTTGAGCATGAATTTTTGTTACATAAACAAGTGTGAGTTGTAACTGATGAACAAAACAATAAATATAGAAAACATATGAATTTTCTTTCAAAATCAAACTTTTAAGACCATTAAATTGACCTTGCATATTACTAGTACCATCATAGCCTTGTCCACGAATTTTTGATACACTTAATCCATATTTGTTAAATAATGAATCGATTCTCCCTTTTAAAGATAATGCCTTAGTATCTCTTACATGCACCATACCAAGAAAACGTTTAATAATACTTCCTTTATGGTTCACATAATGCAAAGCAATGGCCATTTCTTATTTGATTGATATTTCACAAGACTCATCAACAATAATAGCAAAATATTCATCTCCAAAATAATTTATAATTGCATTAATGGTCTCAATTGCGGAAGCATTGACAATGTCTTTTTGAATCTTAGGAGTAGTTAACCGATGGTTATCAGGGGCATTTTGCAAAACACACTTGTTGATTGTTTCATTATGATCGACAAGAAATTTGAGAAGTTCATGAAAATTACCTCGATTAGTAGAATCTTCTGATTCATCATGACCACAGAAAGTTAATCCTTGTTTCAAAAGATATCGAATGCAATCAATTGAAGCAGTTAATCAACTTTGATATATTTCACGAACTTAATCGGATTGCTAAAAGATAGCAGCTTTAGTGTGTTGTCTTTGCTTCATCAAGTCTTGACCCCTTTTGTAAATATTGTTATGTGCATTGTTTGGACCTCCAATATGAATATTAAGTCTACTTTTAATACTCCAATTGGTAAACCCATTTGTAACAAATGTATCTCGACCTGACTATTTTCCAACACCAGTTCTAAAAAGATAACAATGCAAACAATATGAAGCATCTTTCGTTATTCTGTATTCTAACCAATTGTCAAATTCATTAAACCAAGAGGGACAAAATCTTCTAAACTTATTCCCAAACATTTTTTTGAGGAAAATTATGATGACAGGGTTGACAAAGTCCCTTTTGTAAATAATATCTCTACACTTTATCTCGATCATCTAGATGATAATTTGTAATTTTTGGGCATAATCCAGGATCTGTAAGTAGATCTTCTACATTGACCTCAATCTGAGCTTGTTTTCAACAATGATGTTCATTATCTTTAGTACTCATTCCATCGGAAATTGACTTTTTCTTTAAAAATTTATGTTGGTCTTATAGGAGGCCAGTGATCACCCTATGGATTTGCTATCCCGTATGGGCGCGGTATCGGTGTTTGACAGCCCATTCTGCCAATGTGCCTTGTGTGCACTACGAAGCCCCTCAAGCCCACCCGAAACACGTATAAACGCGGGGTTCTGCGCTACCATAATAAGGAAATAAAGTTGCGCCTCTACTAACAACTTAAGCTTTTAGCCCAGTGGTAAATACTTGATCCTAAAAAACCGTTTTTAGAGCGAGGTTGCAGGTTCGAATCCCCCAAGTGTCGCTGGAGAGGAGATTGTTGGCCTTATGGGAGGCTAACGATCACCCTATGGATTCACTATCGCGTATGGGTGCGGTATCGGTGCTTGACAGCCCATCGTACCAGTGTGCCTTGTGTGCACTGTGAAGTCCCTCAGGCCTACCCGCAACACATATAAACGCGAGGTTCTGCGCTGCCATAATAAGAAAATAAAGTTGTGCCTCTGCTAACAGCTTAAGCTTTTAGCCTAGTGATAAGCGTTTGATCCTAAAAACAAAAAATGCATAACTAAGGCAAACGATATTTTTAAGCCACTACCCCTTATGTCGGAAATTGACCTTTTCTTTAAATATTTATCCATGAATATCTACAAAAATTATTTAATTTTAGACTTTTAGTTTTACCTAAACTAATAATAAACAACTTATATAAAACTAAAAAAAAAAAAACTCTAACTAAAATAATAAAACATAACAACTATAACTAATATTTAAAAAAAATCTTAATTTCAGTTATTATAAATTAAAATTAAACAACAAGAGCCACCAAAAAACAAAGGTAATTAGAACTCTAACTACAATTAAAAATGAACAAATAACTAAAATTGCAAATTAATCTAAAAGTATTAAACAAGTAAATAAATAGTTATAATCAAAACTAAAAGTAAACAGTTATAGTTAAATTAAGAGTAATAGAAAAGTAAACTACAATTAAAAAATAAATACATGAAATTAAAAATAAATTTAAATAATTAGATTACAATTTCTCATGTTGGGATTGAATGTTGAATGTGTTGAGGGAAGAAATTGGAGAGGAGTTTAATTTTTTGTTAAATTTTAAAAGTGAATCTAAAATTCCTTGGTTGATTAAAAAAAAGAGTTGAGTTTGTTTTGCAATCTTCAGTAGAACAACAAGAGTTTAGTCTCAAGAATTCGTGAAAATGAGATGATTAAAGTTAAGGGCAATGAGTTGAGGGCAAAGAGGGTTTCGATGAGGCTTGAGAGGATTAAAGCTAAAATTGGAAAAGTGAGTGAAAGCTGTCATGTTTGTTTTAAATATATTAGAAGTTATCATGTTCTATTGAGGGGTTAAAAAGGTTAAGTGTAAGCATTTAAATACCAATAGCAAGATTTGAATTTGGGCAGATGAAACCTAACCTCATTTTAAGGGTGCCACTTTAACTACTGAACCAAATCAACTTTTGTTGATTATAAGTATTTGCTTACACTACTAATAGTATAGGTATGTCACTGCGCGTATATCGTGGTATGTTAAAATGTGTGCCTATTGTGTGTGTAAGCATGTGTGGTGGTATTGGGTGATATGGATGGAGGTGAAGGAGGAGGAAGAAGATGAGATGAATTAGGCACAAAACTAGAATGTTTTGCAAGTTCTGTGAGGGGGATTATAGCGTGGGGGGTGTGGGGTGCGGGGTGCGGGGTAAGGGTGGGGCGCAAGGCATCGGAGTGTAGGGCGTAGGAGTAAAGGTGGGGTGGGGTGGGGGGTGTAAGTTAGTAATTTTAATTAATTTCTTAAAGTATTTTAGTCATTTTATACATTTTTTTATTAAATATTTAATTGTATGGAGTAAATTGGCATTGATTGGGACCTATTTATTTTTGTCTTCATCATTGAGGGGTGCTACGATTGGGTCCTATTATATATATGCTTAAGAACACGTAAAACCGCTGTTAGTTCATATAAGCACATACAATGAACCGAGAGCCATCTTCCCCACCTCCCCACCATTACTATAAAAGGAAGGTGGCAGGTCTCGACCCCAAGAATTTTTGTAAACCTGCATTGTACCTCATCCTTGTACTGGGGTCATATGTTTTCGGTTATCTTTCTGCATCATCTTTCAAGTCAAAATCCGCGAATTCAACGTCAAGAATTGTTGAAAACGCAGATCCTTTTACTGCCTCCGACCCCACCTATCGTTTTACAGTAAAGTGTGCTGATCCAATTCCTCCAAAACTTGTTCCCCAGACAATTTTCGACAAAGCTTTCAATGGCACGTCACCGTGGGAGAACTTCCCCCCTCCTCACGTTAGCTCCTTCCTCTCACGAAATAACCTCCAAGGCTGGGGCTCAAAAGGCGCTGTCTTTGAGAAGCAAATCCGCAGGGTGCAACCCAAGACCATAATTGAGGTTGGTACGTTTTTGGGCGCATCAGCTCTTCACATGCTCGAGATTACTCGTCGGCTTGGCCTGGATACACATATAGTTTGCTTAGATGATTTTCGAGCTTGGCCAAACTTCCGTGAACTAGTCAATAATTTACCTACCATAAATGGAGAAGTTATCATTTTGTATCAGTTCATGCAAAATGTGGTCGACGCGGAAGGCACTGAGTTGATTTCGTTCATGCCATTCTCCTCCGCAACCGTCCTCGATTCCCTCTGTGAGTGGGGAGTATTTGCTGACTTGGTTGTAGTTGATGCCGGACACGAGTTTATCTCGGCATGGTCAGACATCAATCGGGGTTATAAGATTTTAAGGCCTGGAGGAATCATATTTGGGCATGACTATTTTCTACCAGTTGATAATTATGGCGTTAGAAGAGCTGTAGATTTGTTTGCGTGGCTACACAATTTCAAAGTCCATGCCGACGGGGAGCATTGGGTTCTTAGCCCCCCCAAAATGCTGGCTAGTTGAAACCTACATATAATGTCTTCGTAACTTTCTGTAAACCTAAAGCTCCTTCCATAATAGAGGGACTTGTTTTCATCGTTACGACGTTGGTCGTTGGCTCATCTATGTATGTTTGGTTTCGTGGATCCATCTGCTCTTAATTTAATTATGAAGATAAAAACAAATTCAATTACATGTATTAGCTGTGTTTATTTAATATTCTGTGTTTTACTTTATATTTGTAATCTAAGGGTGAAGTGCATAGAACCCTCTACGCTTTTGTAAAGTTACACAATATCTCTATGTGGTGTTAAAAGTGCACGGTACTCTCCTGTGCTTTCTGAAACTATGTACAATAGCCTTTCTCAGTCAAAAAATCAGTTTATTTTAACGAAAAATATGATGCACGTGCGTCAAATGCAATTATTCAAGATTTTTTTTGCTTAAATTATTAATTATTTAGACAAAAATACCCTTATATGACACATATTTTTTTCTTTAGGGTTTGAAAAAATGGGTATTCTTGTCCAAATAATTAATAATTTAAGCAAAAAAATATTTTATGTTAAAATAAACGAATTTTTTGATGGAGGGGACCATTGTGCTTAGTTTCAGAAACCACATGGGGGTACTGTGCACTTTTAAAAGCACAGAGGGCTATTGTGCTTAGTTTCAGAAACTACAAGGGGGTATCGTGCACTTTTAAAACCACAGAGGAGGGGTATTATGCAACTTTACAAAAGCACAGGGGGTCCTGTGCATTTTACCCTTATTTTAATTTTTTGTGTTTAAGATAAATTTATTTCATGAAAATAAAAATGATACAGTTAGATGAGTTAGTTTTTGTTTGTATGATACTTTGTCCGTCACTTTATTGCTGTAGAGATCTATTTTACTTTCGTTGTTTAATATAATTTTTCTTTTAAGAAAATAAAAGAAATACAGTTATATGTATTTGTTGTGATTGTACAATATTTTTTATTTTACATTATTGATGTAGAGACCTATTTTAAAAATATCATATGTAATTATTCTTATACTCTTGTAGACAATACGCATATTTGAAAATTTGATCCTAACGAGAGGAATTATATTATCCCAAAAATCACTTTGTCAATATGGCCCTTCAAGTGTATACTTATCCTTCTACCGTTGTAAAATAAAAAACATTAATTTATTTTTCTTTCTAGCATACAGTACGAGTACCATTGTTCATTTATGTTTTTGAATCGATAATTCAACCTGGAAAAATCTAGCAATACGACAAAATATAAATTACATATGTTCTTCTTGTCTATCTGCTGTCACAAAATATGCAATTAGTGATTTTAATTTGACCTAAATGAGAGGAGAAATCTTCCGAAAAGGTTTTAGAAAATAGAGGATTAATTGTTTAGTATCAAAATAGAAAGGTTAATTCTCATATTCTGATTACTACCGGGACAAAATAAAAGATTACATACATCATATTTAAAATTTTAATTTATTGTAGCGGAATTAAATCACGTATTTGTTCATGGCTATCTACGCAAATTTATAAAACATGCATATATAATATTTATTAAATACACATGGAGATTTCAGGATTACCTTGTGATATAGAAATCGTTACGTGAATCAGAATCAAGCTCCCCAAACATAAAACCTCCACGAGTATTCACACAAAATTCGCATAGTACTAATGTCTAAACCCACTAAAATCCTAGAGAGAAAAATCCTCTTTTGATTGAAAGACAAAATTGTGAGCTAGCTAATTTTCTTTCAAAACATTCACATTTATAGGAATCACTTTTGACCTAGGGTCAACTCTGAGGTGGTCTAATCTGATAAGACTTGGACTCATAGACTAATTAGACCAACAGTCCAATTATTACGCATTTAATAATTAAATTAATATTAAGACAATCTAAACTAATCTAATTATTTCTCTCATTCAATTAATCCGTCGGACTGCTATTGTGTGTTATCTTTCGGATTCATAATTAATTAGAAATGAAATAATATTTATTCTAATTAAAAGTTATTAGAACTCTTGTAATTAACTTCTGCAAGTTGTGAGTAAAACCTAGTAGTATATTATGACTACCTAATTAATAATAAAGTATAAATATACGAACGCCTGTAATATGTAATTTCCATGCAATTAATTTCTTCCATCTAAATCATCCTGATTAAGTCAGTTATAGATAGGGATGTCAAACTCTCTTACTTAATCATATGACTAAATCTAATTAATTAGTAACTCGTCAATGAATTGTGGAATGCCTTCCACTATTTCACATTGGTCAAGAATTTTTTATTATTTAATTAATAGACCACATAGGATCTCTAATAGACATATTTCATATCACACACGCACATGTATCCATGTAGGAGTTGATAATAACCGCTGAGTAAACGATTTAATCCATAATTAGGACTATATAATATTGTACTAGCAAATCATGATATCTCTCATACACATGACAATTGTGGTGCCTCAAATCTAAGGATTAATCTCACAATTACAACATATAACAAATTATTAACTATCCATCTAATTTGTTACATGATCAGTCGTGTCTAATCACTTGCTCTTAACAAGTACTTATGCATTTACTAGTGCAATATGAAACTCATTGCCCTTATTAATAATATCTCATAGTAATCAATACATAGACTTTTTTTCAATCTATTCAAATGAATTAACGTCCAATTAATTCATCCAATAATCGAGGACGTGTTCTAGAATATATCGTTAATTATGAATTTTGTCATTCATATTCTTAACATCTTAATAATAAGACCTAGAAGATAATTCTAAAGACTTTAATTTAAACAAAATTAAAACATTCATTAAATTAAATAATCTGTCCATTAATAAATAGAATAATACAAAGAGTCATGTCCTAAAAGTACAATAAATTAACTTTTAGGGTACTTATTCTAACACAAAATGCCTATGGCTAGGTAGTGGACGTCAAATACATGATGTTGATTAATTATGTCATATTTTTGGAGACTGTCAATATTTTATAGAGGTCAGAAAAAGGCAAGTAGTTTTCTCGTGGCTAATGTCTAGAATTCGAGTCTATTTCTTAGTTAATCTATTACATGTAATTGGACTTACTACTGCATTATGGGATTTGTAGTTTTGAAGTAGATGTAATATTGTTGATGAGTTCATTGTTACTAATTAAATGAAGAAAAAAAAAACATGCAGAACTAGTGGCAACAATATTAAAATGCAAAATCTTCTTTTTCCCAAGACAATTGTAGCAATAATTCCTAAGACCTTCACAATATTTGTCATTAAGGTTTCTGTTATTAATTTTTTTTTCAGCATCCTAGTTGAGGAGTCCTTTACATACCGGTATGTAATTTCTTATTTGGGAGGCAAATATAAATAAAACGGATTGCAATATCGCTAACTTATGTATTATTTGGTATGGTATCCCTCCATCATTTAGAAGAATATAAATTGCATTCACATGTTCTTATAATGGTATCTTTCCATGGTTTTGGCCGTGGAAGAGTGTGGTTGGTCTCCACACTTATGCATGAAATATGTGCTGGTGAGTAAATTCATGTCGTCCTTCACATTTGAGAGGAAGTGGACTTTATAAGATGCAGTTAGCAGTAGAGAACTGAGAAACACAAATATACTCACATGCATGCATTCAGTCACCCCCACACGGTCTCTCTCTTGCTCACACTACCATTTTCTTGGGTGGGAAACAGGGACAGATCTCGAATTTTTATTTAATGAGGACTAAAAACAGATAATCTAATACTCATATATGGATAAATTTTTTTTAAGTGGGGGCTAAATTAATTTTTTAACTTAAAAATACTTTAAAAATACACATATTTTTTAAAATTTTTATGTATTTTTTTATAAAAAAATTAGATATATATGTATTTTTAGTTAAAAAAAAATTAATTAGCCCCCACTAAAAAATAAAAGTACTCCTATAGTTCAAAAATTATGGATTTTGGCCCTCACTGGTTCATAAAAATGTTAAAATTTCTATGTATTTTTTGAAAAAAAAAAATAAATATCTATGTATTTTTAGTTAAAAAAAATTAATTAGTCCCTACTGAAAAATAAAATTACTCATATAGTTCAAAATTTATGAATTTTAGCCCCTATTGGCCCATAAAAACATTAAAATTTATATGTATTTTTTGAAAAAAAATTAAATATCTATGTATTTTTAATTAAAAAAAATTAATTAACCCACTGAAAAAAAAAATACTCGTATAATTAAAAAATTATAAATTTTAGCCTGCACTGACAATAATTCTTGACTCCGCCCCTGCATCTTCTTATGGTGTCTCTCCATGGTTTTGGCTGTGGAAGAGTGTGTTGGTCTCCACACTTTGCATGAAATATGTGCTGGTGAGTAAATTCATGTCGTCCTTCACATTTGAGAGGAAGTGGACTTTATAAGATGCAGTTAGTAAGCAGTAGAGAACTGAGAAACACAAATATACTCGCATGCATTCACTCACCCCTACACGGTCTCTCTCTCCCCCCTCCTCCTTCTCGCTCACACACTACCATTTTCTTGGGTGGGAAGCAGGGGATAGATCTAGAATTTTTATTTAGTGTGGATTAAAATCAAATAATTTAACATTTATATATGTATAATTTTTTTCAATAGAAATTAAATTAATTTTTTAACATAAAAATATTTTAAAAATATACATATTTTAAAAAAATATAAATTTAACTCACTTATTAATAACTCTATTTTTAAAATCAGTGCCACTAGTCCCAAGCTAAATCCCCCGGTGGAAAGGGAAGGCAAGGAGAGTAGAGTAAAGAGAGAGCAATCCAACATATGGATATCCATCGATGGTGGTTGAAAGTATATATTTAGCCACGTGTCAGACTCCATTGGGGATTAATTCCACCCACATCAAACCATCCTATTCAATTAACCAATTAAGCAAATGTACACAAGTGTTGGTCGACAATAAAATTTTCTCTCTCTTTATAGAGAAACAAAGTGTCCGATGCCGCGAATAAACTATGGTAAATGTAATGACCAGTATATTTTGGACTTTAATTGTTAATTGATGAATGAGCATTTATGCACTTGACCACCCTTCAGATTGTTTGTGTTCATTTTTGGATTTCAACACGAGGGTGAAATATTTCTTAAATTTGTATTTATTTAATTTACGATTTTTGTCTCTATTATAATCCAAAAAAAAAAAAAATAAGAGGGTACGATCTTTAATTACAAGCTAATTTATTCGGTTAGTAATTTAAGTATTATAACTCTTAGGGACGTTTGGTTCACGGATACATTTTTCATTCATTTTCGGAAATGTAGTTAAAAGTGTTTGGTTTGTTAAAAATATTTTTGAGAATATTTTGTCAAGTTCTTAAGAATGTTATTTTATTATATTTAGTTTAGATTCAATATTCATAAGAATATTAAATAAATTTTCAATAATGTCCCTAACTCAAAAAAAAAATAAGAATATCAAACAAAGTGTACAAATAATGATATATTTTATATACTTTTGCTAATACGCGAGTAAAAAAATATTTAACGTATTGATACAATGAAAGTAAATTTATTTTTATAATTTATAAATTTTAACTTGACACCTCAAAATTAGAAAATTAAATTTATTATTGATAAAAAAAAAAAAATATCAAAATAAAAATATTTATTTCTTTTTATTTTTATTTTTCTTGTTATTATTTTATTTATTCTAAATGCTTTTATTTTATGTAGTTTTATTTTATTTTATTCTTACTAATTTTATTTTATTTTCTTATTTTCTTATTTCTATTGTTATTATTTTATTTTTCTTAAATATTTTATTTTGTGTAGTTTTAGTTTTTAATCTTATTCTATTTTATCATTCACTTTTTTTTGCTTTATTTTATTTTCCTTTTATTTTTCTTTTCTTTTTCTATTTATTGTTATTTTATTTTATTATAATTTATTTATTTATTTAATTCATTTTTTCTATTTTTTTACTTTTTTTTATTTTTATCTTATTTTATTTTATTTTCTTATTTTCTATTTTATTTTTTTACATTATTTTATTTTATCTTATTTTTATTTTTAGTTTTATTTTTATTTTTATTTTTATTTTTATTATTTTATTTTACTTTTTTATTATTTTATTATTTGAATTATTTTATTGTGTTTATTTTTATTTTTTATTTTCTAAGACGAGTATTTAGGTCTTTTATTTTTCTCAAAATTATTCCCAAGACTTAGGAGTGTGAGATTCCCACCCTTCACATGGGAACATAAATTAGCTAAATCATGAGAATATTGTATCTGCAGAATGTGATATTCCTAAGAATTTTTTTTATTTTATTTCGCGAACCAAACATGGGAATGTTATATTTCAAACTTCACATTTTCAAGAATTTTGTAACATTTCGCGAACCAAACGCCCCCTTAGAATAAGCCTTGAATGTTGTGAATAAAAGGTATGTTATAAGATTGGTCTCGAACGAGAATTGAACACACTAGCATCTTCGGGACTTTATAACACACCTCAACGAATTAAGGACAAATCTCACAAATAATCCATATTATTTACAAATTTTTGACAAATAGTTCTCATTGTTTTAAAAGTCACGCAGTTAGTCTCCTTTGTTTGCAAAAGTTTCACCAATAGTCTCATTATTTCACAAGTCATTTAGTTAGTCCCTATTGTTTGCAAAAGTCTCTCCATTAATCCTCATTGTTTGTAAAAATCTCTCCATTAGTCATCATTGTTTGCAAAAGTCTCTCCATTAGTTTTCAGGGACTAATGGATAGACTTTTGTAAATAATTGAGATTAAGTGAATGACTTTTGAAATAATAGAGATTATTGGTGGGACTTTTATAAATTATGGGGACTAACTGTGTGATTTCTAAAATAATAAGAACTATTTATCTAAAATTTATAAACAAAGGGACTATTTGTCCAATTTGCCCTAAGTTTTTTTTTTCTTTTCTTTTGAATCATCTTCATTTGGATGTTGGATTTTAGGTGTTTTTTAAGAGTAATAACCGTAAGTGTCTTTCGCCTGGCTTGCGAATTTGCTGTTTGATATGTTTGATTTGGGGTTTATAACTCAAAATCTAGTATTGTAGCAGCATCTTATCGGCTTTTTCTTTTGAAATTTTGAAATTGATAATTTGATCCAGAGGTAGACTTGGACATCTCTTCTTCAACATATCCCTATAACATGTGTATTCATGATTCTTGAAATCAAATTTATAGTTGGTAAAATAAACTTTGTTAAAATATTGTTGAAGTTAATTGCATGATTATTGTCATAATATATTCATATTGTTGGATGTGCAATTTGCCAAGTCGAGCTGAGGACGTGTTTAGCCTTTAATCGAGCTACGGTTCTGTACAAGTAAAGAAAAGGGATGTCAGGCAAGAGAATTAGTAAGTTGGCTTGAGTATGAATCCAATAAATAATGACAAATTTAGCAATGAAATTAATGAGTTATTTCTTAGCCACTTTTCTTGTGCTATTTATAGTAATATTTGAGAATTATTTTTGGTGGTCCCCACCTATCATTGTACTCTATTTTGGTTGAAAAAAATAGAGACTAAGACTCTATTTTGACTTAAAGTGATTGACTCCATGTATATTTGGAGTTTACAAACTCCATTGATATTACTTTTTGGGTCATTAGGTCTTTAAAAACACATAAATTTGAAAATTAAAGACCCAAAATACATTTTAAAAACGCTATTGAGGATATCTTTAGACAATGCTTTGGGTAGAGCAAGTTTAATTGTTATTGATTACGTCTAGTTGAAGGCTAATTTGTGATCTAAAATATAAACTTTTCTAAATTTGGGTGTTTTTAGAGCCCTATGGACAAGAAAAGAAATACTATCCATAACAAAAGTACTTAGGGTCCACTACTTTTGGCTTAAAAGATGTCAAAATAGAGCCACATACTCCATTTTGTTCAACAATTTGTTGAACAAAATCGAGTCTGAAGCTCTATTTTGGCATCTTTTAAGTCAAAAGTGGTGGACTCCACTTACTTTTATCATAAATAGTGATTTTTTCAGGGGCGGAGCCAGAAATCTAGTGTTGGGGGGGCCGAAATTTTTTTTTGTATAGTAGTTTTTGCACTGTATTTTTTGAATTTGTAGAAAAGATACTCGATTTTTACAATTATAAAAAAAAAAATCAAAACAACCATAGTACTAAATACCTCAAAGTTATATCTATTTATCTAATACCCAAGCATAACACCAATTTTTACACAAGCCAAGCTCTATAGGTTATGTTACCCAATACCCAAGTATCACTTACATACTACAGTTAGAATATATCTTTTAATTTAAAATTTAAAGGAAAATGTGGTGTAATAAAGTTGAGATTTGGAGGGAGATTTTGAGAAAAAAGATGAACATGATGATAGTTTTGTTTTTAAAAAAAATGCAAAGCTTTTAAGTTTTTTTCCGGCAAGGCAATTGGCAACTTTTTTTTTTTTTTTTCTTCTTTCACCTACTTACAACTAATCTGCTCCCTGCTAGCAAAAAAAAATTTACATCATGGAGCCTTGGAGATTCAAACTCACGTCAAACATATAAATATTTTTGTGTCTAACCACCAATCTAATCCACATCTTGTGAACTTTAACAACTTTTATAATATTTATTGGAGGGACCAAATCTATTTTAAAAATATATATATATTAAGTACTTTGTTTTTGAGGTTGGGGGAGGGGGGGTAGGGGTGGGGGCGCTACCTCCGCCCCTGGTTGCTTTTTGGGCTATGAGACTCTAAAAATATTCAAATTTAAAAAAATTTACATAATAAAAATTATAGTACCTCTGTTCTATGATTTTAATGCTTTGTTGCCACGTATGTCTTTTTCTGACCAAAACCTGATGGATCTAGCTCCTCTATAATTCATTTCTCACAATTCCATACAATACTCATTCCGATTAATGTCACATGTCACTAAATATAATCTATGGATTATATTAATCTTGCTAAATTAGATTTTCAACCATGGTTATAAAGCATTAAACATCAAAATCTAACTACCATATGTAGTTAGCAAAATCTAATCTAATCTCTTCTGAAATTAATGACTAGCTGCATTATGCTTTCCAACTCATACATTTTTTGTGCCAAGAAATTTTAGTTGTCCAATTTTTGTGGAAATTAGTTTAGTGTCTAGTGTAAAAAAAAATGAAGCCACGTTTGAGGTCATGTTTCAAGGCAATAGTCTTTAAAGTCTCAAAAAAGTCAGAAAAAACAAAAAATGCAGTCATTAGAATTTTACTCCAATTGAAAAAAAAATAGACATATGATATTTGCTCCGACTTGTTTAATGAAGTTTTAGAAAGCCTTACGATTCCGACTCATCTTTTCGAAGAGAAAGTAATAAAGACAAAAGAAAAATTATATTTATATATCGTTTAACCATTAACATTTTTTTTTTTTTAATCAGAACACACTTAAACACTATAAAGCAACTATTTTTGCTCTTGCTCTAGTGTTCTTTATAAAGTTTCAAACTTTTAGTTTATTTATTTTGCTTTTGTTTGAGCTAACTCGTATTAGTGATGTAGAGTTAGTAACTTTAATTGTAATTATCTTAAATTTTAGTGAATCAGGGTGAGAATTTACAAGTTCTGCAGATTACAATTCGGCTTTAACATCACTAAACACTATAGTAGAAATTTGAGAGAGCAAAATATTAGGAATCATAAACAGAAACACAATACCTCATAAATTAAATAATAAATTATTATAATTCATTAAAATTCTCTACAATATATTAGAAGTTTCTCTAGAATTTTTTATGCAATCTAATAGATGAAACTTCTCTTCTCTTAGAGCTCACAAATGATGAGTAATATTTTCTTTTTGGAATAGTTCTTCTTGTGCAGGAATAATGGTTTTTTAAATTATTTTTAGGATCATGTACTTCCATATTTGTTTTGCTAACTAAATATGGTAGTTAGATTTTGGTATTTAATACTTTCTAAATATGGTTGCAAATTTAGTTTAGCAAGATTAATATAATTCATAGAACATATTTAGTGATACGTGGCATTAATCGGAATGAATATTGCGTGAAATTGTAGAGAAAATAATTGTTGAGGAGTCAAGTCCAAAGCGTGATGGGTGCACGTTGTCTTCAGAACCAGCAGAAAAATTACTTGAATTTGAAATTTGTCCGCCGGGGCTCCAATGGTGGTACGTGGATGAACATTCCACATCTGTTCTGTGGTCTTCTTCTCCCTGAGGTTTCTTGGTTGGCAGACGAAGGTTTTTCCTGCCCGGGAGGGCACACAACCATAGACCAAGAATATTGTGCTCTTCGTCCAAATGAGAAACCTGGTACCAATTTTTTTATGAATGTTCCATTTGATTCATATACGCATACAGTTGATAGCGTTAGCATTCCTGCCATCATCGAGGTCAACTTCTTCATGGCTTCCCAGGTGGTGGCTGGTTTTTTCTGCATTTTTCCTTGAGACATAGCCTCATGGTAGACCATGGACTTGTATCCAAAATGAAGTATGATCGCAGTCCATTTCGTGAACCGACAGGTTGTCTTTCCATGGTTGGAGGAGATGGTTTCCATGGATGGACCATGGTCTAAGATTCCAGGCTCTTTGTTTATCTTGAGCAGACCCAAATGTGATTCTCAAAGTGTAGTTTTCAAGAACACGGATTTCCACTGGTAGTCTCAGTCCCCAGCTCTCTGTTTTATACACACAAGTTATAACTATCTCTTCTGGTATTTATTTGTAAACATTCAAAAATACTACTTGTGTTTTTTTTTTTTTTTTTCTTTTTCTAGTGCAACAATCGGTTACTAACTTAGCAAAAAAAATTTAAAAAAATAGAAATTATCCGTTACTAAAGTTTTCGTATGAGCTGCAGTTATTTTCTTGGGATCTACTCAATTACCGTATGGTATGGTAAGTCTTCTTTTTCTTTTTTCCTAATTACTTTCTTTTTGCAGTTTCAAGTTAATCTGTTGTTCAATTCATGGCCTGTTGTTATCAAAGATTCATTTTTTAGTTTTTTTTTTTTTAATTTGGTTTGTTACGGTTTCGTGATATATGTGATATTAACATATTTAAATACTATTTTTTGTGCTTCAATTTTCTCGAGAATTACAGTTCTCTCATGGATTTTCCTAAAAGTTTGAATTTTTACAGTGTTTTCTGTCTCTGATTTTAGACTCCAGAATTACAGTTACTTGTATGAGTTTTGCTTAAAGTTTGAATGTTTAGAGTGAGCCTTATTGTTCGTGGTCTATAGGTTTTGAATCTGATGTTGACCCACCAACGAATTGAAACTTCTGATGTTAAATTGTTGACCTTTCTCTCTATTTTTCTTAAGGTAGCAGCGATAATATATACAATTCCTTGACTGAACATTTGGAAAATGACTCTTGAACCATAAATAATTTAAATTGGATGAGATAGAAAATATGTGATTATATAAATAAATAGGGTAAATAGCATCTCGGTTCCCTGTGGTTTATCATAAGTGCAAGTTGAGTCCCTGTAGTTTCATAATTGGCTTATAACCCCCTGTGCTTTTGAAAATTGAAGCACACGTGCCCCTTTGGTCCAAGTCCGTTTGAAATTTTAACGACAATATCAAAATAACACAAATGCCTCCGAGGTAATGTCAGCATATCAAATATCTGTAAAAACACAAGGGGCCATTGCACACCATCATTAAAAATACAGGGAGCCATTGCGCACCATCATTAAAAACACAGGGGGCTATTGCGCACCATCATTAAAACACAAGGGGTCATTGCGCACCTCATACATATTGGTCAATCGTGTGAAAAATATAAACAGTTGCGTTACTAGCACGTGCATAACAAATTTTGTTAAAATTGACAGAGTATTTGACGGAGAGGGCATGCATGCTTCAATTTTGAAAAGCACAGAGGGTTATAAGCTAATTATGAAACTACAGGGACCCGTCTTGCACTTATAATAAACCACAAGGGACCGAGACGCTATTTACCCTAAATAAATATTCACTAGAAAATATGTGATTATATAAATAAATATTCACACAAATAAATTATGGTAATTGGACGAGTAATGGTTTAAATGTAAAAGGATAAAGCCTCATGCTTGCAAGACTTCCAATTTAGTATGAATGTTTTTTATTTGATGCCAACATATGATCTACTTATGCATTTCAACAAAAGCTCTGATATGATGATTAGTAAACTGTACTTTTGGTCATAAATTTATTGCATCCTTTGTCGTGTCTAGTTTGTATTGTACGTACAACCTTGCTACTCAATGGAATTATTGTCGATATGGTGCCAACCTTTGTGTGAAACCTGATAGAATGAGGTTAGGGTCTCTGTTCATATACTATCAGTTTATACGATTTTTTTCATTCTAGTTTGGTACATTATACTAACCTCCTTGAAATTTAAACACTTCATCTAGCTTCGAAACAAATTAGTTTTGCAGAAAATGCTAAATACACTGATCAAATGATGCATGTGACATTGCTTAAAACTACTTTTGCACTGAGAAGATCATTGCTGAGTACATATGGTTGGTTTATTTTCCTTTTTTCTTCTTCTTCATTGTTCATTAGCCTACTCTGTTTTTGCATATGCTCTGTTTCTTTTGATTTTGCTCTTTTTTGAATTCTTTCTTGTTGTTTTTTTTTATATTATTTTAAATATTTTTCCACATGTTATTCATTTTTTGATTTGTTTTCTTTGATGGGTTGTTTTTGTTTCACCATATAGTTGGTTTATTACGCTGGAAATGATAGTTTATGTGCACCCCTGTTTTTAGAACCCCTGTTTCTTGTTATACATGAACTGATCTGCTTTTGTGCAAATTTGTATTTGAAATGGTTGTGATTTATATAATTTTTGCTTTATCATTGTTAACCAATCAGTTTTTGAGATTTTTATGTTGTGTTGATATTTTATTTTATAAGTGAATCATTTTATTCTTTGAGAAGTTAGATGCTGAAATTTTAACAGAAGACGTGCATCCTTCTTTCCGGAAAGCAGTATATTCTGTGTGCATCGGTCTATGACTGGGCTGTAATTTGTGGTTGACAGTTAAAACTTTTTCTTTTCTATATGTTAGATGTACTATTGGCAAGATTGTTGGTTGTACATTGTGAAGTAAATATTAGCAGTTCAGTTTGAGTTTTGATTTCCTTGAATCAGTTTTCACTTGGAGTGCATATTTCAAAGGTATGGAATCCATTCTCCGTTTTTCTATTGCCAATATTTTTACTCAGTTGTCATAAGTTTTTATGTCAAATTTCTAGTCTTTTTATATGTATAATCTGGTGGTGGTATAGCTGGTTTGTAATTTTCTTTCTCTTTAATGATAGAAAGTTGGGAGACCATTTTCTCTTTCACTTTGTTTCTTTTTGGTGGAACGTGGATTAAGCTCAAGTTCTTAGTTTATAAGGCGATGAGAACTTGGACCATATTGTCTACAAAGTGCAACCTCCACTTACAAGAGTTATATTACAATAGAAGAGTAGCAGCAGTGGGCAAAACAAGAGAGCATTATGGATAGCTTGCAAGAGGAAAACTTGCTTCAGATGGTTAATTTATATTAGTTTGTATAATTAATTGTAATTTTTCTTGTAGATATTATTATTTTTTTGTGTATTTTTATTTTTATTTTGTAAATTATATATATATAAATAAATAAATAAATAATTAGTGATGGAATAACTACGAAAATTAGGTTATGGAATGGGTTACTAATATTTGACAATTGAAATAACAAAATTTCGGCTACGAACTAGCTATGGAAGTTGGACTACAGAATGGCGATGATTGTGATTAAATTAATTTAAAATTTAAAAAAATTAATTTAACGAAATGGCGCCGAAAATTAATAAATTATTTAAAATAAAATTTATTTGGTTATGGATTGATGACGACCATTAATAAAATAAAAATAATTTAGCGACAGATTGGCTACGGCCAATAATAAGATAAATAAAAATTATAAATTAATTTGGCTACAGATTGACTACAAATACCCCAAAAAATAAATATTTATTAATTTCTAAAATTGGTCATGAAATGGTTACGGACATTTTGTTTGGCTACATGGCCTAATATTATGAACTGATTTTCATAGCCATAGTTTTCGTAATCGTACGAATCGTGCAATACGAATCGTACGATTTGGTTCGATTCAGACAAAAAATAATTCGAATCAGTTAGTGAATCATTAATTAGGGTGAATTGATAAGTGAATCAGAGTGAATCGTGCGATTCACGATACCATTCACGATTCAGGTCAAACCAAAAAAATCCAAAAAGTCCAAAAATCAAAAAAAGAAAAGAAAAAAGAAAAAGAGAACCCACTTCAATTTTTTTTCAAGCAATACAGAATTAGCCCATTATTAAAAAATATGAATAACCAAAAAAAAAAAGCCCATTTAGATTTAACATTAAATTTTAACTATAATTACAAAATCAAAACATTCAAAACTCAAGTTAAAATTCCTAAAAAAAAGGGAGAGAGAACGCTATTTATCATCATCATGGTTGTGAGTGAGCTGTTGCTAAATTCAATCAAAAGGCTTCACCGATCAAAAGTAGATTGTAAGTGAGATGGTGCTAAACTTTGCTTTTTATAGTCTTGGTCTTTGTTTACTTTTTGTGCTGATGCTTTTTAGTTTTTATAGTCTTGGTCTTTAGTGGCTAATGTTTTTTATGTCTTTATTGAGTGTCTTTATTGTTGTACTGTTTGTTTTTATTGAGTGTTTTTATTGCTTTTTTTTAATGGTCTTGGCAGCAGCAACTTGACATTATTAACATATTCTTGTCTTTACAAATAAGTTACAATTAATTTTCTTATAAACTAAACTACTAACGCTAAATAATAAATATTGTCTTCTAATATCTAATTGTTTCGATTGGTAGGAACAAGTGAACAACCTAGAAAAGTAACAAAAATATATCTAATAAATAATTTCAATTTGAAACTACTAATGGAAACATAATATATCAATTATCATTTAGTTTTAAATTTGTGATCGAATAGGTACAATTCACGATTTGATACGATTCACAATTCAAAAAAATGAGATTTCGATTCGTGAACTATATTCATAGCCATTTCGTAGTCTGTCCCAATGGGGCGATGCCATGGCTACGGAAACCTTCTGTAGCCTCATACATTTTTTCTTGTAGTGAATGTGATAATTTTTCAATTTGGATGAAACTTACAAATGTGTCTTTGGATCTTTGGTCTAGGGGTGGCCTTAGCTATATTAGTTAGGGGTGTGCATAGGTCGGTTTGAGCGGTTTAAAACATATTTTTCGACCCGAACTAACACATTCGGTTTGGAAAATTTAAAACCATAACCAACCCATACACCTCTCAAAACCACCCAAACCAAACCAATACATTTGAAGAAACCAAACCACCCAAACCAAGCCAAACCATACATTCAGTTTAACTTATAATTATATTTGAATAAAGTAATTGTATTGTAGAAATCGAAAATATAGAAGAGTTACTCATGATATCTTTTGTTTTTTTTCAATGAAAGGGGAAATAGATTGAAAAATGTGGAGGAAAGTAAAAAGTTCTCTAGATATATATGTATGTATGTATATATATGTACGGGTCGGTTTGGGTTTATGGTTTTGATTGTAAAAACTATAAACCAAACTATGTAGTCAGTTCATATGAAAATTTAAATCATAACCGACCCAACTTTTAAAAAACTGTTAAAAATAGATTGGGTTGGGTTGGGTTAGACGGTTTGGACGGGTTGGCGACTTTGTTGTACACTCCTAATATTGGTGGTAATATTGGAGTTCCTCTTCAAATCGACTCTCTAATGGAATCGAGATCCCATCTTAGCTATGCTCAAATTTGTGTGGAGATGAATATTGGAGAAGACCTTCCCAACTCCACCTTTGTCAAAGTCCCAGACAAATCCATTGTCGAGATTGGTATTGAATATGCTTGAAAGCCACCTTGGTGCACCTATTGTAAAGTAGTTGGACATACAATCTCTAATTGTGTCAAAGTTATACCGGCTCATGACGAGATTATGACCTCCCATCCTTCGAAGGCTACCAAGTGGCAAGATGTCACTAAGAAAGCTTCTCCAAATGAACCTTCCATCTTGGCTGCCTCCTTAAAGATAGCCGAATCACAAAACTGGTTTGAAGTTTTGAACAATCCTAATAGAAGTTTAAAAGTTGAACCCTTGGTGCCCAAAGCCCAATCTATGGCTAATCTCACCGACCCTTAAACCTGAAATGAAAAGAATAAAAATGTTCCATCTCCCAACTCTTAATTTTCCCTTTCTCATGACTTCCATACTTTTATGAATCCCCCCTCTCCCAATCTAAATGTCCCTTTCCTATATCTAAAAAAGGCTATTGTAAAACCAAAAATTGATCACCTAGCTCTACACATTACCCTGCCAAATCTAAATCCCCTTTCAGTATAGGTTGATTCCTTGCATTTGGCTTTATATTTCTCAGTTTTGGCTAGTAGCTTCGTGGTCACATTGCTTATTTTTTTTGTCTCTTGCAATCTTATTTGATGGTTATTGTGTTTGTTACCGTCTGTTTTTTCTTGTTTGGTTTTGTTGCTTTGTTTTTCTATCCATGTGGATAACATTGTCGGTTAGCCAGTGTGGGAGCGGTTGACCAACTATCTAAACCAAATGGAATGAACTAGTTAACCTTAATCTTCTTGGATTTTCTTTTGTTAGGTTAGTTGTTGGACTTTTAATTTTTCTATTTTGTAAATAGTCGCTCGACCCACCTATGTAGATTTGCAATTTCAATGAAATGCAATCTGCTTACTTACCCAAAAAAAAGTATTGTTAGAAAATTGCTCAAGATTTTTAGGATTATTGAGTCTAAATCAAATATAACAATATAAAATTTGAATTTGACAAAATATTCATAAGAATATTTTTAGTGCACGAAACAGTTTTAATTACATTTGATTCTCAGGAAAGTGATTTTTTAGCATAAAAAATTATTCCGTGAACCAAGCATCCTCTTAAGTTCAAACGATAATAATTTGTGAAGATGTTGGGTTTGGGTTTTTGACATAAATGAATAAGTACTTTGAACTTAGAATTAAAAAGGGTCCTTGAAGGAATGGAGAGAAAATATTTTTTCTTCATAGTATCAGAGCCCACATCAACAGTCCTACATGTCTAAGTCAGAAGAATCGGGTACACATGTGTTCTTCTTTCAAAGTAGATGAATGTGATATATTTATGTATAAAAATGAATAAATGATGACTGAGAAATTTGAAGTTGAAGTTGATAAATTATTTGAGAAAACAACTCAGGGAATTAAGAGTCGAGTTGTGAAGTTGTTCTATGCTCACTTTAGAAGTGGCTGGTTTGGCACTTGGGTTTTGGCCCCATGGGGCACCTATGTCATTAGCTGGTGGAACACTTACCCCTGCCCTGGTGCGGGACTAGACATGGGCACGGGTAAGAGGTTGGCTCTTACAAGATTGGGTTTTATGTTTATGAAGTTGTTTCTAATTTCATTTTTAAATTACTTAATTGGAAATTCAATTTGAAAACAAAGCGTGGGATAGGATGTCTTTAGCTTAATTCATAAATGCAAAAATAAAATGGTGGTCTTTATGCTCATCAGTCTAAAAACTCTTATAAATACTAGGTACCAAAAACCATTCTATACACAATTTTTCCAGAAAACTTCTCAGAGTCTACATATATAGTTGAGAAATCTCACACATTTTTAGTTTGCAAGTTCTTGTCATTTAGAGTCCTACTATTTTGAGAAGTGCAATCCTTTGTTTCTTGGGAAAACTTTTACTGTAAGAGATGTTAGCACCAAAGAAGCATAAAAAACGTTATGGACATAGAGTTAAACTCAAGTCTGTCTTAATTTGAGTTTTAGTTTGCTTTTAGTTTTGGAAGCACTTATGGTGTAAAAATTAATTCTGTTAGAATTTGTATTTACAAATAAATGCTATTGCTTCACATGAATAGCATCTTTCTCTGTCTATTCAAAGATTCGAGATAGCTCGTTAAGTTGGTGACATCAGTTCTCCGTCCCTACTTTTCTATCTCTCTCACCCTGGTTGGGCTCTGGCTTAGTTTAATTAAACTGTAAATCGAGTTAGTAAGAAAAAGTCAGCTCATGGCTTTCCCTTACTTGGAATTGCAAAATAATATTAAGTCAAATTATGTGATTTGTAAATATACTTATTGAAGGTATTCGTTTTCTGCCTTTATATCTTAGAACTTTGATTTTGAAACTTTTCCATGAATACATATTCCATCAATAGTACTACTTAATTTTTAAATTAAACTTAATATATAGTACCCATGATTATATAACACGAATAAATAATTTGTGATTTTAGATAGATAAGTATGCTAAGACTATTTGAAAATTGTGATAGACGAATAAGTAACTTATGATTTGAGCTTCTATTTCGAAGATGAAAAAAAAATTGGATCAAGAAATATGAAAAAGAAATTAATCGTGAAGAAGCTTGTAAAAAAAATAAGAAAAACTAACTACATACAAAATGAGAGCGAAAGAATAAGGACAAAAAAAGGGCAATTTAGTACTTAAAAGCTGAGCAACTAATTTGGTTGGAATTGTAAATTTCATCTCTTTAGCAAAAATTTGAGTAAAGCTTCAGTAAAATCTTTTTGCAAATCTTGGATATCCATTTTTTAAATATGTACTTTTAAACACAAGTAATTGAATTTACAATGAATTTTAAAAAAATGTGAAATTTATTTGTCCCAAACAATATGTTAGTATTTATGTTGTTAAACTTAGTATTAATGTATAATTAATTATTTAATAATCAAATTTATTATTTCAGCCTATTGTCAAATTTGCATATTCATTTTTATTATAATTTATGCTCTGTAATCTAAATTATGCACAAGTTGTCACTCCCTGACTAGATCCTACTTGGACCTGAGCCAAGAGATAACCTGACCAAGCAAGGATAATTAAAAATAAACAACTAAACTAGTAAATAATTGAATATGCACGACATGAACTTCTTGTTGTATTTATAGTAAAGGTGTTTACATGACAACCCCAAGGTGTGAGTCACTAGCCCACATAATTTACACTAGCCCAAAAAATATGGTGATGTTATATATATACAGCAAAAATACTCCTAACTTGAGGCATTTTAAACAAAAACTGTACAAGCCAAAATATTTCACCAGCATCCACGCTATTATCAACCCTACTACTCAAAATCTTCACCTATGATATTTATAAATACAAAGGCTAGGCCTCCACAGTTGAGCTGTATGTAGGGCCCTGGATGTGCTACTGATTGACACATAGGGGAGTAGTTGCTAGAGTTTCTTTGCCTGGTATCATGCAACTCGCATTCATGATATTTATATTCAATTGTGCCCCAGAGAGATGAGCTATAAAGCTTAGTGACGTTGTCCAAATGTATAGTTTTGCAAAAAAAACATAATTTATTAGTTTCAATACCTAACATGCATTTAATTCGATGCAAAATATGTACACAAACAATTAAGTCCAGCTAAAGATAGTTACAAGTAATTACACTATTGAATACATTTTAAATAAAATCACATAATGAGGATCTTGTTATAGAAAATAGGGAAAAAAACAAGAGCAAGGGTTCGTATAACCGTGGTAAGTCTCGAAGCAAGTCTCGATCTGGAAAAGATATCAAGTGTTTCCATTGTGGTAAAAAGGGATGTAATGTGACTGTATTTGCAGCACTCAAACCATTGTATTTCAACTGCATTTGTATCTTAACTCTGGAATAAATGCAACACTTTTATACTTTTGATGCAATGTAGGTTGATACTGAAAAGTGAAAAATCAGACCCGAAACGAATCAAATTGCAAGTCAAGAAGTTGAGAACGGGGAAACATTGGAACTAGTGGAAGAATGAAGCTTATAGAGAAGAGATTTGGCCAAAACTAGCACGAAATCGGTCGCAGAACATTGACCTGGATGATCTTGAATAGTGACCTATGTCCGTTTTTTATAAATCACCAGTTTTTCGGGTAGAAACGACATTCTGAGCAAAATGCAGGATTTTATCCAAATTCCATCGTTGCAAGGGTCAAAACAGTAAAAAATGCCCGAAAGGTCAACGCTCTGGTCAAAGTCAAAATTACGGGTCAATAAAATCAGCAAAAGGGTGCTCGAGCGCCCTCCACAGTAATTTCCACCATCTTCCAAAAAATGCCACGTGTCGCGCATTCATCAGAAGAGCAAAGGCGCGCTTGAGCTCCCTACCCAGAATCTTCTAATGTTTTCAAGAAATCCATGTGGCAGCATTTCAGCGATGTAGTTGAGGGCGCTCGAGCGCGCCTTTGAAAATTTGCCTATAAATACCCCCTCCCCATACAAATTTTATATATAATTTTAGATTTAAATAATTGTTTTATTTAATTAGTTAATTAGTTTAATTTAGTTTTAATTTTAGTTTTAGTTAATTAGTTAGTTTAATTTTGTATTATTAGTAGAATACGGGGGAAGTTTTGCCCAAGTAGCTCTTATTGGGGGGAATCTCCACCCGAATAGCTATTTTGTGTCGAACCTCTGCTCAAATTCTTGGAATCAGAAATATAAAGTTGTCATATCGGGGGAGCCTTTCTTGACTCTCTTATTTGTACTAGTATTTATTATTATGTCTGAGAAGAGCAATTATCTAGGGATATTGTAAATGACGGTCTTTTAATATATGGTCTCGAATTCAGTTTATTTAATTCAATTGCAATATATGGCTTGCTTTAAATTCAATATCATCTTTCATACATAATGCTTTTTAGTAGACGTTATGATTACTTTACTTTATTGTCTTTCATACATAATGCTTTTCAGTAGACGTTATGATTGATTTACTTTCGTGCCATATATCCATGCTTTAATAGTGAATCAATAGCTAGACAATCTTAGATTCCATGAGACTATAGGTTATACCATGACTCTAAACTAGAAATGAGATGTTGATTACTTAGTTGAAACAGACCTTTTACGTCAGGTTGCAAGGACGGATCCATACACATTCGGAAAAAAATTTGTGGTATAAGACAGCATAGTGGGGAGTCCCTACATGAATATTAGGAACGTTTCAAAAGACTATGTGCAAGGTGCCCCCATCATCAGATTAGTGAGTAGCTACTTATCCAGTATTTCTATGAGGGCCTTCTACCCACTAATAGGAGCATGATTGATGCCGCGAGTGGAGGAGCTTTGGTGGATAAAACTCCAGAGGCCACGAAGAATTTGATTGCAAATATGGCGGCCAATTCTCAACAATTTGGCATTAGGCTGGACTCTCCATCCTAGCATGTTAATGAGGTAAATATTTCTTCCCTTGAATAACAGATTGCAAGTCTAACTTCTCTTGTTCGTCAAGTAGTTGTAGGTAATATGCAAATGACAAAGGCTTGTGGGATTTGTTCGGTAGTGGGGCATCCAACCGACATGTGCCCAACTCTTCAAGAGGAGCCTGTAGAGCAAGTGAATGCGGCATGTGGTTTTCCTAGACAACCACAAAGGAAGTATGATCCCTTTTCGAACACGTATAAACCAGGATGGAGGGATCACCCCAATCTTAGCTATGGGAATCCACAAGCAAATCAGCCCGCGACTTAGAATCGCCCAAGTTATCAACAATATAAACAATCGGGCCAAATTTCTAATTCAGGTATGTCTTTGGATGGAACGACACCTACATCAGAGTTAGTAATCGGGATTTTAATAAACTAAGATAATTGACTAGGTTAATACTTGTAGCTTAACCTCTTGTATAGAATTAGAGAACCTGGATGCCGAGCCTATATTGATTGTCTCTTTGCATATCTATCCCTCTAGATTCTCATCCCTCGTATTCCACTAATACTTAGTTTAGTTAGTTGTAGTTTAATTTACATTTATGCATGTTACCTCAAAACGCCTTTTCGAAACTGTCACTTTAAACATTTTCGTACACTACTTCACTAACTAACTAACGAGCTTCCCTGTGGATACAATTCTGCACTCAGAGCACACTACACTCCAAGATCCATACACTTGCGGGTTATTAAAACTTGGTTGAAATTGCACCCATTTATAACGCACACCAAGTAGAGATCAAGGGACATATTAAGAGACAATGCTGGAAATTGAAGAAAAAATCAAAGGGAAAGGGGACTGATGATAGCAACAACGAAAAAGATGATACAACTGTTGCTACTACTGGAGATTTTCTCTTTATTTTTAATGAGTGTTTTGTCAATTGTGTATAGTAGAAAACGAGTTGGGTGATTGATAGTGGAGTTTCATTCCATTGTACCTCAAGGAAGGATTTTTTCTCATCTTATACACCTGGTGATTTTGGTATTGTAAAGATGGGTAGTGAGGGTTCGTCAAGAATTGTTGGTATTAGTGATATATGCTTAGAAACCAACAATGCCAGCCGTTTGATCCTTCAGGAAGTGAGACATGTGTCTCATGTTCGGTTTAACTTGACGTCTACTGGAAAGCTTAATGATGAAGGGTTTACTAACACTTTTGCAAGTAGTCAATGGAAGCTCACAAAAGGATCTATAGTTCTAGCTCGTGGAAAGAAGTACTCTACACTTTATTTGATGCAGGCTAAGATTTGTAATAACGTGGTGAATGTAGTTGTTAAAGAAGATGCAATCAGGTTGTGGCATAAGAGGCTCGATCACATGAGTCAAAAATGTCTCGACTGTTTAGTCAAGAAGAATATTCTTCCTGGGATAAAAGGTGCAGCTTTGAATGGTTGTGTAGATTGTTTGGCAGGTAAACAAAATCAAGTTTCATTTAAAAGCTCTACTCCTTCTAGAAAGCCAAATGTTTTGGATTTGGTGCATTCGGATGTATGTGGTCCTTTTAGTACTTAAGCTCTTTGTGGTGCACGTTATTTTATCACTTTTATTGATGATCACTCCAGAAACATTTGGGCTTACATTCTAAAATTTAAAGATCAAGTTTTAGATGTGTTTAAGCAGTTTTAGACAAGTGTTGAGTGGGAGACAGGAAAGAATATCAAGTGTATTCGCTCAGATAACAGAGGTGAATATAGGGGTCGTTTGATGAATATTGCATAAGTCGGGGTATTTGGCATCAATCATCCTTCCAAAGACCCTTCAGCTTAATGGCCTGGCAGAAAGAATGAATAGGACTCTTGTTGAGAGAGTCAGATGCATGCTATCTCATGCGAAATTGCCGAAGACTTTTTGGGGTGAGGCTTTGAGTACTGTTGTTCACACACTTAATGTTACACCTTGTATTTCTTTGCAGCTAGATATGCCACAGAGAATTTGGAGTGGCAAAGATATGTCATATGAACATCTAAAGGTGTTTAGATGTAGAGCGTTTGTTCATATTCTCAAAGATGAGAGGTCGAAGATTGATGCTAAGTCTAAAGAGTGTGTCATTATGGGATATAGATTTAATGACTTTGGGTACAAGTTATATGATCTTGCTATGAAGAAAATTGTTAGAAGTCGAGATGTTGTTTTCTTCGAGGATCAGATCATTGAAGACATTGGCAAAGCCGTTGAGACGCCTAAGTTGCAGGATAATGACTTGGGTGACCTTGATCCGATTCCTTCACTAGTTGATGATAGTTCCAGAGGTGATTCAGATGTTGATCATGGTGATACGAGTGATGAAGATGCTTCTATGGGTGATATAGTTGCTCCTTTGGATAATACTGAAGATGTGTAAGATAATGTTCCTTTGAGGAGTACAACGAGACAACGTCAACCTTCTACTCGACTTTAATAAGGGTGATTGGATCAGATCAACCAAACTTAAGTAGAGTTATCCCGATCTAAAGGGTCATACAGAATTACCTCCCAAACCTCTGAGAAGGTAACAGTAATTTCATTCTTTGAATAATGAGAATATATTAACATTGTCTACTACTAACATGGCAGGATTGACCTGAATACCATGACCATCTCAACAAGGGCCACAATTCTAACCATTGAGCCAGCCCCCAAGGTCGTAAGAGCTCAAGACCTATAGTGCTAGATATCGAGCCAGCCCTCGAGGTTGTAAGAGCTCAAGGAAGATAGTGCAGCCATCTCAACAAGACCCAAATCGCCAACATATCCAGCAAAAGAGCCAACTTACGAGTCATAAGAGCTCAACGCCATCAAGAGAAAGGTTGCAGTACCCTAAGGGTGACGACAGGAACTTAGCAAGATTCCTACTAGCCCTAGTGGCTATACAAGATTCCTACGGGGACTTAACAACTACCTCGGGAGTCATTATCCTCCCACCAAGGGCGATGACGAGAAGTTAACAAGATTCCTACGGGAACTTAACAAGATTCCTACCAGCCCTATTGGCTATACAAGATTCATACGGGGATTTAACAGCCACCTAGAGAGTCATTATCCTCCCACCAAGTGCAACGACGGGAACTTAACAAGATTCCTACCAGCCCCACTAGCTATACAAGATTCCTATAGGGACTTAACAACCATCTCAGGAGTTATTATCCTCCCACCAAGGGCAACGACAGGAAAATAACAAGATTCCTACGGGAACTTAACAAGATTCCTACCAGCCCCACCAGTTATGCAAGACTCCTACAAAAGCTTAACAACCACCTCGAGAGTCATTATCCTCCCACCAAGCGCAGTGATGAGATTCCTACGTGGACCTACCAGTCCCACTGGCTATAACAAGACCCTTACAAGGACTTAGCAGTCTACCTCTAGAGTCATTATCCACTTACGGGCCATGACAGGTATCCTATGGGAACCTACCAAACCCCACATGCTAAGAAGAGTACCCTACAGGAACTTATCAGCCCAAAACTGGAGACACCACTCCCATAATGAAGACAAAAACCCTTCGGGGTCTTGCCAAACACTAACAATGTCGCTATTCTCCAGGATAAGACAAGTATCCTCCGGGGGCTTACTAGCCAAAATGGGAGTTACTACTCTTTCAGCAAAGACAAGAAACCTCTGTGGTCTTACCAGCCACTATCGGGGTTACTTCTTCCTCGGATAATCAAGAGTGCACCAAAGCCTTACCAACCATCAAGAGCGGGTTACCCCGACCAGGGCATTAGAGCCACCACAAGGCCTCACGAGCTTCAGGCCTTTCCGAGATTGAGACCGAGGTCTCCTCAAGCATGAGGTCTCCCGAGCTCGAGGCCATTCAAGCCAAGAATAGAAAGGAGAACCCGGGGGGCTCTCAATACCTTGACGACCCACAACCCTCGTGCTATCTAAAAGATATTTTCCAAGTTGCAAAAAGACTTGACAACAAAGGAACAATAACAAATGGAGAAGTTCGGTGTAAGGTAAAAATATCTAAATCTAACCCTAAAGACAACAAAATTCACTGAACGACAAACAAAGTTAGCCTGAGACTGAGCCAAGGGAGTCCAATATAGATCCTAAAAGAATGGAAAAAATATAAGCACCTCGAGTAGGGCGATCAAGCTTTTACTTAGTTCAGAAACCTTGGCTTAAAGTCTAAAGAGCACTGACCTATCCAAAAGAAGTGAACCCCTAGCCTTTGGGTCACGAGAGAAACTCTGCAGGGGTCGAGAAAGGCTTTCTCCAAGAGGCCTTGTATGCCTTGTCCTCAATTGTTTTCCTGTAATCTTGGCAAACACTTGTCTCACTTCTACCTCATAATGCCCATTGTGATTGGACTACTCCCCCAAGGAGTAGACCTGACAAACTCGAACACACGGGAGCTCGAATTTCTCATTTCCCAACTTGGCAAATACTTGTCAACTCCAAGAGCACGCCTCTATAAAGGTGATACTAATGCCACCAAGATGAATCCAATGCTATCCAAAACAGTAGTTATCATGTATCACCATGGTCTATTCAATCAAACGGTGATTAGATCGAGCATATTTATAGTGGCATAAGTTGAGAAATGTTCCTAGGAAGTGGAAGTATGATAGTAAATGATTCCCTGACCTCCTACAGAGCTCAAGAAATCGGGGGGCTATTAATAAAGGATAAAATCCCGGCCCTAGTCACAATTACCAAAATACCCCTGAGTGGTCTACCAAGCCGAGGCCGAGGTCTCCCAACCCGAGGCTAAGGCCTATCAACCCGAGGTCGAGGCCTCCCAAGCCGAGGGCGAAGTCTACCAACTCGAGGCCGAGGTCTACCAAGTGAGACTGAGGTATAAACCCGACCTGAGGTATCTCAGAGCCCGAGGTCGGAGCAGTCACTATCTACTTCAATGTACAAATCTGAGGTCGGACTCATGGATTATCCCATAGACCTCGGGAGACAATTATAACAAAATACGCCCTAGAGGCTTGTGGAATACTTTAGTAGTAGGACACGTGGCAGTCTTTAATAACTTGAGATTAATATAAATATAAGGGGTCTATTCCAAGAAAGGTAACCGATATTAGGCATACAGGCCCTACCCAATTTCCCTCTCTCTCTCTCTCTCTTTCTCCCTATCTTTTTCTCATATTCAATTTAGGCTTCATAATTGACTTGAATGTCGAAGTGGGCCCCGAGGACAACCTCGGGGTCCTCTATTTTGCAGGTTATTTCGTTGCTAGAACCGAAGTATGAGCTCATTTGGATGAATCACGATCTGGATGAGCTCATCTAACGAAATTACAAGCTTATCCAGCCCATTACCTAATCTGTGGGCTCGATCATCACGTGCTTTCTTTTGTGTATCCTGTAACGCCCCGAACCCAACCCCACGCTATAGGTCAAGTCCGGACTCGACACTCGGACAGAGTCTCCTCTGTACCGTGGACTAAACTGATACTTGCAAACAGTCACATATAAAACTGGAGCCACAACAATACCTTATATAACCTAAATTCCAAGATTTCATAGTCAACCCAAAATTCACAAGGCCATCCGAGCCTTGGAGCAACAAAATCTACCTATAGCACACAGGCTTGCAAGGCAATACTAACTTTAACTATAAGTAGTTAGATACAACAATAGCTAAGTTCTACTACCAAGTTATTAAACACACAAACATGCAATAAGAGAAGTAAACTAGAATCCATTATTACATGTCATCTAACTTTGCTATTCGTCATACAAGATTACAAGTTGATTCAACTACCAAATATACACAAGACCCCAAGGTCACAAAAAGAGAACAATCAACAACTCCACGCAAGCTTCACATTATAGACAACCTTATCATACAAGAATCACGGAATCTGATCTACTTGTACTTCTTCTTCTTCCTCTACTACTATTAGCTGGGGATTCTCCTCAGCTTCTCCTGAAACATGTTAAATGAGAAGTGAGCAACAATGTTGCCCAACAAGGGAAGTGATGCAGCATAACGGGGCGTGCAGTATGATATGCAATCACAGAAAGCCATAAATATAACATAAAGCAACAAGATCAAATAGTCAAGTAAATAACCACATTTTAAAAGGATACGGTTCCACTTCAACTCTTCAATCTCGTACCACGAGCCACGAACTTCACGCAAGTACCGACAAACCCTTACTCCTCCAAGTTGGGGTACTCTAGATGTACCCTGATCCTACGACCCTTTCTCCTGAGGTAGGTCCATATGCCCAGTAGGTGAACCACGCCTCTGGGGTAGTGGAGTATACTTAGCGAGAGAAAGGGAATAGGCACCATAGTAGTCGAGGGAGCATGGCAAGCCCAACGCCGCCCGTGTTTCTCATCACTACCATGTCCGAAAAGGTTGCGCAACCCCAAAACCAAACCACAAGATTCAAGAGCAACAATAACACGTAAGAGGGTCGACAAAATAGGTCGCCCTTGCATTTAATCACAATATAAGCCAACATATGCATGAGATATAGTCACGAAAGAGACAAATATCATGTTCTTCCACAAAACTCCATGGATAGCTTGAATAACCCTTATCATGCACACAAAACACCTATCAAGTATTTACAGATTCATATAAACACAAAGGCATCCAAAAACACCTTTTTTCCCTTTGTTAACTTTCCGTTTTCTTCTCCCACGCAAAGTTTAAGATTCCAAATTAACAAGCCAACCATCCTACGTTCCTAGGTAGGTCAAAAGGCACCTATCTAGGCCTTGAAATCCCGATTTGGAAACAAAAACTCGGGAAGTCCCCAAGCGGGTTTTAACTACAACTACCCTATCCGGACCCCAAATTCATGCAACGAAAGAACCAAAAGTACTTACATGCCCCAAGGATACCTAATCCAAAGACCAAACGAGCCCGGATTATCTTCGTGGAAAACCTCATTTTTAAAGATAGCAATTTTTGCATTTTAACTCATTTTCGAGCAATCTAACTATGTGTAAGTCTCTAGCTAGTTCCAATAAAGTCTAAAGCACCTAATTGAAACCTCAATTCAATCTAATTAGCAAATTTTAACAAAACCCTAACTTGTGGCACTATTCATCTTCTCTTTCGTAACAATCAAGCTTTCAACCATGGATTATGCTAACAAGCTACAAAAGATAGTTCTATGGCTCCAAATAACATATATCAAGCATCCATAGCAAGCAATATAGCTATATTCAACAATACAAGAAATTCAACATATGTGCAACAACTTTAAACTCAAGAAAAATGTAACTCCCTCACAATTTTGAAGATAAAGACACGTTGTAGATGTCGTAAAAGCTCCAAAGACTCCTTAAGATCAAGCCTAGAAGCCAACTTGCAAGATTGAAGAATAATTTTTCCTCCATTTTATCTCCTATAGGGCCACGGGTTTGGAGGGGTCTTTATTTGAGAATTTTTGCTTTGTTTTTAATATATTATGTGAGCATATATAGTATAATATGTATTTAGTATATGTATTTTATATTATGCTAGGTCAACTTTAGTAAATGCTTGGTCAAATAGGCTTAAAACATCAAGAAAATGCTAATTAGTTCAAAACTAATGTCTACATACGTAATACTATTCATACGAAGCAGAAAAATATTTTTCAATTGCATACTTCCGACCCTCGAAGCTCATAATTACCATATCCCGACTTCTTTTAAATTTCATGTGACCTATGAAAAATATTAAATCGAACATTTGAGACGCTCAAAAATCTTATGAATAGTGCCTAATAGTAAAGCAATTAAAGAAGACAAGAAATGCACATAAAATGCACAAGTAGTTTATGCAACAGTTACGTAGATGATGTGATGATATTCCTAGGCGTCACACCCTATCCCCCTTAAACTAATTGCGTCCTCACAATTCTTACATGATTCGACAAACAACTCCGGGTATTTCTCCCTCATTTGATCTTCTCGCTCCTAAGTGGCATCCTCAACCCCGTGATGATCCCAAAGAACTTTTACCATAAGGATACTCTCGGTTCGAAGTTCTTGAATCTTCCTATCAACCACTCAAAGAGGTTTCTCAACATATGCCAAAGACTCATCAATCTCCAATGGTTCCGGCTCTATAACATGCGACGGATCAGGATTATACTTCCTCAACAATGATAAATGGAAAACATCGTGGATCCTGCCTAAACTCAGAGGTAAAGCTAATCTATAAGCCAAATCACCAACTTTCTCAATAACTTCAAATGGCCCCACATATCTTGGACTGAGTTTACCTCCTTTCTCGTGTCGAACCAGCCCCTTACGCGGAGAGACTTTAAAAAACACATGATTACCCACTGAAAATACCAAGTCTCGTCGGCGTCTATCAGCATAATTCTTCTGTCAACTCTGTGCTGTAAGCATTCTCTTCTTTATAAGTTTCACATTATCAGCCATTTTGATCATCTCAGGTAATATAGCTGGGTCAATAGTTTTCATTTCACTTACCTCATCCCAATACAACGGAGATCTACATTTTCACCCATAAAGTGCCTCGTAGGGTGCCATACCAATGGTAGCCTGGTAACTGTTATTATAAGCAAACTCTACAAGAGGAAAATATCTTTCCCAACTCTTCCTGAAGTCTATAATGCAAGCTCGCAACATGTCTTCTAAAATCCTGATAGTCCTCTCAGACTAGCCATCCGTTTGTGGGTGATATGCAGTACTGAAACTCAAATTAGTCCTTAAAGCCTTCTGTAGTTTCTGCCAGAACTGTGATGTAAATCTGGGATCTCTGTCTAACACTATACAACTTGGAACCCCGTGCAGTCTCACAATGTTTTCAACATAAAGCTCAGCTAACTTATCAAGAGAATCAGTTTTCTTTGTAGCAATAAAATGAGAACTCTTCGTCAACCTATCCACCACAACCCATACGGAATCATTACCTCGCGGTGACTTCGGCAAGTCAGATACAAGGTCCATAGTAACCTGGTCCCACTTCCACACTGGAATCTCTAATGGTTGCAACAATTTCGCTGGTCTCTGATACTCAGCCTTAACCTTTTGACAAGTCAAACACTTAGCCACATAATCAGCTATCTCTCTCTTCATATTATTCCACCAGAAGCTTTGCTTCAAGTCCTTGTACATCTTGGTACTACCAGGGTAAATCGTGTACCTAGTGCTATAAGCCTCAGCAAGAATCTCATCTTTTACAGTTGAACCACGAGGAATGCAAATTCTATTCTTATACCTGAGTAGTTGATCATCATGTAACTTGAAGTCGGACTCTCCTCTTTTGGACTTTTCTAGCACCTTCAACAACTGAGGATCTGACTATTGGGCTTCTCTGATTCTAGATAGTAATAGAGACTGGATTTGTAAGCTAGCAAATTGGATACCTGTTCTAGAAGCCTTTGGTTTCCACAAGCACAACTCCTCTACAGACTCCCAATCCTTGATTATCAAATTAGCCACAGTAGCTTTTCGGTTCAATGCATCTGCAACAGTGTTAGCTTTTCCTGACAAATAGCTAATGGTGTAGTTATAATCATTCAGTAATTTCAACCAACGCCTTTGCCTCATATTCAAATCCTTTAGAGAAAATAGATATTTTAGACTCTTATGATCAGTAAATATTTCAAATTTATTACCCCATAAATAATGACGCCATTTCTTCAAAGCAAAGACAACAGCAGCAAGCTCAAGATCATGAGTAGGGTAATTAAGTTCATATGGTTTCAATTTCCTAGAGGCATAAGCTATCACCTTACCATTTTGCATAAGAACACAGCCCAGACCTTCTTTTGAAGCATCACTATAAATTACCAAGTTATATGTTCCTTCAGGCAATGTGAGGATAGGAGCAGTGGTAAGTCTCTTCTTCAATTCCTAGAAACTGACTTCGCATTTATCATCCCAGTTAAACACAGTTTTCTTATGAGTTAAGGAAGTTAATGGCCCTGCAGTTTTTGAAAAGTCCTTAACAAACCGCCTATAATAACCAGCCAATCCCAAGAAACTACAAACTTCTGTGACAGTCTCAGGTCTTTTCCAGGACATGACTACCTCAATTTTCGCAGGATCAACAGATATTCCCTCATGTGAAATAATATGTCTAGAAAGGCTACCTGTTCCAACCAGAATTCACACTTGCTAAATTTGGAAAATAACTTATGTTCTTGCAATGTTCGTAACACAATTCTTAAGTATTTTTCATGCTCTGCCTCTGATTTACAGTACACTAATATATCATCAATGAAAATTACAACAAACTGATCCAGATATGGTCTAAACACTCTCTACATCGCATCCATAAAGTCGGCTGGCGCATTTGTCAACTCGAAAGGCAGTACAACAAACTCATAGTAGTCATACCTGGTTCTAAAAGCAGTCTTAGGCACGTCCTCCTTCCGGATTCTCAATTGATAATAACCTTGTCTCAAATCAAATTTAGAAAATACAACAGCACCCTGCAGCTGATCAAACAATTCCTCAATCAAGGGTAAAGGATATTTATTTTTCACCGTCACCTGATTAAGACCCCGATAATCAATGAACAATCGCAAAGTTCCATCTTTCTTCTTTACAAATAACACAAAAGCATCCCAAGGCGATGAACTAGGCTGAATAAAACCATTTTCAAGTAAACCCTGTAGCTGAATTTTCAACTCCTGCAACTTAGGAGGAGCCATTCTATATGGGGTTCTAGAAATAAGATTAGTTCCTGGCAACAAGTCAATCATAAACTCTATTTCTCTGTCAGGTAGTAACCCCGGCAACTCCTCAGGAAATACCCTCGGAAAGTCTTTTATAACAGGTACTTCATTCAGTTTCAATTTATCTCCAGGCTGATTAATTAGATAAGCTAAATATGCATCACAACCTTTACTCAATATTTTAGTGGCTTTAATAGAAGATTTGATATGAGTCCCAGTAGATTTTCGACTCCCAGTAATCTTAATAACAGGTTGATCAGGTACTTTTAAAGTTACAATTTTCCTCCTACAATCCAAACATGCATAATACTATCCCAACCAATCCATCCCCAGAATAACTTCAAAGTCCCGAAATGACATGATTATCAAATCAATGGGATACATATGTCCCTCAATGCAAATACTACAATCTTTACACACAGACTCCGTAACAAATTTGGTACCCATATGATTACCTACCTCAATCACATATGGCAGTTTATCAACTTTTAAAGCAATAGATTATGCACATGCAGGAGTGATAAATGAATGTGTAGCCCCGGTGTCAATCAAAACTACTACTAGCTGACTATTAATAAGAAAAGTATATTCCACTACCACCGTCGTGTCTGGAAGCTCATCCTGATCGAGTGCAAATACCCATGTCTGGTCTCGTGAAATGGTAGCTGCACCTGAAGCTCTAGTCTGAGCACCCTTGTTGGAAGTCTGACCCTGTCCCTGTTTAAACCTGGGACAATCTCTAGCTCTATGCTGATCACTACCACAACCTACGCATCAACCCAATTTTCTCCAACACTCTGCCTCTGTGTGGCCTTTGCGACTGCAATGACTGCACTGCTGGTTTTTCTTGGCAGCAGCACCTCCCGTAGGAGCCCTAAAGGTAGATGTAGCGGAACTACCCTGCTGAGATCTAGCGGTCATTGGTCGGGTCTGTGACTGTCCCTGTAGCTGACTCTGAGCTGCTCTCGGCTGAGACTGTGCCTGAATTGGTCCTGGGTCGTCACGATCCCATCTTCTTAATTACTATAATAGTCTCTGATATCATACTAATCGGCAAGAAAAGAGATATATTCAAACTTATAATAACCTTGAACATCTGGGATCGTGATGCCACGGGCTTAAGAAGATCGCTCATCTTAGGTCCGCTAAGGCACAAGTTACTAGCTCGAACTCTAATGTCCATAAAACCATACAACCAAGGAGCTAATATTACCATTACAACACCTATTTTTAAGCTAATTCTAGTAAAGCACATTATACAAACTTCATCACTAATAATAAAGTTCATAACCACCGGAATTACACTTACAAGACATAGGTTCAATTGTTCATTCATAGTTCCAACCCAAACCAACCCTTAGGTTACAAAAGAATAAAAGATCAAATTAAATACAGTCTTAGAATCCAAAAGGTTAATATATTACATCCCATTGTTTAGCTTACAACATAATCTCCTATTACAAAAGTTATAGCTACAACAACATGCAGGTAGATCGCAAGAGCATAAACACATCCTGACAGTTAGAGAATCTCCTGTATCAACTTGTGAAATTGGCTTGAATCCAAATTCACCTGTAATTGTTATAAAGAGAGAGTGAGCTACACCTAGCTCAGTGAGGGATATGAAAAAATGGGGTTTTCGCAAATATTTTACCCTTTAGGAAGCATTTTTGAAAAGTCATGTCATGCACATACAAACAGTTGATAAGAAACAAGGTAAAAACCTGATAAAGAACTAGTTTGAGCATGTATAAACAAGTACTACTAGTAGAGAATGTGTATCCCGAACATTTAATGAAGAGGTAACCAAGCATGTTAATAACAAAATTAAACATGTGAACAAGTAATCAACTATTCTCCCTGAATGAGAGTGGTTGAACATATAATCAGAGGATACGGGCAACGCTTTCCTCCGAAGACCTCAAAGAACCAAGCGAGAATGGTTACAATTGCTGGAGATGCGGGCAATATTTTCCTCCGAAGGCCTCAAGGGACCAAGCGAGAATGGTTGCAAATGTTAGAGATGGTCAGTCTCGTTGCTTCATCAATATCATAACCCCATATGCCAAATTACGAGGATGAAATCCGGATATACACCCTAATGCCACGGTAGCCTATCCGTCCTGGCAAGCCCAATGCCGCCCAGGCGGTACCGGAACTTCTACCATGGGGTCCATTATATTGCTTAATTATATCATTTATATAACTTCCATCTATCCAAGGAGAATTCACCAAGTGAGAGTGGATTTCAAATGTAGAAACAAGCTCGAAAGTAACAAAGTAGGTTGCCACCGGTTAGTGATAACAATTTAAACACATATCAATAGAAGCATAATCCAATTAGAGTTCATGTAACTTATAAACATGCATAAGAAGATCAACGAAGCAGGATTCCTTCGATAGAAAAGCATGGTCACGAATGCAACAAGAAATTCATGTTAATTTGGTGCTCATGGCTAGGTTCTAATGCAATGTATTTACATGTGCAAGGTAAAGGTTAAATTTTATGTTCAACACTTGCCAATTAAGTTACCAAAAAGGTTCGTGGAACAAGTTAGAAACAAAGGGACAAAGTGTGCAAAGAAAGAGGCAAGATAGGCTAAGCAAGCGAAGTGAAATAGGGGAGTTACACAAGACCTAACTTAAACAGTTAGCTTCTCTATGTTCCCAACCTCCAAATAACTTGATTTTGGTATAGAATCTAAGCTTATCGAATGTAGATAGTTCTAGAATTAAACGGAATGCAATTCGAAGTTGAATTGAGAGAGTTTTGGACTTTAGAAAAACGTTGCGCAAATCTGTCAAACCCAAAGCCTCTCCAGCGGATGACCCCCCTCCCATCAGTCGATCGGTGGACTAGGGATCGTCCGGTAGTGCCAAATCTGTTTGTGAATGCTACAGTGCATCAAATGCACGAACTTTCCTTTTCTTGCTTCTTTTGTTATACCACTCGAAGCCATCTCCTAACCATTTCACTAAACATAAATTTCACACAACTATAACTCCAAAATCACAACTTAGCAAGCTATAAACTACACCAAGAACACCAAAAACACCAACTAAGTCTTAATGTTCTTGACTTCCATTTTCATGTATTGCAAGCAATTCAATCCTACTAACACATACATAAAACTTCATTCCCCTCAAATTCAAACTCCTTAGATCATCAAAATTCTCAAATACATATATATGAAATAAGCCCTAGCTCGAACAACACATATAACTCAAAACCTATTTCAAACTCTTAGTGTATGCATTATGAGCAAGAATAATCAACAAATATACATATTCCCATCTTGAATGAACTTTAAGAAAAACTTTTCAAAACATCCCACCTTAGATGTTGAGCAAAGAAGCAAAAGATGTAGTAGAACTTGCTAGCAAATGCAATAGAATGGTTGAAAATAGCCTAAGCTTCCTTCTCTCCTCTTCTTCTTCTCCCTTTCCTCTTCTCCTTCTTCTTTCTTCTTTCTTGGTCAAGTGGTCTTTGTGTGTGTGTGTGTGTGTGTGTGTGCGCTCTGCGTTTTTGTGTGTGTGTGAAATGTGTAGTATTTTTGTGTGTGTTGAGTGTGTTGTGTCTATGTTGTTAGATTTAAGTTAGGTACAAAATATCCTAGGATGATCATTGACCAAATTGCCCTCCTAGCTTAATGCTTATTTCTAGTTTGCCACCTTGTTTTATTTCAACTAATTTAGTTAGCTATTGCAATTGAATAGTAATTAATTAATGCCTACGATATCTAAAACACTCAAATGCATATAATTAAATTTAGATGCACGTTAAACGAGGCTAACGAGCGTATTTCAAAGCAAATGCATGCAAATCAAGGTAAATGCACCTTAATTGCTATAAATGCATGTTAAATGATGTAAAAATATATGAAATGCTATAAAATGCATATGGGGTATTGTGCGGGGCTTCACATGGGTAGCTTTGGGTCTGTCTCGGCTGCTGAGTCTGAACAGCCTTCTGATACTGTCTCTGGTAGCCCTGACTCTGAGACTGGTACTGACGTTTGCTCGACTGACTAGACTATACCAATACATCTGCCTTGTGTTTCTCATATCTCGAGGCAGCCCTGACTATTACAGCATAATTCGGATAATCCTGTGAAGACAAATTAAGCATAATATCATTTCTCAGGCCTTTGATAAACCTCTGAATTTTCATGTCCTCCGGCTACACTAAAGCTGGCACGTATCGGGAAAGTCCAGTGAAAGTAGCCTCATACTGATCCACAGTCATACTACCTTACCTCAAAGCTATGAATTCCTCTTGATGTCTCTCGCAAGCTACCACAGACACATATTTATCTCGAAACTCCCGGGTAAAGTCGGCCCACGAATGTTGTACTCTCTCGGCCTCCCATTTCTCTCTAACAGTACGCCACTACTCCTTGGCATCACCCTCTAATAAAAATGCAGCATAAGTGATTTTCCTTGCATCATTGCACTCGAGTATCGCAACGACTTTCTCAAACTTGCTCAACCACATCTCAGCTTTTATGTCATTTGGCTCTCCATAGAAACTGTAAGCACCGTGGTGCAAGAATTTGTCATACAAATTACCCCCAGCAGTACCACTACCCTCTGCTCTAGCAGCCTGATTACCTTTGCCAACCCCTGCTTGACCCTGCTGAGTCACAAACTGTGCCACAGTATTCATAGCGGCAGCCATAGTAGAGAGAATCTGTGCATTGCTCGGTTCTTGACCCTACGATACATTCCCTGCTACCCCTGCACCTTGCCCAAGTATATCCTGTATAGGAGCCTCCTCCGGTTCCCTTCTCAGTCTTCCCCTTCTCCTCATCTCGATGCTAGAAGAATATAATATTATAATAAGCAAATAGATAATACAACAATAGTATATACATGTTTCAAAACATCTTATACACAAAAGACAACATATAAAACACTTAGCAAGCATTAAACACTAAACTTTTCATATTCTTATCATATCATGCTTTGACATTCCTTTTACATGCTAGCATGTCCTTTACTCAAACTTTTAGGCACTTAAACAATCACATAGTCACGTAGTCCAACTTTAACACATGGACCTCTACCCACATGCCGAGGAAATTAACCCGGTTTCATGGATTCAAGTAGCTCTGATACCACCTAAATGTAATGCCCCGAACCAAACCCCATGCTATAGGTCAAGTCCGGACCTGTCACTCGGACAGAGTCTCCTCTGTATCGTGGACTAAAATGATACATGCAAATAGTCACATATAAAACTGGAGCCATAACAACACCTTATATAACCTAAATTCCAAGATTTCATAGTCAACCCAAAATTCACAAGGCCATCCGAGCCTTGAAGCAACAAAATCTACCTATAGCACACAAGCATGCAAGGCAATACTAACTTTAACTATAAGTAGTTAGATACAACAATAGCTAAGTTCTACTACCAAGTTATTAAACACGCAAGCATGCAATAAGAGAAGTAAACTAGAATCCATTATTACATGCCATCTAACTTTGCTATCCGTCATACAAGATTACAAGTTGATTCAACTACCAAATATACACAAGACCCCAAGGTCACAAAAATACAACAATCAACAACTCCACACAAGCTTCACATTATAGACAACCTTATCACACAAGAATCACGGAATCTGATCTACTTGTACTTCATCTTCTTCCTCTACTGCTACTAGCTGGGGATTCACCTCAGCTTCTCCTGAAACATATTAAATGAGGAGTGAACAACAATGTTGCCCAGCGAGGGATGATGCAGCATACTCGGGCGTGGAGTATGATATGCAATCACAGAAAGCCATAAATATAACATAAAGAAACAAGATCAAATAGTCAAATAAATAACCACATTTTAAAAGGATACGGTTCTACTTCAGGTCTTCAATCTCGTACCACGAGCCATGAACTTTACGCAAGTGTCGGCAAACCCTTACTCCTCCAAGTTGGGGTACTCTGGATGTACCTCGATCCTACGACCCTTTCTCCTGAGGTAGGTCCATATGCCCAGCAGGTGAACCATACCTCTTGGGTAGTGGAGTATACTCAGTGAGAGAAAGGGAATAGGCACCATGGTAGTCGAGGGAGCATGGCAAGCCCAACATCGCCCGTGTTTCTCAACGCTACCATGTCCAAAAAAGTTACGCAACCCTAAAAACAAACCACAAGATTCAAGAACAACAATAACACGTAAGAGGGTCGACAAAGTAGGTCGCCCTCGCATTTAATTACAATATAGGCCAATATATGCACGAGATAACTATTTAGTCACGAAAGATACAAATATCATATTCTTCCATAAAGCTCCATGGATAGCTTGAATAACCCTTATCATGCACACAAAACACCTATCAAGTATTTACAGATTCATATAAACACAAAGGCATCCAAAAACACCTTTTTCCCCTTTGTTAACTTTTCGTTTTCTTCTCCCACGCAAAGTTTAAGATTCCAAATTAACAAGCCAACCATCCTACGTTCCTAGGTAGGTCAAAAGGCACCTATCTAGGCCCTGAAAACCTGATTTGGAAACAAAAACTCAGGAAGGCCCCGAGCAGATTTTAACTGTAATTACCATATCCGAACCCTAAATTCACGCAACAAAAATACCAAAAGTGAACCATGCCCAAAGGATACCTAATCCAAAGACCAAACGAGCCCGAATTATCTTTCATGGAAAACCCCATTTTGAAAGATAACAAATTTTGCATTTTAACTCATTTTCGAGCAATCTAACTACGTATAAGTCTCTAGCTAGTTCCAATAAAGTCTAAAGCACCTAATTGAAACCTCAATTCAATCTAATTAGCAAATTTAACAAAACCCTAACTTGTGGCACTATTCATCATCTCTTTCGTAACAATCAAGCTTTCAACCATAGATTATGCTAACAAGCTATAAGTGATAGTTCTATAGGCTCCAAATAAATTATATCAAGCATCCATAGCAAGCAATATAGCTATATTCAACAATACAAGAAATTCAACATATATGCAACAACTTTAAACTCAAGAAAAATGCAACTCCCTCACAATTTTGAAGATAAAGACGCGTTGTAGATGTCGTATAAGCTCCAAAGACTCCTCAAGATCAAGCCTAGAAGCCAACTTGCAAGATTGAAGAAGAATTTTTCCTCCCTTTTCTCTCTTATAAGGCCACGGGTTTAGGGGGTCTTTGTTTGGGAATTTTTGCTTTGTTTTTAATATATTATGTGAGCATGTATAGTATAATATGTATTTAGTATATGTATTTTATATTATGCTAGGTCAACTTGAGTAAATGCTTGGTCAAATAGGCTTAAAACATCAAGAACATGCTAACTAGTTCAAAACTAATGTCTACATACATAATACTATTCATACGAAGCGGGAAAAACATTTTTCAGTTGCATACTCCCGACCCCCGAAGCTCATAATTGCCATATCCAGACTCCTTTTAAATGTCATGTGACCTACGAAAAATATTAAATCGAACATTTGAGACGGTTAAAAATCTTATGAATAGTGCCTAACAGTAAAGCAATTAAAGAAGACAAGAAATGCACATAAAATGCACAAGTAGTTTATGCAGCAGTTGCGTAGATGATGTGATGATATTCCCGGGCGTCACATATCCAGCCCAGAAAAGCGATCTGGAAATTTTGACCTTAATAGTAATGTTGATAATAATGAGTTCCAATGAATTGAGAAATATTTAAGTATAATGGTAAACAAATTAATTTTAATTGCAATGAAAATTAGAAGCCAATAGATTTATCAAAATCATTGTAGATTTGGAAATATTGGCAACACGTTATGCTTAGCCATAAGATGCACTATGAGTAGAAGGAAAAGAGAAAAAAGAAGAATAAGAAAGTAAGGTTAAATGAGATTACAAACGGTGTCATATGTTTCAAACATCGATAATTCAGGTTTCCCAAAAACAGGGAAAAATCCTTAAAATAGGAATCCATATCTGATATTAATTTAAATGTGCGATCTATATTTCTTCATCAAAAGTGAAATGGGCATATGAGTCAAATTGCGCAATATCGTTTCTTTTATTTTTTAATTAACTTTTTTTGTGTAATTAATAATTCTACCATTATTTTTTATGAAAAAGTTAACGAAAAGGTATCAATCTCATATATTAAAAAATGTGAGATCTAAATCTCATTTATCAAAACAGCGAGTGATATGTGTCAAATTTGTTAGAATATACACTTAGCTCATATCAAAAAATCATAAATTTTTAGATCACCTAATAAGATCTTGGATTAATGTACTTAACAAAAATTAATTTTAGAATGGAACCCCGTATATTTTAACAAAGTTAGCCGTATCTTAACAGAGGACTTCGGGGTCCTCTGTTTTGTAGGTTATTTTGCTGCTGGAACCGAAGTATGAGGTCATTTGGATAAATCACGATCTGGACGAGCTCATCTATCGGAGTTACAAGCTCATCCGACCCATCACCAAATCTATGGGCTCAACCCTCACGTGTTTCCTTCTGTGGATCATGCCCAGAAAAGCGATTCGGAAATTTTGACCTTAACAGTAATGTTGATAATAATGAGTTCCAATGAATTGAGAAATATTTGAGTAAAATGCTCAAAATATTAATTTTAATTGCAATGAAAATTAGAAGCCAATAAATTTATCAAAATCACTGTAGATTTGGCAATATTGGCAACAAGTTATGCTTAGCCATAAGATGCACTATGAGGAGAACGAAAAGAGAAAAAAGAAGAATAAGAAAAATAAGGTTAAATAAGATTACAAATGGTGTCATATATTTTAAACATCAACAATTCATGTTTTCCCAAAAACAAGGAAAAATTCTTAACTGACGAGGGGGATCCCAAGCTGCAGTAAAATGCCCACGCCGAGTTGAGGCGGGCTAATCCGAGCTAAACTGAACATATACAGCCAATGCCCAACCTGGATGCTGATCCAACTTCACCCCGACCCCGGAAAACCCCGACCTCAGTGCCAGCTACCCTGATGGGACATATAGTCTTGATGGGACATAAAGTTGCACTGCATTAATGCTGTCAGGTCCGAATTTAGTATAAATGGAGCTTTTTTCCTTTATTTTGAAGGTAACTCGTCATTAAATGCTCTCAGCTACCTTGCCAATTCGGACATACTAATCATTCGTGTGCCCGAGGAGAAAATCCGGGTCATCACCCTGCATTTTCCTTCATTTTCCTTGTGCAGGTTAGGTAGTCAACCTGAAAAGTTCAACTCGGAGGCCAACCTGAAAGTTCAGCTTGGCAAGCGTAGCCGACCAACTCAACTGCGAGTATCCGACCTCGACAGTTTGGCTCCGTTTGTGGGAACGAAGTTCTTTTTATCACTCTCATCACCACTCATTGAGAAACCATTATGGTACAAACGAGAAACCATAGCGCTCCGGTAGAGGATTCGCTCAACTCGGATGGGGACCTCAAAACCACGCAGGTGCCTAGCCAAAACCCAATCCCAGCCGACGTTGGAACGAGCCAACATATACACTTAGCCACTCAAACCAACCCCACGGCAGATGGAGACCTCAACTCTAGCCTGTTGCCTGAGATAAGGATGATGCTAAGGATGTTTGAGGAACTTAAGGAACAGGTAGCCCGGCTAGCTGAGGGCCCCCTAGCTCTGCAAGAAGCTACACCGCGGCCCTCGTGTCCACAGTTCCGCATCCCAGAACCAAGGCGAAAACGGACGCAGGACGAAGAGGGCTTCCTAGAGCTGATAGCGAGACCCAACGAGACGAGAGGTAAAAGGGCGGCTCAAGCCGACCCCGAGCAGGCCAAGACCGCGGCCGCCATAGCCAAGGTCATCAACCAGCTCAATGTAAGCCCACTCTCACCCGAGGTACTAGCTACGCTATTACCCATCAGCAATCGGATGCCCATCCTGGCCGTCTATAATGGAGATGGAGACCCAGCCAGCCACCTGCTCAACTTTGATCACCACATGACTCTGCATGACATATCCGACCTCATGAAGACGAAGACATTCCCGACCACCCTGGTTGGCAATGCCTTGGATTGGTTCCAAAAATTTCATCCCGGTTCAATTGTAAGTTTTCACCAACTGGCTGAGGCTTTCCTGTCCCGCTTCGCGGGGAGCCGGCGCGCCACCTACCACACTTCTATATTGCTACTGGTGAAGCAACATAGAGGGAAAAGTCTGAGGGCTTACACAGCCAGATTCGATGAAGAGTCCCTCCAAATCCCTAACGTAGAGGACTCTATGGGGTTGATGGCTTACCAGAGTGGGCTCAGGTCGGGCCCCCTTACATCCTCATTGGCAATTGACCCCGTGGATACTGTATCCGTGCTGATGGTACGAGCAAAAAGGTACATACACTCAGAAGAAATCCATCAGGCAAAAAGGGATGATGATAAGGAGAAGGAAGCCAGTAGAAAGGGAGAGACCTCCCGAGCCCAACCTGGGGGTAAAGTCCAAAATGACCGAGGCAAGCAGCCCTAACAGCCAAAGCAGAACCCCCGGTTCACTATGTTCACTCCCCTTAATACCACAAGGGAGTAGATCCTGATGGAGATCCAGCACCAGAACCACCTGCCTTCAGCTCCAAGGATGAAAGGCCGACCTGAGAAACGCAATAGAACCAAATATTATCACTACCACGTGGACTACGACCATACCACCGAAGAGTGCAAAGACTTGAAATAGGAGATCGAGGCACTGATAGCCCGAGGTCACCTCCGAAGGTACGTAGATCCGCAGCTGACCCGGAGTCATGATCAAAGAGATAGAGAGAGGAGTCCACCCAGGCGCCAGGCTGGGGGCGGACGTTTGGCTGTAATTGAGACCATTGCAGGAGGATTGGCGTCGGGAGGGGAGACCTCGATAGGCAGGAAGGGTTATGTTTGGGCTGGGAGGGAATATGGACCGGTGTGGGGACCAGCCCCGGGGATGGAGGAGCTCACTTTTTCCTCAAAAGATTTGAAGGGGGTGATATTGCCCCATGACGACCCATTGGTGATCAGCGCTGAAATAGCCAACTTCACCGTCAAGAGGCTAATGGTGGACACCGGGAGCTCGGCAAAAGTCTTATTCCTCAGCGCTTTTGAGCAAATGGGGTTGGATAGGAGCTGACTCAGGCCATTGAGGGACACTTTAGCTGGTTTCACTGGGCAAGCCCACCGAGTCGAAGGGGTCATTAACCTTCCGCTGAAACTGGAAGATGGAGATAAGCGGGTTTCGATGCAAGTCAACTTCATTGTGATGGATTGCAACTCCACTTACAATGGGATCTTAGGTCGGGTGACACTCAACCATTTCTGGGCCGTCCCTTCAACTTATCACCAGGCCCTAAAATTCCCGACCCCGGCCTGCACGGCCACCATTCACGGAGCCCAGCTCTCAGCCCGGGAGTGTTATGAAAACTTATTCCGACCCAAATATCAGGTTGGTTAGGGACCAGATTTTCCCGAAGAGAAAAGGGATTCTAAGAGAGGCAGCCCGGCTGAAGACCTTCAGGAGATAGAACTCTCCAATGAAACAAAGAGAGCAAAAATCGGAAGTGAACTCTCTGCCGACCTCAAGAAAGGTATAAGCCAATTTCTCCTAAAAAATGAACACATATTTGCATGGTCTGCCTCTGACATGACAGGTATTGACCCGGGAGTGGTTGAGCATCACCTGAATGCCAACCCGAATCACTATCCGGTGAAGCAGAAGCGCAGGTACTTCCATTATGATAATCAACAAATCATAGCAGAAGAGGTAGACAAATTGGTAGACACCGGCCACATAAAGGAAATCCAGTACCCAACCTGGTTATCCAACGTGGTGTTGGTGACCAAGTCCTCAGGAGGATGGAGATTGTGTATTAATTTTACCGACCTCAATAAAGCCTGTCTTAAGGACTGCTTTTCCCTACCTCGGATTGATCAGATGGTGGATGCCACCTCCGGGTTTGAGCTACTCTCTTTCATGGATACCTTCAAAGGCTACAACCAAATCAAGATGGCTCCCGGAGATAAAGAGAAGACTGCTTTCACCATCGATAAAGGTCTCTACTACTATAAGGTCATGCCATTTGGCCTCAAGAATGCTGGAGCTACCTACACTTGGATGGTGAACAAGGTTTTCAAAAATCAGATTGGCCAAAATATGGAGATCTATGTAGATGACATGTTGGTCAAGAGCAGAAGGGCGGAAGATCATATAGCCGACCTGGCTGAAGCCTTCGCCATAATGGAGCACTTTGGGATAAAACTGAACCCGAAAAAGTACATATTCGGCGTCAAGGCAGGAAAGTTTCTGGGCTTCATGGTCGCAGCCCGTGGAATAGAAGCCAACCCGGAAAAGGTTCAGGCGATACTTGACCTGGCGCCGCCGGCCTGCGTGAAAGACATCCAAGTGTTGGCAAGCAAGGTCACGGCACTCAGCAGATTCATGTCCAGGTTGGCTGACAAGTGTGCTCCCCTGTTTAAAATATTGAAGAATCCTAAGAACTTTGAATGGACTGCGGAATGCCAGAACGCCTTGCAAGAGCTGAAAAAGTATCTAGCTTCGCTACCTCTGCTATCCTGACCTGAGGTGGGGGAGGAACTGGTACTATACCTAGCATGCTCGGGGACAGCGGTGGCAGCGGCACTAGTCCGAGAAGAAGGGAAGGAACATAAGTCGGTCTATTATGTCAGCAAAACCCTGCAAGGGGCCAAGGTGAGGTACTCCTCCTTGAAAAAACTCACCCTCGCGTTCATCACGGCGGCAAGGAAGCTGAAGCCATACTTTGATGCTCACCCAATTAAGGTCATGACGGATGCCCCACTCAAGTCCATCATGCACAAGTTGGAGGCGTCGGGCAGGTTGCTGAAATGGGTAGTTGAGCTGAGTCAATTTGACATCACCTACCAGCCCAGAACAGCCATCAAAGCCTAAGCCATCGCAGACTTCGTGGTGGAATGCACCGGCCGAGCCGAGCATGACCCGGAGGACATGTGGAAGGTCCATGTGGATGGGGCCTCAGGGAAGTCTGGAAGCGGAGCTGGGGTGGTCATCCTTGACCCAACCCGGCATGAGCACCAATACTCCCTCAAGTTCACCTTTTCGGCGTCTAACAATGAAGCGGAGTACGAAGCGGTGATTGCGGGGTTAAAAATTGTAGCTCAGCACGGGGAACAGACAGTCGACCTGAGCACCGACTCTCAATTGGTTTCTAGTCAGATATCGGGAGAGTTCGAAGCCAAGGACAGTACTATGCTAGCCTACCTCAACAGAGTCAAGGATTTGACCTCAGGGCTTAAAAGGTTCACGATACAGCAAATTCTGAGAATGGAGAATATGAAAGCTGACGCCCTATCCAGGTTGGCCTTGGGTGAGAGCCGACCTGCCCTGGTCCACGTGGAAGAAGTATCCGAACTGAGCATTCAGTTGGGGGTGCAAGCCGTAGCCGAGCTCAATTTAAGCCCAGATTGGACCAAACCAATCGTGGACTACCTGGAGGAGGGTATGACCCCAGAGGATGAAAAATATGCTCGGAAACTCACGAAACAGGCCTGAAGGTTTGTCATAATTGCCGAGCAACTCTACAAGAGAGCCTACACTTGGCCTCTCTTGAAATGTGTTGGACATGAGGAGGGAAACTATGTATTCCAGGAGATCGGTATATAGAAACCACTTGGGAGGCAAAGCTCTGGCTCGAAAGGCATTGAGGCAAGGCTATTTCTGGCCAACCTTAGAACAAGATGCCAAAGAGTATGTAAAAAAGTGCGACACCTGCCAAAGGTTCGCCAATGTACAGAGGAAGCCAGCGGTAGACCTCACAGTGATGATAAGCCCTTGGCCATTCTATCAATGGGGTCTAGATATCATCGGCCCATTGCCAACTAGTGTTGGCCAAAAGAAGTACGCCTTCGTAGCAGTAGATTACTTCACCAAATGGCCTGAGGCTGAAGGTGTTGCTAGAATAATAGAAAAGGCAGCTTGGGATTTTGTGTGGAAAAACATCATTTGCCGATTCGGGGTGCCAAAGGTCATCGTTACTGACCACGACAAACAATTCGACAGTGCATACTTTCGAGGCAAATGTGCTGAGATTGGGATCGACCTCAGATTCTTATCTATTGCTCACCCTCAAAGTAATGGCCAAGTTGAAAGGACTAACCAAATTATTTTGCAGGGCCTGAAAACTAAGCTGGAGGAAGCAGAGGGCCAGTGGGCATTGATTCTCCCTGAGGTACTGTGGGCTCAGCGGACCACCACCAGTTTGGCAATGGGAGAATCGCCCTTCGAGCTGACCTTCAGTACTCAAGCAGTACTGCCAGTGGAGATCGGGTTTCTGACCAGTAACCCTCCACCACGATCCAGAAATAAACGGAGCCTGGATCCGTGAAGAGCTCGACCTCACCGAAGAGCTCCGAACTAAAGCTCAAATCAGGATGCTAGCCAGCAAAGGTGCCATGCAAAGAGCCTTCGCCAAACAGGTCAAGCCTAAGCCTATTAAGGTTGGCGACCTTGTCCTCAGAAATGCTATCTTTTTGCCGCGCTTGAGCAACAAGCTCTCCCCGACCTGGGAGGGACTGTACGAGGTGGTGAAAGAAGTCCGACCTGGGATTTTCTACCTTCGCGACAAGGACGAAAAACTGTTGAAGAATGCATGGCACGTAGAGCACCTGAAGATATATTTTGTGTAACGGCCCCGAGCCGAAAACTATTGTAATGGCCCCGAGCCGGAAACTTTTTGTACAGGCCTCGAGCCGAAATCTTTGCTAAGGCCCCGAGCCAAAGCATTGTTTGTAATCGGCTCCTGAGCCTAAGTACTTCATGTACAAACTCAATACAAATATTTTTTGTAAACTAGTGCAATGCCCAACCAGGGCTCAAGCGCCTTAGCTATTGAGCTACTCTCGACTCGGATTAATGCGGTAGACACGCTTAATTACGAGCTAATGATTCAAGTAAACCAGCTCGGACCAGGTTCCAGCTCGGGTATATAATAATAATTTGATTAGATTCGGATTAAAGTCCAACTCGGTTCAATCCGGTTCCAGGTCGGGACGTTAGTTTGGGTCTAAACTCGAACTCAGCGTTTGTCAACATTAGTTTGACCAATTTTAAATCGGACTGACTAGTCCAGGTCAGCGACGATTATACAGTTGCCCAGTTAACCAGCTCGAATTAGGATGATAATTCATTAATCACGTCTAGCTCGATTTTTTATATTTAAATTAAGTTTGAAAGACCCATTAAATTGGTCCGACCCCACTTATTTGAAAATTTTGCAAAGAGAAAAGTACAATCATACGAACTCAAATAAAATGCAAATATTAATTTCATTAGAATTGAAAAACAATTACAGAAGCCCGACCTGGGCAAAATTACAAAGAGCCCAACCTGGGCGAAACTACAAAAGCCCGATCCGGGCCGATTTACTAAATCTATTTTGAAGGAGCGGCATTGGTTGCATCAGCCTCATCCCCGACCTGGTCCATGCCCTTCTGGACAAATTCCATTACCTCCTTGGCTTGGGACGTCAGGTCGGCCGGTAGCTCAGGAATCTCCCAGAGTTCCTGGGGCGGAGCCTCCAAGATCTCGATGTAATCATTCTTGGTGGCAGGGAAGAAGGTCTTCGCTCTCTCCCGAGCTGCGACTTGGCCTCGGAAGTAGTATTCCAACTCGGCGTACCGAGCCATCGCCCCGCCCTCCGTGGCTAGCCAGTCCACTGCTTCCTGGCTGAACTTAAAGGCTTCTATTGCCTTCTCCCCTCGCGGGCCGACCCGATCCAAGAGGTCCTTGAGCTTCGCCTCGGCCTCACGCTTATCCTTCTTGAAGCGCTTGACATCCATGGCCGCGGCCTTGCGCCGGGACTTCTCCGCCTCGAGCTCCCTCTTTAGGCGGGCGATCTCCGTTGCATCCACTTTTTGCCTCTGGGAAGCATCCTCCCTCAGGGCCTCCAGTTCGGATTGGGAGTCGATGAATCGTTGCTTGAGCTCGACGCAGTGAGCCTGAGCTCAGGCGAGCAAGCAAAGTATCGTAAGGATGTGGGACTCGGCCTGCACAAAAGATGACAAAATGGTCAGCCGAGCCAAAAAACTTAACCATATCAACGCAGTAAAATACGCCTTACCGTGACTATGGCCGTCCTCAGGTCGAGTGAAAGTTGCTCCGCCGGGACCGATGCCAGCTTGGGATCGCCGGCGACCTTGGCTGCCTCCACGAAATCCCTGTTGGGAGGGCTCACCTCCGTGGCCTTGTATTTCCCGGAGTACTTGGGCCGGGGCCGTTTCCTATTATCAGGGCGGGATGCTGAGCGCTCAGGGATCGCCACGCCCGAGCTTGATCTTTTGGTCTGGGGAGACGCCAACGTCCCCTTGGAAGATACCTCAGGCCGCTGCCTCTACTCCTAGGGGACGGAGGAGCCCAAGCCGGACCGAGCAGAGACCTCGCTGCTGGCCTCATTCTTTCTCTTCATCTGGGCATATGCGAGCTTCTTCGTATCCGCCATATCTGCAAAAAACAAAGAGAGTTGAGAAACTACCCAAGGCAAACCGAAGGGAATGACGGTAGACAAGGAGACGGGGAGGTCGAGTATTGCTCCTGCGAACTGACCCTCTTCTGAGACGGACTCCGCATTCTCTTCGGGATCGGGAAGAAGATGAGGGTGCTCCCTCATCAGGTCGGGTTTTCTCCCGAACAATTTGGATCTCCAGATCCTGTCCCACTTGAGGACACTATCGATATCGATCAGCATACCCGGCTCGGGTCTCAGCACCCCGACCTCGGCCAATTCCTCTGCTGAGAACTTGGGGTCGTCATTCACAGTCTTCTTCAAGGAAAGATTCCAATACACTCTGAACCCCGGGTTCATGGCCAGCTCGATCCAATAGTAGTCGTTGTGCCAGCCCTTGTTGGAGGAGTGCCACTTGGTGAATATGGCGTTGCTGACCCGAGCTGCGAAGTGGAACTACCCTGGCTGCTTCGTGTTGGGCTTGCAGACAAAGAACTGCCTGAACCGACGTAGGGTCGGCTCTATCTTCCTCTCAAGGCAGAACACGTAAAACGCCACCATCACGGCCCAGCCGTTAGGTGACATCTGACCCGGGCTAAGCTCGAAATAATTCAAAATGTCGGCGATGAAATCGGGAAGTGGAAGCCGGACGACATCGAATGCGAGGTCATAGATGGTGAAATGGTTAGGTGGAGGGAAGCAGGCAGGCTCGGTCCAACCTGGCACCTTCAGCTTGTGGTGTTGGTCCACTGACCAGTCCCTTAGCCTAGCGTTAGCCATCTGGATGGTAGAGTGGCACTCGCGCCTGCAGCAGGCGAACAACTGCTCTATCCTCTTTTCCCGAGCCGAAGAGCCGCTGGCTGTAGCTGAGCTCCGAGGTTGGACCGCCCTAACCAGGACCGCTTCAATCGGCTCCGACGCGGAGACTCCAGCTAGGTACTCCTGAGGTATCTCAACTCCCTCCAACTGGTTCAGTGGCTCGTCATCCTCCCTATCTCCCAAGTCACCCAGGTCGGCCAAAGGATCCGCCTCGGCTTCTTCTTGCACTCGCCTGACCTCGATCACTTGGCAATCATCATCACTCTCCCTGAGCCCAGATTGCCGAGATGACTCTTGAGATGCACCTTTGATGTCATCACTGTGCCCTCTATCTGAAGTCGACTACGAGCTCGACGGATTCTCATCCCCTCCGTAGGACCTCACCTCCATCGCTTGGGAATCTTCCGACTCCGATTTCCCCATCCTGTTTACAAATTAAAATATGTGCAGGAATAACTAAAGGGAGTCGGGACGTACCTACTGCTCTAGTTGTCGAAGATGACCCGATCTAATTGCCTCCGACCTAATTGGCTCCGAGCTGATAGATTCCGAGCTGAATACCCCGAGAAGCTATTTTCCGAGCTAAAAATGTCCAACCACTCCGGTATCTGACCTGAAAGCTCTAAACTTTGTATGCAAAGTGTAAAATGAATCTCGGATGTCAATGCCCTATTTATAGGTAGCTTCTGTAACCGCCTTGGGAATCTCAAACGTCGCGTCTCGTCATAACTGCCAGGTGACGTGTCAACCATCTGAAGGGTATACGTCGCTGACGTGGCCATCCCCTCTGTCGGGGTCGGGCACCTCCAGCTCGGGAACAACTCCCAAATCTAGATCTCACTCTCTTGATCTCGACTTGGGGGAGGGGGGGGGGGATTGACGAGGGGGATCCCGAGCTGCAATAAAATGCCCACGCCGAGCTGAGGCGGGCTAATCCGAGCCAAACTGAACGTATACAGCTAATGCCCAACCTGGATGCTAATCCAACTTCACCCCGATCCCGAAAAACCTCGACCTCAGTGCCAGCTACCCTGATGGGACATAAAGTCTTGATGGGACATAAAGCTGCACCGCATTAAATGCTGTCAGGTCCAAATTTAGTATAAATAGAGCTCTTCCCCTTCATTTCGAAGGTAACTCGTCATTAAATGCTCTCAGCTACCTTGCCAACTCGGACATACTATCATTTGTGCGCCCGAGGGAAAAATTCGGGTCATCACCCCGCCTTTTCCTTCATTTTCCTTGTGCAGGTCAGGTAGCCGACCTGAAAAGTTCAACTTGGAGGCCAACCTGAAAGTTCAGCTTGGCAAGCGTAGCCGACCAACTCAACTGCGAGTATCCGACCTCGACATTAACAATAGGAATCCACATCTGATATTAATTTAAATGTGTGATCTATATTTCTTCATCAAAAGTGAAAGGGACATATGAGTCAAATTACACAATATCTTCTTTTTTTTTTTAATTAACTTTCTTTGTGTAATTAATAATTCTACCCTTATTTTTTATGAAAAAGTTAACGAAAAGGTCTCAATCTCATATATTAAAAAATATGAGATCTAAATCTCATTTATCAAAACAAGGAGTGGTATGTGTCAAATTTGTTAAAATATACACTTAACTCATATAAAAAAATTATAAAATTTTAAATCACTTAATAAGATCTTGAATTAATGTACTTAACAAAAATTAATTTTAGAATGGAACCCGTATATTTTAACAAAGTTAGTCGTATCTTAACTATCAACAGTGGGGTAGCCATAGCATACATAACAAGCTAATCATAATAATCATAATAGTTTAGAATACACAACTTTCATGGTATGTAAAAAATAGCACATGGTATGTTTCTTTCATAATATCGCAACTCACACTTGGAGGTCATCATCACATACGACAAAAACTGACCTCAGCAATGACTCAAGGACAAGAAGAGAAAATATCCAAAGCAAATTGACCAAGTGTAATAATACTGACTGTTAAGGGTAAATTTCACATTTAGTCCCTATTGTTTATATTTTTTTAAGTTAATTTTTAATATTTTACAAATATTATATTAATATCTAATATTTATAAAGTGATTCAAAATTAGTGAATTTAGTTTCTATTATTTTCTATAAAATTTAATTTAGTCTTTCAAATAAGGGTCAAGTACAAGGACTGAATTGATTTTTTAAGAAAATAATAAAGACTAAATTGAATTTTTTTGAAAAACATAAAAATCAAATTAGTTAAGTTTGAACAATAGGGACTATTTTAAATAATTTGAATAAATATTAAGAATCACTATAAATTTTTTAAAATATTAAGGACTATATTAAAAAAAATATAAATAATAGGGACTAAGTGTGAATTTACCAGATCTTTAATAAAAGATTTTGATTTTGAGAGGCATATCAATAAGACAAAATAAAAAAAATAAAAGAAAAAAAGTATGTTCCTTATTATGAATGCAAAGAATTATAAGATCAATTCTTATGAATGATATTCCTTAATATGTAAAATACAAATACAAAATTCCGAATACGAGGGATTACACTACTCCTAGCTACTAACCATCGAAAAAAAAAAGCTAATCAGAATAATATAATACAGGAATGGCGGGTGCAGGATCTGAAAATCCACCTGGGGCTTGCTGGCTTGTGAGAGAGAAAAAAAAAAAAAAAAAAGAAGAAGAAAACGAGGGCAAGAATGCTAAAAACCCACAACCAAGGATGAAACACGTCGGATTTCAATTGGATTGTGTGTGTGTGTGAGTGGGAGATGATGAACTGAAGAAGGAGAAAGTGATTAAAAAAAACACAAAGAAAAAAGAGAAAGGCAAAGAAAAAAAAATCATTTTCATAGGGAAAAAAAATGGTTAGAAGAAAATTCATCTCCTAAGCGTGCCATTTGCATTTTTATAATAATTTATCGCAACATGAGGTATTATCTCTGCCTTTTTAATTATGGTTCATCTCTTTCTCTCCTAAGCGTTGATGTTTCATTTAAATTATTATAACTCGCAATATGACATTTGAATTATTAAAACTTGTTGAAGACAAAGCGAAGCTCAACAACAGTAATTTACACAAAGTCCAATTAGTGATATTATTTAGACTAAATTTTACATTTAATCCCTATAGTTTATATATATATTTTTAATATCGTTTTTAATGTTTTAAAATATTCATAGTAGTTCTTAATGTTTACAAAATTGATTCAAAATGATTTTTATTGTTCAATATTAATTAATTTGGTCCTTATTATTTTTAAAAAAAATCAATTTAATCTCTGTTATTTAAAAAAAAAATCAATTTAGTCATTGCATATACCCTATTTGGAGACTAAATTAAAATTTTTAAAAAATAATAAGAATTAAATTAATTAATTTTGAATAATAAAAAATATTTTAAATTACTTTTAAAAATATTAAAAAATAGTATAATTTTTTTAAAATATTAAAAATCAATTTAAAAAAAATGTATACAGAGAATATATGCATTATTTACCTATTATTTATCATCAAAATCATTTTCAACATGATGGATGGATAGTCTGAACCATGAAAAAGACATCTACATCGAGAGTACTCCTAGCAGGGGAATCTGCAATAAAGTAGTCATTTAAACACTAAATCCGACCTTATCCTGACAAAGGAAAAAAAACAAAAACAAATCCGACCTTATCCCCTTATCACTTTGTAATTATTGACAGAAAAAAAAAAGTCTTATTATGGAAAAGCGTTTTGGTCTGACAAATATCATAATTGAGAGTGATATTAAATTCCACCCTTCTCCACACTCTACTGTCCTCTATTTGTCAGCAAGCAACAGAAATTAGTCATACATGGCATTTGCAGAAGCCTATTGTAATCCATTTCAAGCAGAAAGCTAAACATCTGTTGGCAACTTTTCATTGTGGGCTGGAAGTTGAATATAGATGGATTCGCTAAAGGCAATTCCAGACATACAGAAGTTGGAGATATTTTTCGTAATGAGTTGGGGGATTGGATTACTGGTTTTATGGTTAATCTTGGTATAACATCAAATGGCCAAGCGGAACTGGTTGATTTGTGGGAAGGCTTTTAGATGGCAGAACGACTTGGTATCGTGAACTTGATCATTGAGACGGACTACCTAGTGATCTGCTCTACTGTCAATAAAGAAGTAGCGACTCCCAACACTATGCGACCAATGATTGAAGATTGTCAAAGCATTTTATTGCAACGCTTGGGATACTGTTTGGTGTATGTTTATTGTGAAGCTAATTATTGTATAGAATGACTTGTAAACTATGGTCTTACACATTTTTTTGGTTTTTTTGTTGTACATAATTTACCTATAGAACTTTTATTGCTAGTGGAGAAAGATAAATGGGACTAAATATTCCCGTGTTTAATTTTTTTATAACTGACTTCGGCCTCCTGGGAATGGAAAAAAAAAAAAAGACTGCTGTTGAAACCATCAATGCTACCGACAAAAACAAAAATGAAACCATCAATGCTACAGGCCAAGTTGTATGATTGGAGAGTGTGGTCCAAAATGTCAGGATGTTTCTTGCTGATATTGGGGGTGTTAATATTAATTTTATAAGTAGAACAACAAATCGTCCGGTTGATTGAATAGTTAAGTAAAAATTTAAAGATATGTTACAAGCTGATTGGATCTCAAATGTTCCACTAAATATTTTATATCTTTTGGCTTTTTCGGCAATAATAATATTATGTTTTTTTTTTAAAGAGAGCATTTCATTAAAATGAAATATTAAGAATTACAAATAGTTAGTTGATACCAATGGGAACGCAATCATTTATAAAAATATCTCTAGGGAAAGACGTTAGACATTCAGTTAAGAGTTAACGTGTCATGAAGTATTTATTTGACGATTCAATCAGCAGCTCTATTTGCTGTCCTTTTTTAGTACTGAAATCTTGTATGACTGATTCCAATTGCAATCATAAGAATATCATTAATCATTGGCTTGATTAACCAGTGGGTTCCAATGTTAAATGATTTGATGATATTAAGGATAATGAGTGCATCAATCTCGAAGATGATATAATCCAGACTTTGGCTTCTAACAAAAGAAACAGCTTGTATCAAAGCCAAAGCTTTACCCTTAACGGCAGAACTGCACGACAAATGACAAGCGATACCAAAGATTAGATTCCCTACATTATCTCAAAAAATGATAGCCGCTGATGCTTTGTAAGGAGGCTTGAATGTTGCATCCACGTTGATTTTGATCCAGTTAACATGTAACGGATTCCAGCAAAGCAGAGGACTTGATAAGTTATAGTTTGATTGGTTATGAATTTCATGACTATTTGCAGAGTTGTAATCATTCAAGAAGCTATAGGCATTCATCAAAGTCATCATTGTATTGAATTTAAATATTTCCATGACAAAGGCACAGGTTTCGAAAGATGAGCAGGAGCAGTGTAGGATGAACTCACTCCTCCATGGTTATATTCCTTCTTAGTTTTTGCAGCTTGATACCCTAATTTCACAGTATATGTTCCATCAATTGTATGAGGCCATATCAGAGAGTCTTCAAGTTGCACTTGAGGGCTGTAGATTGAACAAATTTGATCTGCAAGTTTTTTAAAAAAAATCTGGTAGATGACTGATTTATGTTTTAACCGACCCAAAAAAAAAAAGATTAGCTTTGTTATATTTTTATCTTCTAATTTTTTCTTTGACTCAGGTGATTAATCTTGTGAAATTTTTTTAATTGAATAAAATTCTTTTCTTAGAATTTGCGGCCTTGGCAAATATATGTTGTAAAATTCATCTTCAGTTATTGAAGTGCAATTGATAGTAGATTAACCCAAAGGGAATATGAGAAGGCATTCTTTGATAATTGCAGACTGTATCATCCATTATAATGATAATTCATATTCAAAAGGAAATAACAGAGGTGTATTGGGCCCTCATTCTTCTTTGCAGTCGCTCTCTTGCTGATATAAGCAGATTTCTTAAATCTTCTACTCCAATTACCTTAGACATTTTTTGTTTTTGGTCTCAACATAAACTGTCTTGGCCACATTTAATAGTCCTTTTTTTTTGTCAGAATATGGATTCATTACAACCACAAAATAGTACAAGAGATTCAACTAAAATCAAATGCGGAGATAAATGATTGTACACGCAAAGCCAGTAAAAAACAATGCTAAAGGGGAGTTGAAACACTAATCACGAAAGAGAAAACCTATCCTAATTGCAAAAGCAATCCACGCTACCACATGGATGGCTCGTGGAGACAGGAGTCAAGAGTAACCAGACGAGAATGATAGGTACTGCATATTATGAGGAACAGAGGAAATACTCCGAGTACAATTCGAAAAACCCTGTCAAGCATCTGAAATTAGGTGAGCGGTGGAGCCAAACCAAATGTACCAAAAGTGGGCCAAGACACCACAACCCAAAAATAAAAAGCAAAATAGAAAAGTGGGTCATGCACCACCTATGAACAAACCAAAACCCTGAACACCAACAAAAGGAGGCCCAATTTTATGATAATCTACAACTGCCACCAAGCCATGAGTAGAAGGCCTAACACCAAAGGCATACACTAGACCACAACCAACTAGCAAAACTACAAGGATGGTGAAAGATGTACCAAGAGAGAGCAAAACACAGTGGGTTTTCAGGTACCCACCAAAAGCACTAGTATAGAGGGATAGTGGCCAACAAGGAATGAGAAGAAAAGATGAAGACCGTTGAATGCAAATCTCTGGGAACCCCATCCGGTAGCGAACAAAAGAATATAACTGAAAGCACACACCAACGTGAAAGTAACAAACCCAAACAAACAACTAAAAGTATGATAGAAAAAAAGAAAAAAAGATCAAAGCAGTGATGAAGAATAAAAGTTGAAGACAAAAGATGAAGATAAAAGAAGGAGGCGGGGCTTGGGAGAGAATTTTTGGTGTCCTGCAAGCTTGGCACTCACATTTAATAGTCAACTTCAACATAATATGGGATTAACAACATTAATAGTTGACCTAGATTATACACTCCACTACATTAGACTTGACCTCCTCGTAACGTTGTAATTGTAAAGGAAATTTAATGATGATAAATTGATGATACATTAACTGTTAAATAGTCAAGGCAATTAACCATCATTTACTATCACATATTTTATTTGTTGCAATACTTAAAATTGTTGCGAAAAATCTAAAATTCACTATAAATGATTTTAGATGTTGTGTATAGTTATGTGGTGTGCTGTCGCAGCCAACCAAAAATAAAACATGTACTCCAAAAAATATTTGTAGTAGTGTGAGTAAGGATCGTTCCCACATAAAGTATCTAGCCAAGTTTTATGCTATGTGAACAAGGATTGAGGGGTTTGAGTATAACGAAAACAATTTTTAAGAAAAATAACTAGAGGGCAATTCAAATTGAAGTGTCGAAATTAATCAAAAGGACAAACTTAGGTCTAACTCAACATCCATAATTGAAATCTTATAACTGATCATTGATGCAAGTATATATCAATTCACACTTTAAATATTCACCGTCAGAATTATTTTTCTATCTCTCCTTAATCGTAGTTAATCAGAATTAAACAAGCAACCTAATTAACCCTAATTACTAAACAACCATAGACAAACGCTAAAGATTTAATCTAGTAGCAGCCTTAAGAATTAGAGAGATCGATGAAGCTAAATAACACAAGCAAAAGCAGTTGCATTTAATTTAATCGAACATTCTTCCTAAGATCCAATAATTCCTGAAGCAGCAAGTCGTTAAATCTTAGTTGCTTTGCAAATTACAGGGATCAAACAATTATGGATTTGATATCTAACCTAGCAGTAGATTATAATGAATAATAAATTAGTAAGCCTCCTAGTAATTAAACGAGACAATCATGAAAATAAGCACATAAGAATATTGGATACTTAAAGCATAATTTGAACAATAAAAACTAATTAGATCTCAAAGTTTTCTTGATTCCAATGCTTCAGTTTCCTTTGACCAAGTATAAAAGTTTAGCCACTCAAGGCCATAGAGAAAACTCAAAGAATAAGTTTAGAGAAAAGGGGAGAGAGAGATGTGTGCAAAATCTGATCTCTCTGTACCTTATTTATAGATTTCGAAGCCTACAAAATCTCTTAAAATAACGGTATCCTAATCTGAATAAATAAGGAAAACATTAAAAGTAAAGTCCTAATATAACTAGAAAAGCGGTGTTTCCAGCTATAATTTCCGTGCATTATCTTCTCACCATATTTTAGAAGCTTCCAGCTAAGGAATATTCCAGAATGTCAAACAATATAGGTGCAGTAACTTCACGTCCGATTTTAACCTTGATGCAGCCAGTATCTGTAACACCCGAAAATTTCATCACATCTTTTTAAATAACTGTTGCATATCTTTTTGAGCATTTTTATGTGCATTTCTTTTCTTGCTTAATTGTTTTATTTAGAGGGTACTATTCATAAGAAATTTGACTGTCTTAAATGCTCGATTTAATATTTTTTCTAAACCACATGACATATAAAAGGAATCAAAAACTTGTCATTATGGACTTTAGAGGCCGAGAGTATGCGTTTAAAAATATTTTTTCGCCTCGTTTGAATAGTGTTATGTATGTAAAAACATTAGTTTTGAAGTAGTTAGCAAACAATTGAAGTTTAAACTCATTTGACCAAGATTTTTGTAGCATTTGACCTCAATTAATTGCACATGCACATACATATATTCAAATTATCACCTTATAAGACATTTACTCAACAAAACAAAAGCAAAAAATTGCCAAAAACCGCCCCTTGAACCCGACAACCCTTGGAGCCAAAGAGGAAAAAAATTCTTCAACTTTTGAGCAAGAATTTGGTCCTTTGGCTTGGTCTAGGAGGAGTTTGGAGCACTAGAGAGCATCAACCACTTGTCTACAACATCATTGTGAGGGAATTTTTGCATATTCATGGAGTTTTAAAGTTTATGTTCAATTTTGCAATTTTTAGATTTTGCCATTAATGTGCCATAACATGCTTGATTCTTGTTCTATATAGTATTATTACATGCTAAAGACCTTGTATATGCATTGGTATATTTTGAAACTAAGTTTTTGACAAGATTTCAATTGAGGAAGATGATGAATAGTGTCAAACTAGGGTTTTCAAAAAAAAATTCAAATTAATTTGATTTGAGACTTCTAGTAGTTGCTAATTAGGTCATTGAGCATGGCAAAATGTTAGTTGCGCTTGCCATGTACAAAATTTGAATAATTTGATCAAATTAGACTACTTTCATAATGGGTTTTGGGGTTAACTCGAATCCGGGCACGTTTCGAGGTTATGACTAGTCTTTATTAAGTATTGAAGCCTTAGAAGTGCCTTCATTTCGCTTGTTTGGTTTCTGGAATTGGTACTTGTAGTGTAAACCCACAAAGAGGTATTTTTGGTGTTTTCGTGTACTTGTGCTCTAGGTTATGATTTGGAGGTTCTAAATGAGGTATTTAGGTATCCTTAGATTGGTAGAATGGTTAGCTAGCTTAACTTGATCCTTGAATTTCGGTAGGAAACTAAATAGCCTAGTTGAACAAAGGGGAAATGAATGAATTAATTGCTTTAGTACTTGTATTGCTTTGTAGTTGCTCCTAGCGTGTCTAAATGCAATTCTAAGGTATGTGTGAGCATTTGGTTAAGTTTTGTGAAAAGTATAATATTGACCCCTTTGTGTTCGCATAGTTAATTTCATGATAATTGCTTTATAATTGAGTAATTAAATATTTATAAGCCTTTGTGTAGTGTACGTATCATGGTAGTGAAGTCTCGTGAATTGAGTTACTTGGTTTACATGGCTTTGGTTGAGTATAAATTTAGAATGGACTAAAGGAACTAGTAATGAACCATGGTAATAATTGTTGTTAGTTGATTCTTGATTGATTGGATAAATGTTTAAATGTACTTGTGTAACAAATTCATCTATTCGGAGAAGTTGTGAGTTAAGCTATATGGATACTAGTTAAAGATTGAGTAAACATGTTTATATTGCTTATTAATTGTATTATATTTGTAAAAATACGCTTATATAACTTATTGGTTAGATGTTATATAGTGTTTCTACTTATATGAATTATCATGGCTATGTATATATTATTTATTATGCTATGGTCTTTGTGTGATACTTGGAACTTAAAGAATGTTGCATATGTGATCACTTGAGTTTATGTATTGTTTAGATATTGATTAGAATGCTTGTCAAACCATGAAACATATTGTTAGTTATGTAAGTTCAAGGAAATCAAATAGAGTTGGATAAGTTAATGGCTTTATGAATTAGCTTTAGTAGAGAATAAAGGTATAACTTCTTATGCATATTGTTGATTGTATTAGGTAGTGATAATTGAAGGAATAGTACATTTGGAGCATAATGAAGAAGTTCTTGGCTAATTCTCACAGGTTTGGTTCACTAAGGTAAGGAAGTCTTTAACCCTTTTGTGCATCTTAGTTTATTTCATTGTTTTTAGATTATATGATTTAGCTAATAGAAAAAGTTTACATGTACCATTTATTTGTTATCTCGTGGTTACTCGTGTTTGTTTGATATTATCTCCTGAATTCTTGAATTCGTGTCGGGTTGCGCAATCTTTTCGGACATGGTAGCGTCGAGAAACACTGGCAGCATCGGGCTTTCCGTGCTCCCTCGACTACCTTGGTACCTATTCCCTTTCTCTCACTAAGTATACTCCACCACCCCAGAGGCGTGGTTCACCTGCTAGGCATATGGACCTACCTCAGGAGAAAGGGTCGTAGGATAGGGGTACATCCGGAGTACCCTATTTTGGAGGAATAAGGGGTTTGCCGGCACTTGCTTGAAGATCTTGGCTCGTGGCTCGTGAATGAAGACAAGTGGAACCGTATCCTTTATATATGTGATTAAATACTTGTCTAATTAACTTGTTTATTTGTGTTATTAATGTTTTTATCTTGTTGCATCTCATGAAAACACACCCTGGTTTACTGCATCACCTCCCTCACTGAGTAACTTTGGTTACTCATTCCTCGTTTTAACATGTTTCAGGAAAAGCTGTGGTTGGATGCTATGTACTGGTCTATGTGCAGGAAATGCAAGTTGTTGGTTGTATGTGTTTTGTTTTGAGATTATGAAATCTTGTGTATGTTTCTATTGTCTAAAAGGTTGTAATATAAAGTAAAGCTTGCATTCTTGTATAAGTTAATAATTGTAGATGGGTTGTAATAACTTCAATGATTTACTTGATTGCCTAGTTAGTTTGCATGCTTGTGTGAATGGGATTGTATCTTGGAGTTGGATTATAGTTTTGAGGTTAAGTTACTGCTTGCAGGTGAACTAATAGCCCTATAAACAAGGGAGACTTTGTCTGTTTCTCCTCGTTTTTGGTGACCTCGGGTATTGGAACGGGACCCCGGTCTCGTAAGGGATCGAGGCGTTACAGTATCTCTCAAAACTCAAAACATGAAAGTTATCGAGCTCCTTCTTGAATTTCCATAGAATCTTGAATCATCTCAATCAAAGCTCAAATGAGAAAGTTACGCCCAGATTATGAAAAGACATCGAAATTGTCCAGATTCGCTCAAATTGCTTTGTTTTGCACTTAACGCCTTCATTTGCATCCTAAATCAAAATATAAGAATAATAAGAATATTTAAGCATCAAATAAGTGTAAAAGATTACATATTAAGGCAGAAAAATATGACATTTTGCACTCTCATCAAATTTTCCCACACTTAATCTTTGCTCGTCCTCGGGCAAAACTCAAATTCCCAAGAATACCAAAGTTACAACGCCATCAACAAAGAACAACCAAGCTTTTCAAAACTCATAACTTATAATGAACAAACATTCTTAACCAACTTATAATTACTTGGTAAGCATTTTCACTCGAAGATGGAGTAAACTAAATGGGTAGACCCTCACGGAAATAAACACTCGACTCTCATGTGTTTGAAGGGTATGTGTTTCGCTCAAATTCATTCTATTAGAAATGATCTACCATAGGCTAGCATATCTTCTCATTCTCCACCATGGAGATTATATGCATAAAATGAATCATAAGGACTTTTCAAGGGTTGTAACGGGGTTTAGGATCAATGTAGGAAATATTTGAGAATGTAGCTCAAAAGCCATCGAAACTTAGAAGAGCAAAGATGAATCAACTCAAGCTCGAATATATAAGACATGTAAAAACCAATCACTCCATGCAACAACATTCTCCTTTGTATATATCATGTATAAACAGAACCCTTTCTTGGAATTTTTAGGGAGAATTATAAGCATGGACAGTTTAAAAGAAATTTCTTTCATCACTTCCTTTCTTATTTATCTTTTCTTTTTTACATTCTTTTTTTTATATTTTTTTCTTGCCAAAATTACACCAACAATGGAAATTACAAATTGAGAATGAAAACATGTTCTATTTTACCAGTCATAGCCATACTACAGATCCAGACACCCTCACACCTATTTATTGTATACCCATACATATCATAATGATGAACAATATTCCACTAGCTCTACGACTTGGGTAAAGGTATTATTTTTCGGGTTTAAAACTTGTAATATGGGTTCACAATAAACAAGGTCAATAAAGCTCAAAAGGGTTCAACAAAGGGAAAACCTAATTACAAGGTAAGTTATTTGGCTTATGTAGCTAAATCAAAGAGAGCCTTAATCATGTTCATGCATGCATATGTCAATGTAACCTAGAAGAGAATCAAGACAAGTTCTAGAGAAACAAACCCAGTAAAGAATATCTCTCATGAAAGAAAATAGTGAGACTAATATAGATGTGTCAGTCTAAAGGCTAAAAATCTCACCAGTTTTTGTCTACGAAATTCAGTCACTACCGTGCTCAAGCAAAATAACTAGACTAATTAATTCTAAGTTGAAAGATTACTTATTCAATCATGCTCTGAATCTTTCAAGCTTAATTAAACTTTGCTCATGACATACACAAAAATCATTGAAAACCACACAAAAAAAATTGTTATCTTTTATGTTTTTTTTAAAACAAATTAAAACACAACCTAAATCCCCTCCCCTACACATAAACCTTACATTGTCTTCAATGGTTAAAAACAAACTCTCAAATTTATGCAAAGATGAATAGAGAGTAACATGAGAACAAATTAGGTAAGAAAAATAGAATTTGTAGGAGGACATACATGAAGTACTTGTTAGGGAGAAGAAAAGTAATGCTTTAAACCTGCAACTATTCAATGAAGCCCAAGAAAACAAAAGAAAGCATAGCAACAGGAAACAACAAAAATAATAAAGTACTTTGTTTTATATTTTTATATTTTTATATTTTTTTGTTGGCCGACCCTATTCACATCCCCATATAAAGACTCTGAACTCTAGGAAGCACTAAAGCTGACTCTTTGAAACAATAAAAATGACGAACTAACTAATACTTTAACAAAAAAATATATTGAAATACCTGGATTCATTTAACATCATCTAGTACAACAAACTTCCCTTGGGTTGCCTTCCAAGCATCGCTTTTGTTTATTTGTCGTTGGCTCGACTCAATGCTTCTTTCTTTAATCAGGATTATCAACTACATCAATAGAATAAATAGGATTATCATCACTAGGATATTTCATGGCATCATTAATATTAAACTTAATAATTTTATCATCAAATTCCATGGTAAGTGTGCTACTATGAACATCTATCTTAATCTTGGATGTCTTTAAAAATGATCTTCTTACCAAAATATGAGTAGTTTGATCACTATTCTCCAGATCAAGTGTAATACCCCGATCCCTCTCGAGATAAGAGTTCCCGATTCCAATACCCAAGGCACGGAAAATGAGGGGAAACAGACGGAGTCTCCCCTGTTTATAGGACAATCCAAAACCTGTACAAGCAATTATAACCTCAAAATTAAAGTTCAACCTTCTCCATAACTCCCAACTTCCTTTATCCATCTTCTTTATGAATTAAGTCTGTCAACCAATCAAAACATGCAAGCATGCAACTACTAGACAATAAAGTAAAGATTACAAGTTACTACAACATTACAAGCCATTCACAACTATCAATACATTCTAAACTTAAATTTACAATTATAAAACTGAATTAAATGACAGTCCACGTAAGCCAGCATAATCAACACGAAACTCTCGAGCCTTCTTTTCTACCTCTGATGGCACTGATCCTGAAAGGTGTTAGAAACGAGGGTGAGTATACAACATGTATACTCAGTGAGGGAGGTGATGCAGCACACCAAGAAATGCGTTCATGAGATGCAACAAAGATAATAATGTATACAACACAAAATAACAAAGCTAATTAGACAAGTATTTAACCACATATAAAAATGATACGGTTCCACGTGTCTTCAATCATGAGCCACGAGCCAAGATCTTCAAGCAAGTGTCAGCAAACCCTTTATTCCTCCAAAATAGGGTATTCCGAATGTACCCCGATCCTACGACCCTTTCTCCTGAGGTAGGTCCATATGCCCCAACGAGGTGAACCACGCCTCTGGGATAGTGGAATATACTCAATGAGGAAAGAGAATAGGCACCATGGTAGTAGAGGGAGCACGGCATGCCTGATGCTGCCTGTGTTTCTTGACGCTACCATGTCCGAAAAGGTTGCGCAACCCCGAGTCAAGACCATGAGAGCCAAGCATATCAAATACCACATAAGAGGAACGACAAAGTAGGGCTCCCTCGCAAAGTCACAATATAGCAAGTAAATAATGCATATAAACTTTATCAATTATTAAAGAATACAATCTAGAAACAGTAAAATAAGTTAGAATGCACAGAAGAGATGAAGACTCACTCACCTTTAGTAAGCCAAACTTATAAGAGCATTGCTTAGGTTTACTCCAAACCTCTTTGAATCCACTCAAATGTGCAACCCCTAGTTATTCATATAAGTATAACACTTTCATTATCCATTGCAATTCTATTATCATGATTAGCTCTAATATACATATAGCCCAAATATACAACTTAACTCATAAGATAGCATGAATCACACATCCTTCAAGTTAAACACTTAATACACGCTACTACGTTTAAACACTAAGCATTACACAATTACTAAACATGTTAAAAGAACTCTAACATGCATTATCCAAAGTGAAATCATGTACAAGATTATCTATATTCTCTAAGATCATTAAACATACACTAACTACTTTAGATTACAAGACATGTTAAAATGACACTCTTATTAACACTAAAACACCATAAGCAACAAATTCACATTCTTTAATCAAGTTATTATTCATTTTCTTCTTCAATTCACTTATACACACAAACTCATTTTTCACATGTAATTAAGCTAGAAAGTTCACTCTACCACATCATTAGTTAGCATAGAAGGCATTAGAAGCATCAAAATATCATTAAGTTAAGATTATAAGCTATAAATTCTAATTACTTTTCTACAACAATCAATAATCATCTAACTAGATGAGCTAACTCTATAGTTTACTTAATTAACAATCAAATGTAGCAACTATAGCAATTCAAATAACAAATTATGCAATAAGACTAAGCATTTGATAAGAAGTCCAACATATCTCTCTCCAAATGCTTAATAATCATGCCATAAACTTCACACAAGATAAAGAACTTCAAGTCTAACTTCACTAATCTCATGTATCTACTTTATGATGCAACTAAATACCACGAAATCACATTTTTAAGCACATTAACTTTAAAACACCATAAAGCCCTTTAGGTGATTTTAACTACAGCTACCTATTCCAATTAGCCAAACCACACCATAATTATATTTCAAAGGCTTCCTAACACATTTAAGGCTAACTACATATTCAACAAGTCAAGTTCCCCACTTCGTTCCATAGTCCCCTTAGCTCAAGACCTAAATCAAGTCACATACAAACCACAAGTTTCTCAATTCATAAACCAACTATACTACACATCTAAATACACATTATGGCACCATTTAAAACTATGAAACCACACTTTAACCTGCAATTAACTCAAAAGTCCCGATTTTCCCTTTATGCATTTGTATTACAAGTACCTTAACCGATGTTCAATTACGTGTCATAACCACTCATTTAGCACTACCTCACCTTATAAACACTAAATACAATGTTCAATTCTACCTAGATTCACGTTTGACCCGAAAACCCCTTTATAAAGTTAGCTATTTCGCGTTTCAACTAAGTTCCGAGCCAATTAACTTCACGTGGTCATTAATCTATCTTTGTTAACATCTATAGCACCTACTTAAAGAATAGAATTATTCTCTAATTCACGTTTTATTGAAACCCTAAAAAAAATTCTATTCATTGTCTCCTACAACTAAACATTTGCAATTAACCATTAAAGAAGCCAAACAACTTCACAAACATGGTCTATATAGCATGTAGGTAACATATAAAGGAAGATTTAAATATTTTATAAGCAACTAACTACAAATCTAATAATTTCATAAAATGATATAAACATTAAATATGCAAAATAATGCAAAATCTCTCACCTAAGCAAGATAGAGAAGGCTTGAACATGCTCTATGGAAACTCAAATATACTCATATGCAAGCACCAAAGATCAAATTGCAATATTTTGGAATTTTTCTTTTTTTTTTCTTTCTTTCCTGTTTGTTCTCTACCTCAATTTCTATTCTTTTTTCCTTTGTTTTTTTTGGTTGACTTGTTAACATATATAATATAATATAATATATGTATATATAAGTAGGAAGATTTATATATATAATATATAGATAGATTAATATAATTTAATTAGTTTAACTAGTTTTCTACTATTCCTACGGTACTCAAAATATTTTTGTAACTCACATTCCCGACATGCTACACACATAAAATTTATAAATGTATGCCCATAAATATGTATATAGTGAAGGAAAAATACGAAATTCACAAAATAAAATACTTTAATTTTTTTCCTGGGCTCAGGTTTCATTTTTAAATGATGAAAATAATTCATTAAATGTAAGAAAATAATTTTATATAATATAAATAATAAAATATTAGGTTAACCGTGTCATATAAATTCGTTGAACGTAGTCTATATATTTTTCAAAGAAAGATGAAGTTATCACATACATACAACATTTGAGATGACACAAAATTATATGCAATTAAGTATGATGTGCTACATGATAGGTCCGGGTATGCTATACACAAAATAAACATTGAACGAATTCACGAAATAAAATAATTTAGGTCAATATGAAAGTAGATAAAATAAATAAAATAAAAAGAAACTCAATTTGGGGCTCGGGAAATACTAGTCAATTAAATGTACTCAAATAAACATAAGATAATTATTTATTCATGTAAACCATTTAGATGTAATTAAAGAAATATAATTATTAAATGTAATTATTAAAAAAATAACTAGCCCGTTCAGTTTCGTGCCCGGGCTCGGGTGCTACTTATTCAATTAATTGAAAATAATGTAAACTAGCATCTAAATGCAATAAAATAATTTTTAATAATTATTTTACCAAGGTAATTGCCTTATTTAAATTTACTAAATATTATTTGCACGTATTTCAAGAAATATAAAAATAGTGTAAATAAATGAATAATTTAACATAAACATGTAATTATAACCAAACATCACATAATTACATGCAAGTAGATACTATTCACTACATGGTGGGTCAGGGTGTCACATCAAGCACATAGAAATTAGCAGGGAAAACCAAATGATTAACTTGCATAAGAACATTATCAACTACACCCTTAGGATAGGCATTAGATCTATCAGCCAATTGAATCACGATACCAGTTTTATTCACAGGTCCAAGTTTCAAAGAAGCATATATAAAATATAACATGACATTAATAGAAGCTCATAAATCTAACATGACCTTCTCAAATCTAGTGTTACCTATCGTACAAGTGATAATAAACATATTTGGATCTTTGCACTTCGCAAGGAGTTTTCTTTGAATAGCTGCTGAAACATTCTCCCCTACTCTCGTTTTCTCACATCCTTTAAGTTTTAGTTTCATCTTAATCATACACAGTTCTTTCAGGAATTTAGTATAACGAGGTACTTGTTTAATAGCATCTAAAAGTGGAATATTTACCTCGCATCTACAAAATGTCTAATATAAATCTTTATTCTGCTAAAGCCTAAGGAAAATGTGGTACTAGTTTATAAATCGTTAAATCTTAGTTGCTTCATAAATTAGAGGGATCAAACAATTACGAATTTGATATTTAACCTAACAGTAGATTTTAATAAACTAGTAGGCCTCCTACTAATTAAATGAGACGATCATGAAAATAAGCACAAAAGAATATTCGATACTTAAAGTATAAATTGAACAATAAAAACTAATTAGATCTCACAGTTTTCTTCATTCTAAGGCTTCAGTTTTCTTCGACCAAGTATAAAAGTTTAGCCACGCAAGACCATAAAGAAAACTCAAAGAAAAAGTTTAAAGAAAATGGGAGAGAGAGAAGTGTGTGAAATCTAATCTCTCTGTACCTTATTTATAGATTTCGAAGCTTACAAAATCTTCTAAAATAACAGTATCCTAATCTGAATAAATAAGGAAAACATTAAAAGTAAAGTAAATTCCTAATATAACTAGAAAATGGTGTTTCCAGCTGTAATTTTCGTACATTATCTTCTCACCATCTTCTAGAATCTTCCGGCTAAAGAATATTCCAGAATGTCAAATAGTACAGGTGCAGTACCTTCACGTCCAATTTTGACCTTGATGCAGTCAGTATCTCTCAAAACTCAAGACATGAAAGTTATAGAACTTCTTCTTGGATTTTCACAGAATCTTGAATCATCTCAATCGGAGCTTGAATGAGAGAATTATAGAGCTCCTTCTTGGATTTCGCTCAAATAACTTCATTTTGTACTTAACGCCTCCATTTGCATCTTAATTAAATCAAAATATAAGAATAATGAGCATATTTAGGTATTAAATAAGTGTAAAATATTAAACATTAAGGAAGAAAAATACAACATTTTGCACTCTCATCAGTATAGATCTGTTGCATATGTTCCAATTGCAAATTGTCTATTGCAATACTATTTTGTAAATTCTAAGCAACAATTTGGAAAATTGTGGCGATTTATTTTAGTCCTTGAGAAATACAATAAGTCAGAAACAGGTCCTTGTGAATATGAAAATCTCTCCACACGTCCTTGGATTTTATTTTATTTTTATATTTTTATGAAAAAAAAATAATGTAGTAGAATATGATTTTTGTCCTTGCAATTTGACCATTGTCCAACCATTTGTTGGACAATTTTTTTTAATTAATTTCTAACTTGTTTGTTGGAATGAGACTGACCAAGAAACAAATAGTCACACTAATTGTTTTAATCCAAAATTCATTTCCGCTGTGTCGTTACATGACCCAATAAAAATTTACAAGTATAATAAATATGGTACTCTATTTCATTTTAAAAACAAAAATGGCATTTTAATGCATTGTTCCTACTTCAATCAAAAGTCAAGACTGCTTTTAGAACCAGCTATGGCCACTATGAGTTTGTTGTACTGCCTTTTGGGTTGACAAATACGCCAGCCGCCTTTATGGATTTGATGCAGAGAGTGTTTAGACTATATCTGGATCAGTTTGTTGTAATTTTCATTGATGATATATTAGTGTACTCTAAATCTGAGGTAGAGTATGAAGAACACTTGAGAATTGTGCTGCAAACACTGCAAGAACATAGATTGTTTGCCAAACTTAGCAAGTGTGAATTCTTGTTGAAACAGGTAGCCTTTCTAGGCTATATTATTTCACAGGAAGGAATATCCGTAGATCCTACAAAAATTGAGGTGGTGATGACTTGGAAAAGACCCGAGACTGTCACGGAGGTTCGGAGTTTCTTGGGATTGGCTGGTTACTATAAGCGATTTGTTAAGGACATTTCAAAAATTGCAGGGCCATTAACTTCCTTAACTCAAAAAAAAACTGTGTTTAACTGGGATGATAGATGTGAAGCTAGTTTTCAAGAATTGAAGAAGAGACTTACCACTGCACCTATCCTTGCATTGCCTGAAGGAACAGGTAACTTGGTGATTTACAGTGATGCTTTGAAAGATTGTGTTCTTATGCAAAATGGTAAGGTGATAGCTTATGCTTCTAGGAAATTGAAACCATATGAACTTAATTATCCTACACATGATCTTGAGCTTGCTGCTGTTGTCTTTGCTTTGAAGAAATGGCGTCATTATTTGTGGGGTAATAAATTTGAGATATTTACTGATCATAAAAGTTTGAAATATCTATTTTCTCAAAAGGATTTGAATATGAGGCAAAGGCATTGGTTAGAATAATTGAATTATTATAATTGCACCATTAGTTACTTGTCAGGAAAAGCTAACACTGTTGCAGATGCTTTGAGCCGAAAAGCTACTGTGGCTAGTTTGATAATCAAGGACTGGGAAACTGTGGAAGAATTATGTCTATGGAAACTGAAGGCTTTTGAAATAGGTATCCAATTTGCTAGTTTACAAATCCAGTCTTTATTGTTATCCAGAATCAGAGAAGCCCAATAGTCAGATCCTCAGTTGTTGAAGATTCTGGAGAAGTCCAAAGGGGGAGAGTCCAACTTCAAGTTGCATGATGATCAGCTACTCAGGTATAAGAATAAAATTTGCATTCCTAGTGGTTCAGCTGTAAAAGAAGAAATTCTTGCTGAGGCTCGTAGCACTACGTACACGATTCACCCTGGTAGTACCAAGATGTACAGGGACTTGAAACAAAACTTCTGGTGGAATAACATGAAAAGAGATATAACTGAGTATGTGGCTAAGTGTTTGACTTGTCAAAAGGTTAAGGTTGAGCATCAGAGACCAGTGGGATTGTTGCAACCATTGGAGATCCCAGTGTGGAAGTGGGACCAGGTGACTATGGACTTTGTATTTGATTTGCCGAGATCACCACAAGGTAACAATTCCGTATGGGTTGTGGTTGATAGGTTAGCGAATAGTTCTCATTTTATTGCTACAAAGAAGACTGACTTTCTTGATAAGTTAGCTGAATTGTATGTTGAAAACATTGTGAGACTGCACGGGGTTCCAAGTTGTATAGTGTTAGATAGAGATCCCAGATTTACATCACAGTTCTGGCAGAAACTACAAAAGGCTTTGGGGACTAATCTGAGTTTTAGTATTGCATATCACCCGCAAACAGATGGCCAGTCTAAGAGAACTATCAGGATTTTAGAAGACATGTTACGAGCCTGCATTCTGGATTTCAGTAAGAGTTGAGAGAAGTATTTGCCTCTTGCAGAGTTTGCTTATAATAACAGTTACCAGGCTACCATTGGTATGGTACCCTACGAGGCACTTTACGGGTGGAAATGTAGATCTCCAATGTATTGGGATGAAGTAGGTGAAATGAAAACTGTTGACCCAGCTATCTTACCTTAGATGATCAAGATGGTGGATAATGTGAAACTTATAAAGAAGAAAATGCTTACAGCATAGAGTCGACAGAAGAATTATGCAGATAGACGCGACGAGACTTGGTATTTTCAGTGGGTGATCATGTGTTTCTGAAAGTCTCTCCGCGCAAGTGTTTGATTTGACATGAAAAAGGAGGTAAGCTCAGTCCTAGATATGTGGGGCCGTTTGAAATCATTGAGAAGGTTAGTGATTTGGCTTATACATTGGCATTACCTCTGAGTTTGGGCAGGATTCATGATGTATTCCATGTGTCATTGTTGAGGAAGTATAATCTCGATCCTTCACACATTATAGAGCCAGAACCGTTGGAGATTGATGAGTCTTTGGCATATGTTGAGAAACCTCTTCGAGTGGTTGACAGAAAGATTCAGGAACTTCGAACCATGAGTATCCCTATGGTAAAAGTTCTTTGGGATCATCATGGGATTGATGATACCACTTGGAAGCGAGAAGATCAAATGAGGGAGAAATACCCAGAGCTGTTTGTCGAATCATGTAAGAATTATAAGGACGTAATTAATTTAAGGGAGAGAGGGTGTGATGCACGGGAATATCATCACATCATCTACGAAACTGCTGCATAAACTACTTGTGCATTTTATGTGCATTTCTTGTCTTCTTTAATTGTTTTACTATTAGGCACTATTCATAAGATTTTTTACCGTCTCAAATGTTTGATTTAATATTTTTCCTAGGTCACATGACATTTAAAAGGAGTCGGGATATGGTAGTTATGAGCTTCAGGGGTCGGGAGTATGCATTTGAAAAATAGTTTTTGTCTCATTTGAATAGTATTACGTAAGTGTAACTATAATTTCGCATTAGATATCAATTAGTTGAAGTCTTAAGCTTGTTTGACCATGAATTTGCTAACATTTGACCTAATATATTAAAACCTACTCATACATATATACATTATAATACACATATGCACATTTACTCAAAAAAATAAAAGCCAAAATTGTAAAAATACCCCCCTCCCCAAACCCGCGAGCCCTAAGAGGCAAAAAGTGAGAAAAACTTCTTCATTTCATCTTGCAATTGATCTTGTGGCTTGATTTGGAGAGTATTTGGAGCACTAGGGAGCCTCAATCATTTGCCTACAACTTCATTGTGAGAGAGTTTTGCATTTTCTTGGTGTTTCAAGTTTATGTTCAATTGTAAACGTTTCTTGAATTGTTGTTGTTAGTCTAAGATATGCTCAAATATTGCTTGGTACACCTTTTACATGCTATTTATGCTTTGTTTAAGTTGTGTAGACTATATTTCCATGGTTGAAGCTTGAGTTCTCACGAAGGAGATGATGAATAGTGCTTGAACTTAGGGTTTTGATAAAACTTGCTAATTGGAATGAATTGAGACTTCCTTTAGGTGCTCTAGACTCTAGTGAAGCTAGTTGGGAGGCTACGTGAAGTTGAATCACCCAAAACCAAACTAAATTGCAAAATTAGTTAACTTTAAAAATGGAATTTTTCACGTAATGCAATCCGGGCACATTTGGGCTTTGAATTAGGTATCCTTGGGGCATGGAAGCACTTTTGGTGCTTTCATTGCATGAATTTGGGGTTCAGATAGAGTAGTTGTAGTTAAACTTCGCTCAGGGCCTTCCCGAGTTTTTGTTTCCAAATCGGGTTTTTAGGGCCTAGATAGATGCCTTTTGACCTACCTAGGAATGTAAGATGGTTGACTTGTTAATTTGGAATCATAAACCTTGCGTGGGAGAAGAATCAAAAAATTAACAAAGGGAAAAAAGGTATTTTTGGATGCCTTTGTGTTTATATGAATTTGTAAATACTTGATAGATGTTTTATGTGCATGATAAGGGTTATTCAAGCTATCTATGGATTTTTGTGGAAGAATATGATATTTGTCTCTTTCGTGACTTTATAGTTATCTCGTGTATATGTTGGCTTATATTGTGTTTAAAAGCGAGGGCGGCTTACTTTGTCGACCCTCTTACGTGTTATTGTTGCTCTTGAATCTTGTGGTTTGGTTTCGGGGTTGCGCAACCTTTTCAGACATAGTAGCGTTAAGAAACACGGGCAGCATCGTGCTTACCGTGCTCCCTCAACTACCATGGTACCTATTCCCTTTCTCGTTGAGTATACTCCACTACCTCAGAGGCGTGGTTCACCTGCTGGGCATATGAACCTACTTCAGGAGAAAGGGTCGTAGGATCTGGATACATTCGGAGTATCCCACACTTGGAGGAGTAAGGGTTTGCTGGCACTTACGTGAAGTTCGTGGCTCGTGGTACGAGATTGAAGACTTGAAGTGGAACCGTATCCTTTTTATATGTGGTTAATTGCATGTTTACTTGGTTGTGGTATTTTGTGTTGGAAATGCTATTATTTTGTTGCATATCATGTTGTACGCCTCGGTATGCTGCATCACTTCCCTCGCTGGGTAACATTGTTGCTCACTCCTCATTTAACATGTTTCAGGAGAAGTTGAGGTGAATCCCAAGCTAGTAGCAGTAGAGGAAAAAGAAGAAGTGCAAGTAGATCAGATTTCCTGATTCTTGTGTGGTAAGGTTGACTATTATGTGAAGCTTGCGTGGAGTTGTTGATTGTTGTCTTTTTGTGACCTTGGGGTCTTAGGTATATTTGGTAGTTGAATCAACTTGTAATCTTGTATGACAGATAGCAAAGTTAGATGGCATGTAATAATGGATTCTAGTCTACTTCTCCTATTGCATGCTTGTGTGTTTAATAACTTCGTAGTAGAACTTGGCTATTGTTGTATCCAATTACTTATAGTTAAAGTTAGTATTGCCTTGCATGCTTGTGTGCTATAAGTAGGTTTTGTTGCTCCAAGGCTCGAGTGGCCCTGTGATCTTGGCTTGACTATGAAAATCTTGAAGGATAGGTTGTATGTGTTGTTGCTTGTGAATCAAATATTATATGTGACTATTTGCAGGTATCAGTTTAGTCCATGGTACAGAGGAGACTCTATTCGAGTGACGGGTCCGAACTTGACCTATAGCGTGGGGTTGGGTTTAGAGCGTTACAGGGGCGGCCTCCAAAAAAAAAAATATTTAATGTATATTTTTTTTAAAAGTAGATTTGGTCCCCCCCAATAAATATTATAAAAATTGTCAAAGTTCACAAGATATGAATTAGCTTACTGGTTAGTCATAAGTGTGTTCACGCGGATGATGCGAGTTTGAACCACCAGGCTGTGCATGTTGTATTTTTTTTGCTATTAGCCTAGTTGTAAGTTGCGGGAAACAAACTTAAAAGCTATTGCACTTTTTTTTTTAAACAAAACTAACATCATCTTTATCTTATTCTCAAAATGTTCCTGCAAATCTCAACTTTATTACACTATATTTTCCTGCAAATCTCAAGTTAAAAAGTATATATGTGTGTGTGTAAAAAAAAATACAACCGTAAAAATTAATCTACAAATCTAAAAAACACTGTACAAAAAAAAAAATCCGCCCCCCCAACATTCTAATCCTGGCTCCGCCTCTGAGATTTTGCAAAACCTAAATAGTGAGTATCTCTTTAAGGTTTCATGTAAGAAAGTTCATCCATCAAAATAGAGTAAGTACAATATCAACTTATGGGAGATACATCTATACAATGCCAACAGATGTGATGCATCTACAGGGTATTATGCAGTAAAATTCATCATTGATCAGAAATATGTCATCTTCAGGTTTTATTTATTTAATTATTTTTTCATCTGACCTTGCAGATTATTGCTTTCAATGGGAAATCAAATCCATGGAGTTTCAAACTTCACCATTTAAAATTTTCAGGTATGGGTAGGAGATAGATTGGAGAGAGAAAAGTAAGAGACAAAATGTATCTCTGACATGATTAACAAATGGACAATGAGGAAGAGTAGTGTTAGGATTGGGTGCTGATTATATATATATATAGGTAAATTTCACACTTAGTCTTTATTATATATACTTTTTTTTTTAACTTGATCTTTAATGTTTTAAAAACATCATATTAGTTCTTAGTATTTATAAAGTGATTCAAAATGGTCTCTATTGTTCAAAACTAGCTAATTTAGTCCTAATTATTTCCCATAAAATTTAATTTAGTTCCCAAATACGAGTTATGTGTAGAGAATGAATTGAATTTTTTTTAGAAACAGTAGGGATTAAATTAATTAATTTTTTTAAAAATAAGGACCAAATTAGCTAAATTTGAACAATAGGAACCATTTTGAAATCCCTCTCATTGAACTTCTCTGGCCTCTTGCCATGTTCAACTAGAATTGTCACCACAAATGGTGCACCCGAAGCAACAGTCACCGATGACATCGCCAAAGGTACATTCTCACGATCGGGCCTTCTAGTAGACCTACTTCCAGTCAAGTAAACATTTGGATTATTAAGTCCAACAAATTGTCCAAAATTTTCAGTTTCAATTTTTAAATTTTGTCCAAACTAAACCAAACAAAGCCTTGTCCCACTAGGTGGGGTCAGCTATATGGATCATGCGACGCCATTCGTTCTTGTCGATAGTTATCTCCTTTATAAGCTCTATACATGCAAGGTCTTGTCTAATTATCTCTGTCCAAGTCATCTTAGGTCTACTTCTACCTTTCTTATGGTGTACTATTTCTAGACCTTCGTACCTTCTAAATTAATGCGCCTCGACAAGTCGTCTCCTGACATGGCCAAACCATCTCAGATGATTTTTTCTCATCCTATCCTCAGTCGAGGCTACTCCTACTCTTTCATGTATCACCTTGTTCCTAATATTGTCCTTTTTAGTTTTGTCACACATCCATCTCAATATTCTCATCTCAGCCACCAACATTTTATGAACATGTTGATATTTTACCGCCCAACACTCTGAACCATATAACATAGCAGGCCTAATGACTATCTTATAGAACTTCTCTTTTAGTTTAAGTGATATTTGTTGATCACACAACATTCTTAACGCATTTCTCCATTTCGTCCATCCTGTTTTGATTTTGTGATCAACGTCCACATTAATCTCCCCATCTTGTTGAACCATAGAACCCAAGTATCTAAAAGTATTTTTTTTCTTGTATTCTTTCTGAGTTTAATATTTCTTCTATCTCATTTATCGACTTATTTTTGTTAAACATACATTTCATATACTCTGTATTTGATTTGCTTAGCTTAAAGCCCTTAGATTCTAAAGTTGATCTTCATAATTCTAGCTTAGTATTTACACCTTCTTTAGACTTATCTATCAAAATAATATCATTCGCAAATAACATCTACTACAGTACTGCACTTGGATTTGGCTAGTGAGTTCATCCATGACTAGTGCGAAAAGGTATGGGCTCAAGGCAAATCCTTGATGTAGTTCTACATATTGGATTTGGCTAGTGAGTTCATCCATGACTAGTACGAAAATGTATGGGTTCAAGGTAAATCCTTGATGTAGTCCTATTGTAATAGGAAAAAGACTAGACTCTTCTCCCTTCGCCCTTACACTAGTTATCGCTCCATTGTATATATCATTTATCACTTCAATGTATGCTACACACACACCTTTTTTTCTCCAACACTCTCTACAAAACTTCCTTAGGAACTCGGTTATATACTTTCTCCAAGTCAACAAACACCATGTGTAAGTCTTTTTGGTTCCCTCAATATTATTTTATTAACTTCCTTAGTAAAAAGATAGCTTCCATTGTAGATCTCCCAGGTATAAAACCAAATTGATTTGCTGACACCCTTGTATTTCTCTTTATTCTCTTTTCAATCACTATTTCCCATAGTTTCATAGTATGTGGCTCATTAATTTAATTCCTTGATAATTGGCGCAATTCTAGATGTCTCCTTTATTTTTGTATATTGGAACTAAGGTACTCTTCTGCCAGATATCAAACATCTTTTTACTCCTCAAAATTACATTAAAAAACCTTATTAGCCACGTTATACCCTTAATGCTCATGCACCTCCATACTTCAATTGGGAATTTTAAAATTATTTCCAAGTTACAAAAATAATTGCACTCCAAAAAACCAAGTTAGTATCATAGAATATATTAAACAATATATTCTACTACTAGTAATAACAAAACAATACAGTATTGTAAAGCAAACAATAAGGCAAAAAAAATATTGAAACTGGAAATGTAGAATAGTAAACTGAATGAAATTTGTTAAACTACTAACTGGCAGAAAAGAAATCCAGTTTATAACGGAAAGGATAACACTTTAATGACTGAATTATGTTCTGACAAAAACATTCTTGCCAAAAAATAAAATTCAGAAGGGAAAAATATGAATTAACAGAAAGGAAAAAATAGACAGAAATTATGTTCCGAAATATTTTCTATCAAAATGATTATGACAGATTCTATATTCCGGAATAAAGAAAAGACGATAAAACCTTAAGATTGTTAGAAATAGAATAAACAAATTTGACAGAATATGATAAATAATAAGAAATGAAAAACTGGAATTAAAAATATCCACGTAACAAACCGGAATTACAGAAAAATGCAAGTGTACTGAGGTTTGTGTTCCATACGATGTCCTTTAAGGTTTAATTGCAAGGTTATAATGTTGTACTTCTCTTTCAATCAAACTTTCTAGGATACAACGGTATTTCTCTTACAACAGCAACACTCGGATGTAAGAACTTGCTAAATGAATAGTATTACAACTAAACAATGCTGAAAACTATAAGCCTAGCCTAGCTTCAAAAAGGTACTATTGCTTGGTGTGTCTTGCCTTAAAAAATTAGATGTTATTTATAGGTGAAAAATAGACTTCAAAGGTGACCAGCATAAAGACCAATCATAATGGTCATTAAGGCTTCAGTAATAACGCCCAGAATTCAAATGCCTCCTTCAATACGAAATCTGAAACGTCCAGCACATTTGACCCACGTTTTTCTTGTGTTGAATGAGAGCATTTAATGTATTTCCATCTTTAAATCAACAAAAAATAAAAAAAATATAAGTAAAACCCGACCCACATCCATACCTGAATTGCCCCCTCGCCCATGCCCCAACCCGACCCAACCCCGGCCAGGCGGGCGCGCGTGTGTGTTGTAAGTCTCGCCCAAGCCGCACACGGTGAGACTCTCCACTAGCCATATGGATGGCACTACAATTTTGGAAACTCTATATAAAGAGACAAAAAGTCCCATAAATTTTTTATGTGTGATTCCTAACTTTATTTTCACTTTCAATTTTGCACTTCTTTTCATCAAGATAAAAGCTCAACTATAAGTACTAATTTCTCATTCACCTCTTATCTAAATTTGGCATATAAATATATTACGTTCATTTAATTAGAATGAGAAATGTGTACACGTATCAAGTCCCACATGATTCGAACTGTGAAGCCCACTTAGTAATCAAGCCGAAAATTCAGTGATAAATACTCCAACTCAGCATTGATCAGCTAGCACTTAGAGAGACAAGGACAGATATTTAGTCAGGAACTGCTGATGTGGTAATAGTTATTTGAAGGAAGTTAGTTTCTCATGAGCTCAAGCAAGTGATGTAACAGAATAGATAGTATTGAGAAAGATTAGGAATGTGCTATAAATACTCTCCCTTGTAATCGTTGAATAACAAAATCAAATACCATCAAGGAATCAGATCACAAAGATCGATTTTGTTGAAAAAGAACGTAAATAATAGGGAGTAGGTGTGAAATTTACCCTATATATATGCATGCTTACGAAGCTGTCACGTAAAAAAGCAGTTGGTTCACATAAAACACATAACATGAGTCGACGGCCATCTTCCCCACCATACAACCATTACCATAAAAGGAAAGTCGCAGGTCTCAACACCAAGAATTTTCGTAAACCTGCATTCTATCTCATCCTTATACTGGGTTCATATATATGTTTTCAGTTATCTTTCTGCATCATCTTTCAATTCAAAATCCGCCGATGTAACGTCAATACTTTCTCACCTATTTAACAAAAAGATCATTTGTGCTACCTTTTGCAAATATTAAAGAGTTAGGCTCATGGTCTAGTTTTATTCATCTTTCACGTGCTGCCATTTCCAAGTGTGTTCAATCTCTTCCACATGCGGCCCTTTCCACGTGTGTAATTCAATCTTCCACGTGTGATCCCACACGTGAGGGGAAGTATTAGAATATACACTTGTCCCACATAGAAAAATTATAAATTCTTAAACCATGTTATAAAATCCCAATCTATTTCATTTGGTACCAATTGAGTTTAGAATGAAATCTCACTTATCTTAACAGGAAGATCAAAGAAATGTTTGGAGTCTGTATCCATAATCAAGATTAGGTTGTTGGTGAATATGGGTGGTACTTGGAGTCTCTGATATCATGGAAGTTTTTGTATTTCTCATTCATCAAATATATTATAGCCGTAAATTTTAACATTGTATGTTGGAAGATAAAAGAAAGGTTTGGAGTCTGTATTCTGTAGCCATAATCAAGATTAGAGTTGGTGAATATGGATAGTATTTGCAGTTTCATGAAAGTTTTGTATTTCTCATTTGTACTTAATGTATTTTTTTTTGAAAAATAGATTTGGCCCCCCAATAAATATTATAAAAGTTGTTAAAGTTCACAAAATGTGGATTAGCTTAGTGGTTAGACACCAGAATGTTTATATGTTGGACGCGAGTTCGAATTTCCAAGGCTCCATGTTGTAATTTTTTTTTGCTAATAGGTAGTAGCTTAGTTGTAAGTGGGTTAAAGAAGAAAAAAAAAAAAAGAAAAAAAAAGAAGGAAAAGTTGCCAATTGCCTTGCCGGAAAAAAACTTAAAAGTTGTGCATTTTTTTTTCAAAAACAAAACTATCATTATCTTCATCTTTTTCTCAAAATCTCCCTACAAATCTCAACTTTATTACATCACATCTTTCTACAAATCTTAAATTAAAAGGTATATTCTAACTGTTGTACCTTTTTTTTTTTTTGGACTTGACTCCTCTATAATTCTTTTATCTACAATTTCACACAATATCCATTCCGATTAATGCAATGTGTCACTAAATATGATCTATGGATTATATTAATCTTGCTAAACTAGATTTTCAACAATGGTTAGAAAATATTAAATACCAAAATCTAACTACCATACTTAGTTAGCAAAACAAATATGAATTACATGATCCTAAAAATAAAATAAAAAACACTATTCCTGCACAAGAAGAACTATTCCAAAAAGAAAATATTACTCATCATCATTTGTGAGCTCTAAGAGAAGAGAAGTTTCATCTATTATATTGCATAAAAAATTCTGGAGAAACTTCCAATACATTATAGAGAATTTTAATGAATTATAATAATTTATTATTTAATTTTTGAGATATTGTGTTTCTGTTTATGATCCCTAATGTTTTGCTCTCTCAAATTTCTACTATGGCGTTTAGTGATGTTGAAGCCGAATTGTAATTTGCAGAACTTGCAAATTCCCATCCTGATTCACTAAAATTTAAGATAATTACAATTAAAGTTACTAACTCTACATCACCAATATGAGTTAGCTCAAACAAAAGCAAAATAAATAAACTAAGAGTTTGAAACTTTATAAAGAACACTAGAGCAAGAGCAAAAATAGTTGCTTTATAGTGTTTAAGTGTGTTCTGATTAAAAAAACAAAGACAAGTTGGAGCAAATATCATATGTCTATTTTTTTTTCGATTGGAGCAAAATTCTAATGACTGCATTTTTTGTTTTGTCCAACTTTCTTGAGACTTTAAAGACTATTGCCCTAAAACGTGACTTCAAACATGGTTTCATTTTTTTTCACACTAGACACTAAACTAATTTCCACAAAATGTGGACAACTAAAATTTCTTGGCACAAAAAATGTATGAGTTGGAAAGCATAATGCAGCTAGTCGTTAATTTCAGAAGAGATTAGATTAGATTTTGCTAACTAAATATGGTAGTTAGATTTTGATATTTAATGCTTTATAACCATGGTTGAAAATCTAATTTAGCAAGATTAATATAATCCGTAGATCATATTTAGTGACATATGGCATTAATCAGAATGGGTATTGCATGGAATTGTAGAGAAATGAATTATAGATGAGCCAGGTCCTTTTTTTTTAAACAAAACTATCATCTTCCTTCTTTTTTTTTTTTTTTTTTATAACAAAACTATGTATGTAAGTAATACTTGGATATTGGGTAACATGACCCGTAGAGCTTGGCTTGTGTAAAAATTGGTGCTATACTTGGGTATTAGATAAATAGATATAACTTTGAGGTATTTAGTATTATGCTTGTTTTGATCTTTTTTTTTTATATATAACTGTAAAAATTAAGTCTGTTTTTTACAAATCTAAAAAATACAGTGCAAAAACTACTATATAAAAAAAAAAAAAAAAAAAAAATCGGCCCCCAACACTAAATTTCTCACGCCACCCCTAATCAAATATATTATACACTATATATAAACTTTTGTATTTCTCATTGATGAAATATATATATTATAGACCATGTGTATACATACAATTTAAAATAATACATTATCACTGACCAAAAAAAGACACACATTCAGAATCGGAGTGGGGTCTTCTAATTTTTTTTGAACAAATACATCATCAGTTACCAAAAACAGACACATACATTATGGCAGTGGTTGCCCGAACAAGATTGGTTAAAAACCAATTTTCATGATGACGCGTCCTTATCAAAACCCAAAGAGAATATGAGAGAGACATTATCTTTGACAACTATAGGATTATTTCAACGTTAAAAAAAAAAAAAAAAAAAAAAATTCATGCCTTAAAAAGAAAATGCCATATATGTGTGAGGCCTCATCGTCTTGGCCAATCGCATCTTTGCCGATTTCAGCAGGTTGTCCCATATATTGTCCACTTAACCACTCTCCTTCACATCAAAGCTGCATGTTTTTCACGTAAAAGCTCAGCGACTTGTGTTCATATAAAACCATAAAACATGAACAGAGAGCCATCCTCCCCACCTCGCCACCATCATAACAGAAGGAAAGTAGCAGCTCTCGACCCCAATCATCTCTCTAAACCTGCGGTGTTCCTCAGCCTTCTACTTGTGTCATTTGTTTTCGGTTATCTTTTTGCATCATGTTTTAATCCAAAACCAGCCGATTTAACGTCAGGAATTGGTAAAAACGAGGCGCCTCTCACCTTCTCTGACTCCACTTATCGTTTTTCGACACAGTGTGCTGATCCAGTTCCTTCAGAACTTGTTCGCCAAACAATTCTTGTCAGAGTTTTCAATGACACGTCCCCGTGGGAGAACTTTCCGCCTCCGCACATTAGGCCCTTCCTCAAATCAGGCTTGGTCACAGGCTGGGGTTCAAAAGGCGCTGTCTTTGAGAACCTAATCCGCAGGTTGCGACCCAAGACCATAATTGAGGTTGGTACGTTTTTGGGTGCATCGGCTATTCACATGGCCGGGTTGACCCGTCGGCTTGGCCTGGATACTCGTATAATTTGCATAGATGATTTTCGAGGTTGGCCTGCCGCTCGTTACCTAATCAAGGATCTAATTATGGTAAATGGAGATGTTAACCATTTGTATCAGTTCATGCAAAACGTGGTTGACGCGAATGCCACAGAGTCGATTTTGTTCATGCCATTCTCCTCTGCAACTGTCCTTGAAGAGCTCTGTGCATGGGGTGTATCTGCTGACTTAATTGAAGTTGATGCCGAACACGAGTTTCACTCGGTATGGTCAGACATAAATCGGGGTTATAAGCTTTTAAGGCCTGGAGGAATCATGTTTGGGCATGACTATTTTTATGCAGCTGATAATTACGGTGTTAGAAGAGCTGTAAATTTGTTCGCGCGATTAAATAATCTCAATGTCCAAATCGACGGGGAGCATTGGGTTCTTACACCCCCAAAAGTTCAGGATAATTGAAAAACATCACGCATTGGTGAATTTGTGCAAGCCTACCGATCTTTCCATGGTAGAGGGTCTGGCACTTATATCGTAATGGGTTTTACCATTTGTATGCATGCTTGTTCAATTTTTAGTGGCTTTGTTGGTGTTTGTGGATCCACTTGTTTGTTAGTTATTATCTTGTTTAATAAGGAATAAGACCCTTATTTTTCTAGTTTATTACAAGTAGGTTCTTGAGTTTATTTATTTATTTCTCTTTTCGATATTGCAAACTTTACACCATTAATATTTTTTAACGGGGTATGCTGGTTATTATAACCTATTGGAAAAAGGGATAAGACATGCATGTTCCTTAATTTTTTTGGTTTAGGAATAGTAGGTCTCTAAGTTGTATTTTTTTTCTCTTCTCAGCTCCCAAGAACTTAACACTATTAACAATTTTTAAGAGTTTGGGAGCATGATAATCATTTTAACCTATTTAAAAAAAGAAAAATAATGAACAAAACTGCCATCCTAACGCTCTCCTGACCCTAACACCCTAACTGGTATCCCTCACCCCTAAAATCGCCATCCTCTCACCCCCAAAGGCCAAAACCACCACCCATGGCCCTAAAGCATGACAATAATTTTCTTCTCTCTTTTTTCCCCTCAGCTAGCAAGGGCATCATTTTTTCAACTATCTCAAAACTTTACAAAAAGATGGAGAAAAAAGTCCAGTAGCTCTCGAGACCAATGTTACTTACAAAAACTACCTACACAGAAAATTATCATCCATGTCTCATGATTTACAAATTGCAAGATTCATAGGTTAATTTAGTTTTGAATTTTGTGGTTGAGCTAATTTTAAGGACTACAAATTGCCTAATCTTTTCAAAAACAATTTTCTCACTTTGGGATTCGTTGTTATGCATTTGAATGCTTTTTTCATGCCATACTTAATAGATTATAGCACTAAAAAAAAGTTAAGGATGGTTGCTTGTAGACTTCCCATTACAGAAGAATTAATGAAATCCATTTAACTTCATGAATTCCATTTGTAGCTTATGGTATGTAGTAACAACTATGGCACATATGCTATTAGAGTTAAGGTTCCGTATTGGGATTAAGGCACTACAAAAAAAAATTGGATTTTGCGACGGATCATTGTCAAATCGTCGCAGATATGGTGACGGCACAGTGAAGGGGAAGATTGATGCCAGTTTTGTGATATAACAGTGACAGCACAGTGAAGGGCAAAAACAACAGTCACCAAGCCGTCACTAACAATGATGGCTTGGTTAGCCGTCTCCAATTCAGTGATGGCCAAGCTACGACCGTCACTAATTTGGTGACGACTCAGTGACAAGTTTCTCCGATTCCGATAAGTGGAGACGGCATGGTGACAGTCCGTCACCGTACCGTCACCATAAAGGGTGTCAGCTCAATTTCCTATTATTTTTTTTAAAGAACAAGGCCTTCAAACACTGAGTAACAACGATGTGTTAAATTTTTTTCCGAAGCAGTACCAGTTACTAATGTATTGTTAACTTCAAGTACTGACATTATTTGAGGTAGTAATAAAATACTATGTTTGTGTAGATATTAACTACAATATGAGAGAAATTTGATAATATAATTTGCAATCGACAAGATTTTATTTCATAACATTCGATAACTAGGGATTACATTAATAGACGGTTAACTTTAGTCATCACCATACAAAAGTCCTTAACAATATACACACACATATCCATATAATATATTACATATTATTAAACTCAACTACCAGTTTTTTACATAATTTTTCACTCGAACAACTTCGGCAGAAGGATGTGATACATTTGATCCACAAACCTTTGATGGTGTTGAGCCATCGAAATGTAACCATCTTTTTTTGGTGGTTCGTTTAGATCAAATTGACCTTCAACTCTGCTACTGCTTGCCTTCGATGGACCACATTTCTTTGTGTGTTCCTCCTTTTTAACGGTAACCCACTGACCTTTGACTTCCTTACTCATCGTTTATACATATTTTGATTCACTGAGGTTAAGCTTATGTAAAGATGGAAGAGAACAAGCTAGATTGTTGATTCTTTATATAGAACTGAAAGTGGTGAAAATTTGGTGACGGCACGGTGAGGGGTCTTCTCCAAATTATTAGCGCCAAATTCACGTGACTGTCCAAACATTGGCGACAGCAGGGTGAGGGCACGGTGAGAGGGTAATCACCAAATTATTGGAGCCATTCAAACTATTTTCTAAATTAGAGACGGGAAACTATGCTTGTCTCCAATGGTGATGGGTAATTTTCTGTCTTCAATGGCGACAGGCCATTTCCCGTCTCCAAAAAGAGGCCCATATCGTGGGCCTCTTCTAGTAGAGACGGGCATCAGCCCATCTCCATGGGCCTCTTTTTATTGGAGATGGGCTGTTGCCGTCTCCACAAAGAGGCCCACACACCTGGCGTCACCCAATTAAATTGAAATAACAGAGGGCAGAGCCCTATGTCCTCTGTTATTTCGTTTTTCATGTTTTAAAACCAAAAAACCTCACCCCTCACCCTCCCCCCTAACCCTCCTACCTTTCCACCTCTCTATAGACCCCTCACCACCACCTTATTTGATGTAATGATTTTTTTTTCTATTTATATATGTGATGTAAATATATGTATATGTATATATAGATCTAGCTAACTACACCACCCCCTATGATGCTATGTACTCTCTCAACACATTACCCTATCCCCCACCTCACAAATAAATTGTTTTTGTGAGATTATTTATATATATATGTGTATGTATGTACATCTATGTATATATTATACATTTTTTTGTTGTTATGAATATGTTAATTAATAATGCACCTAATTAATTGGGATCCAGCAATATAACCAATGCTGAAACAGTACGAGTTTCATGTGAGCGTATTCTCCACCTTGAAGTTTGACTTGGTCAAGTTGGAGCATAGCCTAACTCGACTCTTTTATTCTATTGATTAGGTAAATTTTCAGTCATTAATTCTAAATTTTTGTTTTGCTAAATATTGCTTGATGATACAATCAAATATTAAGGCTTCCATTTGTTTTTATTAGGAATTTCACATTGTGAACTAAAGAGCAAAAGAGAAGGATTTGTCCAACATAGAAAAATTAAGAGAAGAATGTGCTATTATGGTATCAAAGCAGATGGTTTGTAGATCTTAGCTTGGACTATCGAAGAATTATGGTGAGCTAGGCAATAGGGTATAAGGTTACAGTAACGTGATGAATCAAGGCATGGTTGATCTAGGAGATCCCAAATAGGCTCGTATGAGAGTAAGATCGCGATGTCTCATGCTTGATCTGAGTTCACAGGGAAGAGCTGCTAGAGCCGCCGCGGTAGTTAAGGTGCAAAGAGATCTAAAAAAGCTTGTGAGAGTAGAAGATGGATTCATCGGCAATGAATATGAATCAAGGAGAGTTGAGACTCAACATGGAGAGTTCACATGTGAAAAAGGGTAGATTTATTAGGAATTTCACATGGTGAACTAAAGAGCAAAATATAATGATTTCTCTCACATGAAAAGATTAGGAAAAGAATGAGCTATTAATAAACATGTGTAGACTCAAGACTCAAAAACTTAAACTTTTGGGTCAATAGTTGGGTTTTACACATGTGTTATGGCCCATTTATTCTATGATTCTATGTGGTCAACACAACAGTACTCGTTGGGTATGCGAGAGAATACGAGCTCGAGTCTCGCTAGTTACGTTGTACCGCTTTAGGCCTCCCATGAATAAAAAAAAAAGAAGTAAAAAATCTCCCAAGGAATGGCTTGAGTGATAGGTGTAGGGAAGCGCCTGTGGTTGGTCCCTGCTTCGATTCCCCTCCATACCCTCGATGTTCCGTTCTTGACTCACCTGGTGTATCCTTGTGGTAAGCCTTTGCACCTGAAGTTTTTCTAGTTGGTGGTCAAGCTTCGATCTATCGGATAATCCGATGGTAAGACTTCGCCAACTGCATTTCCCTTGTCATACAAAAAAAAAGTGTTGTACTTGAAAATATTTTTTAATTATCGAGTGGTAGCAAGACTCAAATCCATGACCCTTTTGATGATGCATGGACTTTGATATCATGTTAAAGTGACCATTTTATCTAAAGTTTAAATTATTATAAATAAATTTATTTTATTGATTAGCTTCAATTGTCATTACTTTGCAATAATATTCAAAAATATATGTATGCTCTCTAGATTTGGCTATACTTCTTTTAGTTATTAAACTTGCAATAACTCTTGAGCTACTCAACAATATCCCAGGATTAAGAAGTAATGAGAATTATCAAATTAACCAATGAGAAACGAGAGGAAGGAAGAGGGTTGAAAAGAAAAACTTAATTAATCAGATTTTTGAGTTTTTCTAAGAAAATGGTTGACAGTTTTTCTTTTTGAACAAAATGCACTAAAATGATTACTAGAATAAAATAACTCAAAATGTCTCACCAAATAAAAAATAATAAGCAACAGTTTTTTGTGTGTTGCAATCAAAAAATAATTTTACAAAACCGTCAAAAAATTAATACAATGAGCAACAGCTAACCAAAAGCTTCACATATGAAAGATATTGTAATGGTTAGATGCAACACCAACAAAAATATTGCAAAATGACTTTAGTTTCTGATGATGGTTATGAAAATTATTGCGCCAAGTAGCAGTTTTTTTGCATGTCCAATTTGAGCGTTGCAAGAGATCAAACAAAAATGTTATAGTATTAGTAATAGTAATAGAGGGTACGGGGACGCTCAATCACATAGTTAAGAAGTCCATTAAAGGTAAATAACTTAAGAATTTGGGTCTTTTACGAAAGAGAATTGATGTAGTATAATATTACTATTATATAGATTTTAACATTGTATGTTGGAAGTGTGAAATTATATACTTTCCTACATCAGAAAAATTATAAAGTCTTAAACCACCTTATAAGATCTTTGGCTATTGCACTTAACACCAATTAGTTTTAAGATGGAACTTCATGATTCCTAATATGGTATTAAAGCTAGGCCTATCATCTAATCTTATTCAGCTTCCGCATGTATTCCATGCGTGTTTAATCTTGCACGTGCTGCCCTTTCCGCGTGTGTAATTCAATCTTTCACGTGTGACTTAAATCAAGTCACACGTGAGGGAGGCTTTAAAATATGCACTTGTCTCACATAGAAAAATCATAAATTTTTAAATCATCTTATAAAATCCTGATATACTCTACTTAGTATCAATTGATTTTAAAATATAACCTCTATTATCATAACATGAAGATCAAACAAAGTTTTGGAGTCTGTAGCCACAATCAAGATTAGGTTGTTGGTGAATATGGGTGGTACTTGGAATCTCTGCCATCATGGATGGTTTTGTATTTCTCATTCATCAAATGTATTATAGACGTAAATCTTAATATTGTATGTTAGAAGATAAAAGAAAGGTTTGGAGTCTGTAGCCATAATCAAGATTAGAGTTGGTGAATATGGATAGTATTTGGAGTTTCATGAAAGTTTTGTATATATTTCTCATTCGTCAAATATATTATTCACTATATATAAACTTTTGTATTTCTCATTGATGAAATATATATATTATAGACCATGTGTATACATACAATTTAAAATAATACATTATCACTGACCAAACAAAGACACACATTCATTATCGGAGTGAGGACTTCTAATTTTTTTTTGAACAAATACATCATCACTTACCAAAAACAGACACATACATTATGGGAGTGGTAGTCCGAACAAGATTGGGAATTTTCATGATGCCGCGTCGTTATCAAACCCAAAGAGAATATGAGAGAGACTTATCTTTGACAACTATAGCACCACCGACAAAAAATTTAGATCCACCTCTGTATATATATAACAGATTTTACATCTAAAGATTTTTTATTTCATTTTCACTCTAACAATTTCTCTATATTTAATCAATCTTTTTTTTAGAGAATTCTTATTTTAATTTTACTCCAATAACTTTCCTATATTTAATTTATTTATTTTTTTGTGTCAAATGAATTTGGGAATGGATAGAGAATTGTTTCAGCATCTCTACATGTGGAGATGCTGAAATTGAATGTAGAGATTCCTTACAGAGTAAGAAATCTTTAAAGAAATTATTGGAGATTAATATTTTCAAAAACTTCCTTACACGTATGAGATTTTAAGGTTATAGGGCACTTATTGGAGAGGGCTTTATGCAGAAAAATTCATCATTCAAAAGTATGGCATCTTCAAGTTTTATTTAATTAGTTTTTTTTCCCCTTACCATGCAGATTACTGCATTCAATGGGAAATCAAATCCATGGAGTTTCGAAATTCACCATTTAAAATTTCTGAGGTATGGGCAGGAGATAAATTGGAGAGAGAAAAGTAAGAGACAAAATGTATTCTGACATGATTAACAAATGGACGACGGGGAAGAGTGGTGTTAGGATTGGGTGCTGATATTTATAAAATAATTTTAAAAGGTCTTTATTTTTTTAAATTAATTAATTTAATTCATATTTTTTTTTTCATAAAATTTAATTTAATCTCCAAATAAGGGTTATATGTAAGAATTGAATTAATTTTTTTTAGAAAATAATAGGAACTAAATTGAATTTTTTGAAAAATAATAAAGACCAAATTAATTAAGTTTGAACAATATGCACCATTTGGTTAAGTTTTATAAATATTAAAGACCATTATGAATCTTTTAAAATATTAAAGATTATATTAAAAAATTATATAAGCGTGAAATTTACCCTAAGGTCAGAGGCAGTGAAAGGATCTGCGTTTTGAGCAAGTCTTGACGTTGCATTGATGGATTTTGACTTGAAAGATGATGCAGAAAGATAACCGAAAACATATGAACCCAGTAGAAGGATGAGATAGAGTGCAGGTTTACGAAAATTCTTGGTGTCGAGACCTGCGACTTTCCTTTTATGGTAATGGTAGTGAGGTGGGGAAGATGGCTGTTGATTCATGTTATGTGTTTTATGTGAACCAACTGCTTTTTTACGTGACAGTTTCCTAAGCATGCATATATATATATATATATCAACAGCCATCTTCCCCACCTCACTACCATTACCATAAAAGGAAAGTCGCAGGTCTCGACACCAAGAATTTTCGTAAACCTGCACTCTATCTCATCCTTCTACTGGGTTCATATGTTTTCGGTTATCTTTCTGCATCATCTTTCAAGTCAAAATCCATCAATGCAACGTCAAGACTTGCTCAAAACGGAGATCCTTTCACTGCCTCTTACCCCACCTATCGTTTTACAGTACAGTGTGCTGATCCAATTCCTCCGGAACTTGTTCCCCAAACAATTCTCGACAAAGCTTTCAATGGCACGTCACCATGGGAGAACGTTCCCCCTCCTCATGTTAGCTCCTACCTCTCACGAAATAACCTTAAAGGCTGGGGCTCAAAAGGCGCTGTCTTTGAGAAGGAAATCCGCAGGGTGCGACCCAAGACCATAATTGAGGTTGGTACGTTTTTGGGTGCTTCGGCTCTTCACATGCTCGAGATTACTTGTCAGCTTGGCCTGGATACACATATAGTCTGCGTTGATGATTTTCGAGCTTGGCCTACTTTCCACAAACTAATCAATAATTTACCTACGATAAATGGAGAAGTTATCGTTTTGTATCAGTTCATGCAAAATGTGGTCGACGCGGATGCCACTGAGTCGATTTCATTCATGCCATTCTCCTCCGCAACCGTCCTTGATTTCCTCTGTGAGTGGGGTGTATTTTCTGACTTGGTTGTAGTTGATGCTGGACATGAGTTTATCTCCGCGTGGTCAGACATAAACCGGGGTTATAAGCTTTTAAGGCCCGGAGGAATCATATTTGGGCATGACTATTTTCTTCCAGATGATAATTATGGTGTTAGAAGAGCTGTAGATTTGTTTGCCCGACTACACAATTTCAAAGTCTATGCCGATGGGGAGCATTGGGTTCTTAGCCCCAGCAAAAATTCTGGGAGATTTTGCAAAACCTAAATACTGAGTATCTCTTTAGGGTTTCATGTAAGAAAGTTCATCCATCAAAATAGAGTAGGTACAATATCAAATTATGGGAAATGCGTTTATACAATGCTAACATATTAACAAATGGCATTATTTATTCATCATTAAGAAATATGTCATCTTCAGGTTTTATTTATTTATTTATTTTTTTGGTCTGACCATGAAGATTATTGCTTTCAATGGGAAATCAAATCTATGGAGTTTCGAAATTCACCATTTAAAAATTCGAGATATGGGCAGGAGATATATAGATTGGAGAGAGAAACAGAGATGATCGAGACAAAAATGATTATCAAAACCAGAATCGATACATAACTATTACCATAAAACAAATAAAACACAACCAGAATCGACAGACATCTTCCCCACCTCACCACCATTACCATAAAAGGCAAGTGGCAGGTCTAGTAATGGTTCAATGGGTCTGCTCCATGGCTTGAAAGGGTAATGATTGTGCATGGTTCAATGGGAGATGCGTCTATACAAAGGTTTGGAGTCTGTAGCCACAATCAAGATTAGGTTGTTGGTGAATATGGGTGGTACTTGGAATCTCTGCCATCATGGAAGTTTTTGTATTTCTCATTCATCAAATGTATTATAGACGTAAATCTTAATATTGTATGTTAGAAGATAAAAGAAAGGTTTGGAGTCTGTAGCCATAATCAAGATTAGAGTTGGTGAATATGGATAGTATTTGGAGTTTCATGAAAGTTTTGTATATATTTCTCATTCGTCAAATATATTATTCACTATATATAAACTTTTGTATTTCTCATTGATGAAATATATATATTATAGACCATGTGTATACATACAATTTAAAATAATACATTATCACTGACCAAACAAAGACACACATTCATTATCGGAGTGAGGTCTTCTAATTTTTTTTTGAACAAATACATCATCACTTACCAAAAACAGACACATACATTATGGGAGTGGTTGTCCGAACAAGATTGGGAATTTTCATGATGCCGCGCCGTTATCAAACCCAAAGAGAATATGAGAGAGACTTATCTTTGACAACTATAGCACCACCGACAAAAAATTTTAGATCCACCTAAGTATGGCATCTTCAGGTTTTATTTAATTAGTTTTTTTTTCCTCTTACCATGCAGATTATTGCGTTTAATGGGAAATGAAATCCATGGAGTTTCGAAATTCACCATTTAAAATTTCTGAGGTATGGGCAGGAGATAAATTGGAAAGAGAAAAGTAAAAGACAAAATGTATTCTGACATGATTAACAAATGGACGACGGGGAAGAGTGGTGTTAGGATTGGGTGCTGATATTTATAAAATAATTTAAAAAGGTCTTTATTTTTTAAAATTAATTCATTTAGTTCATATTTTTTTTCATAAAATTTAATTTAATCTCCAAATAAGGGTTATATGTAAGAATTAAATTGATTTTTTTAAAGAAAATAATAGGGACTAAATTGAATTTTTTAAAAAATAATAAAGACTAAATTAGTTAAGTTTGAACAATATGCACCATTTTGATTAAGTTTTATAAATATTAAAGACCACGAATCTTTTAAAATATTAAAGATTATATTAAAAAATTATATAAGTGTGAAATTTACCCTATATATATATATATATATATATATATATGCATGGTTAGGAAACTGTCACGTAAAAAAGCAGTTGGTTCACATAAAACACATAACATGAATCAACAGCCATCTTCCCCACCTCGCAACCATTACCATAAAAGGAAAGTCGCAGGTCTCGACACCAAGAATTTTCGTAAACCTGCATTCTATCTCATCCTTGTACTGGGTTCATATGTTTTCGGTTATCTTTCTGCATCATCTTTCAAGTCAAAATCCATCAATGCAACGTTAAGACTTGCTCAAAACGCAGATCCCTTCACTGCCTCTGACCCCACCTATCGTTTTACAGTACAGTGTGCTGATCCAATTCCTCCGGAACTTGTTCCCCAAACAATTCTCGACAAAGCTTTCAATGGCACGTCACCATGGGAGAACTTTCCCCCTCCTCATGTTAGCTCCTACCTCTCACGAAATAACCTTAAAGGCTGGGGCTCTAAAGGCGCTGTCTTTGAGAAGGAAATCCGCAGGGTGCGACCCAAGACCATAATTGAGGTTGGTACGTTTTTGGGCGCTTCGGCTCTTCGCATGCTCGAGAATCCAGATTACTCGTCAGCTTGGCCTGGATACACATATAGTCTGCGTAGATGATTTTCGAGCTTGGCCTACTTTCCATAAACTAATCAATAATTTACCTACGATAAATGGAGAAGTTATCGTTTTCTATCAGTTCATGCAAAATGTGGTCGACGCGGATGCCACTGAGTCGATTTCATTCATGCCATTCTCCTCCGCAACCGTCCTTGATTTCCTCTGTGAGTGGGGTATATTTTCTGACTTGGTTGTAGTTGATGCTGGACATGAGTTTATCTCCGCGTGGTCAGACATAAACCGGGGTTATAAGCTTTTAAGGCCCGGAGGAATCATACTTGGGCATGACTATTTTCTTCCAGATGATAATTATGGTGTTAGAAGAGCTGTAGATTTGTTTGCCCGACTACACAATTTCAAAGTCTATGCCGATGGGGAGCATTGGGTTCTTAGCCCCCCAAAAATTCTGGATAGTTGAAACCTACATATCACGCATCTATAATTTTATGTAAACCTTCACATCCAATGCTGGATAGTTGAAACCTCCATACCACGCATTTGTAATTTTACGTAAACCTTCACATCCTTCCTTGATAAGCGTCTGGTTTATGTTGTAATGGTTTGGTCCATGTATTTCTGCTTGATTAATTTCCAGCAAGCTTTGTTAGTGGCAGGGGCGGACCTATATGTCCACCCCCTTTACCCCTCACTAGGTGAGGGGTATACTTGTAATTTTATATTATTATATTAAGAAAATAAAATGCTGATTATTATATTAAAAAAATAAAGTGCTCAACTGCCGATAGTTTTGATAGTTTTGTGAGGTGATTTTATCATTTGGGTGGTGAAAAGATTGGATTATTAGAGGTGGGGTGGTGCAAAAATTGTGGAGAAATGGCTATGGTGGTGGAGCAACATAGGGAAAGTAGCAATGGTAGTATCAATAAGCATTAAAATATGAAATCACGCCTGTTTATATTTTTATAATTACTATAATTGATATATGATTTTAATTTGTACTTATTTCTTTTTAATTACTATAATGTGCTTAAATAATTTATGCATAGATGAATTTTCTCAACCCATAGTTGTTAACCTCTTACTCGGGATACCTGTAATACACCCCTGACCCCGGATGCCTGGATCCGCTACTGTTTAATGGGTATATTAGTTGTAATTATGTTGTTTTTCTTTTCTTCTTCTTTTCTTTTGTATTTTGGTAAAGAGGAAGCCTAGCCAATTTCTGATCTAACTGCTTCATAGCCATACGCGGCTACTCAATAACCAATTGCAGTGACTTGTCACCCCTCCTATCCTTTTATATCAATAAGCAACACTACCACGTTTAACGATATTTAAAACTATTGCAAAAAGTAAAAAACCATTGAAAATAAAGTTAACGGTTGTATACGATGTCGTTGCAAATTCTCTATTGCAATGGTCTTTTATAAATAATAAGCATCTAGTTAAAACTATTGCAAAAAAATAATTCATAAGCAATTATTAGAAAAAAAAATGATTTAAAATTTTGAACTGTTGCAAAAAGATATAATTTATATAATGTTTGAAAACTTTGCAAATAAGACACTTATTGCAACAATCATTTTCATTTTTTTTTTCATTTTTTAATTGGAGGATTGCAAAACATCTAAACTGTTATAGTGCAAAGAGCTGTGAGAACCAATTCGATGGTGACATGCAATGCCCAAATATTGATTCAAGTCAAAATTGGCTAGTCAATCTGTACATTTGTTAAACGTGTAGACATGCATTAAGGTGAAACCTGGGTGTTGGGGAAGCTTATTGCAACCTTCAAGAAGATCCGTCAATAGGCTATTAGGAGGTATTTTCCCCCTCATAAGATCGCCATCACTTTCGAGTCCGTCCCCACCTCAAGGAGTTCGATCGGCCATTATCCAATGCGTCGTGATCCTTTCCTAAGTACATTTACTTCCGCTACCATATTCGATGCATATCCTAAATTATAGTTGAAGCCCATAACCAGTTGCCTTCAATGTCTCTAAAAATATCTCTTGCCACAACTAAGTCAGGGCTATTTTTAACACAGTGTATCAACATTATATTTGTCTCTTGTTGCGGTTTTCTTCAGCCAACTAATCCTTAATCCAGGTTAAACCCATTGTAGTTGATTCATGGCTCTTTCCTCCTAATTCCATTTCCTATGCATACTTAATGATGAGTGGTCTAGCATTATATATCCTACCGACTACAATAAGTTCCTTACTATGTATGCAAAGAATTACAAGATCAATTCTTGTGAACAAATCCTTTAATATGTAAAATACAAATACAAAATTCCCGAATACGAGGGATTACACTACTCCTAGCTACTAACCATCAGAAAAAAAAGCTAATCAGAATAATATAATAGAGGGATGGCAGGTGGAGGATCCGAAAATCCACCTGGGGCTTGCTGGGTTGTGAGAGAGAGAAAAAAAAAAAAAAAGAAGAAGAAAAAAACGAGGGCAAGAATGCTAAAAACCCACAACCAAGGATGAAACGCGTCGGATTTCAATTGGATTGTGTGTGTGTGTGTGTGTGAGTGGGAGATGATGAACTGAAGACGGAGAAAGTGATAAAATAAAAAAATAAAAAACAAAGAAAAAAGATTAAGGCAAATAAAAAAAATCATATTCATAGGGAAAAAAAATGGTTAGAAGAAAATTCATCTTCTAAGCGTGCCATTTGCATTTTTATAATAATTTATCGCAACATAAGGTATTATCTCTGCCTTTTTAATTATGGTTCATCTCTTTCTCTCCTAGGCGTTGATGTTCCATTTATATTATTATAACTCGCAATATGACATTTGAATTATTAAAACTTGCCGAAGACAAAGCGAAGCTCAACAACAGTAATTTACACAAAGTCCAATTAGTGATATTATTTAGACTAAATTTTACATTTAATCCCTATAGTTTATGTTGGAGAAGATGCGTTAAAATAATAACTTGTGCAAACCGAACTTGATTTGATACAGTGCCGAAAGATGATTATGTGCAGGAAATTAGAAAAGAAAGAATGGCAACAGAGACACTAAAGAACTTGTATAAAGTAACAACTATTTCAAAAAGAGACTAAATGCAAATGTAAACGTAAGGGACAAAAACTAAGCTTGCAATAATACAGAATCTATAAAGCAGTAAATTTGTGCAATTACAAACTAAGTAATGTAAAGAAGTAATATTAAAGTCAATGCATGAAGAAGAAGAGATGTAACTAAAATTGCAGAAGAAACAGGAAACTCACGAGTGAAAGCAGAAAAGAAGATAGGAAAAATTAACGAAGCAGATGTCGAGGCCTGAATTAGATACAGTGTCCTTAAGACTTAATCGCCCCGCTTAAGGTGCTGACAGTCATTGGCGGTAATCTCTTAGGATATAACAACAGAACGTCTGACAATAGGAGCACTCCAAATAGTTCAGACCCGGTGAACCAAATAATGCTCAAAACTCTCTCTTTTATGCAATATGTAAATTGTGGAAATTAGAATGAATAAAACGATTCTAGGCTCTAGTATTTATAGGCAATGAGATACCCATTCATACAAGGATGCACCTTTTGGACAAAAGTTAGTTTTTGTTCAAACTAAGTGGGGAAGTTTCTAGAATTTCCCATTGTGAATTTCCTACAATTTCTCATTCACTCTAACAATCTCCCACATGAATGGAAATTGTCAAATCAAAATGCACATTATATGCAGACACGAGAAAGAGACTGATAAAGAGAGATATTGCATCGAGATAGGTAGTTTATGACTTTGAACCTTCCTTAGTGAGAACTATCAGATTTACTTGCTAATCAGTGAACGCGATGTCTTGAACTGTTCAGCATTTTGTGTAAACCAAGACAATAGAACTCACACAGTACCCCTCTGACACCATTTGAGGTTCTCATTGTTGTGTTCATTTTGGCCCTGAACAACTCCTGATTTTCATGAGTACTCTAGAGAATCCAGCCTTAAAAATTCTCATAGGAGCGGCCCACTCCCTACTCATATAGGTGATTTCTTATTAAGGACATCTTGCGGTACCCCAACCATTAAAAGCACCGCTTAACCTAGACTTTTACAGGCTGCACTGTCTGCTCGTCAAAGGAATATATAAGGGGGGTTACCCCCACAATGCTTTACTTGAGTCGCAGTTACATAATTCGGTTTTCCTTTTGAACCTAGTTCTTGGAATCTCCAGTCAGCTAGGTAGGGTTTCCATTATGGCAACTCTTAAGATATAGGCTTAAGACCCATTCCCCTCGACGACTTATACACTTGCTCTCTAGTTAAACCTTTTGTTAGCGGATCCGCAATGTTATCCTTTGATTTCACATAATCAATAGTGATAACACCATTAGAAAGCAATTGTTTTACGGTATTATGTCTTCGACGAATATGTTTAGACTTACCGTTATATATACTACTTTGTGCCCTTCCAATTGCAGATTGAGTGTCGCAATGTATGCAAATCGCTGGTACCGGTTTTGCCCAATTTGGAATATCCTCTAAGAAATGCCGAAGCCACTCAACTTCTTCTCCAACTTTGTCCAAAGCTATAAATTCAGATTCCATCGTCGATCTGGCAATGCATGTTTGTTTGGAGGATTTCCAAGAAACTGCTGCTCCACCTAATGTAAAGATATATGCACTCATGGATTTTGATTCATTGGAGTCAGATATCCAATTAGCATCATTATATCCTTCTAATACAACCGGATATCTGGTATAATGCAGCCCATAGTTTAAAGTATACCTCAAGTACCTTAAAACTCTTATTATAACTATCAAATGGTTCTTCCTTGGGTTGCTAGTATATCGGCTTAATTTGCTAACAGCATAAGCTATGTCAGGCCTAGTACAATTCATGATGTACATCAAACTACCAATAATTCGAGAATACTCCAGTTGAGATATTCATTCACCAGTATTTTTAGTTAGATGTAAATTTACATCTATAAGTGTCTTCACTAGACTATTATCATATTTTTTGAATTTCTCTAGTATTTTCTCAATATAGTGAGATTGAGATAAAACAAGTCTGTCAGATGTCCTAGTTATTTTAATACCTAAGATAACATCTGCTATACCTAGATCCTTCATATCAAATTTGCTAGTCAGCATTCTCTTGGTAGTTTTGATGACATTGTTATTACTCCCGATAATAAGTATGTTATCCACATATAGACAAACAATGACATATTCATTTTCAGTGTTTTTCACATAAACACACTTATCGCATTCATTAATTCTAAAACCATTTGACAACATGGTTTTATCAAATTTTTCATGTCATTGTTTCGGGGCTTGCTTTAAACCATATAAAGATTTAACAAGCTTACAAACCTTCTTTTCTTTCCTGGGAACTATAAACCCCTCGGGTTGTTCCATATAAATCTCTTCATTTAAATCTCCATTTAAGAAGGCTGTCTTTACATCCATTTGATGTATTTCCAAATTGTTTATAGCTGCAATAGCTATTAACATTCGAATGGAAGTTATCTTCGTAACTGGTGAATATGTGTCAAAATAATCAAGGCCTTCCTTTTGCTTATATCCCTTTACTACAAGCCTAGCCTTATATTTTTCAATTGATCCATCTGTCTTCATCTTCCTTTTGAAAATCCATTTATACCCTAAAGGTTTATTTCCAGGAGGAAGATCCACCAGTTCCCATGTATGATTTTGCATGATGGATTCAATTTCACTGTTCACTGCCTCTTTCCAATATGGAGCTTCAGGTGTCGACATAGCTTCCTTAAAAGTAAGAGGTTCTTTTTCTAACAAATATGTTAGAAAATATGGACCAAAAGACTTTGATGTTTTTGCTCTTTTGCTACGTCTTAGTCTTTCTTCATTATTATCTTGTATAGATTCATCATCTATACTATTTCCATGATCACCGTTAGTATCATGAGATCTTTTTAAAGATCGTTGTTCTTGTACATTTTTACAAGGAAATATTTCTTCAAAGAAATAAGCATTCCTTGGCTCTATGATTGTATTGACATGAATATCATTTATGTCTGATTTATGTACAAGAAACCGATATGCAGAACTGTTGTTTGCATATCCAATGAAGATTCCATCAACTGTCTTAGGTCCTATCTTAACCATTTTAGGAGTTGGAACTCCTACCTTTGCTAGACACCCCCACACTTTTAAGTATTGAAAAGAAGGTGGTCGACCCTTCCACAATTCATAGGGAGTTTTTTCTAACTTCTTGTGAGGCACTTTGTTAAGAATATGATTTGCTGTTAACACAGCCTCTCCCCACAAGTTCTGAGGTAGTCCTGAATTAATCAGTAAAGCATTCATCATTTCTTTTAAAGTGCGATTTTTGCATTCAGCAACTCCATTTTTTTGAGGTGAATAAGGTGTTGTTGTCTGATAAATAATTCCATGTTCAGCACAGTATTTCTCAAAAGGAAATACGTATTCACCTCTTCGATCACTTCTCAATACTTTGATCTTCTTGCTTAATTGATTTTCAACCTCACTTTTATATTGTTTAAATACTTCTAAAGCCTCATCTTTACTTCGAAGTAAATAAACATAACAAAATCTTGTGAAATCATCTATAAAAGTAATAAAGTACTTTTTTTTCCACCTCTTGATTGCACAATTTTTAAATCACAAATATCACTGTGAATTAAATCTAATGGCTCTGAACTTCTTTCAATTGATTGAAAAGGAGTTTTGGCCATTTTTGCTTTGACACATACTTCGCATTTATTATGTGAATTAATATCCATTTTAGGCAATAACCCTAGATTAACTAGTTTATGCAATGAATAAAAGTTCACATGTCCTAATCTATCATGCCATAAATTAGGAGACTCCAACAAGTAAGCAGAAGATATATTATTATTGGCATCAATTGCTGGTACAACATTTGGTACGATGGTCATTACATTTAATTCAAATAGACCATCACACAAGTACCCTTTTCCAACATACATTCCACTTTTAGTGACTACAAACTTGTCTGACTCAAAAACTAACTTAAACCCATTCCTACTCAACAGAGAACCAGAAACTAAGTTCTTCCTTATATCTGGCACATGCAACACATTGTTGAGTGTGAGTTCTTTTCCTGATGTCATTTTCAGAACGACCTTTCCTATCCCTTGTACCTTGGAAGTGGATGAATTTCCCATGTACAGCGTCTCAGCATGACTCACAGTTTGGTATGTGGTAAACATCTTTCTGTTTGAACACACATGTCAGGTAGCCCCTGTATCTACCCACCACTGTTTGGGATTTCCAACCAAGTTGACTTATGATATTATAGCAGTGAGATTCAAATCAGACACATCATCAACTAGGTTTTCCACTTCAGTCACGTTGGCTTGACCATTCTTTCCCTTCTTGGAGTTGCCTTGGTTTTTATGATTTCGACAGTCCTTGGCATGATGTCCATGCTTGCCACACATATAGCAATCTCCGTTGAATTTCTTCTTTTTTTTATCACCGCCATTGTGACCTTGGCCAGAATGCTTTCTCTTTTTATTGTTGGAGTTCTCTTGCTCCAACACATTTGCCTTGGACTCCAAATTTTGATATCCGGCTCTTCTCTCAGACATTCGATTGTCTTCTTCAATTCTCAATCTCACAATTAGATCCTCAAGTTTCATTTCCTTATGCTTGTGTTTTAAATTGTTTTTGAAATCTTTCCAAGTGGAAGGCAATTTTTCCACCAATGCAGCCACTTGGAAAGATTCCCCCAATTTCATGCCTTCAACATGGAGTTCATGTAAGAGAAGTTGAAACTCTTGGACTTGGCTTATAACAGTTTTGGAATCCACCATTTTAAAATCAAAAAATTTGCTGACAACAAATTTCTTTGTCCCAGCATCCTCAATTTTATATTTTTTATCAAGAGATTCCCACAATGCCTTCCTAGTCTTAATAGGACTATAGACATTGTACAACGTGTTGTCTAAGCCATTGAGAATGTAGTTCTTACATAAAAAATCTGCATGTTTCCATGCATCAATAGCAGCCACAGTCTGTCTGTCTGGATTATCACCCAGTTCTGGTGCATCTTCTTGTAACAACCTCGCCAGATTCAATGTGATCAAATAAAATAGCATTTTTTGTTGCCACATTTTGAAGTCATTTCCATTAAACTTTTCTGGTCGTTCACCATGTCCAATGGGAGCAAGTGTTGGTGCCATGAACGCAGATGCCATAAAAGATCTGCTTACATTGTCAACATTGGTCGGAGGTGTCATATTACTGGACCCAACATTAGATCTAGACTGAGTACTAGGAACATTAATTTTTTCCGAAGTCGACATAGTTTCTAAAAATAAAGAGGGAATACAAATTACACTTCAGAATTTGATTACACAATCAATAATACTACAACCCACAACTCAAAAAATTCTGTCTTATCAAGAAAAAACAAGATTGCTCAAAGAGATTTAAAACTGAGAAGAAATAAAAGGAAAGTAACTCCTCAAAAAATTCTAACAGTAATTTATTAAAACTAAAATTGTTTAGATAATAATCTGAAACAGAGGTAAAGACTAAAATAAAAATAAAATTTCCAACAGAACAAAGTAGATCTAAGAACCAGCCAAATCTAATGCCACAATTTGACACTTTGACTTCGAAATTGTGTCTAAGAAATCAAAAGATGAATTTATTAAGTCATGCCAACAGATATCTACTTTAACCCTTTTTTTTCCCTTCAATATTAATGTAACAAACAAACTAACAGCCAAAGAAGTTCTCAAATAAACAAGTTTTTGGTGTCTTTTCTGTCAACTTTGAGAAAGGAATCATGCATTATATATTTAAAAAACAGTAAATCTAATGCACAAATTTGAACAGACACTAAAATTCAATTCACACGTTGAAGAGACGTCAAGAAGTCGATCCTCAAGCAAGTAAGATGTTCTGTCGTCTTTTTCCTTAGAAACTAGATTGAAAGGAAAAATAAAAACAATGCAGTAAAAACAGGTTTCAACAGATGCACAATAGAAACAATGTGAAATAAAATTCTTTTCCAGAACCATAACAAAAACAAGTTATTAACAGAATAAGTCTTAAGACGTTGGAGAAGATACGCTAAAGTAATAACTTGTGCAAACCGAACTTGATTTGATACAGTGCCGAAAGATGATTATGTGCAGGAAATTAGAAAAGAAAGAATGGCAACAGAGACACTAAAGAACTTGTATAAAGTAACAACTATTTCAAAAAGAGACTAAATGCAAATGTAAACGTAAGGGACAAAAACTAAAGTTGCAGTAATACAGAATCTATAATGCAGTAAACTTGTGCAATTACAAACTAAGTAATGTAAAGAAGTAATATTAAAGTCAATGCATGAAGAAGAAGAGATGTAACTAAAATTGCAATAGAAACAGGAACTCACGAGTGAAAGCAGAAAAGAAGATAGGAAAAATTAACGAAGTAGATGTCGAGGCCTGAATTAGATTCAGTGTCCTTAAGACTTAATCGCCCCGCTTAAGGTGCTGACGGTCACTGGCAGTTGTCTCCCACGATACAACGACAGAACTTCTGACTATAGGAGCACTCCAAATAGTTCAGACCCGGTGAACCAAATAACGCTCAAAACTCTCTCTTTTATGCAATATGTAAATTGTGGAAAATAGAATGAATAAAACAATTCTAGGCTCTAGTATTTATAGGCAATGAGATACCCATTCATACAAGGATGACACAACCTGGTTCTAGAGGATGTCTAGAGATTCGTGGATATTGATCTCACTAACGACAGATAGTGACTCATTGAAGACAGGATTCCAGAAATCCCGAGTGGACCCCATGACGAAGTTTCGTGTCATATAAATAGGTTTGTCATGTTGTAATAATAGGATATGACATGAATCTTTTGTCACTTCAGATTCCCTTTAGGTCATGTCTCATTTGTCTGTTTGTAATAAGTGAGATCTCCTTTATTAAAGGAAACTGTTTTAGTCCTTATCGGAAATAGTGTAGATTGCGCTTGTATTATTAGGCTTTGTAATCGTTTGCCTATAAATAATGAAGAACCCCTGACTAAAGGGACAGAGTCAGATTTGGATTGAAACACATCTTTCTTTCTCTCAAATAGCTTATATCTTCCTTCTTTCTACCCTTAGCCTTTAGCCATGTCTTCCGCCTCCCACTCCTCACCTATTTCACTAGGACCTTCTTTCTCGTCTTCATCACCCCACCCAGTTGGGATGCACCTTTTGGACAAAAGTTAGTTTTTGTTCAAACTACTTGGGGAAGTTTCTAGAATTTCCCATTGTGAATTTCCTGCAATTTTTCATTCACTCTAACAATTTATATGTATTTTTTAAATATCGTTCTTAATGTTCCAAAATATTCATAATAGTTCTCAATATTTACAAAAATAATTCAAAATTATCTTTATTGTTCAATATTAATCAATTTGGTCCTTATTATTTTTAAAAAAAATTTAATTTAATCTCTATTATTTAAAAAAATAATAATAATTTAGTCATTGCAAATATCCTATTTGGGAACTAAATTAAAATTTTTAAAAAATAATAAAAATTAAATTAATTAATTTTGAATAATAAAAATCATTTTGAATTACTTTTATAAATATTAAAAAATAGTATAATATTTTTAAAATATTAAAAATTAACTTTAAAAAATGGATAAATAACAGAAGAGAATATAAGCATTATTTCCCTATTATTTATCATCAAAATCATTTTCAACATGATGGATGCATAGTCTGAACCATGAAAAAGACATCTACATCGAGAGTACTCATAGCAGGGGAATCTGCAATAAAAGTCATTTAAACACTAAATCCGACCTTATCCTGACAAAGGAAAAAAAAAAACAAAAACAAATCCGACCTTATCCCCTTATCACTTTGTAATGATTGTTACTATTCGCAATGCTTGTATTATTATGGCAAAGTTTGACAGAAAAAAAAAGTCTTATTATGGAAAAGTGTTGTGGTCTAACAAATATTATAATTGAGAGTGATGCAAAGACCGTTGTTAAATCCCACCCTTCCCCACACTCTACTGTCCTCTATTTGTCAGCAAGCAACAGAAATTAGTCATAAGCCTATTGTAATCCATTTCAAGTAGGAAGCTAACATCTGTTGGCAACTTCCCATTGTGGGTTGAAAGTTGAATATAGATGGATGGGCTAAAGGCAACCCCAGACATACAGGAGCTGGAGATATTTTTGGTAATGAATTGGGGGATTGGATTACTGGTTTTATGGTTAATCTTGGTATATAACATAAAATGGCCAAGCGGAACTGGTTGATTTGTGGGAAGGCTTTCGGATGGCAGAACGACTTGGTATCGTGAATTTGATCATTGAGACGAACTCCCTAGTGATCTGCTCTATTGTCAACAAAGAAGTAGTGACTCCCAACACTATGCGACCAATGATTGATGATTTCCAACGCATTTTATTGCGACGATTGGGTGCATGTTTATTGTGAAGTTAATTATTGTATAAATTGATTTGCGAACTATGATCTTACACATTCTTTTGATTTTTTTTGTTGTACATAATCTCCCAAGAGAACTTTTATTGCTAGTGAAGAAAGATAAGTGGAATGAAATATTTCCGCGTTTAATTTTTCTGTAACCGACTTCGACCTCCTATTAATAAAAAAAAAAAGGACCGTTGTTGAAACCATCAATGCTACAGGCATTGGAGAGTTTTGTCCTATGGTCCAAAATGTCATGATGTTTCTTGTTGATATTGGGAGTGTTAATATTAATTTTAGGGTGAAGTGCACCAGACCCCCTTATACTTTAGCGAAAGTGCACAACACCCCCTTATAGTTCAAAAACTCCCTGAACTAGTCCTTATGTTTTTTAAAAGTGCACAACACCCCCCTACAGTTATAAAATCCATCATATTTAACGAATTTTGTAAAAAAGACGTAAATACCCTCATTTTTTTTCATTTCTCTCTTTTGTTTTGTTTAGGCCAAAAAAAAAAGGTAATTTGGTCAATTCATATAATTATTTAATAAATAAATTCGTTAAAAATCAAAAAAAAATCTCACTTAACGAGTGTGAAGTACACTTTCCGTTAAATTTAACGGATTTTTTAACGGCAGGGGGGTGTTGTGCACTTTTGAAAAACTACAAGGACTAACTCAGGGGGTTTTTAAACTATAGGGGGTGTTGTGCACTTTCGCTAAAGTACAAGGGGGTCTGATGCACTTCAATTTTATAAGGAGAACAACAAATCGTCCGGTAGATTGAATAGTTAAGTAAAAATTTAAAGATATGTTACAAGCGGATTGGATCTCAAATGTTCCACTAAATGTTTTATATCTTTTGGCTTTTTCGGCAATAATAATATTATGTTTTTTTTGAAAGAAAGCATTTCATTAAAATGAAATATTGAGAATTACAAATAGTTAGTTGATACCAATGGGAGCGCAATCATTTACAAAAATATCCCTAGGGGAAGACGTTAGACATTCAGTCAAAAGCTAACTTGTTATGAAGTATCTATTTGGCAACCCAATCAGCAGCTCTATTTGATGTCCTTTTTAGTACTGAAATATTGTATGGCTGGTTCCAATTGCAATCATAAGAATATCATTAACGATTGGCTTGATTAACCAGTGGGTTCCAACGTTAAATGATTTGATGACATTAAAGATAACGAGTGCATCAATCTTGAAGATAATAGAATCCAGACTTTGGCTTCTAGCAAAAGAAACAGCTTGTATCAAAGCCAAAGCTTTAGCCTCAAAGGCAGAACTGCACGACAAATGACAAGCGATACCAAAGATCAGATTCCCTACATTATCTCGACCAATGATAGCCGCTGATGCTTTGTAAGGAGGATTGAATGTTGCATCCACGTTGATTTTGATCCAGTTAACAGGTAGCGGATTCCAGCGAGGTAGAGGACTTGATAAGTTATAGTTTGACTAGTTATGAATTTCATGACTATTTGCAGAGTTGTAATCATTCAAGAAGCAATAGACATTCATCAAAGTCATCATTGTATTGAATTTAAATCTTTCCATGACAAAGGCACATCGAGATTTCCATATTTGTCAAGCAACGAAAGCAATTTGGGTTTCTCCCTCTCTAGCTTTGAGACCCGAAGCTTTGAATCTTGAGCTCATATAGAGAAACCAAGAGTCGGATCTAGAGAATTGATGTGAATCAACACAAATTTGAAGTGGGCTGCCCCACCAAATGAGTGTAGTCCAATTGCATCTAAGAAGCACATGCTCCACCGATTCAGGTTCCTCTTGACAGATTTGACAGAGCAGATTTGATAAGCAATTGTGCTTGAACATATTATCTCTTGTAGGGAGAGCATTAGAACATGTTTTCCATAGAGAAAACTTTATTTTTTTGGGGTAGCATTGAGAGACCAGATCCGTTTCGAAAGATGAGTAGGAGCAGCGTAGGATGAACTCACTCCTCCATGGTTATATTCCTTCATAGTTTTTGCAGCTTGATACCCTAATTTCACAGTATATGTTCCATCAATTGTATGAGGCCATATCAGAGAGTCTTCAAGTTGCACTTGAGGGATGTAGATTGAACAAATTTGATCTGCAAGTTTTTTTAAAAAAATCTGGTAGATGACTGATTTATGTTTTAACCGACCCAAAAAAAAAAAGATTAGCTTTGTTATATTTTTATCTTCTAATTTTTTCTTTGACTCAGGTGATTAATCTTGTTAAATTTTTTTAATTGAATAAAATTCTTTTCTTAGAATTTGCGGCCTTGGCAAATATATGTTGTAAAATTCATCTTCAGTTATTGAAGTGCAATTGATAGTAGATTAACCCAAAGGGAATATGAGAAGGCATTCTTTGATAATTGCAGACTGTATCATCCATTATAATGATAATTCATATTCAAAAGGAAATAACAGAGGTGTATTGGGCCCTCATTCTTCTTTGCAGTCGCTCTCTTGCTGATATAAGCAGATTTCTTAAATCTTCTACTCCAATTACCTTAGACATTTTTTGTTTTTGGTCTCAACATAAACTGTCTTGGCCACATTTAATAGTCCTTTTTTTTTTTTGGGTCAGAATATGGATTCATTACAACCACAAAATAGTACAAGAGATTTAACTGAAATCAAATGCGGAGATAAATGATTGTACACACAAAGCCAGTAAAAAACAATACTAAAGGGGAGTTGAAACACTAACCACGAGAGAGAAAACCTATCCTAATTGCAAAAGCAACCCACACTACCACATGGATGGCTCGTGGAGACAGGAGTCAAGAGTAACCAGACAAGGATGATAGGCATTGCATATTATGAGGAATAGAGGAAATACTCCGAGTACAATTCGAGAAATCCTGTCAAGCATCTGAAATTAGGTGAGCGGTGGAGCCGAACCAAATGTACCAAAAGTGGGCCGAGACACCACAACCCAAAAATAAAAAGCAAAATAGAAAAGTGGGTCATGTACCACCTATGAACAAACCAAAACCCTGAACACCAACAAAAGGAGACCCAATTTTCTAATAATCTACAACTGCCACCAAGCCATGAGCAGAAGGCTTAACACCAACGACATACACTAGACCACAACCAACTGGCAAAACTACAAGGATGGTGAAAGACGTACCAAGAGAGAGCAAAACACAGTGGGTTTTCAGGTACCCACCAAAAGCACTAGTATAGAGGGATAGTGGCCAACAAGGAATGAGAAGAAAAGATGAAGACCGTTGAATGCAAATCTCTGGGAACCCCATCCGGTAGCGAACAAAAGAATATAACTGAAAGCACACACCAACGTGAAAGTAACAAACCCAAACAAACAACTAAAAGTATGATACAAAAAAAGAAAAAAAGATCAAAGCAGTGATGAAGAATAAAAGTTGAAGACAAAAGATGAAGATAAAAGAAGGAGGCGGGGCTTGGGAGAGAATTTTTGGTGTCCTGCAAGCTTGGCACTCACATTTAATAGTCAACTTCAACATAATATGGGATTAACAACATTAATAGTTGACCTAGATTATACACTCCACTACATTAGACTTGACCTCCTCGTAACGTTGTAATTGTAAAGGAAATTTAATGATGATAAATTGATGATACATTAACTGTTAAATAGTCAAGGCAATTAACCATCATTTACTATCACATATTTTATTTGTTGCAATACTTAAAATTGTTGCGAAAAATCTAAAACTCATTATAAATGATTTTAGATGTTGTGTATAGTTCTGTGGTGTGCTGTCGCAGCCAACCAAAAATAAAACTTGTACTCCAAAAAATATTTGTAGTAGTGCGAGTAAGGATCGTTCCCACATAAAGTATCTAGCCTAGTTTTATGCTACGTGAACAAGGATTGGGGGGTTTGAGTATAACGAAAACAATTTTTAAGAAAAATAACTAGAGAATAATTCAAATTGAAGTGTCGAAATTAATCAAAAGAATAAACTTTGGTCTAACTCAACATCCATAATTGAAATCTTGTAACTGATTATTGATGCAAGTATACATCAATTCACACTTTAAATATTCACCGTCAGAATTATTTTTCTATTTCTCCTTAGTCGTAGTTAATTAGAATTAAACAAGCAACCTAATTAACCCTAATTACTAAACAACCATAGACAAACGATAAAGGTTTAATCTAGTAGCAGCCTTAAGAATTAGAGAGATCGATGAAGCTAAATAACATAAGCAAAAGTGGTTGCATTTAATTTAATCGAACGTTCTTCCAAAGATCCAATAATTCCTGAAGCAGCAAGTCATTAAATCTTAGTTGCTTTGCAAATTACAGGGATTAAACAATTATGGATTTGATATCTAACCTAGTAGTAGATTATAACGAATAATAAATTAGTAGGCCTCCTAGTAATTAAACGAGACAATCATGAAAATAAGCACTGAAGAATATTGGATACTTAAAGCATAATTTGAACAATAAAAACTAATTAGATTTCATAGTTTTCTTGATTCCAATGTTTCAGTTTCCTTCGACCAAGTATAAAAGTTTAGCCACTCAAGGCCATAAAGAAAACTCAAAGAAGAAGTTTGGAGAAAAGGGGAGAGAGAGATGTGTGCGAAATCTGATCTCTCTATACCTTATTTATAGATTTCGAAACCTACAAAATCTCTTAAAATAACGGTATCCTAATCGAATAAATAAGGAAAACATTAAAAGTAAAGTTCTAATATAACTAGAAAAGCGGTGTCTCCAGCTACAATTTCCGTGCATTATTTTCTCACCATATTCTAGAAGCTTCCAGCTAAGGAATATTCTAGAATGTCAAACAATACAGGTGTAACTTCACGTCCGATTTTGACCTTGATGCAGCCAGTATCTCTCAAAACTCAAAACATGAAAGTTATCGAGCTCCTTCTTGAATTTCTATAGAATCTTGAATCGTCTCAATCAAAGCTCAAATAAGAGAGCTACGCCCAAATTACGAAAAGACACCGAAATTGTCCAGATTCGCTCAAATTGCTTTGTTTTGCACTTAACGCCTCCATCTGCATCCTAAATCAAAATATAAGAATAATAAGAATATTTAAGCATCAAATAAGTGTAAAAGATTAAATATTAAGGCAGAAAAATATGATATTTTTCACTCTCATCAAATTTTTCCACACTTAATCTTTGCTCGTCCTCGGGCAAAACTCAAATTCCCAAGAATACCAAAGTTACAACCCCATCAACAAAGAGCAACCAAGCTTTTCAAAACTCATAACTTATAATGAATAAACATTCTTAACCAACTTATAATTACTTGGTAAGCATTTTCACTCGAAGATGGACTAAACCAAATGCGTAGACCCTCATAGAAATAACACTCGACTCTTATGTGTTTGAAGGGTATATGTTTCGCTCAAATTCATTCCAATAGAAATTATCTACCATAGGCTTGCATATCTTCTCATTCTCCACCACTGAGATTACATGCATAAAACGAATCATAAGGACTTTTCAAGGGTTGTAATGGGGTTTAGGATCAAGGTAGGAAATATTTGAGAATGTAGCTCAAAAGCCATCGAAACTTAGTAGAGCGAAGATGAATCAACTTAAGCTCGAATATATAAGACATGTAAAAACCAATCACTCCATTCAACAACATTCACCTTTGTATATATCATGTATAAACAGAATCCTTTCTTGGAATTTTTAGGGGGAATTATAAACATGGACAGTTTAAAAGAAATTTCTTTCATCACTTCCTTTCTTCTTTATCTTTTCTTTTTTACATTCTTTTTTTATATCTTTTTTCTTGCCAAAAATTACACCAACAATGGAAATTACAAATTGAGAATGAAAATATGTTCTATTTCACCAGTCATAGCCATACTGCAGATCCAGACACCCTCACACCTATTTCTTGTATACCCATACATATCATAATGATGAACAATACTCCACTAGCTCTACGGCTTGGGTAAAGGTATTATTTTTCGGGTTTAAAACTTGTAACATGGGTTCACAATAAACAAGGTCAATAAAGCTCAAAGGGTTCAACAAAGGAAAAACCTAATTACAAGGTAGGCTATTTGGCTTATATAGCTAAATCAAAGAGAGCCTTAAACATGTTCATGCATTCATACGTCAATGTAACCTAGAAGAGAATCAAGACAAGTTCTAGAGAAACAAACCCAGTGAAAAATATCTCTCATGAAAGAAAATAGTGAGACTAATATAGATGTGTCAGTCTAAAGGCTCAAAATCTCACCAGTTTTTGTCTACGAAATTCAGTCACTACCACGCTCAAGCAAAATAACTAGACTAATTAATTCTAAGTTGAAAGATTACTTATTCAATCATGCTCTGAATCTTTCAAGCTTAATTAAACCTTGTTCATGACATACACAAAAAATCATTGAAAACCATTAAAAAAAAGAAGTTATCTTTTCTATTTTTTTTTAAACAAATTAAAACACAACATAAATCCCCTTCCCTACACATAAACCTTACATTGTCCTCAATGGTTAAAAACAAACTCTCAAATTTATGCAAAGATGAATAGAGAATAACATGAGAACAAGTTAGGTAAGAAAAATAGAATTTGTAGGAGGACATATATGAAGTACTTGTTAGGGAGAGAAGAAAAGTAATGCTTTAAACCTGTAACTATTCAATGAAGCCCAAGAAAACAAAAGAAAGCATAGCAGTAGGAAACAACAAAAATAATGAAGTACTTTGTTTTATATTTTTTCATTTTTATTTTTTTTGTTGCCCGACCCTATTTACATCTCTATATAAAGGCTCTGAACTCTAGGAGGCACTAAAGCTGACTTTGTGAAACAATAAAAATGATGAACTAACTAATACTTTAACCAAAAAATATATTGAAATACCTGGATTCATTTAACATCATCCAATACAACAAACTTCTCTTGGGTTGCCTTCCAAGCATCACCTTTGTTTATTTGTCGTTGGCTCGACTCAATGCTTCTTTCTTTAATCAGGATTATCAACTACATCAATAGAATAAACATGATTATCATCACTAGGATATTTCGTGGCATCATAAATATTAAACTTAATAATTTTATCATCAAATTCCATGGTAAATGTGCTACTATGAACATTTATCTTAATCTTGGATGTCTTTAAAAATGATCTTCCTAACAAAATATGAGTAGTTTGATCACTATTCTCCAAATCAAGCACATAGAAATTAGCAGGGAAAACCAAATCATTAACTTGCACAAGAACATTATCAAATATACCCTTAGGATAGACATTAGATCTATCAGCTAATTGAATCATGACGCCAGTTTTATTCAAAGGTCCAAGTTTCAAAGAAGAATATATAGAATATAAAATGACATTACTAGAAGCTCATAAATCTAACATGGCCTTCTCAAATCTAGTGCTACCTATCGTAAAAGGGATAATAAGCATACTTGGATCTTTGCACTTCGCAAGGAGTTTTCTTTGAATAGCTGCAAAAAACATTCTCCCCTACTCTCACTTTCTCACATCCTTTAAGTTTTAGTTTCATCTTAATCATACACAGTTCTTTTAGGAATTTAGCATAACGAGGTATTTGTTTAATAGCATCTAAAAGTGGAATATTTACCTCGCATCTACGAAATGTTTTATATAAATCTTTATTTTGCTCATATTTTCTAGATTCTGCTAAAGCCTGAGGAAAATGAGGTACTAGTTTATAAATCATTAAATCTTAGTTGCTTCATAAATTAGAGGGATCAAACAATTACGAATTTGATATTTAACCCAGTAGTAGATTTTAACGAATAATAAACTAATAGGCCTCCTAGTAATTAAATGAGACGATCATGAAAATAAGCACAGAAGAATATTCGATACTTAAAGTATAAATTGAACAATAAAAACTAGTTAGATCTCACAATTTTCTTGATTCCAATGCTTCAGTTTCCTTCAACCAAGTATAAACGTTTAGCCACTCAAGGCCATAAAGAAAATTCAAAGAAGAAGTTTGGAGAAAAGATGAGAGAGAGATGTGTGCGAAATCTGATCTCTCTATACCTTATTTATAGATTTCGAAGTCTACAAAATCTCTTAAAATAACAGTATCCTAATATGAATAAATAAGGAAAATATTAAAAGTAAAGTAAATTCCTAATATAACTAGAAAATGGTGTTTCCAGCTGTAATTTTCGTACATTATCTTCTCACCATCTTCTAGAAGCTTCCGGCTAAAGAATATTCCAGAATGTTAAATAGTACAGGTGTAGTACCTTCACGTCCGATTTCGACCTTGATGTAGTCAGTATCTCTCAAAACTCAAAACATGAAAGTTATAGAGCTTCTTCTTGGATTTCCACAGAATCTTGAATCATCTCAATCGAAGCTCAAATTAGAGAGTTGTAGAGCTCCTTCTTGGATTTCGCTCAAATAACTTCATTTTGTATTTAACACCTCCATTTGCATCCTAATTAAATCAAAATATAAGAATAATGAGCATATTTAGGTATCAAATAAGTGTAAAATATTAAACATTAAGGAAGCAAAATACGACATTTTGCACTCTCATCAGTATAGATATATTGCATATGTTCCAATTGTAAATTGTCTATTGCAATACTATTTTGTAAATTCTAAGCGACAATTTGGAAAATTGTGGTGGTTTATTTTAGTCCTTGAAGAATACAATAAGTCTGAAATAGGTCCTTGTGAATATGAAAATCTCTCCACACGTCCTTGGATTTTAATTTTTTTTTATATTTTTATGAAAAAGGAATAATGTAGTAGAATATTATTTTTGTCCTTGCAATTTGACCATTGTCCAACCATTTGTTGGACAATTTTTTTTTAATTAATTTCTAACTTGTTTGTTGGAATGAGACTGACGAAGAAACAAATGGTCACACTAATTTTTTTAATCCAAAATTCCTTTCCACTATGTCGTTACATGACACAATGAAAATTTACAAGTATAATAAATATGGTAATCCTTTTCATTTTAAAAACAAAAATGGCATTTTAATGCATTATTCCTACTTCAATCAAAAGTTACAAAAGATATTTAAGTACAAGAACTTGTGGAGGGATTTTCAAATTCACAATGATCTATTTGAGACTTATAATATTTCTTAGTTTCATTAGTAATTATTGAAAAATAATGATAAAAAATAGGGTGAATTGCACAGTAGCCCTCTGTGGTTTTTTGAAACTGCACCAGACCCCTATGTGGTCTAAAAAGTGCACAATACCGTCCCTATAGTTTTTTAAACTAAGCACAGTACCCTTCTCTTTGTCAAAAAATTCGTCTTTTTTAACAAAAAGTGTGATACACGCGTATTAAGTGCAATTATTAATTTTTTTGCTTAAATTATTATTTTTTTGGACAAAAATACCCTTATATGATACAAATTTTTTTTCTTTTCTTCTCTCTCCACCCATTCTTCTCACCAAAAAAATTAAAGAAAATTAAAAAAAAAAGTCTGTCATCTTCCCACCCTTGTCAACAAAAAAAGAATAAAAAAAAACCTCGCACAAATCGGTACATCGTCCCTACAACTAGGCCAAATGTTTGCACACGTGAATTTGACGTATACAACCAAGCCAAATGTACTGTTGATACATATGATTTGAAGTAAATTTTACCTTAAGAGAGTCTTTATGTTGTACTCTAGTAGCTTGACTGCAAAAGTAGTTCATCCATAAATTTTGTCTTGAAGTAAAGATGTGTGCGCGTCTGCCCCTCGTATAGCCCCTACCGGTGGCCCTACCGTCGGACCCCCCACCCCACCCTCCAAACCCTATCAGATGTATGTATGTAATTCTGTTATTTTTTTTTTTTTGCATATAATATATATATATTATATATTTCTTTTTTTTGGTCTAATATGTATAAACAAAAATAAAAAGGAGTAAATAGAAAAAAGAGAAATAATTGAGGGGTATTTAAGTCTTTTATACAATTCTATTAACTTTGTTGACAAAAGAGTGGGGAAGGGGTGCGTATACTTGGTTTCAGAAACAAGAAGGGGGTATTGTGCCCTTTCTAGACCACAGGGGGGTCATGTAGAATTTCAAAAAATCACAGGGGGCAATTCATGCTATTGTGGGATAAAATAACCGACTTAATAAAAGTCCCGACCTAATTGTTAAGATGGTAGAGAGGTTCACGTCAGCTTATAAGGTTGGGACTTAGTTCCCGACCAGGGGTAACAAGTCCTAACATCTGACCCTTTTGTTTTTGAAACTCGGTCACCTCAAACGACCCTAGGTCAGGTCGACAGTATCCCTCCAAATCCAAAATAGTATTTCTTAGAAAGGTATAAAAATGTGACTCAAACACATTCATAAGGTATGTTATTTCTCACTCACAAATACTCTTTTTTGGTGTTCGATTATCTCACACGATCAAATTACTAACTTGAGCATCGGAGTGCTCAAGCGGAATTCATCTGCAGTTTGTTCATTGTTCGCAAGACAACAAATAGCTCGGTCAAGTCCCGAGGTCAAGCAATTCCATACTTATACCTTAACACACCCAAACAATTATAACTTCAAATAATCAAAATTGTTGCAAAACGTATTCGTACGACGACTAAAAAAATTGTTGCAGTAAGTCACTTATAACAATGATTATTATTTTTTTTTCGATTTGAGTGTTATAAAAGAGCAAAAATATTATACTATTTGATTTACCTTACAACATTAATATTATATGTTATGAGATGATCTAAATCCAACTAAATTGGAGAAGCTTTAGCCCTTGAACCTGAAACGACTTTTATGAGCTACGCTCCTTTGAGATGGGGTGAGTATCAACCATGGCTTGAAAGGAATGTGTGAGTGTTTGAGATAGAAAGAGAGAAAAGAGAGTTATCCTTAATTATCCTTATGAAAGCTCAAAGTAAAACATTTAATGAGACAAAAAGATCTCTTCAAATCCTTTCTTATATTACGACATGGGATCCTTTCAAAGTTCTTGGTGCATTGCGGAAATTAGATTCTACAACCTAATAATTGACCTAGAAGCAGGTAGCTAAAATGTCACAATGGTGCAAATTGTCTCGGCTTCCAAATAACAGTAATCCAAACTCAGCAAAAGAAACAATAATGCCAAACTTCCTGTGTATGATTATAAACGGCAAAATTCACAAGTACGAAGTCTACATCAACTGATGTGTACCCATTCTACTTTTAAATAGAGTAGGTACAATATGCGTCCATAAAATGTCAACAGATGTGATCGACCATTCAATAGTTTGTATGTCATCAGTCAGAAATATGTCATCTTCAGTTTCTTTTCTTTTTTTTTCTTTTCGTGTGATTATACAGATTATTACTTTCAATGGGAAATCAAATCCATGGAGTTTCGAAATTCACCATTTAAAAATTTGAGATATGGGCAGGAGATATATAGATTGAAGAGAGAAAAATAAGATAGAAAACATTAGCATTATCATGCCACTAGACGTTAAACTCTCAGAAAACCCCATGCTATTCCTCAGAGTACGCGAAACTCTCAGAAAACCCCATGCTATACCTCAGAGAACTCCTAAACTTTAGAATGCCCAGTTTAACTTTTACTAAACCTTCACCTTAATTCTGGATGTGATGTTAGAAAGGAAAATTTAATTTCAATTCTTTATTCCATTAAGCAACATAAATAAATGAAAATTATACATATATGTTTGTCTACATATATACACACTTTAAAAATTCTATATATTTTTGTAAAAAAATATCTATGTATTTTTAGTCAAAAAAAATTAATTAGCCCCTATTCAAAATAAAATAAAATAAAAATGTATCCATATAGTTAAAAATTATTGATTTTAGCCCAACTGACAAAAATTCTTAGATCTGCCTCTATAATATAATAGATTTTTGAGAATCTGAAATGCCATTTGATTCTATGCAGCAAATGATAAACATGAATGCAAGGTTCTCTCTTCTTCTGTAATCTGAAATAAATGCAAGATAATATTTGATTCAATAGTTACCACTTAATCGAGAAACCCATAAAAGTCCTAAATAAGTATCTTTATATAAGTTTAGATTTTACAAAACCTAAATAGTGAGTATCTCTTTAGGGTTTCATGTAAGAAAGTTCATCCATCAAAATAGAGTATGGTACAATATCAAGTTAAGGGAGATGCGTCTATACAATGCCAACAGATGTGATGCATCTACGGGGTATTATGTAGTAAAATTCATCATTGATTAGAAATATGTCATCTTAAGGTTTTTTTTATTTAATTATTTTTTTGTCTGACCTTGCAGATTATTGCTTTCAATGGGAAATCAAATCCATGGAGTTTCGAAATTCACCATTTAAAATTTCCAGGTATAGGCAGGAGAGATTGGAGAGAGAAAAGTAAGAGACAAAATGTATCTCTGACATGATTAACAAATGGACGACGAGGAAGAGTGATGTTAGGATTGGGTGCTGATTATATATATATGGGTAAATTTCACACTTAGTCTTTATTATATATACTTTTTTTTAACTTGATCTTTAATGTTTTAAAAACATCATATTAGTTCTTAGTATTTATAAAGTGATTCAAAATAGTCTCTATTGTTCAAAACTAGCTAATTTAGTCTTTATTATTTTTCATAAAATTTAATTTAGTCCCCAAATACAAGTTATGTGTAGAGAATAATTTGATTTTTTTAAAAAAACAATAGGGATTAAATTAAGTTTTTTTTTTTAAACAATAAGGACCAAATTAGCTAAATTTGAACAATAAGGACCATTTTGAAATCCCTCTCGTTGAACTTCTCAGGCCTTTTTCCATGTTCAATAGGATTTGTCACCACAAATGGTGCACTCGAAGCAACAGTCACCGATGACATCGCCAAAGGTACATTCTCACGATCGGGCCTTCTAGTAGACCCACTTCCAATCAAGTAAACATTTGGATTATTAAGTCCAACATATTGTCCAAAATTTTCAGTTTCAATTTTTAAATTATGTCCAAACTAAACCAAATCAAACTAAACTAAACAAAGCCTTGTCCTACTAGGTGGGGTCGACTATATGGATCATGCGACGCCATTCATTCTTGTTAAGAGCTATCTCATCTATAAGCTTTATACATGCAATGTCTCGTCTAATTGTCTCCATCCAAGTCATTTTAGGTCTACTTCTACCTTTCTTCTGGTGTACTATTTCTAGACTTTCGCACCTTCTAAAATGCGCCTCAACAAGTCGTCTCCTGACATGGCCAAACCATCTCAGATGATTTTATCTCATCCTATCCTCAGTCGGGGCCACTCCTACTCTTTTACGTATCACCTCGTTTCTAATCTTGTCCTTTTTAGTTTTGTCACACATCCATCTCAACATTCTCATCTCAGCCACCAACATTTCATGAACATGTTGATATTTTACCGCTCAACACTCTGAACCATATAACATAGCAGGCCTAATGACTATCTTATAGAACTTCCATTTTAGTTTAAGTGGTATTTTTTGATCACACAAGATTTTTAACGTATTTATCCATTTCGTCCATCCTGTTTTTATTTTGTGATCAATGTCCACATTAATCTCCCCATCTTGTTGAACCATAGAACCCAAGTATCTAAAAGTCTTTTTTTCTTGTATTCTTTCTGAGTCTAATCTTTCCTCTATCTCATTTATCAACTTATTTTTGCTAAACATATATTTCATATACTCTGTCTTTGATTTGCTTAGCTTAAAGCCTTTAGATTCTAAAGTTGATCTTCATAATTCTAGCTTAGTATTTATACCTTCTCTAGATTTATCTACCAAAATAATATCATTTGCAAATAACATCTACCACGGTACTGCATCTTGGATTTGGCTAGTGAGTTCATCCATGACTAGTGCGAAAAAGTATGGGCTCAAGGCAAATCCTTGATGTAGTTCTACATATTGGATTTGGCTAGTGAGTTCATCTATGACTAGTACAAAAAGGTATGGGCTCAAGGCAAATCTTGATATAGTCCTATTGTAATAGAGAAAAGACTAGACTCTCATCCCCTTGTCCTTACACTAGTCATCACTCCATCGTATATATCTTTTATCACTTCAATGTATTCTACACACACACACCTTTTTTTCTCCAACACTCTCCACAGAACTTCCTCAAGAATTCGGTTATATGCTTTCTCCAAGTCAACAAACACCATGTGTAAGTCTTTCTGGTTCCCTCGATATTGTTTTATTAACCTCCTTAGTAAAAAGATAGCTTCCATTGTAGATCTCTCAGGCATAAAACCAAATTGATTTGCTGACACCCTTGTATTTCTCTTTATTCTCCTTTCAATCACTCTTTCCCATAGTTTCATAGTATGTGGCTCATTAATTTAATTCCTCGATAATTGGCGCAATTCTGGATGTCTCCTTTATTTTTGTATATTGGAACTAAGGTACTCTTCTGCTAGATATCAGACATCTTCTTACTCCTCAAAATTACGTTAAAAAGCCTTATTAGCGACGTTATACCCTCAATGCTCATGCACCTCCATACTTCAATTATGAATTTTAAAATTATTTCCAAGTTACAAAAATAATTGCACTCCAAAAAACCAAGTTAGTATCATATAATATATTAAACAATATATTCTACTACTAGTAATAATAAAACAATACAGTATTGTAAAGCAAACAATAAGGCAAAATAAATATTGAAACTGGAAATGCAGAATAGTAAATTGAATGAAATTTGTTAAACTACTAACTGGCAGAAAAGAAATCCAGCTTATAACGGAAAGGATAACACTTTAATGACTGAATTATGTTCTGACAAAAACATTCTTGCCAAAAAATAAAATTCAGAAGGGAAAAATATGAATAACAGAAAGGAAAAAATAGACAGAAATTATGTTCCGAAATATTTTCTATCAAAATGATTATGACAGATTCTATATTCCGGAATAAAGAAAAGACTATAAAACCTTAAGATTGTTAGAAATAGAATAAATAAATATGACAGAATATAATAAATAATAAGAAATGAAGAACTGGAATTAAATATATCCACGTAACAAACCGGAATTACAGAAAAATGCAAGTGTACTGAGGTTTGTGTTCCATACGATGTCCTTTAAGGTTTAATTGCCAAGTTATAATGTAGTACTTCTTTTTCAATCAAACTTTCTAGGATACAACGATATTTCTCTTACAACAGCAACACTCAGATGTAAGAACTTGCGAAATGAACAGTATTACAACTAAACAATGCTGAAAACTATAAGCCTAGCCTAGCTTCAAAAAGATACTATTGCTTGGTGTGTCTTGCCTTCAAAAATTTGATGTTATTGATAGGTGAAAAATAGACTTCAAAGGTGACCAGCATAAAGACCAATCATAATGGTCATTAAGGCTTCAGCAATAACGCCCATAATTCAAATGCCTCATTCAATACGAAATCTGAAACGTCCAGCACATTTGACCCACGTTTTTCTTGTGTTGAATGAGAGCATTTAATGTATTTCCATCTTTGAATCAACAAAAAATAAAAAAGATAAGTAAAACCCGACCCACATCCATACCTGAATTGCGCCCTCGCCCATGCCCTGACCCGACTCAACCAGGGCCAGGCGGGCGCGCGTGTGTTGTAAGTCTCGCCCAAGCCTCACACGGTGAGACTCTCCACTAGCCATATGGATGCCACTACAATTTTGGAAACTCTATATAAAGAGACAAAAAGTCCCATAAAATTTTTATGTGTGATTCCAAATTTTATTTTCACTTTCAATTTTGCACTTCTTTTCATCAAGATAAAAGCTCAACTATAAGTACTAATTTCTCATTCACCTCTTGCCCGAATTTAGCATATAAATATACTACGTTCATCTAATCGGAACGAGAAATGTGCACGTATCAAGTACCACATGATTCGAACTGTGGAACTCACTTAGTAATCAAGCCGAAAATGCAGTGATAAATACTCCAACTCAGCATTGATCAGCTAGCACTTCGAGAGATGAGGACAGATATTAAGTCAGGAACTGCTGATGTGGTAATAGTTATTTGAAGGAAGTTAGTTTCTCATGAGCTCAAGCAAGTGATGTAACAGAATAGATAGTATTGAGAAAGATTAGGAATGTGCTATAAATACTCTCCCTTGTAATCAAATACCATCAAGGAATCAGATCACAAAGATCGATTTTGTTGAAAAAGTACGTAAACAATAGGGAGTAAGTGTGAAATTTACCCTATATATATACATGCTTAGATAGCTGTCACGTAAAAAAGCAGTTGGTTCACATAAAACACATAACATGAGTCGACGGCCATCTTCCCCACCTCACAACCATTACCATAAAAGGAAAGTCGCAGGTCTCGACACCAAGAATTTTCGTAAACCTGCATTATATCTTATCCTTATACTGGGTTCATATGTTTTCAGTTATCTTTCTGCATCATCTTTCAATTCAAAATCCGCCGATGTAACGTCAATACTTGCTCACCTATTTAACAAATTTTGCAAATATTAAAGAGTAGTTGCGCCATTATCGTAACATTGAGAACTAAATTAGAAAACTGAATCAACATTAGGGACTAGCTAGCTAGTAATTAAATTCACCACAACAAATTAATTATATATGTAGCAAACTCTGTCTTTACGAGGTGTTTGCCTATCCACCACAACTACAACACCTTTTGACACTTTTTTAAATTACTGAAACCATCTTTTGAATGTTGATAAGGTTAGATGTGGTATTGGAGACTTTATTATATATTCCTTTAACCTAATATACCACTTTAGTTGATGTGAAGCATGCATTGGAGTGCTCAACTGTACTAAGAGATTTATAGTTTGGGTAGATTCAATGTAATCTTATTTAGGTGAGTTTTTTTCATCATAAAAATATATATTGTATGACTTCAATTGACAAAAAGAATATATAACTAAATTTGGGCTGGAAAAAGAGAGATATAATAGACAACATAGAGAGAAAGGAGATTCACGTGCTTCATAAATGGAACCGTAGCCAGATTTTTGTGAGCTGAGAAGAAGGGTCAGGAAAGTAGATTACCTATAGATTATATATACGCTTGTCTATCTTATTCACCTAAAGGCTCAGCAATTGGTTCACATAAAATCATAAAACATGAACAGAGAGCCATCTTCCCCACCTCGTTACCATCATAACAGAAGGAAAGTAGCAGGTCTCGACCCTAATCATCTCTCTAAACCTGCAGTTTCCTCAGCCTTCTACTTGTGTCATTTGTTTTCGGTTATCTTTTTGCATGATGTTTTAATTCAAAACCACCCGATTTAACGTCAGGAAATGATAATAACGCGGCGCCTCTCACCGTCACAGTTTTTCCTTTGAACAAAATGCGCCTAAAATGATTACTAGAATAAAATAAGGGAAAATCTCACATTTAGTCCCTATTGTTTACAAAAAATTTCAGTTTGGTCCCTATTGTTTAAAATATCTTAATTTAGTCCCTCTTGTTTCGCCAAAAGTTTTAATTTCATTCCTATTGTTTAAATTTTTTCAATTTTATCCTTAATGTTTGCCAAAAGTTTCAGTTTCGTCTTTATTATTTTCAAAAAATTCAAACTCGTCCCTATTGTTTCTCAGAAAATTTTAATTTAGTCCTTGAATAATAGGGACGAATTTGAAACTTTAAGAAAATAATAGCGACGAAATTGAAACTTTTTAAAACCAATAAGAACAAAATTGAAACTTTTTGAGAACAATAAAGATTAAATTGAGACAAATAAAATAATAGGGACTAAACTGAGACAATTGGGTAACAATAGGGACTATTTGTGAATTTTTTCCAATAAAATAATTCAAAATGTCTCACCAAATATAAAGGGTTAATACCACTTTTGGTCCCTTATCTTTGACCTCGTTGACACTTTAGTTCCTTATCTTTTAAAGTTGAGACATCATTAGTCCTTATCGCTGATTCCATTAAAAAAAACAGAAAATATATAATTGACCAAAATACCCTTACCACCACCAAATTGCAAGGGTATTTTGGTCAACCACAAACTTTTTTCCTTTTTTTTTTAACGAAATCAATGACAAGGATTAACGGTGTCCCAATTTTAAAAGATAAAGGACTGAAATGTATTACTTTTGAAGATAAGGGACTAAAAATGGTATTAACCCTAAAAAATAATAAGCAATAGTTTTTTTGCGTGTTGCAATCAAAAAATAATTTTACATAACCATCAAAAAATTAATACAATGAGCAACAGTTAACCAAAAGCTTCACATATATATGAAAGATCGATATTGTAATGATTAGATGCAACACTAACAAAATATTGCAAATGACTTTAGTTTCTATGATGGTTATGAAAACTATTGCGCCACCTGTAGTAGTAGTTTTTTTGCATGTCCACTTTGAACGTTGCAATAGATCAACAAAAATGTGATAGTATTAGTAATAGTAACACAGGGTACGGGAACGATCAATCACATAGTTAAGAAATCCATTAAAGGTAAATAAGTTCAGAATTTGGGTCTTTTAAGAAAGAGAATTGATGTAGTATAATATTGGGTAAATGACCAAAATGGTCACTTATCTTATCACTTTGTGATAAATTTGTCCCTCGTCTTTAAAATGCGACAAATTAATCATTTATCTTTATAATTGTGACAACATTAGTCCTCCCGTTAGAATCCAAACAAAATGTCACGTGTTCGGCACATGCGTCAAAAATCGTCATTTCAACTATTTTTTGCTTTTTTTCTTTGCCACCTCCTCCTTCACACTATCACCACCGCACCACCATCACCTTCTCCTTCACCTTTGATCACCACCACTACCAACTCTTTATCACCACAATACCCAACATCCTCATCGACTTTATATATATATATATATGTATATATATATATACATATATGAGAAACCATTTGATGCTAAGATTTATGAGAATTCGCAGATACTACCACGATGAAGCCATGGTGAATTCGACCAAAAAAAAAAAGGGAGCCATGGTAAAGATTTCTTATGGGTGTTCACGATGTGAGAAGATGTAGCGACCACAAATTTGTGCCTTTCACGAGACGATACAACCTAAAGCAATTGGGGCTAATTCTAGGGTTGGGAGTTGGGAATTTAAAATTGGGGTATGGATAAAATGTATAAAGGCTAAATGACGCAATTACCTTTCTAAAATTTTGGGAAAAAAGTTGCATGTGCATTGCATGTAATTATTCCGTCTAATTTTTTACGATTTTCACTAAAAGGACTAATGTTGTCACGATTTGAAAGAAAAAGGACTATTTTGTCATGTTTGGAAAATGAGGGACGAATTTGTCACAAAGTGATTAGATAAGGGACCATTTTGGTCATTTACCCTATAATATTACTGTTGTATAGATTTTAACATTGTATGTTTTTTTTTTGGTAAAAGAAGGGGTTTTTCCCTCCAGGTTTTTTATTAATTCCAAAAAGAAAGTACAAATTGGAGGGGGACATAAAACCAAAACCTCCACAGGGATTGGGGAACTTACCTGCCCCAAAATTCCAACTAAACTAAAAGGAACACAAGTTGTTCCTTTTTACAAAAGCCTAACCAAAATAGTTAGAATCTATCATAAAACTAAACAGAAAGCATATTGTTAAAGGGAAAGAGGGACACATGCAAGAACCTTTTTCCAAGTAACAATGGGCCACCAAAAAGTATAAAGTATCATATAAAGCGTATGCACAAAAGAATTTAGAATCTAAAATTTGGTAAGTTAAGCTTGTCAATTCTGATCATACCTCTTAACTGCTTTTGATCATTTGTGTTTTCAAGGATGCAGCAAGTTTCCGCAAATACGCCTTGGTTGGCAAGTAGGTCAGCAGGCTGGTTTCCTTCCCTATAAATATGCGAGATAAATGCTTGACATTCCTTGAATAAGCAGTTGGCCTTACAGATATCATAAGAATTTTCCCAATTACTAGATTTATTGTTATGTAAGGTAAGAACAACCCCTTTTGTATCCATTTCTACCCAAATTTTCTTGATGTTTCTGTTCTTGCAGATTGTTAATCCTGCAATGAGGGCCATGATCTCAGCTTTGAAAGGTGAGGTGCATTCCATTGGTAGAAAGAATCCCCAGATAAAGGAACCCTTAGAGTCTCTGAGTATTCCCCCTCTACCAGTTTTCCCTAGATCTCTGAAGAAATTGCCATCAACATTCAATTTATAGTACTCTTCAATAGGTTTTTTCCACAAGACAACACAGGAAGTCTTCGGAGGCTCTTGGTTTTTGAATGAGCAATAAAAGAGGTCAGAAATAACAAGATCACCTCTCCATTGCCATTTTTTTGTAAGTTTGCTGCAAAAAGTTAAGCCACCATTTTGCTTATTCTCCAAATAATTCTAGCAAGATAGAATCCCATCCCTTTATGTTTAGCATCATTTCTTTCGATCCAAAAAAACCAACAGATCAGAATAGGAATTAGTGTTCTAATGTGCCCTTTGCATGTATAGTCCCCAAAGAAGAGCCAACATGAAAACCAATGTTTGATGCAGTCAAATAGAAGGATTTTGACTTTAAAGATTCCAACGAAGTGGGTTCAGTCTTTCTAAGCAACTAAGCTTTCAAAGAAGTAGTGACTAATTGATTCCACCTCTTGGCAGCATTGACACTTAGAAGCCATAATGAATCCTTTCTGTTGAAGTCTGCTATATGTCGGAATCCAGTTGTTGACAAGTCTCCAAAAAAAGAAGGAGATCTTAATGGGAAGAGATCTGCACCAAGCATAGGAAAGAACAAGCTGAATGGGCTTTTTTTGTCGGACCTCATTCCAAGCACTGTTAATAGAGAAGTTGCCATCTTGAGTGAGGCTCCAAAATGGCTTATCTTGAGAACTAGGATCAATATGAATTTTAAGGATCTCTTGAACACAATTTTTAGGAAGAACTGATCTTAGAAGATCAGTATTCCATGTGTCATTGAGAATGTAATTTTCAACTTTGACAAAAGATGTTCCTCTGTGGTTTGCATAGTCTTTTAGTGGAGAGTTTCCCCACCAAACATCGTGCCAAAATGACACTTTTGCTGCACCAATTCTCTACCTTATGAATTTTTCAGCAATAATCCATGCCTTCTTCATTCTTTTCCAGACGGGGGAATCATGGATAGAAGTCTTAACAATACTTGGGTGTTTATTGCCACAATATTTGTCTTTCATGAATTGGGCCCAAGTGTTGTTAACCGTTTTGAATCGCCACCAAATCTTCATTTCCATAGCAATATTAAGGTCTTTCAAATTTCTGAATCCGAGTCCCCCTTCTACAACAGGGAAACAAGTTGCATTCGAAGAAGACCAGTGCATCTTGTATGAATTAGTCTTAGAGCCCCAGAGGAATCTGTTGAATAATATTTCAACCTTTTCAATCACCTGTTTGGTAGGACAGATCACCTACAACAAATAGAGATGCATAGCCGATAGTGTGCTTTCAATTAAAGTGATTCTGCCACCTGAAGAAAGGAGTTTAGTCTCCCAACCGAACAATCGATTAGAAATTTTTTGTAACAGCCCATCATAAAAAAAAAAAATTTCTTAGCTCCCTTAAAAAGGGGTACCCCTAGATAAAAAACTGGAAATTTTTTTTGTTGAAAGCCAGTAGCTGCAGTAATGATTTCAGCTCTAATGGGATCAGATTTTCTAGAAAAAATAAAGCCACTTTTGAGATAGTTAACTTTTTATCCAGATATTACTTCATACTCCTTGAGGAAACTCATCAGCTTAAAAAAAGCATGCTTACTACCATTTGAAAAAATGATGACATCATCAGCAAATGATAGGTGAGAGATAAAAATTCTAGCACCTGTATGATATATCAGAGAATGAAATTTCCCAAAAAAGATTATTCAGGCCCCTAGAAAGATATTCAGCTGCAATAATAAATAAGGTTGGGGAAATTAGGTCCCCTAGTCTCAAACCTCTAGACGAGTTGAAAAAACCAGTTGTTTCTCCATTGATAAGAATAGAAAACCAGCAGTGAGAAATACACCTGTTAATTTTTTATATCCATTCATCATTAAACCCAAAATGATTGAGCACTTTGAAAACAAATTTTCACTGAAGTCTATCATATGCCTTCATCATGTCAAGCTTGAAGATGACGTTACCTCCTTTGATTTGTTTATCAATATAGTGAACTAATTATTGGGCTAGGGGAATATTGTCTCCAATTTGTCTCCTTGGAATGAATCCACTTTGATTGCCAGAGATAAGCTTAGGAAGGAAGCCAGCAAGCCTTTCAACAAGAATTTTAGTGATGATCTTGTTAAGGACATTACAAAGGCTGATGGGTCTGAATTCACTCCATTTCCGAGCACCCTCAATCTTAGGAATAAGAACAATAGAGGTAGTAGTCACACCTCTAGGAAGATATACTCGAAAAAAATCCAAGACAGCTTCATGAAGATCATTAGCAATGATGTTCCAGCAGGTTTGGTAGAAAAGAGAAGAAAATTCATATGGGCCAGCTGTGCTATTAGGGTCAATGGAGAAGACTACTTTTTTAATTTCCTCCAAGGATGGGTTTTTGTTGAGTTCTAAATTATCGGCTTCTTCAATAATGTTTGGTACGATATCTCACTGACTTTCAAAGAAATTGATCGGTTGTTCAGTATCATCACTCAGCAAGTTGGAGAAAAAATCAACATCATTCTTTTTGATTTCTCCGAGATATTCAATAATATCTCCCCTGTCATTTTTTATGCTCCAAATGAAATTTTTTTGTCTTCTTTTCTTCATAATGACTTGGAAGTATTTAGTGTTCTTGTCACCTTCAGCCAACCACTTACATCCAGCCTTTTGTTTCCAGAAACCTGCCTCAGCTGCCAAGCATTTATTCAGTTTAGATTCCGCTTTCGAGAGATTCTCTCTATTATATAGGGAGGGCTGATTGGAAAAATTATTTTCCATGTTAATGACTTCCTTCTCAGCTTCAATGATTTTTTGGAAAATGTTTCCAAAAACTTGTTTATTCCATCTCTTTAAAGTTGCTTTAAGTCTTGACTGTTTGATCCAAAACTTCATTAAACCACAATACTCAACAGGAAGTTTCCAATTTTCCTTGACCATATCCAGGCAAGTGTGATATTGTGTCCACACATTAAGAAATCTTAAAGTAGTTGGGCCAAAGAGAAGAGAATGTTGACAATTAATTAACAAGGGGCAGTGATCAGAGTCTGACCTGGGGAGGTGTTGGACTCTAGTACTTGAGAAGAGATTGTCCCATTCTTCATTTATGCAGACTCGGTCCAGCCTTTGAAACATGGTCTTATTTTCCATGTAAAATAATTGCCTTCAAAACCTGCGTCATTTAATCCACAATTGAACAGACAAGATGCAAAATCATCCATAGCATTCACATTAGGAGGACCACCACGTTTTCTCTCACTAGCAGCAAGAATGATGTTAAAATCTTATCCCACTAACCATGGTCCTTCAACAGAACTAGCAACAATCAAGAGTTCTTCCTAGAGATCCATTCTTTCATACATGTTACTTCTAACATAAATAAAGGAAGCCACAATTTTATTCTTCAGCCAAGGGAATTCAATAGAAACTGTCAGGCTTTGGATATGGTCTCTCACCATTGAACAATTGATAGATTCATCCCAAAAAAACCAGATTTTATTAGAACAATTAGAGATAGCAGACTGAAATCCAATTTGCCTGGCAAAAAAGTTGAGATTCTCCTACTTCACCATAGGTTCAAGGATAGTAACAAATTTGGGTTTATAGATTTTGATTAATTTCTTGAATCTACGAAGACCTTTGGTCCCCGCAATACCCCTAATATTCCAAATGATTCCTTTAATCATTGTGCTGGGGCTTGAGAATGAGCTTCTTTTGTTTTTAAACATAAGCTTCTACTTCGAGTAAGAGGAGGGGATCTTTGTTGGGGGGACTTTGAAATCTCTGTTTGAGGAAGAATAGTAGATTTGGATGTTATCCTTTCCATGGATTTGCTCCTATGAATCTCTCTTGGATGAATATTACAGAGAAGGTCTGAGTTGTCATTACTCTCCGATATATTCATGTTCTGATCAGGTACCAAATTTGGTTCTCTAGGATTTTCATTATAGGGGTGAGATTGGCTAGAGTGGGCATTTGAATTAATGGCACCATCTATTTCCGGATGGAGACAGGCTTCTAAAGGTCTGATATCTCTTTCTGCAGTAGCTTTATCATTAAAAGCATGAATTAAGTCATTGTTCCCAATTAAGACAACTTTTTGATAAATCCGTATTTTTAGTAACTTTAAGCCCTTAAATCATGTATATTGCATTATTATTTCAAGCTTAATGGTATATTTTACATAAATTTAGTGCAATATAGGTTTTAAATAAGAAAGAACAAAAACGACCATAAAAACTAATTTTTGGAGCAAATATTCGGCGCAACACTAAAGGAAAATGGTATAACAACTTCAAAATGAGCAATTTGAGATTGAATTTGGCCAAACCGAGTGCAAAAATGGATTTAGGACGCTGAAAAACCTTGGAAAAGACTTAGTCAACTTTTTGGTCAATGGTCAAAGTCAACGGTTAATGGTCAAAGTCAACCTAGCTAGTCAAAGTCAAAGTTCAGAGTCAAAGTTCACCTACCACAGCCGGAAGGGCGCTCAAGCGCCCCTTTTTCCCGCTCGAGCGGCACTTTTTGCAAATGGCAGACAAATGAGCTGCAGAATGCAGATCGAAAATGATAGAAAAAATAAAAAATTCAAAAGCGCAGGCGGCGCTCGAGCGCCCCCCTGCATTTTTGTCTATAAAAGCCGCAACTTTCAGTAACAAGACGTACCAGATTTTCTTTAGCTTATTTTCTATTGCTATTGTGAGTGTTTGAGTGATTTCTTAAAGTGTTTTTGTTAGTAGTTAGTTTGTGCGAAAGTTATAATCCCGAGGGAAGGGTCTAGTGAGCTATCAGCATATCAAAGTCATACCGGTCTACCAAAATCCGTTCAAACACGATAAGTATTCTTTGATTTTGGTTTTCGTTATGAATTTGTGTACTTTAAAGTTTATCATGGCACACTAGACCCAAGATTTGGGGTGGTATGTGTGAGGTTATTCTTGTACATATGTTTTGATTCAGATTTATTAAAGTTTCGTATTTTTATTTTCAAGTATTCTTTGATTAATTATACGTATACTTGTAGTTATGTTATATTTAATTGAAAGAACATATAAGCTCGATTTTGTAAACCAGTGGCAATACGAGACTACCTCGGATGGATTCTAGTCTGGTTGTACCGATACCTCTAGGTTACATAAGTGAAAGATTAATTGAGATATTGGAAATCGTTAGGTTGTACCAACACATTAAGTCTTGCTAATTAATTAATCTTCTCACTTATGTAATTAAAGGCTCATTTCAGTAGTGGGAGCTTGTAGCCCTATTTCTGAAGGACTTAACTTTAAATCTGAATCAATAACTTTATACTTGCGTATACCGAGCTATAACCACCCTGAATCATTAACCCTTTGGATTTTTTTTTTTGTTGTGTGTTGTAATTCTTCAGTTTAATACCTTTGTCTAATTTACTTTTGGATCGTGTTCCTACCGTATTTTTTGGACTTTTGGACTTAATTTACCGTACTTTTTGACTTTTGGACTTAATTTATCGTACTTTTGGACTTTTGGACTTAATTTATCGTACTTTTGGACTTAATCAAAATTATCCGTGACGGGAGATAGTCAAACAATTCTAAATTAAGGACTTAACATAATTTGACAACCTAATTTTCGTGGATCGACCCTATATTCGCCACAACTAGAGGTAATTCAAGGTCATCAATATTTTTAATAATTTAACCTTACTATTTTTTAGCGCAAAACGACGCGATCAAAATTTGGCGCCGTTGCAGGGGATCGGTGTTCATTAAATAAGGTAAGTCTTTGATTTATGTATATAAGTATTATTATGTGTATATATTTTAGATTTTAGTTCTAATTTTATTTAATTTTGTTTTTGTATATAGATTGTATTTTATTTTCATTCATCTTTTTGAGTTTTAGTTTTGTATGCATGGTCGGAGATCTTTAAAGCCACCCATCTTTTTTTTGAATTCAGAAATTGAGAAAACCTTTAAATCCAGAATCAAAGCACAGACTTTTCTAGTCATGGCTGATCAACATCCGAATCAAAACCAAAATCAGGATCAAGTTGAAGGTAGAGAAGTAGGAAATGTGAGGAGGAGCATAAAAGATTTTTTCACACCACAAGATTATATTCCTCCATGATCTATCGCCTTACCTGAAACTGATGATGGTTTTAAAATAAAATCTCACATGATTTCAATGCTTTCCTTGTTCCACGGTCTTTCTAATGAAAACCCATATGATCACATTAATACTTTTGTTCATACATGCAGATCAATCAATACTAGAACTATCTCAGAAGAGGTTGTTAAATTGAGATTGTTTCCTTACTCTTTAATGGGTCAAGCACAAAATTGGCTTTACATATTACGATTTGGTTCTATTACTTTTTGGGATCAATTGCAAAGAGAATTTCTTGAAAGATTTTATTCTTCTTCAAAAACCAATGAATGTAGGAATCAATTAAATAATTTTTCTCAGTTACTTGGAGAGGCACTTCATGAGAGTTGGGACAGATTTGAAACCTTAACTTATGAATGTCCACACCACATTATTTTAGATTGGCAATTAGCTCAGAATTTCTATCAAGGGTTAAATGAGCATAATCAAAGTTTGCTCGATTCAGCTTGTAATGGTTCACTTCTTGAAAAATCTCCAGAAGAAGCCACAGAATTGTTCATAAAACTGAGCAACAATTCACGAAAATGTGCAACTTCATCTAGAGAAATGAGAAAAAGTGTAGGTTCAAATGATTACAATTCTTTGACATCAAAGATTAAAAATCTAACTCTTGCTTTGAAAAAAATGGTTAAAAGGAAAGAATCATTGCATGTAGTTGATTCAGGTGAAGGTGCTCTTGTATCAAATCCTAATTCAATTTCAGAACAAGCTTGTGCTGCTTATAGATATCCCCGTAATTATGATCCATTTTCTAACACTTATAATCCAGGTACACGATATCATCCAAATTTTCGGTGGGATCAGAATCGGGAAGATGTTCAACAACAAAGACCAAGAAGCTATCCTCCAGGATTTCATTCAGTTCCACAAGGACAGGTACCTACGAGCTCTAATTCAGGTTCCAATTCTTATGGAACTACTTTTGAAGAACAGGTTTTGAAAAAGCTTCACAGTTGGGAACCAATTATACAACTGGTAAGTACACATACAAAGGCAATTGCCAACTTGGAAAGACAAATTGGGCAATCAGCTAACACAATTTAGAAAAGGGAAGAAGGAACACTCCCTGCCCAACCAAATGGAAACCCAAAAGGTAAAGCCCATGTGGCATCCATAAGTCAAATAGTGGAGGATCTTTAAGTTGTCGCTACATTGCGAAGTGGTAAGAAAATTGATAACAAGGTAAGCGTTGAAGCTTATGAAAATGCAAGATTTGCAAAGCAAAAAGCTAAGTCTCAAGTTACTGTTGATTCATCACAAGAAACTGCAAATGAATCTGAAACTTTAATTTCACATGAAAATATTCCATTGACACTGAGTCCTAAGGCACCATTTCCACAGGCATTAGGTAATCCACCTAATAAAGATTGAAAAAGGGAAAAAATGCTAGAAACCTTTAAACAAGTGAAAATCAATTTACCTTTGTTAGAAATCATCAGGCAAATTCCTGCTTATGCAAAGTTTCTTAAAAATTTGTGCACTCAGAAAAAAAGGAATTCAACTTTAATGTCAAACAAAGTAAGATTGACTAAAAAGGTAAGCAGCATTCTTACTTCTCATTTTCCACCAAAATTGAAAGATCCAGGTGCATTCACCATTCCTTGTTATATTGGTAATCATTGTGTAGATCGTGTCCTTCTTGATTTAGGAGCTAGTGTGAATCTTTTTCCCTTTAATCTTTTTGAGCAGTTAGATATAGGAGAATTGAAACCTACTCCTGTCATCATTCAACTGGCTGGTAGATCACTTAGAATTCCTAGGGGCATAATTGAAGATGTGTTGATAAAGGTTGATGAATTTTATTTTCCTGTGGATTTTTTTGTGCTAGATATGGAACCAGGAGAAATTCAAAAGTTCCAAACTCCAGTTATACTAGGGAGACTATTTTTAGCAACAACTAATGCAAAAATTCACTGTGCAACTAGAGAATTGGAGTTTACGTTTAGAGATATTAAGGTAAAATTGAATGTTGCTAATGCTGCTAGGTTTGCAGATGGATATGATGGTCTTGAATGTTTTAGTCTTGATAAGATTGATCCATTAATTGAAGAGTCTTTTCTTAGTCTTATGCAAAAAGATTTTTTGGAGAATACTTTGAATGATGAGAAAGTAGTGTTGGGTAGGTTTGAGGAGGAATCTGATGAATCTTTAGAAAGCAATTTAAGATTTGATGAAAAACTTCAAGTTTGTGCAATAGAACCATCCTTGACTCTTTCTAAAGAACCCATGCTTCCTTCTATACAATCTCCTCCTGAGTTGGAACTGAAACAACTTCCTAGTCATCTCAAGTATATTTTTCTAGGGGCAAAACAAATATTTCCAGCCATTATTGCTTCTAACCTTTCTTTGGAGCAGGAAACTAAACTTGTAGATGTGTTATCTAAGAATAAGGAAGCATTAGGCTGGACTGTTGTAGACCTTAAAGGAATAGATCCCTCTTTTTGCATGCATAAGATTAATTTGGAAGACGGAGCCAAGACATCTAGAGAGATGCAACGTAAGCTGAACCCAAACATGAAGAAAGTTGTAAAGAAGAAAATAGTGAAGTTGTTAGATGCAGGTATCATTTATCCTATTTTGGATAGTAAATGGGTTAGTCCTATATAGGTTATACCTAAGAAATTTGGAATCACTATTGTGACAAATGATAAAGGTGAATTTGTACCTACTCGCACCACAACTGGATGGCGTGTGTGTATTGATTATAGGAAACTCAATGCTGTAACAAGAAATGATCATTTTCCCTTACCATTCATTGATCAAATTTTAGACAGGTTGGCAGGACAAACTTATTACTGTTTTCTTGACCGGTACTTGGGATACAATTAGATCCCTGTGGACCCTGAAGATCAGGAAAAAATAAATTTTACATGTCATTTTGGCACGTTTGCTTATAGAAGAATGCCTTTTGGCCTTTATAATGCAACAACCATTTTCCAATGCTACATGATGTCTATTTTCACTGATATGATGAATGAATTTGTTGAGATTTTTATGGATGATTTTTCTATCTTTGGCTCTTCATTTGACACTTGTTTGAATAATCTTTCTTTGGTGTTGAAAAGATGTCAGGAATCTAATCTCATACTTAGTTGGGAGAAAAGTCATTTCATGGTTATGAATGAATAGTTCTCAGACACATTATATTCAAGGAAGGAGTTCAGGTTGTTAAAGCTAAGGTTGATATTATTTCTGATTTACCCCCTCCAACAACTGTTAAATAGGTGAGATCGTTCCTTGGACATGCTGGTTTCTACCGACAATTTATAAAGGATTTTAGTAAAATTTTTAGACCTTTATCGAATTTATTGGCTCAGGATACTCCATTTCAATTTGATGAAAAATGTGTTACTGCTTTTGAAACACTGAAAAATACACTTTCCACTGCTCCAATGATTCAACCACCAGATTACTCTCTTCCTTTTGAAATTATGTGTGATGCTTCGGATTATGCCATAGGAGCTGTATTAGGTCAATGCAAGGATCATGTTCTTTGTGTGATCTATTACGCCAGCCGAACTTTGGATGATGCCCAGAAAAATTACACCACTATAGAGAAAGAATTGCTTGCTGTAGTTTTTGCATTAGAAAAGTTTCGGTCTTATGTGTTAGGGTAAAAAATAATCATTTATTCTGACTACTCAGCATTAAGATACATGTTATAAAAGAAAGATGCTAAACCTAGGCTTATTCGATGGTTGTTACTAATTTAAGAATTTGATTTAACAATCAAGGATAAGAAAGGTCGAGAAAATGTTGTTGCTGATCATTTGTCAAAGATTGTAACTCAGGAAACAGAAAATGAATTACCCTTGAGAGATACATTTCCTGATGAACAGTTACTGTTAATTTCTACTCCTAAACTTCATTGGTATGCTCATATTGTGAATTATCTTGCAGTTGGTAAAATACCCAAAGAATGGAACAAGGCTGAGAGAGACCCATTTTTCTCAATTGCAAAGCATTATTTCTGGGAAGATCCTCATTTGTTCCGTATTTGTTCTGATCAAATTATTCGTAGATGTGTACCCGAGTCTGAACAGCTAAGCATCATGTCATTTTGTCATTCGCAGGAATGTGGGGGACACTTTGGAGGATGACAGACAGCTATCAAAGTGCTGCAAAATGGGTTTTATTAGCCCACATTAACAAGGACACTCATGAGTTTTGCAAGGCATGTGAAAGATGCCAAAAGACAGGTAACATGGGAAAAAGGGATATAATGCCCTTAAATCCCATTGTGGTTTGTGAACTTTTTGATATTTGGGGTATTGATTTTATGGGTCCTTTCCCTATCTCCTTTGGTTTTCAATACATTTTGGTTGGTGTTGATTATGTGTCTAAATGGATTGAAGCAATTGTAACAAAGACTAATGATCACACTGTTGTGATGAAATTCATAAAATAAAACATTTTCTGTCGATTTAGAATTCCAAGAGCCATCATTAGTGACGGTGGAAGTCATTTCATTCACCGAACTTTTGAAAAATTATTGAAGAAATACTTAATCATTCATAAGGTTACAACTCCATATCACCCACAAACTAGTGGACAGGTTGAGGTTTCTAATAAGGAAATTAAATCAATCCTTGAAAAGACAGTAAGACCTGATAGGAAGGATTGGTCCACTCGATTGAATGATGCACTTTAGGCATATAAAACTCCTATAGGAATGTCACCTTTTCGTTTAATTTTTGGAAAAACATGTCATTTACCTGTTGAGTTACAACACAAGGCTTACTGGGCAATTAGAACTGTGAATTTTGACTTGCAAAAAGCTGGTAAAAATAGGTTATTCCATTTAAATGAACTTAAAGAGATGCATTTGGAGGCATACATGAATGCCAATATTTACAATGAGAAAATGAAGAGAACGCATGATAAAATGATTATTCAGAAGTCATTTATTCCTGGAGAAGATGTGTGGTTATTTAATTCTAAGTTACAATTGTTTCCAAGAAAATTGAGGTCTAGATGGGATTGACCATTTAAGGTTGAACAAGTTTTTCCGTCTGGGGTTGTCAAGATAAAAGATAAAACAAATAGAAAAACTATGTTTGTAAACGGACAAAGGTTAAAACCAGCGATCCAGTTAAAGAATTGGGGTAAATAGTCAATTGAACTAAAAAATCCAATCCCTGCAGAGTAGCAATTTTAAAGTAATTTTGTCTATTTGAAGACGTTAAACTTAGCGCTCCTAGGAGGCAACCTAGGATTTTATTTTTTATTCTTTTTGTTATTTATTTTTAGTACCAAATGAGTCTTTCTCCAGCTTAAAGTAGTCTGGGTCGTAACCCTGGGAAACCCTCATAAAGGTATAATTGTCATGTACTAGTAGTCACTATATGTTTTCTGTGTGCGGTTGTCTGACCAATGCAACTCTGTCTAACAGTACTTGCCACTCCACCAGCTTAATGTAGTTTGGGTCTGTTGGGCTTTACTTGATAAGGTAGTTAGGAGTGAAAGCATTCACCAGACGGTATTATTTGTAACGTAAAACCCCACTGTTTTGCTCTTGACCCTGTGGAAATGGTTGTGGCCCCATGTGAGTGCCGAGGAAAGTATTGGATAACGTGAACACAAAAACCTCTAGAAGAGCTAGTCCCTTTATTTTATTTTAATTTAAAAAACAAAAAAGATTTTTTTGCCCAAAGGCGTTAAACTACAGCACTTAACTGTGTGTACATGTCTTGCTAGCTGACATTAAATGGTTCCAGTGCCCATTCCTGGTTAGAAGGAAAAACTCTGACAATTTATGTGACGTGCTCATCCTAAATGGGTGGGAGGATGGGTACACAGTGGCAACATTTGGTAGTGACTGTCTGAAGATAAAACAGGGTGTTGTTTGTACTAGGGTATGTGCCTCACATGAACCCAAGTGATCTCTGGGTAATCTAGGATCTCGTGGCGGTAATATTCCAAGGTTCGTCCTAGATGTTGTCGTTTGGTTACTAATTAACTTTAAATTGGCGTTAACTTCAACGTTAGGAGGTCTTTTTCCACCGTTATGAAAATAGTGGCTCTCATGGTATTTGAGAGAAAGATAACTTATACCATTCTGAAGGGTATGTGATACGTGATTTATCACCTCTGCTTCGGCCAGTTCTTACGCTATGGCGGGTAGATTTATTATCTAGATTTTAATGTCATTCATTTGGTGTTCGGATGTGGTTTACTTTGCTGCATAGGTTTGAAACTGAAATAGGGTTGGGATCCTATTTTTGCATTTCCCAGGCTTCCAGTGTTGCCTTCCAAACTGGCGGACAACTCTTCGTTAAGTTGATGAACTCTAAATTTAGTCTAAACTAAATATTCTTAAGTTAAATATGGATCCAACTGTTTCTTTTGGAAGCATATTTAAGGTTTGAATCTTGATGGATGACTATTGGTCGGTGTTCATTTGTATATTCATACACTTGTTTTAGGATATTTAAATGGTTTAAAATTCATGTGTTTATTTTTCTCATGTATCAATTTTATTTTTTTAAAAAAAAATCTTGTAGAAAATAGGTTTGAGGAAGATTATATCTTCTTACTTTGTGAATTTGCAAAAGCATTTAAGGCAAAAACGGGAAGAACCACGCTCGAACGGGCTTGAAGGGCGCTCTAGCGCGGTACAACCTAATAGAGGGGTTTAAAGCCCTCTTTCTTTCTTCTTCTCCTCATTTTTCTTTCTCTTCATTGCCGCTTCTCTCTCTCTTTCTCTCTCTCTCTATAAATTTTTCTTTCATTTAGCTACATTCAACACAATGATGTTCGGAACTTTCACGCCTGATCAATTTGCTATGATTGTATACTCTTTTACAAGTTTATTCATCTTTTACCTTCTTTTTCTTTATCTCTTAATCAAATGGGATCAAAGGCGTTTTGGGTAGAAAGAAGAATGTTACATTCCCGAGAGTAGGAGATAATTTTATGTTGTTATATTTTCAGTTCTTTTATGTAATATTTTTATGTTTAATAAAATAGTGTGGTTTGTTTATGGTTTTTGTAGTTTTAGAATTTATGTATTTATAATTATTTATATACTTTTATTTATGTTAAGATATTTCTATTAAAAATGTATGTATATTAATGTATTTATTTATATATGTATATATGATAGCCTGCAATAAATGTAAATAAAAATAAAAAAATAATTAAAAAAAAATTTCACTGAAAAACGCAGCAGGGCGCTTGAGCTCCCTGCAGGCGCTCGAGCGCACCCTTCAGGGCGCTCGAGCGCCCAATCACAGTCGGGGCTTATAACAAAAGCTCCAACTGTAGTAGCCTCAAACCTAAAAAAAAACATCACCCCCACCCACGAAAATACCTCACAAAAGTCAACAAAACCCTTCCCCACCCCAAGATTTCTCCAAATCTACATTAAGAGGTTAGTTTTTATGCTTTATTTCTTATTTTCGCATTTTTTTTAGTTTATTTCAAGTATTAGATCTAATTTTACATATTTATTTACGTATGTATATATGCATATTTGAAGGCTTTAGGATGATTCTTATTGCTTATTTTAAGTTTATTGTTGTTCTATAGCTCTTAATCTTCGTTTTGGTACGATTTTTTTTAGATTTGTGTATGTATATGTGTATGTATATGTGTATGCATATGTGTATGTATATAGAATGTATATAGAATTTGGTTAGATTTTAATTTTAAATTTTCTGTTAGAATTTCTTTAAATTTAATTCTGAAAAAAAAAACTCGAAAATTAAAAAAAAATTCAAATTTATGTATATTCATTTATGTCTATTATTTTTGTTGTCCTAAATCTAGGATTTATAAATTATTTAAATGTTAGAAGATTTAGTCGGATGATTTATAAATGTTGTGTGTTAAGGATGATTTTGAGGTTGTTATTTGGTGTTGTTTGAATAAATAATATTTACGTAAAAAAAATTTAAAAAAAAATTATTTTGTGATTTTTCTGATTTAGTTTGTTGTTTATTATTAAGATTATGCCTCCAAAAAGGCAGAAATTATCATTGACTGCAAGACTTGACAATGCTCAAATTGAGGCCGAAACTGATTTTTCGAATGCTTTGAGAGCCTTCGAAGGTGGGCAACGTGCTTTTGAATTTTTTGAGGGGTATTTTCTTGACTGTTTTTTGCACCCACCTTTTGATGATGTTCCAGTTTTTCCTTGTCTTATTCGCCGTTTTTATGAGCATCTTTCGTACAATAATGGAAAATTTACTGCATCAATTGATGGTTTTGAATTTCAATTTACTACTGCTGATATCATGACTATGCTGTGTGGGTATGATTATTTTTATGAGGAGAATATGGATTTCCCTGCTACATCTACCGATTTAGACATTGCTACAAATTTGTGTGGGGGTCCGGTTCTACCACACGGTGTGGGTATGAGGAGATCTTCCCTCCCAAGGGATATGTGGTTAACATATATCATTGTTAAAAAGAACATTTTCCCTTATGGTCATGATCATAAAAGGACGGGAGTTATTTTACAAGTTTTATATTGGATTTATCAATGTGCTCTTTTTTATGTTGGGGCTGTTACTGGGGACAACATGATGAGTCTTATAGACCACATGAGAAGGTTTGACGTTACATCTACACTTCGTTTTCCTCGATTGATAATTTCTTTGCTTCAATGGTTTGATTTTCCTTTTGCACCTGATGAGCCATTCATGGATCTCCCAATTACTTCATATAGTGAATCGGAGTTCTCGAAGAGTTTTAAACATTTGGAGTGCGCTGTTCGAAAAATGCCCTTAGCATTAAATGCTCCACGACCTTCCACTCAATCTGCTGAAGGCGCCACTTCTTCCCAACAACAGGGTGATCAATCTGGAGAATCAATAATGGAAAAAATGTACATAGAACTGCAAGCCATGAATACTAACCTTGTTGTAGGATTGGGAGACATAGGTGGACTGAAAGCTGAATTTGCTGAATTTAAGCAGTCACAGAGGGAAGAGTTTGTTGCATTACAAGCTGAACTTGCTTCAATGAGAGGTTCAGGCTCAGATCCTCAGCCGTTACCACTACCGTAATTCAGTGGCGTGTTTTCTATATTATTTTAGTTTATGCTTTTTTATTTCATCTTTCTTTAGAAATATTTTAGTTTTTATTCCACTCACAGCTAATGTTGATTTTTGAGATTTTATTTGACAATTCTTCTTTCAGAAAGTTTTTGAGGAACAATGCTTGGAATTTTTATCAGGTTGTATCTATCTTTTTAATTTACAATACATTGCATTACTTTCTTACATTGAGGGCAATGTACGGTTTGGGTTTGAGAAGGTAGGAGAAAATTGTTGATACCATTTGTTAAAAAAAAAAATTCAAAAATTTCAAAGTTTTTTTTTAAAAAAAATTTCTTGCTTCATTTATTCATAATAGTTAAATTTGAGTGTTTAATTGTTGAAATATGGTTGAATTGTGATAAAATTTTTGAAATTAACTGTGAATTTGGAATGGAAAAATTATTAGCCTCTAAGAGTTGAGTTTGTATCTAGATTTTTTTTTTGAAACTTTGTTAACTTTTATTACATCCCAACAGCGTCACATGATTCAATTAGATGTTTTTGATTAATTATCAAAAAAGGAATAAATTGAGATGTTTTCAATGTGAGACGTTGTGTTTTATTAAAATTTGACTTATTTTTCTAGATCGGTATACTCCTTTAAAAAGAAAAAGAAAAAGAAATGTTTAGATGACTCGCTCAATATCATTCAAATTTCAAAAGTGTTGATTCAGCAAAAGGAGGCAGAAAAGAAACTCATAACAAAATGCTTTCGTCTAACCATTTTTGAGCATTTTTGTTATGAAAAAGCTATCAATACAAATTCTGTCAGACATGCCTTCTTTCACCAAACACAATTCAATCAAAGAAAGGCAATACTTCAAGAAAGTCTTTGAGTCAACAAACATCTACCATTCGAGTCATTTATTCATATATATAAAAAAAATATTTAAAAAATATATATAAAAAAAACTAAGGGAGTATTACATGATTTGGAAGGTAGTTGAGTTTTAACATTTCATGACTATCCATAGAAATTTTTTTTGATTTTACAAATTTTGCGTGATTAATTTTCTTACCTCTTAATTGAGTTACAAGTGCTTAAAAAGGCTTAAATAATTTTTTTTTTGTAATTAAGTTGGTTTCTATTCTTCTAGATACAAAATGATTTCTTGAGGTGGAATTGTTTGGAAGACAAATTCATTGTTAATTTTGTAATTTTATAAAATTTAACTGTATGAATACATTGACCACTTAGACTTAATATTTATGAATATATGAAGTAATTGATGCATTTACTTGAGAACAAGCAAAGAATGGGCTTGAGAAGGTTGATAAATCCGTATTTTTAGTAACTTTAACCCATTGAATCATGTATATTGCATTATTATTTCAAGCTTAATTGTATATTTTACACAAATTTAGTACAATATAGGTTTTAAAGAAGAAAGAACAAAAACAGCCATAAAAACCAATTTTTGGAGCAAATATTCGGCGCAACACTGAAGGAAAATGGTAGAACAACTTCAAAACAAGCAATTCGGGATTGAATTTGGTCAAACTGAGTGTGGAAACGGATTCAGGACGCTGAAAAATCTTGGAAAAGACCTGGTCAACTTTTTGGTCAATGGTCAAAGTCAATCAAGCAGGTCAAAGTCAAAGTTCAGAGTCAAAGTTCACCTACCACAACCGGAAGGGAGCTCGAGCGCCTCTTTTGCCCGCTCGAGAGCCACTTTTCGCAAATGGCAGACAAATGAGCGGCTGAATGCAGATCGAAAGCGAAAAATAAAAATAAAAAATTCAAAAGTGTAGAAGGGTGCTCGAGCGTCCCCTACAGGCTCCGCAAGGGACTTGAGCTTGTCTTCAAAGAACACTGTTGCTGCATCATTTTGGAAGGTCTCCATGGGTCTATTAAGAGGAATGAGAGATGGGACTGAGGTATTGAGTACAGATCTGAAGGTTTTGTTCTACCCTCGTTGTCCAAGGAGGTTTGGATCTGGTGGTTTTGGTAGTATTGGCGAGGAAGAAGATGAGAGTTGAGGGAAATCAGGTGGCTGAGAATCTTTGTTGGCTATCTATCGATTTTAAATTTTTAACATTGTATGTTGGAAGTATAAAAATATACACTTTCCTACATTAGAAAAATCATAAACTCTTAGCAAAAAAAAGAAAAAAAAAATCATAAACTCTTAAACCACCTTATAAGATTTGGAACTACTGCACTTAGCACCAATTGATTTTAAAATAAAATCCCATGATTCTTAACATGGTATCAGAGTTAGGCCCATAGTCTAGTTTTATTCATCTTTCACGTGCTGCCATTTCCAAGTGTGTTCAATCTCTTCCACATGTGGCCCTTTCCACGCGTGTAATTCAATCTTCCACGTGTGATCCCACACGTGAAGGGAAGTGTTAGAATATGCACTTGTCCCACATAGAAAAATTATAAATTCTTAAACCATGTTATAAAATTCTGATCTATTTTACTTAGTACCAATTGATTTTAGAATGAAATCTCACTTATCTTAACAGGAAGATCAAAGAAATGTTTGGAGTCTGTATCCATAATCAAGATTAGGTTGTTGGTGAATATGGGTGGTACTTGGAGTCTCTGATATCATGGAAGTTTTTGTATTTCTCATTCATCAAATATATTATAGCCGTAAATTTTAACATTGTATGTTGGAAGATAAAAGAAAGGTTTGGAGTCTGTATTTTGTAGCCATAATCAAGATTAGAGTTGGTGAATATGGATAGTATTTGGAGTTTCATGAAAGTTTTGTATTTCTCATTCGTCAAATGCAGGGGCGGGGGGAAATACTTAATGTATTTTTTTTAATAAAAAAATAGATTTGGCCCCCCCAATAAATATTATCAAACTTGTTAAAGTTCACAAGATGTGGATTAGCTTGGTGGTTAGACACAAGAATGTTTATATGTTTGACGCGAGTTTGAATCTCTGAGGCTCCATGTTGTAATTTTTTTTTGCTAGCAGGTAGTAGCTTAGTTGTAAGTTGGTGAAAGAAGAAAAAAAAATGGAGAAGTTGCCAATTGTCTTGTAGGAAAAAAACTTAAAAGCTTTGCATTTTTTTTTAAAACAAAGCTATTATCATCTTCATCTTTTTCTCAAAATCTCCCCATAAATCTCAACTTTATTACACCACATTTTCCTACAAATCTTAAATCAAAAGGTATATTCTAACTGTTGTACCTTTTTTTTTTAACAAAACTATCATATTCCTTCTCTTTTTGATCAAATCTAAAAAATACAGTGCAAATCTAAAAAATACAGTGCAAAAACTACTATACAAAAAAAAAAAAATTCAGCCCTCAATGCTAAATTTCTGGCTCTGCCTCTGATCAAATGTATTATACACTATATATAAACTTTTGTATTTCTCATCGATGAAATATATATATTATAGACCATGTGTATACATACAATTTAAAATAATACATTATCACTGACCAAAAAAAGACACATTCAGTATCGGAGTGGGGTCTTCTAATTTTTTCTGAACAAATACATCATCACTTACCAAAAACAGACACATACATTATGGGAGTGGTTGTCCGAACAATATTGGGAAAAAACCAATTTTCATGATGTCGCGTCCTTATCAAATCCAAAGAGAATATGAGAGAGACTTATCTTTGACAACTATAGGATTATCTCAACGTTAAAAAAAAGAAAAAAAAAATTCATGCCTGAAAAAGAAAATGCCATATATGTATGAGGCCTCATCATCTTGCCCAATCGCATGTTTGCTGATTTCAGTAGGTTGTCCCATATATTGTCCACTTAACCACTCTCCTTCACATCAAAGCTGCATGTTTTTCACGTAAAAGCTCAGCGACTTGTGTTCATATAAAACCATAAAACATGAACAGAGAGTGTCACGCCCCAACTCTACCTATAGAGGCTAGACTAGGGTGTGATCTAATCGTTCTCGTTATATTACAACTATGACCGATTGACGAAGGTTAAGCTTATCCATTAGACTAGAACTTCAAATCGTTTTTGAAAAACCGGCAGCATAACGGCTGTAATTGGGCTATTTAGTTTGACCTAATTTTCTAAACGCCTCAAAACTTTTAATTTCAGATTCGATTCCAACTAAGATTACTATCTATCACCAATAGATATGCCTACTAGTTATCTCGAAAGTCTCGTTTGATTAACAAGCCTAGCATGATAACTATGTTCCGTTTATTTGTTAATTCCTGTTACACAAGTACCTGTTGATCTTTAGCCTACTATTGAGCACCTAGGGAAATTAGATAGAGTTACAGCATTTGATTCTTTACCTAGTGATTGAGTTGCCTACGATAGTTACTAAATCAAACTAGTGAAAGCAACCCACAAGATAAAGTGTTCATCTAGTCATAATCAGTACAAGCCAAAATTAGACCTCAAATTATATCGGGGGTCATTTACAACAACAACAAACGACATAAGAAATAGTCTTCAAGACAAAACACATCGTTCACAAAATAGCCACAGTCAAGCAAGGCACGTAAGGCAGGCAAGCAAGGGTAACACTATAAGATTGGCCGAGAATTCCTTATCCTTAATTTGAATTTTACATGCTTGACAGGCTGAGCTAGTAACAAGTTAAGAATCCATCGGAGTACCAACTTCTACTTCGTAAGGCAAACATTCAACTTGTAATTTCACATGTTGCACACATAAGGGAGTAATAAATGAATGAGTAGTACCTGGATCAATTAGTACCCTAACAGGTTGATTCAGTATCAAGAATGTACCTTCAACAACAGTAGTCTCCTCAGGAAGCTCCTCGCATTCAATAGCATAAGCTTGGGCCTGAACTCTAGGAATTGGAGTCTTGCCTCTACTAGTTGGTTTATTCTGATTTTGTCCTCTTTGCCATTTAGGGCAATCTTTAATCTGATGCTGATTACTGCCACATCGCACGCATCGTCCCGACTTTTTCCAGCACTGGGCCTCAGTGTGACCTTTCTTGTCACAGTAAGAACAGTTGATAGACTGAGTAGCAGGTGAACTACCTGTGAATCCATGGGTAGAAGAGGCTGATAGTACTTTAGACGGGCCACGGTTATTAACTGGTCTGTTTTGGCTCTGACCCTAAATGCGACTCTGAGTCTGGATCAGCATCTGTTGCCCTTGAAACAGATAAGGTTTCTTGTTCGGCTGACTTGAACCGGCTCTATCAAGTTTTCTTTTCTCAACTTGAGAAGCAGCAGCAAGAAAAGCCGAATATGTAGTGAAGTCATGTGAAGCCAAGTGATCCTGAATTTCTGGACTCAACCTATTCATAAATTTCCACATCTTCGCCTTAGGGGTACTAACCATGTATTGTGCATAACGGGACAGTCTGTCGAAGTGAGCCTCATACTGAGCCACTGTCATGTTGCCCTGGCTCAAGGTCATAAACTCTTCAATCCGTCTCTGTCTTGAAACTGCAGGTATGTATTTCTCCTTGAATGCCTTAACGAAATGATTACATAGGCGAGGTGTATGATCAGTTTCCCAAAGTGCCTCCATAGTGTGCCACCAATGCTTAGCATCCCCGTGCAACAGAAACACAGCAAACTCAATTCTTTCCTCGTAAGTATAGTCAAGTGGTCTGTAAATCCTTTCAATCTCTGACAACCAAACCTCTGCCTTTTCATCATTAGTTTCCCCGAAGAATTTGGACAGGTGAAAATCAAGGAACTCCCGCATCTTGCTGGTTCTCCCATTGTTACCACCATTCCTATTGTTGTCACTACCAGCTCCGTAGTTGTTGTTGTTATGGGCTGCTTTACGTGCATCTTGACGTTCCATTACTCGCGACATGTGATCCATAGCATTCGCCATCATGTTAAACATAGCCATGCCGGGATTAGTTTGGTGAGCATCTCCGGCTTCTTGAGGCTCATCGCCCTTATTGGTATTGCGGGTACTAGGGCCAGCCATTTATAGGTACAGATTATTATGTACAATTTATTGGAATACGACAAGACAAAAATTTAATATATAGAGTATGCAACATACAATTTCACATAGACATACAATTCTCAAAACAGTTAAGACTTGTTAATCACATAAGCACGTAGAAACAAAGAAGGCACATTTCACATTGGCACATATTAACACATATAAACAAGTCATCGTAATTACTTTAGGGCTTCTACCCAAGGTCCGAGAGTTAAACCCGGCTTAAGCAATCTAAGTTATGATACCATTAATATAAGGTGTCACGCCCCAACCCGACCTATAGAGGCTAGACTAGGGTGTGATCTAATCGTTCTCGTTATATTACAACTATGACCGATTGACGAAGGTTAAGCTTATTCGTTAGACTAGAACTCCAAATCATTTTTGAAAAATTGGCAGCATAACGGCTGTAATTGGGCTCTTTAGTTTGATCTAATTTTCTAAACGCCTCAAAACTTTCAATTTCATATTCGATTCCAACTAAGATTACTATCTATCACTAATCGATATGCCTACTAGTTATCTCGAAAGTCTCGTTTGATTAACAAGCCTAGCATGATAACTATGTTCCGTTTATTTGTTAATTCCTGTTACACAAGTACCTGTTGATCTTTAGCCTACTATTAAGCACCTAGGGAAATTAGATAGAGTTACTTCATTTGATTCTTCACTTAGTGATTGAGTTGTCTACGATAGTTACTAAATCAAAATAGTGAAAGAAACCCACAAGATACAGTGTTCATCTAGTCATAATCAGTACAAGCCAAAATAAGACCCCAAATTACATTGGGGGTCATTTACAACAACAACAAACAACATAAGAAATAGTCTTCAAGACAAAACATATCATTCACAAAGTAGCCACAGTCAAGCAAGGCACGTAAGGCAGGCAATTACTCCAAGGAGTCATCAACAGGCACGTTATCCTCGGGTACCTGTTCCTGATCTTCTTCACCTGTGATGATAAAAGAGGGTGAGTCCTTATGAACTCAACGAGGGGGAAACGAGAAATACGTTTTGAAACTCTTTTCCGGTTAAACTTGTGAAAAAATCATTTTTGAAAGCATGACATATAACACAAGTAAGTTTATAACATAAAATAAATGTAAATAAACAAATTTACCCGTTTTTCCTCCCCGAGGTCCTCTAGGAACCAAGCGAGAGTACTTAAACACATAGTGAAAATGATACGGTGAGTTTTTGCTCTCAAGTTCATTTCTGATAATAGTTGTTGCGGCCGGCTTCAATCATCCGCTTATCACTCAAACGGGTGTACTCCGGATGTACACCAAACCTACGACCCAACTCTCTGAGGAAGTCTAGCCCCCAAGTGAGTGAGAGAATTAGACCATGGTAGTCACAGTAGCATCGGCAAGCCCGATGCTACCCGGCGTGCGTGAAACGCTACCATGCCAGAATGAAAGGTTGCAACCTCGTATGCAATGCACAATTATAACATTTAACATATCACATTAGGAGGACAACAAAGTAGATTATCTCTGAGCAATTATAAAATCACATATTACCAAGTAAACGAACGAGGCATGCTTGACATGAAATTTCACTTTGTAGAACACATAGAGTTATATGAACATTAAACGGGCAGCCAAGTAACACATATAAATCAAGTCATATAACTCATTTCGGGGTTCACGTATCAAGTATTAACATTACACAAGCATGCAACGACATTTATACGAGATCGGATGCAAGAATAGCTCACTTAGCAACATGCAATCATCGAAAATCATATTTAGAGCTATAAGGACAACTACGGGCAGCCTATTAACCACACAATTTAACACACTTAACCAATAGGTCATCTCTTAGCAAATAGTCATAAGCGTTAGGGTATCAACTCCGTGCTTAAACATGCGATTAAGCAAACCATTAATCAATTAATGATCCCAAGCCATACATCAATCAAATTAAGCAACCTCAACCAACCACAATAGTCCATACAACATCTAAGTGCTACAATTCCAAGCATTCAATACCTCAAGCAAGGTCTCAACATGATTCTAAGCATATCACTAAACAAAAACCTCACTGCAATAGTCTGTTTTCCCACATTCGATTAGACAAGAAAATAATCTCCAATTTCAGTGAAACAAATGTCAAATTGAATCTTAATGAGTGATTTAAATCTAGGAACAAACCTCGCTACATTTGGAGTTCGGATTTAGGAGTTATGGCCAAAACGTGAGACTACGCAAAACTATCCAGTTTTAGACACATTACGATTTTTGCCATTTTTTAGGGTCTTAGAGTCAGATTTAGCTTTAGCCTATTTCTGACAAAAATGTCCAGAACTGCAAAATATAGCAATCTACAAATTTTTATACATTTTTATCAACAACTACTAGGTAAAAAATACTTTATTCTACAGAGTCAGTAATCTGCCAGAAACCTATTTCATTTTTCCAATTTTTCTAGATTTAGAGACCTTTCGATATTTTGCCATTTCCGAGGTCTTAGAGTCAAAATTGGCCTTGGCCTATTTCTACAAAAAATGTTCATAACTGACAAAACTAGTGGCCTACCAATTTTCACGCATTATGATCAAGGTTTACTAAGCCAAATTCACTTCGTACTACAAGATCAGAAAACTGCCAGCAAAACGTTTTTATCTATCTTCAAGTTCTAGCCATTATCATGCCATGCATGAGAAGATAAGCTCATATACACACATATACAATAATTACAGAGGCAAAGCTAGCCATATGAGAGCATGCATGTGAGTATTGAGAGCTTTTAAAAGAGTTTAACCCTCACCTTAGCAAGTGGATACACTACAAAAAAAACTGCTTTCTGCGACGGGTTGTCGCCATTTTGTCACAACCTTGGTGACGGTTTAGAGACGGAGTAAGATGTCGCCACTTTAGTGACAATTTTGTTACGTTTTGGAGACGACCTACATATGCCGTCTCCAGGTCGTCGCCAATTGGCGACAATTTGGTGACGACATCATATGCAGTCTCCAAAAGTGACCATATGGTGACTAATTGGTGACAACTAATGACATGTTGTCTCTATGCCGTCCCCATGCCGTCGCCAATTTGCGACAATATGGTGACAACATCATATGCAGTCTCTAAAAGTGACCATATGGTGACAACTTGGTGACAGATAATGACATGTTGTCTCCATGCCGTCGCCAAGTGGCTCATAGTTCGAGATGGTCTACAAAATGCGTCATAATTTAGTCACCCTGCCGTTGCCAAAAATTTATAATTATAGATTGATGAATTATTTTAATGTAATAATTATACATATAAGTAGTGACTACTAATTTTCCGTCTTATAATGTCATGAATTGGCGTCTACATAAGTAAGTCGTCCACATTTGAGGCTTTGATTATAACGATAAGTTATTCATCATTACTTACAAAACAAAATATGTCTTTTATTATTATAAACAAAACATATTTACAGCCTTCGAAAAGTTAATGGGACGCATTATTGTCTCCGTGAAGAACAATTTATATATATGGTTAATATTTAACGTAATGCACCACTATTTCTATTAGTTCTTCTAAATCAAAAAAATGATTAAATAGGAAACAACTTAAGAATTTTTTTTTATAAGAGTTAAATCATTACAAACATAAACTTAATTTTACATTCATAATTAATAAAGGATTACATATAATCATTTATTAATACAACAACAAAACGACAAAATAGGAAACATAATTAACATGTTACAAATTATATGCTCGAAATACATAAACACACCAACTTAATACCTAACATAGTACATCGTGATCACTAAAACATAACAACCAAACACTACACATCATGCAGAACAATGCAATAACATTGTTACGGATTGTAACAAATAGTACTAATGCCGATGTTTCCAATATGATAAAAAAATATAAATATTATTTAAATGCTATTGGGCAATAGATCCGTAGCATGTCGTCTTGAACTTTTTGGACTACTTGGACATTAGATATGTATCCGTCGTATTTTGGCGGAGCATTTAGATCAAGTTGGGGTTTAACGTATTTGCTGTAACTTGGATACCGTTTCATCGTATCCACCTCTTCATCTTTTGTTGGTCTTGGAAGAGAAACTGAGTGGTGTTGTTGATCCTTGCTCATCCTTGAAACAATTTAACTACAATCTATTTTTTGAAAATTCGAGACGGTGTGAGAAAGCACACTTTCAACTGCTATATATAGCAAACAAGTAATTGAATTATGTAGAGACAACTTGATGATAGTAGCGAGACACCCCATCATTTTATAATATGGTAATGTATGCACGAATGTTTCGCAGTCACGTGGCTGCGTACCATTCGTCTTCCATGGGTCAAATTATTTGGGACCTGGCGTGCACGCTAATTTCGACAATGAAAAGTTTTTGAGTCCATCTACCTTGCAAACCAGGGCCCTGCCAATTCAATTTCCTGCTACCCCGTGGTATAGTACACCATGTTCTTATCCTACGCATGATTCGCGGCCACGTGGCTGCGTACAATTCGTCTACAATTGGTCAAATAATAAGGGACATGGCGTGCACGATATTTTCGATGTTGAAAAGTTACTGAATCCATCTACCTTGCGAACGGGGTCCCTGCCAATTCAATTTTTGTATGCCCCGTGGCAGAGTACACCATGTCCCTATCGTATGTATGATTCGCGACCACGTGGATGCGTACCATTCATCTTCCATAGGTCAAATAATTAGGGACATGACGTTCCCAATTACTACATCAAAATTTAAAAGCATTTGAATTATTAATGAATTACCTTCATCTACTTTATATTTTAAAAAAATTTCATAAATATTTGTTTTTAAAAAATTTAAATTACTAATTCAACAACATATTAGTTTGATAAATTGAGATACACAATTGAAATTAAAGATGTATATTAACATTTATTTTATAATTTATACCAATATATTATATATAAACTATCAAATATTAAATAATTATAACTAAAAATTGAAAGACAAGGAAAATCAAACAATTGGCGATGGCTTAATCCATCTCCAGAAAATGTAGACTGCCCAGACCGTCTCTATTTTGGAGACGGATAGTGCCGTCTCCAAAATGGAGACTGGAAGTGGACCAGGTTCGGTCTCTAATTTGGAGACGGCCTGGTCCGTCTCCATTTTGGAGACGGCCTGGGCCGTCTCTATAATGGAGAGCCCGGTCTCCATTGAGGAGACGGCCCACGCCGTCTCCTCAATGGAGAGTGGAACTGGACCAGGCCAGTCTCCATTTTGGAGACGGCCTGGTCCGTCTCCATTTTGGAGACGGCCTGAGCCGTCTCCATAATGGAGACTGGAACTGGACCAGGCCAGTCTCCATTTTGGAGACGGCCTGGTCCGTCTCTATTTTGGAGACGGACAGTGCCGTCTCCAAAATGGAGAGCCCGGTCTCCATTGAGGAAACGGCCCATGCCGTCTCCTCAATGGAGACTAGAACTGGACCAGGTCCAGTCTCCATCTTGGAGACGGCCTGGTCCGTCTCCATTGAGGAGACGGCCCACGCCGTCTCCTCAATGGAGACTGGAACTGGACCAGGCCAGTCTCCATTTTGGAGACGGACAGTGGCCATCTCCAAAATGGAGAGCCCAGTCTCCATGGAGGAGACGGCCCACGCCGTCTCCTCAATGGAGACTGGAACTGGACCAGGCCAGTCTTCATTTTGGAGACGGCCTGGTCCGTCTCCATTTTGGAGACGGCCTGAGCCGTCTCCAAAATGGAAAGCCCGTCTCCATTGAGGAGACGGCGTCAATGGAGACTGGAACTGGACCAGGCCAGTCTCCATTTTGGAGACGGCCTGGTCTGTCTCCATTTTGGAGACGGACAGTGGCCGTCTCCTATTGGAGACACTTGGGATACGGCCTGATCCGTCTCCATGGACCAGGCCGTCTCCATAGGAACCCGTCAAATCGGGTTCCCTAAACTTTGGCGACGACCCAGTTAGTCACTGGGCCGTCACCATGGGGAACCAGCATAGCTGGTTCCTATTCCATCGAAAACGTTTACAGCTGCTGCCCTCTTGTAACTCAAAAAAAAAAAAAAAACAGAAGTGCCCTTCACCCCCAGCGAAAAAACACACATAGCAACACCACTCTCCCCCTCCCACACCCCCCCTCGTGTCCCCTACCCCACCTCCACCCCTACCCCCACCCCCACCCCTCAACACTCTCTCTTACCTTGACGATTAGGTAAAATTCGAAAATATTTTATAATTTTTTTCTTTTTCAATGTATGTATATATATATATATATATATATGTACTATACGTATATGTATGTATATATATGTATATATAAAAATTTATATAATGTGTTTGATCATTTTGTTATATATATCATTTTATTTATGTATTTTTTTTATATAATTTTCAGTTATTTTTCCTAGTTTTATAATTTTTTTTTCAATTTTCGGTTTTTGTTTGTGTTATATAATGAAATTGTGTTTTAATTTACCAAAACTTTGGTTGAGCAATATTTCCTTAATTTATTTCTAATTTTTTTCTTTTTTCGGATTTATTTTATTTATTTATATTTTTTTTTGCCAAAAATACATAGTATTAATGTAATAAATATTTTTTGATTATACATTGTATTTTTTTGATTAATACAATGTGTTTTGCTTTTTTTTGCAAGGTTTGGGGCTTTAGATATTTGGATGTGACTTATCTAGTTTCAATTGGCTCAGGTGAGTTTGATGATTGTACGAGTTGGAAGTTTTACAATAAATTTATTTGTATTTGTAAATCCGTTTAATTAAATTAAAGTTATTGTGATTATTTGTTATGTATTTGATTTTGTATATTATGATAATTGATTTGAAAGTGTATTGTGAAGATGATGTTTGTGTAAATGGATGAAGGGATATTTTGTTGTTGGTGGAGAATTGGTTTTTTGCTGTTGTATTAAGATGTTTAAGTAAAGTTAAGTTAACTCGAGTGAGAAATTTAAGGTGATTAACAAGTAAGAATACCGATTTCATCTTCCGTGTGTGTCTTGACAATTAAGTAAGTTAAATTAGTTTAGACGGTTTCCATGATAGTATGATATGTTGACTAATTTAATAAGTAATTAAACTTAAGATAATAGACTAAGTAATTAAATAAGTTAGCTTAATAAATTTAGATAATTAATAAGTAATAAATATATATAATTGAATTTCATAAGTTTAGCAAGACAAATTAATATGTTATGTTAACACACTCAGATAAGTAAGATAAGTAGTTTAGTATGTAAGAAGTATAGGTTACGTAGTTCATTTTGATGCTGTTTCACTTAAGAAGTATAGGTCTTGCATGTATATGTGTTGGTTGAACAATTGTATTTTGAATTTATATATTGTATGGCTTGTTAGGTCGTAGTACGTGTTGTATTTACTCTAATTATATACTATGTGTTTTAATTATATTCAATGCTTGGTTTTGTTAATGAATGTTTGATGGTGGACTTTAAATACAATAAAGTAACATAGATTAGATTTGTGAAGTAAGATAAGTATGGAAAATCTCAAATTTAGTCCCTATTGTTTGCAAAAAAATTTAGTTTATTCCACATTGTTTAAAATGTCTAAATATAGTCCCTATTGTTGGCTGAAATGTTTCAATTTATTATGTAATGTTTAAAGTTATCAATTGCGTCCCTATTGTTTTGATTATTCCTAACAAAATGTCAGTTTTCTCCTTATATAATATAGACGAATTTAAAACTTTAAGAAAACCATTTGGACAACATTGACACTAATTAAAAATAATAGGGACAACATATTTACTTTTTGGAAAACATGTTGAGACTAAATTGAGACATTTTAAACAATAGAATAAAATAAAAATTTTGGTTAAACCATAGGTACTTAAGCTAAGTTAGGAAGTTAACTTAAGAAGTAAGTAGTTAATTTGTTGCAATTAAGATCTTTATCTACATGGATCTTGGTGAAATAAACTATGTTACATATATTAAGCATAAATGCATTTATTACACATAATGTTACATAGAAAAAGGTCCGTGTAACTGTTGTGGTCCTAATATTATGCTCTAAATGTAACGAAACATCAATAAGTCATTTATTGAATATGTTAAATATTACATAGGAAATTTTTGTTCGATATGGATACAAGTCGTGAATGGATGTATCATCGCCACGATCCTGACGGGCATCTTAACGAGGCATTTGTTATTGGTGTACACGAATTCGTAGATTTCGCACGTGGCCAAAGATATTACATGGATGGTGAAAAAATAAGATGCCCGTGTGCCAAATGCAAAAATCGCAGTTTTGAAAAATCCGAGGAGGTCATACTTCATCTTTACAGGAAAGGTTTCATGGTAAACTACTATAAATGGACTGAACACGGGGAAGACATGTCAAATAATTGTAATATACGTACGTCCAATTTTCAAAATAATGATTACAACGAGATGGTAGAAGAAAGAAATAACTATAGGACAATGGTATTTGACGCTGTTGGTCTGGAATGGTATGGTGATGAAAACTTTTATACAGAAGAACCTAACATTGAAGCACAATAGTTTTTTGAGTTGTTGAAGGCTGCTGATTTACCATTGTATGAAGGTTGTGAAAACTTAACGCAGTTATCTGTTGTGTCTCGTTACATGAATGTCAAGGCCGAGCATAACATGAGCGAACTATGCTTTAACACAATGATTGAAACAGTTAGGGATTCGTTGCCGAATACGCATACGATGCCTGAAAACTTTTACAGGTGTAAGCAATTAATTAGACCCTTGGGACTAGGATATGTGAAGATTGATGTTTGTGTAAACGGTTGTACCTTATTCTACAATGACAGAAAACACCTAGATTCTTGTCCGCGTTGTCATCACCGACATTTCAAACCAACAACACGTGGTTCAAAACGGAGTAAGTTGAAACCATATCAACAATTACAGTTTTTCCCATTGACTCCAAGGTTGAAAAGGTTATACATGTCAAAGGTGACAGCTGAGCACATGCAGGGGCATAAGAATCACCAGGTTGAAGAAGGAAAAATTTGTCATCCCTCTGACGCTGAGGGATGGAAATATTTTGATATTGTATATCCTGAATTTGCATGTGAACCCAGAAATGTTCGGCTTGGTTTGTGCTCAGATGGTTTTAATCCGTTCAGTTCAAATGCGAAACCTTATTCTTGTTGGCCGGTCATTTTAACACCATACAATTTGCCACCGTGGATGTGCATGAAAGATCATTTCATGTTTTTAACCCTGCTTATCCCAGGTCCCAAGAATCCTGGGAAAAATATTGATGTGTACCTAGAGCCTTTAATCGAAGAATTGCAAAATTTATGGTTCAAAGGTGCACCTTGTTATGATGTTGCCACAAACAAAAAATTTATGTTAAGGGCTGTTTTGATGTGGACAGTAAATGATTTCCCAGCATATGGTATGTTGTCTGGATGGAGCACACATGGAAAGCTGTCATGCCCGTATTGTATGGATAAGTCTAATCCATTTCGATTACCAGCAGGTAGAAAAAATTCTTTCTTTGATTGTCATCGTCAGTTCTTACCATTGAATAGTGCATTAAGGCGTGACAAAAAGAATTTTATCAAAGGTAGAGTTGAAACTGATCCACCACCGCCAAGATTAGATGGTATGCAGTTGTGGGAACTAGTGAAAGATTACCCGAAAATAAACGACATGAGAGAAAGCAAACTATACGGTTTTGGGGATTGGCACAATTGGACGAAGAGAAGTATTTTCTGAGACTTGCCTTATTGGAAGACACATCTTGTCCGACACAATTTGGATGTGATGCATATTAAAAACAATGTGTTTGATAATGTTTTCAACACGGTGATGGCGATCAAGGGTAAGACAAAAGACAACCTCAAAGCTAGAGTTGATGTATCAACCTTTTATGACCGTCCAGAATTATGCGGTGAGCATGAATTGAAGATGGGTGTTTACACACTTCCTGTTGATAAAAGGAAAGCATTTCTTGAATGTGTTAGAGACCTACAACTCCCTGATGGATATGCTTCCAATTTATCTCGATGTGTGGACATGAAAGAATTGAAGATGTCACACATGAAGAGTCACGATTGTCATATATTTATGGAGAGATTGCTTCTGATTGCTTTACGTGAGCTACTATCGAAACATGTTTGGCACGTTTTTGCCCAACTAAGTTTATTCTTTACCAATCTATGTTGCACAACTCTTCAAAGGACCTATTTGGAAAGGATGTAGGAAAATATTGTCGTCACACTTTGCAATTTGGAGAAGATGTTACCCCCTAGTTTCTTCGATTTGATGGAGCATTTGACAATTTACTTGGTATATGAAGCCATTTGTGGTGGTCCGGTACAATATCGCTGGATGTATCCGTTCGAGAGGTTTTTGCAAAGATTGAAGCGGAAGGTTAAGAATAAAGCACACGTTGAAGGATCAATTTGTGAAGCTTATCACATTCTCGAGACATCAACATTTTGTTCTTATTATTTTGAATCACACGTGGGTACTAGAACAAGAAGTATTCCGCGGAATAACTAATACAACAAGGTGACATACCCTGATGGTTGTTTATCTATATTTACTTACCCGGGATGTCCAATTGGGAAGGAAACGGAACAAAACTTAAATGATCAAGAACTGCATACGGCACACATTTATGTTTTGACCAATTGCCGAGAAGTTTCCCCCTATATCTGGTACGAATAAGTATATTATTTGAAAATTGGAACTCACAGTTCCTCATACACTTAACTACATGATTTAGCCGACACATTTTATTTTTTTTCCACAGCATGTTCGAGGAATATCTTCGCCAAAACTATCCCGATTTGTGTTCGACGGAAATTCAATATGAAGTGTACAATAATTTTCCGATGTGGTTATATCACCATGTAAGTATATGTTAAGAAGTGTAATTGTTGTTAAATTAACGAGTTCATTTAAGTTTGCATAATAACCTTATTATGCAATTTGCAGTTGATAGGCACTAATGGCATTGATGATCGCGTAAAATGTCTTTCAATGCGGCCTAGTAGACGGGTTCGCAGTTGGTCAAGATACTTGGTCAACGGTTATCGGTTTCATACATTAAATTTTGGGAAGATAAAATCAACATACAATAGTGGAGTGTTTGTTAAAGGGATAAAGGATAGTAATACTGAGGATATTGGATACTATGGAGTTTTGAACGACATTATTGAACTTGAATATCATAATCCAACATTGCAATATACAAGGGTCGTTCTTTTCAAGTGTGACTGGTATGATTCCACAAAGGACAGAGGGGTGAAGCATCATCTGAAGACCGGACAGATTGAAGTGAACATTAAGAGAAAGTATCAAAAATATGAACCGTTTATTTTGGCTGAACAAGCACAACAAGTGTACTACTGTAAATACCCAGGAGCGAAAAGGGATCGAATGGATTGGTGGGCTGTGGTTAAAATCTGTCCAAGAAATTTGTATGACCTATCAAGACAACAGAGTGTAGAAGAAGAAGAAATAACTTTTCAGTCAGATGACATGAATGTGGCCGAAGTAGAGCCGACTGATGCTAGTTTACCTCCACTTTGTCATGCATCGGGTGACAACATAGAAATATCATGCGAAGATATTAATGATTTACATGCTCAACATGATGTTCAAGAAGAGGACGAGGAGATTGACGAAGAAGAAGAAGATTATGATGATTATGATGATGATAATTCAGAAGACGAAGATGAAGATGATGATGATGACGGTGATGATAATGACGCTCATGATGACGAATAAAATGATACTTAGTTTGGAAAAAAATGTAACAACCATGTTGATATATTCAACTTTTTTACGGATGACATTTAAAAATTATAATTCAATTAACGGAACATGTGTATGTGTGTATTAATGAGTGTAGCACTGACAGTTAATTCCTTAAGTGTATTTGTAGGGGAACAGAGATGACTGCAGGCAAAGATAACTCTTCGGGAGGAATTAGTCAATTCCTCAGGACGGGGATAGGTCGTGGAAGTACAGGTCGTGGGCGTACATCCAATACGTCCACTGGTGGATATCAATCGACTGGTCATGGGTCGATAGGAGCACCGAACTCAGTAGGTCAGAGGTCGACAGGAGCACCGCAATTGGTTGGTCATGGGTCTTCTATCGGTCAGCCGTCGACGGGTCGTGGCTCATCGTCATCATCAGTAGGAATGGAGCACGGGATTCGACACAGTTCGTATCCCTCACAACAAAAGGTACATACTTATACTAGCACATTTGGAGGGCCCATTGACGCTGCATCAGGCCAGGTGCCTTTGCACGTTCCATTACCACCACATGAGAGGTCTACACCTTCTACTTCATCGTCTGGTTTAAGACAAGGTTTAGAGGATTTATATGTAAACGTTGATGGCGCGACTGCGCCCGACCCTATGCCTCAATCCACCCCGATTCCTGAACAACCTGAGTAATCTACAGCAGCTCAAGAACGACTTGCTGGGATAGAGCCATGGCAATATTATGGGTTCTCATCGCACGATGCCTACGTCGCGTGGCAGGTTGACAGACGGACACATTTGACATTCGACGGTGGTGGGTAAGTATTTGATTTTGTATTTTTTCCATGGTTAACCCTATCCCAATACTCCCCCTATGTTATGGCTGTTTAATATCCTATTTATTTGTTTTCTTCATGTGTAGTTGGACACCGTACGCAGCAACAAAAGAAGTCACTAGAGCAATGAACGCCGGATATTCTCAGCCTTAGGGGAGTTGGACTGAGGTCCCCGATGATGTTAGGGATAGGTGGTTCGCTAATTTTCAGGTATGATAAAAAAAATGTTTATATATTTTATGTAATGATATTTGTTATAATCAATGGGTTGAATACTGTTAAAATAATATGTTATATGCATTAATTTATGGCTGTAGAGGGTCTACAAGTGGTACCCAAGTGAGGAAGCAGCGTTTCGCTGAATGTTTGATTCAAAAGCTGGATCTCGTATACGTGACCTCCTTAATAAAGGACGGACACGTAATAAGAAGTCTAGGTGGGTAGGCGATGGCGCGTGGGATCAGTTAAAAGAAAAGTGAGAAACCCCTGAATGGCAGGCAATTTCACAGCGAAATTCGAATAACCGACTGCATCGGCCATCTCCACATCATTTAGGACCTATCCCCTATGAAGAGGCTGCAAGGAGATTGGTATGTAAGTAGGAAAATGTAATGAACAAAATGTCGTAATTAAATTGAATTATATAACATATCATAAATGCTTTTGTAGTTATGTTTTCCTATTTTAAAAATTTATAGGCAGAAGAACGGGAGGCACCAGTGACTAGGGCTGATGTATTTGCAAGGGCTTATCGCAAGGGACCAGACGGGCCATTCACAGACCCTAGGGCAGAACAGACCATGGTATGTACAAGTTATTGCTAATAGAAAAAAAAATTAGGGATATATATATATATATATATATATATATATATATATATATATATATATATATATATATATATTTACCAACGAAATGTCTAAAATGATTAAGTCAGATGCTCTGTCGTACAGGCTGATTATGAGGAACTGGTGCAGCAGACAACTGTTTCTTCTGAGTCCGATTCAACAGCGACACCGATAACTATGATGCACTCTTCCTGCAGGTTGTGGGCAAACCAAACAGAGGGCGCATATATGGGGTCGGGTCATCTGGTTCAGTGTCTTCTGCACACCACAACCCACTAGGCAGACACCAGATCACAGAGATAGAGATACATCAGGCTGTTGCTCGGGCGACGACAACATTGAATGATAAGCTCGATTTACACATCTCAGAGAATGAGGAATTGCGTAAAGCACAACAAGAACACACTGAGCGGATTGAATGACTTCAAGAAGAATACAATGCTGAACTTCGAGAACTGCGTGCACAGATCGCACTGCTAACAAAGATGATGATGAAGCCACCTGCTCATCAGGATCCGCCTCAACCCGGTGATGAAAATGAAGAATAGTTTCATGTTTTTTTGTTATGTTAATATGTGCAACGAGTGTGTTAAATTATGTTTATGATTTGTTTACTTTATAAATGGTGTGGTACAATATAGTTTTCAATATAAATTAAATATAATTTATATTATATGAATGTGTATTATATCTTCATTTAATAATCAAATAATTAATAAAAACTGGAGATTTAAAGGTTTTAGTTGAAAAACAAAAAATTAAATTAAATTTCGAGAGTTGCAATTTTGGCGATGGCTTCGAGATGGAATGTAGAGTTTATGTTATGGAGTGTGGAGACACTATATTTTTGGCGACTATTTAGAGACGGATTGGAGACACTATTTTTTGGAGACGACGTGGAGACGGAATGGAGACAGTATTTTTTGGAGACGGAATGGAGACACTATTTTTTGGAGACGACGTGGAGACGGACTGGAGACAAATAGCTTTTGGCAATGGTGTGGAGACACTATTTGTTGGAGACGAGGTGGAGACGGAATGGAGACACCATTTTTTGGAGACGACGTGGAGACGGAATGAAGACAAAGAGCTGTTGGCAACGGTGTGGAGATCATATTTTTGGGACACGATTCGGAGACGAATATGGAGACGACTAAAATGCCGTCGCCAAATGCGATGATATGGCAACGGGGAGACAACTTGGCGATGCTACTTTTGGCGACAACCAATATTTATCTCAACGCCGTTGCCAACCGTCGCCAATACCTATTTGGCGACGGCATGGAGACGACTTTGGTGGTCGCCTTGACCCGCTTTTTTTGTAGTGATAGATGAAGATGCACAAATGTTCTTGAAGATGCACAAAAAGGTCTTCTTTCCTTGCTTGGCCGAGAGATAGCTTGTTGTTCTTTAATTCCTAGCTTAGTTATCATATTCTTAATGTGTGCATGTGATTAGAACAAAAAAAAATGAAACAAAACTATCAAAACATACCTATGGCCGAGAATGATGAGTTTTGTGAGCTTGCATGCATTTTTCTTGCTTTGCTTGCTATGGTCGAGTTTCTTAGAGTCCTTGAGAGTCTAGGTGAACCTTAGAAGATGAGCTTGAGCTATGGAGATTCAAGAGGCAGCCATGGCCGAGAGAGAGAGAGAGAGAGAATGGGAGAGAATGGGAAAGAAATGAAATGTTTGTTTGTGTGTGTGTGTCGGCCCTATGCTTGCAAAAATCTGATTTTATGTTATCTTTTGAACATTATTTGAATTGTTGGCATGCTATGGTGATGTGGCCGAGAGTGTTGGTTTAGCAGTTAGCAAAATGTTGCTTTGGTGTATGCCAAAGTTATGACAATGTGAAGTTTTTGTCTAAGCATGCATGGTTTAAAATAATTGTTCAAACTTTGCTCAAAGTCTTTGGTATGGTTGGCCATGATGTGCTCACAATCTGAATTTTTTTTTTGTTTTAAGATTTATTTATTGTAGGTGCATGGGTTTTGCAAAAAGAAATATGAATAAAGAATAAGAATAAAGAATGTTTAGTGTTTAGTGAAATTTTTTCTTCTAGTGAGTTGATTTAGGATTAAAATAGTAGTTAGTGGAGTTTGTAGGATTATTCTATAGCCTAGTGTTTCGTGTAGGATGCTTTATTGATTAGCGTGCAGGCACGTTTTCCTATGTCTAGAGTACACACTACGAGGTTAAGGCACAAACTACGAGACAGATGCACGTATTCCAAGTAAATGCACACAACCCTAAATAAATGTACGTAAATCAATACAAAACATGTAAATCAAGACACGACTCTTAAACCTAAGTTAAAGCACACGAAACGAAATATCACAGGCAAATCGAGGTCGGGCCTCACAAAGAGCCATCCTCCCCACCTCGCCACCATCATAACAGAAGGAAAGTAGCAGCTCTCGACCCTAATCATCTCTCTAAACCTGCGGAGTTCCTCAGCCTTCTACTTGTGTTATTTGTTTTCGGTTATCTTTTTGCATCATGTTTTAATCCAAAACCAGCCGATTTAACGTCAGGAATTGGTAAAAACGAGGCGCCTCTCACCGTCTCTGACTCCACTTATCGTTTTTCGACACTGTGCTGATCCAGTTCCTTCAGAACTTGTTCGCCAAACAATTCTTGTCAGAGTTTTCAATGACACGTCCCCGTGGGAGAACTTTCCGCCTCCGCACATCAGGCCCTTCCTCAAATCAGGCTTGGTCACAGGCTGGGGTTCAAAAGGCGCTGTCTTTGAGAACCTAATCCGCAGGTTGCGACCCAAGACCATAATTGAGGTTGGTACGTTTTTGGGTGCATCGGCTATTCACATGGCCGGGTTGACCCGTCGGCTTGGCCTGGATACTCATATAATTTGCATAGATGATTTTCGAGGTTGGCCTGCCGCTCGTTACCTAATCAAGGATCTAATTATGGTAAATGGAGATGTTAACCTTTTGTATCAGTTCATGCAAAACGTGGTTGACGCGAATGCCACAGAGTTGATTTTGTTCCTGCCATTCTCCTCTGCAACTGTCCTTGAAGAGCTCTGTGCATGGGGTGTATCTGCTGACTTAATTGAAGTTGATGCCGAACACGAGTTTCACTCGGTATGGTCAGACATAAATCGGGGTTATAAGCTTTGAAGGCCCGAAGGAATCATGTTTGGGCATGACTATTTTTATGCAGCTGATAATTACGGTGTTAGAAGAGCTGTAAATTTGTTCGCGCGATTAAATAATCTCAAAGTCCAAATCGACGGGGTGCATTGGGTTCTTACACCCCCAAAAGTTCAGGATAATTGAAAAACATCACACGCCGTAATGGGTTCTACCCATTTGTATGCATGCTTGTTCAATTTTTAGTGGCTTTGTTGTGTTTGTGGTTCCACTTGTCTGTTAGTTATTATCTTGTTTAATAAATAAGGAATAAGACCCTTATATTTCTAGGTTAGTACAAGTTCTTTGAGTTTAGTTTTTTTTCTCTTTTCGGTATTGCAAACTTAACACCATTAATATCTTTTAACGGGGTATGATGCTTATTATAACCAATTGGAAAAAAGAATAAGACATGATGTCCCTTAATTTTTTTGGTTTAGGAATAGTAGGTCTCTAAGATGTATTTTTTTCTCTTCTCAGCTCCCAAGAACTTAACACTATTACCAAATTTTGGAAAAATTTCACATTTAGTTCCTATTATTTGTAGAAAAAATTCAGTTTCATTCTTATAGTTTAAAATGTCTCAATTTAGTCTCTATTATTTTCTTAAAAGTTTTAATTTCGTCCCTATTGTTTAAAATTTCTCAATTCCGTCTTTATTGTTTTCAAAAAGTTTCAATTTCGTCTCTATTATTTTAAAAAAGTTTCAAATTCATCCCTATTATTTCTCAAAAAATTTCAGTTTAGTCCTTGAATAATAGGAACGAATTTAAAACTTTAAAAAAATAATAAGGACGAAATTAAAACTTTTTAAAAATAATAGGAACAAAATTAAAATTGTTTAGGAAATAATAGAGATTAAATTGCGACATTTTAAACAATAGAGACGAAATTAAAACTTTTGGTGAAACAATAAAGACTAAATTGAGATATTTTAAATAATAGGGATTAAATGTGAAATTTTGTAACAATTTTTAACAGTTTGGGAGCATGATAATCATTTTAACCTATTTAAAAAATGAAAAATAATGAACAAAACTACCATCCTAACGCTCTCCCTAACCCTAACACCCTAACTGGTATCCCTCACCCCTAAAATCGCCATCTTCTCACCCCTAAAATTATAGTTGTCAAATCGTGAATCGTATTATAAATCGAAATACTATTTTTTTGAATTATCAATAGTATCGAATCGTGAATTGTACCAATTCAGTCATACATTTAAAACTAGAATACTAAATGATAATTGATATATTATTTTTCCATTAGCAGAAATAAACAACAAAATATAAGCTAAAGCCATAACTATACGTTAATAATGCCAACTACCAAAACTAAAGCCATAACTATACTTCTATTTTTGTTTTCCAGAAGCCATAACTATAATTTAAAAAACTAAAAAAGCACTCAGCCAGTCAACTATTCACTCAATCACGACTCACTAGTGACTTAGTGAATAAATAGTAAAGACAAAAACCATCTAAACCACTCATGACTTAAGTCTTTAGTAAAGCAAAGATAAAAGTTCTTTAGTAAAGAGTAATAAACTACTCAACTACGAAGGAAAACTTAGAAGCTTACCTATAAAATGGAAGCTTTCGAGTTTCTGTCTTGTTGGCATAGCTCTTGTAAGTTGAAATTGAATTTGATCGTGCACCGATAGCAATGAAGAACAATACGTTTTCTCCCTTTTTCTTTTTTAGGGATTTTGACTTTGGAATTTTTGATTTGCAAACTGATGTTAAATCATAAATAGTTTTTAAAAAAAAAATTATTTGTTCATGTTTTTTATAATGGGCTAATTGTATATTGCTTGCAAAAAATTGAAGAGGGCTTTTGGTTTTTATTTTTGTTGGATTTTTTGGGCTTTTTTTTGGTTTGACCTGAAGCGCACGATTCACTACGATTCAATAACCGATTCACACAAATTAGCAATTCACTAACTAATTCAAATCGATTTTTGTGTGAATCGAATCGAATCGTAGGATTCGTATCGCGAATTGTACAATTTCGAAAACTATGCCCAAAACCACTACCCCTAACCCTAAAGCATGACAATAATTTTCTTCTCTCTTTTTTCCCCTCAACTAGCAAAACTATCTCAAAGCTTTACAAAAAGATGGAGAAAAAAGTCCAGTAGCTCCCGAGACCAATGTTACTTACAAAAACTACCTACACAAAAAATTATCATCCATGTCCCATGATTTACAAATTGCAAGATTCATAGGTTAATTTAGTTTTGAATTTTGTGGTTGAGCTAATTTTAAGGACTACAAATTGCCTAATCTTTTCAAGAACAATTTTCTCACTTTGTGATTCGTTGTTATGCATTTGAATGCTTTTTTCATGCCATACTTAATAGATTATAGCACTAAAAAAGAGTTTAAGGATGGTTGCTTATAGACTTCCCATTACAGAAGAATGAAATCCATTTAACTTCATGAATTCCATTTGTAGCTTATGGTATGTAGGCTTCGTTTGTTTGCCGTAAAATAACTTGCTTGTAGAAAAAAAATTCCGTAGAAAATGTTTTCCTGAAAAATAAAATATTTTACAAGGCTTCATTCGTTTGTCGTAAAATAACTTGTTGGGGGAAAATATTTTTCTAAAAAATAGAATATTGAAAAATATTTTTCGGTGTTTGGATGTACCGTAAGTTCCGTAAAATATTTTTTTCTCCTAAAAGAAATAAAAACATTTTCCAGAATTTTGTACTAGCCGCAATTGTTGATCAAAAAATATTTTACAGTTGAACAATTTTCTGGTATTACCAAACACCGTAAAATTAAGCAAAAGCAACCGTAATTTTTGACCAGAAATATTTTACAATTGACCAATTTTTTGGTATTACCAAATATCGTAAAATCCGAAAAATATTTTTCGGAAAAATATTTTACAGCAAACAAACGGAGTCGTAGTAACAACTATGGCATATATGCTATTAGAGTTAAGGTTCCGTATTGGGATTAAGGGTACATAGGGGTTAGGGGATAGTGTTGGGATGGTTTGATTGGGCATGGGAGATTAGGGGAGTAACGCTACTAGGGTTGGTTTAGGATTGGGTTGGAGGGTAGTAGGTGGCAAGTAATGAATCGAGGTGCTAGTTTTTGGGATTAGGGCAGTAGAGGAGTGTTGTTGGGCTGGGGAAGGGGGAATGGGAAGGTGGGAGGTTTCTTAGGGTAAGGGTAGATGTACGTAGTGTCTTATTGATTGCTTGCTTTATTACTTTTTATTAATGTTGAAATGACTATTATACTCTTAAACCATTTAAAATCATAACAATTTTATTGTTTGAGCCTATGTGTGAGGCCTCGTCATCTTGCCTAATAATATCGCATCTTTGCTGAAATCAGTAGGTTGTCCGAGAGTAATGTTAGATGTCACTCTCTTTTCATCACCCGAATGTCACCTCTTACTTGGCATGCCAAGTAGATAATTTTTTTAAAAATTTTTCTCTCTTATCTTTTTAATTTTTCTATCTCTTCTTTTTCCTTTTTCACTCCTCAATTAACATTTCCTTGTTTCTCTTGCCTTTCTTTTGTTTAACCCTAAACGTTCCTATCTATTTTTCTACCATTCAATAATTTCTTTTTAGACTTCTTCTTCTCTTGTTGACGAACTAATAGTTTTCGAAAATGGATAAAATTGTTGATGCGAACATATCAAGCCTCGGAAAGTGCTTTTCATTATTTTCCCTTTTATTGTTATTTTTACATTTTTTTCTTCAATTTTTTTTTAACGAAATATACTTAGTAACTCCAAATTTCTATTGCTTATACATTAGATTCAATTATCCCCCTTCTCCAAATTTACGAAGCTTGATTTTTTCAATTGATAGAGTCATATAAATTTAATTGAAGATACTTATTGGTATCGAACAATTTGAGAAGTGTTTATGTGAAGCTTAAGTAAGTGGTAAACTATGAGAAATTTTTGGAATTTAACAAATTAAGCTTCAAGTATCCTAATTGAAAATCACAAAGGTAATGCACTTAACAAATTTTCTATCAACAACATGAAAGGTTACTTTGATTAAAAAAAATAATGAAAGGTTACTGTTTTCTTGTTGCAGGCCTCCATCCACGAGAATAGGGAGTAAGAAGTTAAAGAAAAAAAATTAGACTTATTGCTTTCAAGTTCAAATGATCAATTCATAGGATTTTTTGTTTTGGTCTAATAATGACTCTTTCACTAATTATTGGTTTATTCTTTTTCTTTTCGTTATGCCAGTAGGATTGATTATGCAAATTGATAACAGAAATTGTGGCACTAGCTTTTGAGTTTTAAAACTCATATTACAAACTATCGACTTTACAGAATATTCTTCAACAAAATGTTCTAACTTCTTAGCCTAAGCTCATGGTGTTTAACTTAGAATAGATTAATAATAGCAGTTAGACGAAGTGTGTAATATAAGTTTTTTTTTTTTTTTTTTACATGCAGGTGAGGAAAGTAATGCAACTTTCCGAGAAAAAAAAATTTCGAAGGTGATGAATACACCAAATAGGCAACATGAAGATAAAATTTTGAATGGAGGGAGGACAAATCTTGGAGATGATGGACAAAAAAAAGCATTCACATTTGCATGCTCCAAATCAGGTAAGCCTAGGCACAATACTCCAAATGATTTTCTAAAAGAACCATCAATTAAAACTGATTGTAGGGCTAGGATCAAGGCATCATTGAGGAATGATGGATTATATTGTTTAATGGTGGTTGAATTGGATCATAACCACAATGTTACTCCATTTGATGCATACATGTATAGAAGTAACAAAAAGCTTGATACACATAGTAAAAGGCTCGTCGATTTGAATTATGATAGGGCTGGCATTAAAATTAGTAAAACCTATAGCTTTTTGGCCATTGAAGCATGTGGTTTTGAACATATGCATTTTGCAGGAAAAGATTGTAGAAATTATATTGCAAAACAAAGGCGATTAAGGCTTGGTGAAAGTGATGTTGAGGCTTTGCTTAGTTATTTTAGATGAATGCAAAAAGAAATTTTGATTTTTTTCATGGCATAGAAGTTGATGAAAAACATAGGATGAAGAATGTCTTATGGGCTGATGCTAGGTGTAGAGTGGCATATGAATCATTTAGCGATGTTGTTACATTCGATACAACTTACTTGACAAATAAATATGATATGGCGTTTGCTCCATTTGTTGGTTTGAACCATCATGGTCAATCAATATTGTTAGGTTGTGGATTACTTTCGAATGAAACTACTGAGACATATGTTTGGCTATTTTAGGTTTGGTTGGAATGCATGATAGGAATTGCACCAAAAGCAAAAATTACTAACCAATGTAAAGCAATTCAAAATGCAGTTGCTCAGGTATTACCGAATTCTCATTATCGGTTGTGCTTATGGCATATAATGAAAACAATTCCATAAAAATAAGGAAGATATACAGGCTGTCATGATATTAGGAAGATTTTACATATAGTTGTGTATGATTCCTTACGAGTTGATGAGTTTGAAATGAAGTGGAAAGAAATGGTCCAAAAATATGATTTAGAGGATAATTAATGGCTAAAAAATTTGTATGAAGATCGGCATCGCTGGGTCCCTGTTTACGTGAAAGATATTTTTTGGGCGGGAATGTCAAGTAGTCAAAGGAATGAGAGCATGAATTCATTTTTTGATGATTATGTACATAGTGGTACCAATTTTAATCAGTTTGTTGAACAGTATGACATGACTATGCTAAAAAAGATAAAGAATGAGAAGGATGAAGACTTTCGATCATGTAATACAAGCATTCCTCGTATTACTGATCTTTTGATGGAAAAGCAAGCTAGGGAAGTTTATACAAATCATATATTCAAAATGTTTGGGGATGAGATAAAGAACCTTATACTTTGTAGTGGTGTAACACTTCTTGCAAGCGATGGGTCTATATTGACATTTCAAGTTAAAGATAATTCTAAGAGGTTTGAAGAATATGGAAAACCCAAGGATCAAGTTTTATATGATGTCACTCTTAATATGAATGATTTAAATGTGAGTTGTATTTGTCGATTGTTTGAGTTTCGAGGGATTCTTTGCAGACATGCATTATGTGTATTCATGGATCAGAAAGTGGATGTTATACTAGATAAATACTTTCTATTATGTTGGAGAAATGTATAAAGTGCCCTCATACAGATATAAAGATATTTTATGATGAATTTGAATCCAAGGAATAAATTATGCGATACAATAAGTTGTACTCAAGCTTGATTAGAATTGCACGAATTGCAGCAGAATCTGAAAGACAATGTAATAATGTAATGACATATTTGGATGGGGTGGAAGAAACACTTCTCAGTGATGATATAATAGATGCTCAATGCACAAATTTGCCAATTCAAGGCAATAGAATTGGACAAATTGATAGTGTTGGGCATCTTCAAAATTCACATTCTGGATCTAAGTTCTGAGCCCTTTACAAGTATCATGTAAAGGACGCCCTTGTTTCAAAAGAAAAGAGTCCAATGTAGAAAAATTTACAAAGGCAGCCAAGAAAAAGGAATATATATATATATATATAATCTTCTATGTCTATATTTTCTCTTTTAGGTACGACCAGTAGTTATGTCTTTTCTCATATACTCAACTTTAGATTTTTAATACTTTTTTAATCATTGTCTTGGTGTATATTGGTTTGAATTGTGTTTTGTATAGATTTCTCAAAGAAGTCGCGTGCAAAAAGAACACCTCTCTGATATGCGTACAGAAAAGAGACAAAAGGTAGAGGAAAATAGTTTTTTTTTCACTTTTTCCCTTGAACTAAAACCTTATTATTGTATATTTTCATTATTATAGGTGATAAGAAACGTATTGAATGTTCAACATCAGGAAACTATGGATCTAAATGTTGAAACTATTCTGTCAAATGACCCTATTGGTACATATCAAGTTGTAAATACTAGGACACAAGAAAGTACTTCAATTTCCTCAATGATAAATATTCAAGTAAGCATCAAAATTCTATTAATCATACGTCTTATGTTCTTTTATGACTTATTTGAGTCAATTAATTAATTATAATTTTATTCATGATCAGCATCCTACAAATAATTTTGGAATGAGTCCTAGTTATATGCAGCTCTTATAGGTTTACTCTTATCCTACTTCGATTCACTTTTGTTTCTCTCTCTGAGTAATATTTTCCTTTTTTTTCATAATGTTAAATGTGTAGCAATGCGGAGGATTGGTGAATAGCAGTCCAAATGATAGAGAAAATGCATCCAGTAATGACCAGTGATCTATTTTGCAAAGCTCTGGTGCTATAATTGTCCTAGACACCAATTATCCATGGAATCTATTGAGTTTTGTAAGGAAATATTACAAAAGAAATTGAGATTTATTTCTATGTAAATGTTAACAATGAAGAATTAGGTGTCGCTTCTCTGTTCTTTAGATTTATGTTTAGAGATTTAAATTATGGATGGAAGTTACTTTGTATGCTTTTTTGGCTTATTTCCTACATGGAAAAGACACGCTAGATTGAATTAATTCAGTTATATTACATAACTTTTTGCTTTTGCGTATCCTTTGTAATGGTGTGTTGAGATAGAATATTTGACTATAGTAATTGTAAACAACGATTTATTTTTTCTGACAACAAGAAAGACTTAATTATTATCGAGACTCATTTAGTTGGAAGCACAATTTTTTTTTCTTTAGAATGGAGGCATAGCTGGTGTCACTTAAAGAGAAGATCATACAACATGAATATACGCACAATAGTACATTACGAGATTACTCGTAAACTAATTTGAGGGATTTTTACACCTCTTATCTTTCACCAAATGTTGTTGAATTCCAATTAGACATTACTCAAATGTAGTACTTTCGAGTGGTTGCATTTTTTTCCCCTCAAATTTACTAACTAATTCGTACACTTGTTAATTTCACAATGAATGTGTCGTAATTTAAAACTTGGATTCTGCAACAGAATTGATTTGCAATCTTCCAACTAGACACACAATTCATGATAATGATTTTGAATTCAGCCACAAATCAGTAACCAAAAAAAAACAAAGCCTTCTCTATTTTCTCCTAAATTTCCTTTTCTATCTGCCACTTCATATGATCAGAATACTTTACTATGAAACACCTTACGTACTTCAATTGCACAAAGAAATATGACAAAGGAAGAAGAATGAAAACTTTTTGAAGCGGTCATAAAATATATTTATAGCAACCTCAATTAGAACTAGTGGACTTCCATCAGAGACAATATTTGAAAGGTCTTTAACAGTGCTTATTTATTTTAGCCTTAACTTTTTTATCACCATAACATTCATCATCTTCCAGAACGTCCTTAGATGTGTTGGCTCAATGTCAAGCACAGTATTGCTACAATTTGGACCTGACACAATATTTTTTTTAAATTGAAGTCGGAACAATAAAGAGCTTTTAGCATCTAACCAAAACAGACAAAACTGAAAAGGAAAAGCTCAAATAAAAGTGCTAATGTAGTAGGAGCACCAACCTGCAATGTTACCAGTTATGCATCCACAAATTCCTTCCACAACTTCCCCAGACATATGCGTAGCCATTGAACAAAAAGATCCCAAATATTGGTGTCAAAATGTGTGTGATTTTACTAATAAAGACAAGTAAAATAATCAAAATAGAATTGTGACAAACAAAACAAAATATATATTTCACGAAGAATGTATAGGCTTACTAATCAAGACAAGTAAATAAAATCAAAATAGTATTATTACTTACTAGCTTGAAATAGGGTTGATAGCTTTATAAAAGCTAGAGAAAAGACATACAAATGAGCCCTAACAAATTAATTATCAAGTCCTACTTATGGACTATTCTTCTTCGCTTCACATTTTTTCTTTTGAAGTGTTAATCTGCATATGTGATCTTCATTAATTTTTGTAATCAATCCTACTGGCATTAATTAATAAAAAAGAAAGAAAGAACAAACCTATCACACGAGTTACGCAAACTGAATTCAACAAATTAATGAATCATGTCCATATATGAATTGAAACCATATGTCACGACCTGATCCCTCACGGGACTAGGACCCCTATTCATTCCACTAATAACAACCCGACCCTAATCCTGGGCACGAAAAATAAGAAAAAACAGACAGAATTTTCCCTGTACTTAGGCTTATCCATAAACTTGCACGTAGAAGAATCAACGCAAACAACATCCCAAGACACATATATATACATGTGTACATATGTACAGATATGTACATATGTATACATATGTACATATCTATATATACATATGTACATATATATACATATATATAAATATATACATATGTACATATATATACATATATATATATATATATATATATATATATATATATATATATATATATATATATATATATTCATAAGGCTATTCTAGCTTTTTTTTTCCTTACATAAGTATATACATGCATTGGACTTAAACAATACTAACCTAATACAAATACTAGCTTATCATACCACTCTAATACTTTAAATTAAACTTATTACAAATCTCTGCTTACAGAAAATATATACAAGGTCAACAAAACACAACATATATTTAAATCACTAACTACACTTTATGTATACATTACATTACATTTCAACTAATAATTCACACATGGCATTCACTCTCAAGCAACGAGCTATCATCGAATACTCGAACTTTTCCTTCTATCTCTGCAATACCTGAAAGGTTGTTGAAGAAAAGGGTGAGCATACACTTATGCTCAGTAAAAGTGGGAATAAACTGGAAATATTTCACAAACGTTTTCGTGCAATGTAGATAAGGCATTCATATAAACATTAGCTAATCACATAAAGATGCGCAAGGATATATCATTTTATTAATCACGAGAAATATAACATTTACATGATAAACAAGGAAGACATTATAACTTTGAACGTGAATTAAACATGCATAAAAGGATATCACGGGCGAAACCATGGAACGCTTCGTCCATGCGAGTTTACTTGCCCCATGGAACACTCCGTCCATGCGGGCTACTTCTTCCACTACTCTTCTCTTTTCTTCTCTTCTCTTTTCTTTAGTGCCGGCAAACCCTATACATCAATGGACTCCTGGTGCACCCATAATCCTACGACTTGCGTCCATGGAACGCTCTGTTTATGTGACGAGGGACTAGTCCACGGAGGGTTAGTACCCACTGGCAAGCTCGTTGCTGCCCAGTGGATGATCACCACTTTCGGGCCGACGTGATGGTTGTAACCATGAAAACGCTTAGTTAAACTTGTTAGTCTGCGAGAATGTCATTTAGCACGTATCATGTAATCATGTTGAACATGTAAATAGAGATTAGCACGTAAACGAGGAGTGACAAAAGAGGTTACCCTTCTGTTTACAAACATTAACATGCTCCAAGTTCGCTAAACGTGAGTTACTAGACACTAAAGCTAAATATCATGCTTTAGAAAATATTAAACATGCTCTTCTTACACTAAGATTAAATGTTATGCCTTTCTTTGATTGAAAGTTAAAGAAGATGCTTTAAGGACAACATTAGCTTTCATGCCTTAACACATTCATGGTTCTAATTAGCAAAGTACAACTACACTTGGAACACGTGCATTAATACAACTACCAAATAACCTTCGTTAGCTAACAAGCAATTAATTCATTTAGGCCTTTAAACTCCTTTCAGCTAACTCTACTTGTGACTCTACCATCCACGAATTTTAGTTAACATTAACCTCAAATACTATTTAGCTATAAACACACTTAGCATGCTCAATCACTACTAAATCACACATTTCTAGCTTCATTAATTTCATGTCTACAACATAGCTTACACAATTATAACAATAAAATCAACTTTAAATGCATATAGTATGAAACCCTCACCTCACGAAGGCTAGAAATGCTAGAAAATGCAAGAGATCACCTAAACTCTCCTTGCAATTGCTCAAATTAGCTCCCAAAAGCAAGCCCTAGAAAACTCTTCATTTTCCCTTTTCTTTTTCCCCAAACCCGATTGCCTTTTTTTTTTCTTTTTGTTTGCCCTTTTGTGTTTATCTATACATATATATATATATACATATATATATGGGTTGGGCTTTAATAATTTGACTCAAATAAGGGCTAAAAGTCCATGTATCGGCCCAACTTAAAGTCTTGCTATTTACTATTCATTCGAGACACTACTATTTTTATTCCTCATGCTCCCGACATGCTATGAACGTAAATTCGATGAATGAATACTATATATATATCACTTAGTTCAAATATGAAGTCAGAAAAATTAAATAAAATATTTTGAAATTTGCTCCGGGTTCGAAGCTCATTATTCAATTAATTGAAAATAATGAAATTTAACACTTAAATGCAAGGAAATGCTTCCAAATAAATATGATACTAAGATAATTATTTAAACGCAGTTGCGCGTATTTCAAAAAATGTGAAAATAATATAAATAAATAAATGAATTTAATTAAAGTAACCACATAATTATAAGCAAACATTTAAAGTAACACATAAGCATATGCAAGTAAGTACTATTCACTGCATGCTAGGTCCGGGGTGTTATACTATCCCCTCCTTCAAACAATTGCGTCCTCGCAATTCCTTCTTTCAAGAGAACTCCACATATGCATCTTGAACACTCTGGATAAAAAGCTCAAATGCAAAAATCACAGAAAATATCAAGAAAGAGTATTGAGAAAACACACCAATAAGAGTCTGCCAATAGAATCTCAAAGAAACCATCACTCATGAACGCCCAATAAGAATGCTAACAAGATTTTTCGTAGGTATACCAATGAGAACAACATATAAGAAATCCAAAGTGAGGAGCCAAATAAAGGCTTTTATTAAGATTACCAATTCTGAATTTCGAATAAGAGCTTCTCTGAAGACGATCACCTTATAAGAATTCCCCATAAAACTGTTGAATAAGAAATCCAGATAAGATCCCAAGTGAAAATATCAAGAGTAATGTTGATGAGAATTCTGAGGAGAAGTCCCGACAAGAAAAAGTGCCAATTATGATCCCTGATAGACATCAATTCAATTGCTTCCACTTCCTGTTGACCAACGTCTCTAGAAGATCTGCTACTGACCTCCTTTCTTTAGGGGAAGAGTTTACTTACCATTTTCAAGGTTATTGCATGTATGCAGTGGATTTCATATAAAATAAACACTTAATACACATTATTACAAATAACTAAGGTAAGTAAACACTTAAGAAATCACTTAGAGGCAAAATTAATCACATAAATGCACCTATTATACAAGCTTTACATATTACGCAATTAGGACACATAGGTGCACATATTTCATTCAAAGCCACACAAGTACACTCATTCATGCAAAAACACATAAGTTTCACATGCAAGCACACCTATTCATTCAAGAACACCTTCACACACACGTACTCGAGGGTTGCTACCCAACAGACCGAGGACTCTGTCCCGGCTAAGAGCTATCTAAGCTCTGATACCACCTGTCACGACTCGATCCCTCACGGGACTAGGACTCCTATTCATTCCACTAATAACAACTCGACCATAACACAGGACACTAAAAACGAGAGAAAACGAATAGAGTTTTTCCTGTACTTAGGCCTATTCACAAACCTGCATTCAGAAGAATCAACTCAAACAACATCCCAAAACATATATATATAATGTTTTATCTCGAATTCATAAGACTATTCTAGTTTTCTTTCCTTAGACAAGTACATACATGCATTGGACTTAAACAATACTTACCTAATACAAATACTAGATTATCATACCATCATAATACCTCAAATTAAACTTATTACAAATCCCTACTTACAAAAAATATATACAAAGTCAACAAAACATAACATATTTTTAAATCACTAACTATACTTTATGTATACATTACATTACATTTCAACTAATAATTCACACATGACATTCATTCTCAAGCAACGAGCTATCATCGAATACTCAAACTTTTCCTTCTATCTCTGCAATACCTGAAAGGTTGTTGAAGAAAAGGGTAAGCATACACTTATACTCAGTGAGGGAGGGAATAAACGGGAAAGATTTCGCAAACGTTTTTGTGCAATACAGATAAGGCATTCATATAAACATTAGCTAATCACATAAAGATGCACAAGGATATATCACTTTATTAATCACGAGAAATATAACATTACATGATAAACTTGGAAGACATTATAACTTTAAACGTGAATTAAACACATATAAAAGGATATCGCGCGCGAACTCCATGGAACGTTCGTCCATGCTAGTTTACTAGCCCCATGGAACGCTCCGTCCATGCGGGCTACTTCTCTTCCACTACTCTTCTATTTTCTTCTCTTCTCTTCTCTTTTCTTCTCTTATGTGTTGGCATACCTTATACGCCAATAGTGTCCTGGTACACCCATAATCCTACGACCCACGCCCATGGAACTCTCCGTCCATGCGACGAGGGACTAGTCCACGGAAGGTTAGCACCCAATGGCAAGCCCGTTTCCGCCCAATGGATGATCCGACGCGATGGTTGCAACCATGAAAACACTTAGTTAAACTTGTTAGTCCGCGAGAATGTCATTTAGCACGTATCATGTAATCATGTTGAACATGTAAATAGAGATTAGCACGTAAACGAGGAGTGACAAAAGAGGCCACCCTCCTGCCTACAAACATTAATATGTTTCAAGTTCGCAACACATGAGCTACTAGACATTGAAGCTAAATATCATGCTTTAGAAAATATTAAACATGCTCTTCTTACACTAAGATTAAATGATATGCCTTTCTTTAATTGAAAGTTAAGGAAGATGCTCTGAGGACAACATTAGCTTTCATGCCTTGACACATTCATGGTTCTAATTAGCAAAGTACAACTACACTTCGAACATGTGCATTAATACAACTACCAAATAACCTTCATTAGCTAACAAGTAATTAATTCATTTAGGCCTTTAAACTCCTTTTAGCTAACTCTACTTGTGACTTTACCATCCACATCTTTTAGTTAACATTAACCTCAAATACTCTTTAGCTACAATCATTCATTATCTATCTAACTAACTAAGATAATCTTACATTACGCTTAATCATGATATCATATTTACTATAATTCAATCCTAAGTAGAATGCCACATCAACTAACCATTAAACCATACTAGCCTATATAAAGCTCAAGGAAACAAAAGGAGGAAAGTCATGGCCAAAAGTAGCAAGTGGTCGAACACACACACTCAAGCACACTTGGGTCTTTTTGCTACTTCATGCATTTTAAACTAGATCAGATCATAAACATGATATGTAGGCATAACTTGTAGCATTTATTCTTCACTTAGAACTTCTATCAAACACTTGGAATGCAACTTTAAGCATAAACTACAAGTAAACACTACAATTAAAGTTAATATGTAAAAGCTTGTTTCATAAACATCAGAGAACTATAAACACACTTAGCGTGCTCAATCACTACTAAATCACACATTTCTAGCTTCATTAATTTCATGTCTACAACATAGCTTACACAATTATAACAATAAAATCAATTTTAATTGCATATAGTATGAAACCCTCACCTCAAGAAGGCTAGAAATGCTAGAAAAATGCAAGAGATCACCTCAACTCTCCTTAAAATTTCTCAAATTGGCTCCCAAAAGCAAGCCCTAGAAAACTCTTCATTGCCCACTTTTTTTCTTTTTGTTTGCGCTTTTGTGTTTTGTATATATATGTATAGATATGTATATATATATATATATATGTATATATATATATATATATATATATATATATATATATATATATATATATATGTATATATATATATATATATATATATATATGTATGTATATATATATATGTATGTATATATATATATGTATGTATAGATATGTATAGCTCCCAAAAGCAAGCTCTAGAAAACTATTCATTGCCCACTTTTTTTTTTCTTTTTGTTTGCGCTTTTGTGTTTTGTATGTATATGTATATATATGTATATATATGTATATATATGTATATATGTATATATATATATATATATATATATATATATATATATATATATACATATCTATACATATATTTATATATAGATATATATATATGGATCGGGATTTAGTAAACTAACTCAAATAAAAGCTAAAAGTCCATGTATTGGCCCAACTTAAAGTCTTGATATTTAATATTTATTCGGGACACTATTATTTTTATTCCTTACGCTCCCGTTATGCTATGAACGTAAATTAGATGAACGAATACCATATATATATAGATCACTTAGTTCAAATATGAAGTCAGAAAAATTAAATAAAATATTTTGAAATTTGCTCCAGGCTCGAAGCTCATTATTCAATTAATTGAAAATAGTAAAATTTAACACTTAAATGCAAGGAAATGCTTCCAAATAAATATAATACTAAGATAATTATTTAAACGTAGTTGCACGTATTTCAAGAAATATGAAAATAATACAAATAAATAAATGAATTTAATTAAAGTAACTACATAATTATAAGCAAACATTTAAAGTAACACATAAGCATATGCAGGTAAGTACTATTCACTACATGCTAGGTCCAGGTTGTTACACCATTTGTATGTGTAGTAGAATAGATGTACAAGATTTTTTGGTGAATTTTCATGTGTCCTAGTCTAGACCCGTTTTGAAGAGATTTCTGTCTATGCGCTTTATCTGTCTAATTAGAAAGCTTCCAACAATTTAAGAATCGTTTATGCATCCAGATGAACATACACACAAAAAAAAAAAAAACGTGAAGAGAACAATAAAGACTTACCATGGCTGGATATTTTTGCCAAGCTACTTGATGCACTATCCTGAAAATTCTTATATTGTACAACTGATTTGAGCTCTGCATAAAAACTTCTTCTCAAATTATTCGATACCAATAAGAATCTTCACTTGAACTCGAAAGCAACAATTCTCAATTCAATAAAAGAGCCATTATTAGACCAAAACAAAAAAATCCTATGAATTGATCATTTGAACTCGAAAGCAATAAGTCTCATTTTTTTCTTTAACTTCTTATTCCCTATTCTCATGGATGCAGGTTTGCAACAAGAAAACAGAAACCTTTCATTTTTTTTTTTTTTTAATCAAAGTAACCTTTCATGTTATTGATAAAAAATTTGTTAAGTGCATTACCTTCGTGGTTTTCAATTAGTATACATGAAGCTTAATTAGTTAAATTCCAGAAACTTCTCATAGTCTGCCACTGACTTAAGCTTCGCATAAACACTTCTCAAATTGTTCGATACCAATAAGTATCTTCAGTTAAATTTATATGACTCTATCAATTGCAAAATCAAGCTTCGTAAATTTGGAGAAGGGGGATAACTGAATCTAATGTATAAGCAATAGAAATTTGGAGTTACTACGTATATTTTGTTAAAAAAAATTGAAGAAAAAAAATGTAAAAAGAACAATAAAAGGGAAAATAATGAAAAACACTTACCGTGGCTTGATATGTTCACATCAATAATTTCAAACATTTTTGAAAACTATTAATTCGTCAACAAGAGAAGAAGAAGTCTGAAAAAAAATTATTGAATGGTAGAAAAAAAGATAGGAACGTTTAGGGTTAAACAAAAGAAAGACAAGAGAAACAAGGAAACGTTATTTGAGGAGTGAAAAAGAAAAAAGAAGAGAGAGAAAAATTAAAAAGATAAGAGAGAAAAGTTTTTCAAAAAATTATCTAGTTGGCATGCCAACTAGGCATGCCAAGTAGGAAGTGACATTCGGGTGATGAAAAAAGGGTGATGTTTAGCATTACTCGTTGTCTCATATGAGCATTGTTATATACCACTCTATTTTTATCATCTTAATATCACCTCCTACATAAATGCTTAGTTGGCATGCTAAAATAACCGTTTTTTTAATTTCCTTTTCTCCTTTTAATATGTCAACTAGTATACAGATAAAAATTGATATTTGGGGTGATGAAAAGGGCAAACCGCACAAATAGTCCCTATTGTTTATAAATTTTTGACAAATAGTCCACATTATTTTAAAAGTCACGCAGTTAGTCCCTATTATTTACAAAAGTTTCACCAATAGTTTTCATTATTTCACAAGTCATTCAGTTAGTCCTTATTGTTTACAAAAGTCTCTCCATTAATCCTTATTGTTTGCAAAAGTCTCTACATTAGTCCTCAATGTTTGTAACTGCATTTGCAAATATTGGGGACTAATGGAAATTTTTTTACAAATAATAGGGACTAACTGAGTGACTTTTGAAACAATGGGAACTATTGATAGAATTTTTTAAAACAATAGGGACTAACCGCATGACTTCTAAAACAATAGGGACTATTTATCTAAAACTTATAAATAATAGGGATTATTTGTCTAATTTGCCCTTATGAAAACATAGTGATGTATAGCATTTCTTGTCCCATATTGTCCCACTTAAAAGCAGTGTAATCGGAATCGTATGATTCGCGATACGAATCATACTATTCGATACGATTCATTAAAAAATTGATACGAATTGGATAAGAGAATCGTGAATCGATGTGAATCGCAAGTGAATCGGTACCGAATCGTAGTGAATCATGTGAATCATTCACGATTCACTGAATCATTCACGATTCGGGTCAATTTTTTTTTTTTTTTTAAAGCCCAAAATATTTCAAAGTAGATAACAAAATAAGCCCACTTTAGTAAAAAAAAGGGAGACAAAACTCGTAACTGATTGGACCAATAGTGTTTACAGCAACTTTTGAGCACTAGTTTGGGCACTTGTGAAATGTGATATTGTTCCGACCAAAAAAAATAGTGTGATATTGTGATGCAGAAATTGTTTGGACTACTAGGAACAAGTGAAGTAGTGAACAATCTAGAAAAGTAACAAAAACATATATTAATATTAATTCAAATAAAGAATTTCAACTAAAAACTGTTAATAGAAACATAATATGTCAAATATCAACTAGTTTTAAATTTGTGATCGAATCAGTACGATTTACGATTCGATTCGATTCACGATTCGATTTGATTCACGATTCAAAAAAATGACATTTCGATTCACGATATAATTTACGATTCAACAACTATGGTTACCATCATAAGAGAAGGGACCTGGCAGGTCTCGACCTCAAGACTTTCTTTAAACCAGCATTGTACCTCATCCTTCTACTGGGGTCATATGTTCTCGTTTATGTTGCAGCAACATCTTCGAAGCCAAAACCTGCCAATTTAACGTCAAGAATTGTTCAAAACGCGGCTGCTCTCGCCACCTCTGAACCCACCTATTATTTTTCGACACAGTGCGCTGATCCAGTTACTCCCAAACTTGTTCGCGAAACTATTCTCGACAGAGCTTTCAATGGAACGTCACCATAGGAGAACTTTCCCCTTCCGTACGTTAGCTCCTACCTCGTACGAAAGAAGGTCATGGGCTGGGGCTCGTATGGCGCTGTCTTTGAGAACCTAATCCTCAAGGTGCAACCCAAGACCATAATTGAGATTGGTACGTTCTTGGGTGCATCGACTCTTCACATGGTCGACTTGACTCGTCGGTTCGGCCTCGAAACTCAGATACTATGTGTAGATGATTTTCGAGCTTGGCCTAGCTTTCGAAAATTAGTCAAGGATATACCGATGCTAAATGGAGATCTTGTCCTTTTGCATCAGTTCATGCAAAATGTGATTGACGCAAATGCCACTGAGTCGATTTCGTTCATGCCATTCTCCTCCGAAACCGTCCTTGAGGCGTTCTGTGAGCGGGGTATATTTGCTGACTTGGTTGAAGTTGATGCCGCACACTATTTTCACTTGGCATGGACAGACATAAATCGGGGTTATAAGCTTTTAAGGCCCGGCGGAATCATATTTACATGATTATTTCCTGGGAGATGATAATAGAGGTGTTAAAAGAGCTGTAGATTTGTTTGCGCGACTAAATAATCTCAAAGTCCAGGTCAACGGCGAGCATTGGGTTCTTACGCCAGATTAATTGCAGAGAATTCAAATACATATCACGGATTTGTTTGTTTGCTTGCTACAGATCCTTCCATGATAGAGGGTCTGCTCTATGTTGTAATAGTTTGGCTCATGTATGCGTTCGTACTGTGTGGTTAAATTTCCAATAAGCTCTGCTTGTTTTTTGTGCGTTCAGTAGTTTGCAATCTGCTTTTAATATGGTTTCCTTTCATGTATATGACAACAAATTCATACACTTAGGTACCGATTGGTATACTGGAATGAAGTTTGGAATAGAATGACATTTCCAATTATTTTTTATTCTCATGCTTGGTATAAAGGAATGAACTTGGGAATCTCATTCTCAAGGTAATCACATTCCCACGTATATGGGAATAGTCATTCCAGAGCAAACCCATGGGATGGACCATTCCCATGTATTTGGGAATGAACTTGACTATCATACCCTCATATTCAATAATAATAATAATAATAACAAAAAATAATAATAAAAATAACAATAATAATAATTAAAAAATATAATAATAATAATTATTATAAAATACTAATTATTATTATTAAAAAAATAATAATAAATAAATAAATATAATATAAATTATTATTAAAAAAATAATAATTAAAAAATTATTATTTTTATTTTTATTTCTAATAATAATAATAATAATAATAATAATAATAATATAATAATAATAATAATAATAATAAATAATAATAATAATAATAATAATAATTATTATTATTATTATTATTATTATTATTATTATTATTATTATTATTAAAAAATAAATATAAAATCAAAAACTAAAAATAAAATAAAAATAAAATTAATAATAATATTAGTGATTGAAATAAAAATAATAATAATAATAATAATAATAACAAAAATAATAATAATAATAACAATAATAATAATAATTAAAAAATATAATAATAATAATTATTATAAAATACTAATTATTATTATAAAAATATAAAGAAATAATAATAAATAAATATAATATAAATTATTATTAAAAAATAATTATTATTAAATAAAAAATTATTATTATTATTATTATTATTATTATTATTATTATAAAAAATTATTTTTATAATAATAATTATTATTATAAAAAAAATAAATATAAAATCAAAAACTAAAAAAAAAATAAAAATAAAAGTAATAATAATAATAATAATCAATAAAATTAAAATAACAAATAATAATAGTGATTGAAATAATAATAATAATAATAAAAATAAAAGCAAAAACTAAAAATAAAATAAAAATAAAAGTAATAATAATAATAATAATAATAATAATAATAATCAATAAAATTAAAAGAACAAAATAATAATAGTGATTGAAAAAATAATAATAATAATAATAAAAGAGCAATCTTGTCATATTTTTAATACTATAATAATAAAAGGGCAATCTTGTCATGTTATATAAGGTATTTCCATTACTACTCTTCATTCCTAAAATATACCAAACATGTTATTCGCATTCTTAAGTTCATTCCATTCCTTGGCCCATTCCATTCCTGTCCAAATCCATTCCAGTATACCAATCGCTACCTTTAAATTGCTCAATGAGCGAGATGGATTCCGTTTGGTTCATGGGCATCGTGAAACAAACTTTTACGTGCGCGGGTTTAACAACTTTGGCCTTCAATTGCCACTTGGGTGGCATACGATAGATTCACCATCGCATTCATTATTTGTCCTCTAAAAAAAGATACAAAGGATAAAACATATTCCCGTATGGTTATTTTGTAATTAAACTCTGCCTCATGTTGAAAAAAAAAAAGGAAATACACATAAATGTGTGAATTGTATTTGTATAATACTTTGTATTCTACTTTATTTCTTTAGACATGTATTTTAGAAAGATAATATCATGTAATTGGTATTTTATCTTTGTGTATATGTACATAGACAATATTAGGCCCTAATTAGAATCAAGAATTATATTGACCCCAATTAATTTTTTTCAAGATGGCTCTCATAAAGAATTTGACTCTTCTACAATATTATTACCTACAATTTATGCAATATACATCTGGATAAAAAAAAACTACGGACATTAATCTTTGGAAAAATCTCACATTTAGTCACTATTATTTATAAAGTGTCTCAATTTAGTTCTTATTGTTTAAAATGTCTCAATTTAGTCTCTATTGTTTTCCTAAAAGTTTCAATTTCATCTCTATTGTTTAAAGTTTTTAATTTCGTCCTTATTGTTTCTCAAAAAGTTTTAATTTCGTCTCTATTATTTTTAAAAAGTTTCAAATTCATCCCTATTATTTCTCAAAAAAATTTAATTTGGTCCTTGGATAATAGGAACGAATTTGAAACTTTAATAAAATAATAAGGATGAAATTGAAACTTTTTAAAAACAATAGGGACGAAGTTGAAACTTTTTAAAAAATAATATGGACTAAATTAAGACATTTTAAACAATAGGAATTAAATTGAGATACTTTACAAACAATAGGGACTAAATGTGAAATTACCCCTTAATCTTTCTACATTAACCCTGCAACTACGTTAAAAAATATTAAATACCAAAAATCAACTATATCAAATCTTCTAATTACCTAAATCAAACCATGTTGAGCAAAACAAAAATACTTATATACAAAAAAGAAAAAAAAGTGAAGATTTAGTAGATCCATAATGAAGTTTCAGGACATGATTAGTCTGTGTGCTTAAATTATCAAATAAACATTGAGCAACGTTGCTCAAAGGCTGGCGACTCCAGTCAGCTTCAAATTGGGATCCAGCAATATAACCAATGCTGAAACAGTACGAGTTTCATGTGAGCGTATTCTCCTCCTTGAAGTTTGACTTGGTCAAGTTGGAGCATAGCCTAACTCGACTCTTTTATTCCATTGATTAGGTAAATTTTCAGTCATTAATTCTAAATTTTTGTTTTGCTAAATATTGCTTGATGATACAATCAAATATTAAGGCTTCCATTTGTTTTTGTTAGGAATTTCACATTGTGAACTAATGAGTAAAAGAGAAGGATTTATCCTACATGGAAAAATTAAGAGAAGAATGAGCTATTACGGTATCAAAGCAGATGATTTGTAGATCTTAGCTCGGACTCTCGAAGAATTATGGTGAGCTAGGCAATAGGGTATAAGGTTACAGTAACATGATGGATCAAGGTATGGTTGATCTAGGTGATCCCAAATAGGCTCGTGTGAGAGTAAGATCGCGATGTCTCATGGTTGATCTGAGTTCACAGGGAAGAGCTACTAGAGCCGCCGCGGTAGTTAAGGTACAAAGAGATCTAAAAAAGCTTGTGAGAGTAGAAGATGGATTCATCTGCAATGAATATGAATCAAGGGGAGTTGAGGCTCAACATGGAGAGTTCACATGTGAAAAATGGTAGATTTATTAGGAATTTCACATAGTAACTAAAGAGCAAAAGAGAATGATTTCTCTTACATTAAAATATTAGGAAAAGAATGAGCTATTAATAAACATGTATAGACTCAAGACTCAAAAACTTAAACTTTTGGGTCAATAGTTGAGCTTTACACATGTGTTATGGCTCATTTATTCTATGATTCTATGTGCTCAGCACAACAGTACTCGTTGGGTATGCGAGAGAATACGAGCTCGAGCCTTGCTAGTTACGTTGTACCGCTTTAGGCCTCCCATGAATAAAAAAAAGTAAAAAATCCCCCAAGGAATGGCTTGAGTGATAGGTGTGGGGAAGTGCCTGTGGTTGGTCCCTGCTTCGATTCCCCTCCATACCCTCGATGTTCCGTTCTTGACTCATCTAGTGTATCTTTGTGGTAAGCCTTTGCACCTGAAGTTTTACTAGTTGGTGGTCTAGCTTCGATCTGTCGGATAATCTGATGATAGGACTCCGCCAACTGGGTTTCCCTTGTCATAAAAAAAAAAGTGTTGTACTTGAAAAGGTTTTTTAATTATCGAGTAGTACCAAGACTCAAACCCATGATCCTTTTGATGATGCATGGACTTTGATATCATGTTAAAGTGACTATTTTATTTAAAAGTTTAAATTATTAGAAAGAAATTTATTTTAGATTAGCTTCAATTGTCATTACTTTGCAATAATATTCAAAAATATATGTATGCTCTCTAGATTTGGCTATACTTCTTCTAGTTATTAAACTTGCAATAACTCTTGAGCTACTAAACAATATCCCAGGATTAAGAAGTAATGAGAATTATCAAATTAACCAATGAGAAACGAGAGGAAGGAAGAGGGTTGAAAAGAAAAACCTAATTAATCAGATTTTTTAGTTTTTCTAAGAAAATGGTTGACAGTTTTTCCTTTTGAACAAAATGCACTAAAATGATTACTAGAATAAAATAACTCAAAATATCTCACCAAATAAATAATAATAAGCAACAGTTTTTTGTGTGTTGCAATCAAAAAATAATTTTACAAAACCGTCAAAAAATTAATACAATGAGCAACAGCTAACCAAAAGCTTCACATATGAAAGATATTGTAATGGTTAGATGCAAGACTAACAAAAATATTGCAAATGACTTTAGTTTCTGATGATGGTTATGAAAATTATTGCGCAAGTAGCAGTTTTTTTGCATGTCCAATTTGAGCGTTGCAAGAGATCAACAAAAATGTGATAGTATTAGTAATAGTAATAGAGGGTACGGGGACGCTCAATCACATAGTTAAGAAGTCCATTAAAGGTAAATAACTTCAGAATTTGGGTCTTTTACGAAAGAGAATTGATGTAGTATAATATTACTGTTATATAGATTTTAACATTGTATGTTGGAAGTTTTAAAATATATACTTTCTTACATCAGAAAAATTATAAAGTTTTAAACCACCTTATAAGATTTTTGGCTACTGCACTTAACATCAATTAGTTTTAAAATGGAACTCCACGATTCCTAATATGATATCAAATCTAGGCCTATGATCTAGTCTTATTCATCTTCCGCGTGTATTCTACTTGTGTTCAATCTTTGCACGTGCTGCCCTTTTCACGTGTTTAATTCAATCTTTCACACGTGACTTAAATCAAGTCACACGTGAGGGAGACTTTAAAATATGCACTTGTCTCACATATAAAAATTATAAATTTTTAGACCATCTTATAAAATCCTGATATACTCTACTTAGTACCAATTGATTTTAAAATATAACCTCCATTATTTTAACATGAAGATCAAACAAAGGTTTGGAGTCTGTAGCCAAAATCAAGATTAGGTTGTTGGTGAATATGGGTGGTACTTGGAATCTCTGCCATCACGGAAGTTTTTGTATTTCTCATTCATCAAATGTATTATAGACGTAAATTTTAACATTGTATGTTAGAAGATAAAAGAAAGGTTTGGAGTCTGTAGCCATAATCAAGATTAGAGTTGGTGAATATGGATAGCATTTGGAGTTTCATGAAAGTTTTGTATATATTTCTCATTCGTCAAATATATTATTCACTATATATAAACTTTTGTATTTCTCATTGATGAAATATATATATTATAGACCATGTGTATACATACAATTTAAAATAATACATTATCACTGACCAAAAAAAGACACATTCATTATCGGAGTGGGGTCTTCTAATTTTTTTTGAACAAATACATCATCACTTGCCAAAAACAGACCCATACATTATGGGAGTGGTTGTCCGAACAAGATTGGGAAAAAAACCAATTTTCATGATGCCGCGTCGTAACAAACCCAAAGAGAATATGAGAGAGACTTATCTTTGACAACTATAGGACCAGTGACAAAATTTTTTGGATCCACCTCTGTATATATATAACAGATTTTTGAGAATCTGAAGTGCCATTTGATTCTGTGCAGTATCTTTCTCTAAAATGATAAACATGAATGCAAGGGTCTCTCTTCTTCTGAAATCTGAAATAAAGGCAAGATAATATTTGATTCAATGGTTACCACTTAATCGAGAAACTCATAAAACAGACAAGTCGGCTGAGTCCCTCTGTTGTCAGAATCGTACGATTCGCATCGCGAATCATACAATTCGATACGATTCAGTTATAAAACGATGCGAATCGAACTGGAGAATCATGAATCAACGTGAATCGCATGTGAATCGTATGAATCATACGATTCACTGAATCGTTCGCGATTCGTGCCACAATTAAAAAAAGCCCATAATATTTCAAAATTAGGAAACAAAAAACGCCCACTTCAAATTTTTTTTAAGTAAAATAAAATCAGCCCAATTTTAACAAATATAAACAAATAAAATCAGAAAGAAGAGTAAAATAAAATCAGCCCACTAATATTTTCATTTATCACTTAATTATAAGTTTTCAATTTTCAACTACAAAATCCCCAAAATAGAAAGCCCTAACTATTAAAATAGAGAGAGAGAACTTAGCTGTAGCCTGTAAGTGAGCAGATCGCGGATGAGAGGAAGACTTGAGAGATTTTCTTGGCCGTGTGAAGAATTGAAGAAGATAGCTTGTAAGTTGTAATTAGTGAGCTGTGTGTTTATTAGTTTACTATGATGATATTTTTTTTCGCTGAGGTACTACGCTAGCTGATGACTTTGTTTTTTTTTATCTTTTGGAATCTAGTTGGTTTAATGGTTGGTCAAACTTTGCTTTTGGTCATTTGGAGTCTTGTCTGGTTTAATTGGTTGGTCAAACGGTGGTATTTGGCATTATATGGCATAAAAAATTGTTTGAGACTTTGGAGTTTTGCTGATGCTTCGTAGGGCTTGGACCACTTTTGTAGTTTATTAATGTTGTTGCTTACTAATGCTTTAATATTTATTGCTTTATATGACTACTTTGCAACTTTTTTTGTTTTTTTTGTTTTTGGTCAGAATTTAAATTTTAAAAAAAAAAACATAATTTTTTGACTTTTGAATTTTAATTATTTTATCTTATTTTGTCTTAACATCCAGGACTTTGGTATTGATCATTAAAATATGATTAAGAAAAAATAAAAAGAACATCTAAGAATTTTGGAACATAGCTTTAATGGCTGCATTTTTGCTTTGTGTATAAAGCCTTGACTTGAAAATAGAAAATTGATACAAATGAAGAACATAGCTTTAATGGCTTCATTTTTTGCTTTGTATATAAAGCCTTGACTTGAAAATAGAAAGTTGATGCAAATGAACTATGCATTGAGTCCATAAACATATACTTGTCTTTACAACTAAGTTATGTACAATCTACAAAAGTAACAAAAACATATATTAATATTAATTCAAATAAATAATCTCAACTAAAAACTGTTAATAGAAATATAATATGTCAAATATCAACTAGTTTTAAATTTGTGACCGAATCGGTACGATTCACAATTCGATTCGATTCACGATTCAAAAAAATGACATTTCGATTCACGATTCGACAATTATGCATAAAAGTGGTAGACAGGTATCTTTGTATAAGTTTAGATTTTGCAAAACCTAAATACTGAGTATCGCTTTAGGGTTTCATGTAAGAAAGTTCATCCATCAAAATAAAGGAGGTACAATATCAAATTATGGAAAATGCGTTTATACAATGCCAACGGATTAACAAATGGCATTATTTATTCATCATTAAGAAATATGTCATCTTCAGGTTTTATTTATTTATTTCGTCTGACCATGAAGATTATTGTTTTCAATGGGAAATCAAATCCATAAAGTTTCAAAATTTCCCATTTAAAAATTCGAGATATAGACAGGAGATATATAGATTTGGTAGATAATGCTAGTGTTTGAATTTTAAACTTATATATTTTCAGTTGTGATTCTTGTTTATCTTTATCCAAGCATAGCTACTGCTACGCATATACTTTCGTGTACTATAAATATCAAATTATATTGTACATGTTTGATTGAGTAAGGGGAGCTCCAACAGCTCCCCCAAATGCCCAAAATCATCAAATTTGGGAGAGCTTTTGATGCTATATAGCTCCAACAGCTCTCCCAAATTATCCCATATATTTTAGGGGATAACATATTTGATATTTGGATCCCTCATTGCTGGGAGATCAAATTCTTCCCCCATTTCATCCCCCATTTGTTCACCAACGGTCATATGGCCTAAAAAAAAAAAAAACTTGAAAACCTTTCCCCAACGGCTGGATTTTTATGGCTGTTGGGATGAAGCCATGACTATATATATATGTTGGTCATGCTTCTTCAAAACACACCCCAGAAAACACTCAAAAGCAAAAAAATCATCCAAGCCTGAGGAAAAAAAAAAAACTTACCAACAAAGCCACACAAAATCTACCGCAACATTAAGGTAAAATGTTTTTCATTCTTGAATAATTCTGGTTTTGTTTAACTGAACTTTGTTTTGTTTCTATTGTTAGAATTTGTTTTGTATTTATATTTTGGTAAATTGCGCCTCTGATTACTGAACTTGTGTGAAATAAGAGAAAAGGTTTAGTTGGGGAATTGAGGCTGTTTTTTTGTGGGCGATACAACTTCAGCTTCAATGTTTTTTTTGTTTTTTTTGTATTGTTTTTTTTGTGGGCAATACAGCTTCAATCGGGATAAGCACCGATACAAAATTCTGTGGGCGATTTGAAATGAGAGAATAGGTGTAGTTGGGGATAAGCTGTTTTGTTTTTTTTGTTAATTACAGTAATTATAGTTCATTATTAAATTAGTCATTTATTAAGTGCATTTACCAATTTTTAATGTTCGATTGTAGATGGACTCGCAAAACTATTATACAAATTTACTTAATCAGATCCCAAGTTTTGACGAGGAGAACTTTCCATTAGACTCGTCCATACAAATAACTGTACCTACAGGGGAGTCGAACCCATCTTCCCAGTTTTGCACGCAAGCAGAACCCGTGAAAAGGAAAGCATCACAAAAAAATAACTTCTCCATCCAAGAAGATAATTTACTCGTTTCAGCATGGTTAAATATTAGTTTGGACCCAGTGCATGGCAATGATCAGAGCAGAAGCACATACTGGAGTAGGATACACGAGTATTACCATCAAAATAAAACATTTCCCTCTGAACGTAACGAAAAGTCTCTCAATCATCGGTGGACAACTATTAATTTTGCCACAAATAAATTTTGTGGATGCTATGCTCAAATCGAATCAAGACAACAAAGTGGAAAAACTAAACAAGATAAGGTAGAAATAACACTTGATAAGATATATTTTTTTTAATTTTATATGTTAAATTCAACTAATTTATTTAATTACTTAATACAGATCCAAGATGCCAAATTGTTGTTTCAAACATGTCATGGATCAACTTTTCAATTTGAGCATTGTTGGAATATATTAAGGTATCAACCAAAGTGGATGCAAGAAGGTGAAAGAAGAAAAGCAAAAAAATCAAAAACATTTAAGGATGATAGTCCATGTGCCTCTTCTCCGTCGACTCCACATTCGGTAAATTTAGAGGAGGTTAATAGTTCATTTGATACATTCACCTCTATGGAGAAAAGACCATTAGGTAGAAATGCAAAAAAGGAACGTTTGAATAAGCGGAAAAACAAATCAGTATTAGCAAATGAACGAGAATCGGCAGTTGTAAAAACTATTCAACAATTTATTGAGTCCAAACAAAAAATGCACGAAGAGAAGATGGAAAAATTGGATCGGGAGTATGAAGAGAGAATTATGAAACAAGATCTCACTAACATGTCTGAAATGCAAGCTGAATATTGAAGAAGGAAGCAAGAAGAAATAATGCAAAAAAATGGTTGGATATGATTATGTATGATGTTATCCATGTATTTTATTTTATATTTGCTTTGTCAGTAGTCATGTAGTTTAAAATTTAAGTACTTTACTATTTATCTGTACTTTTACTTGAATGAAGAATTTTATTACTAAACTTTTACTTGTTACATGAAAATACTAATTAATTTAAAAGCCTCCATGTAGTTGCCACAAGTGTTCTACAAGATCTGCTTGTAGCTGAGCGTGAGTCTGTCGGTCACGAATGCAATAGTGAGCTTGAATGAAATTCCTAATCTCAATTGTATGTTCATGTGAGACTGTTGAATCTGAACTATCACCAGCAGACTCATAGTTGAAATCTAAATTATCAGCATCTCTCTCGTCTTCTATTATCATGTTATGCATTATTATGCACGCTGTCATGATATCTTTAAGTGTATCCACATCCCAAAATCGTGCAGGCCCACGAACAATAGCAAATCGAGCTTGGAGCACCCCAAACGCACGTTCTACATCTTTCCTAGCTGACTCTTGTGCAGCAGCAAAATGCTTTCTTTTATTACCTTGCGGAGCAGGTATAGTTTTAACAAAAGTTGACCAAGGTGGGTATATACCATCCGCGAGATAATACCCCATTGTATAGTTATGCCCATTGATCGTATAATTAACCTTAGGTGCTCGTCCTTCAGCCAATTCAGTAAAGATTGGTGACCGTTCCAAAACATTTATATCATTTAGGGAACCAGGTAAGCCAAAAAATGCATGCCATATCCAAAGATCATATGAAGCGACAGCTTCTAAAATAATTGTTGGTACATGGATATGGCCACTGTACATACCTTTCCATGCTATTGGGTAATTCCTCCATTTCCAATGCATGCAATCTATACTTCCTAGCATTCCAGGGAAGCCTCTCTGATTTCCAACATGTAGCAGTCTAGTAAGATCACTCTCATTTGGTGATCTTAAGTACTCATCAGAAAATAATGTCACCACTGCTTTAACAAATCTCCTTAAAGTTTCTATAGCAGTGCTTTCTCCAATTTTGACGCAGTCATCTACATAATCTGCAACTGCTCCGTATGCAAGCATCCTTAGTGCAGCTGTGACCTTTTGCAAGGATGATAAACCCCAATGTCCAGCAGCATTTTGTTTTCGAACAAAATATGAATCATAGGCCTCCACCGCATATTGAATTAGACAAAATAATGAACGACGCATTTGAAATCTCCTTCGAAAAACATTAGCGGGATAAACAGGATCTTCTGCAAAATAATCCCGATAAAGTCTTTCATGACCTTGTACCCGATCTCGCCATAAATAAGCATGACCAGGCGTAGAACCCGGACGTACATTATGTTGTCCAAGTTGTTCATCTTCATTGGCCAATAGTTCAAGAAATGGTACCTCCTCTTCGGAGTCAGAATCATCAAAATATTTTATACATTCATACTCAGAAGCCATACTTCTAAGTACAAAATATAATTATGGGAAAAAAGCTCAATGACAGAATAAAAAGAAGAACAAGAAAGAAGAGTAAATTTCAGAAGATTGTTGTTGCATTTTATGAGTTTGAAGCATGAGTATTTATAGGTTTTAAATCCCACCAACCACCATAAAAGAAATGACAATACAAGACATAAAATAAATGACTGATTGAAAAGAAAGCTTTCATTGACAATACAAGACATAAAGAATGACTGATTGAAAATAAAAATTTCATTGACAATACAAGACATAAAGAATGATTTATTGAAAATAAAGTTTCATTGACAATACAAGACATAAAGAATGATGACTGACATGACAATACAAGACATAAATGAATGAGTGATGGAACATAATGTTATTGAAAAAGTTGCACGAAAAGTGAGCAAATATAGATACAAAAATAAAGTTATTAAAACAATTTAATTGAAAAAATGAAAATAAAATTAACATTAAAGTAAAATTAATTAAAATAAAATTTATAAAAGTTAATATTAATACAAAATAATAATAATAAAAATAATATTAGCAATTAATAATAGAATATCATCATAAATATTGAATGAAAATAAATAAATAAAAAGAAATTTAAGTAATGTGTTAATTAAAATAAAAATAGATATGAAAGTAAAATAAAAATAGGGATTTTCTAAATGGGGGAGTTGTTGGAGTAAAATTGAAATAGGGATTCTGTAAAATAAGAGATTAGTTAAAAATAGGGGAACTGTTAAAGTGAAACTGAAATAAGGAATGTGTAAAAATGGGAGAAATGCTTCAAATTCCTTAAATGTAAAAAAAAAATAAGGGAGTTAGAGTTGGTCTAATACAACATATAACACTTTCATGGTATCATTGTTCACTGACTAATCGTCAGCTTTACTGCCCGCTTTACTTTTCTCCTTTTGCTTCCGCACTTTCCTCCGTCCTTTCTATTCTTCATCATGGCTACTGCTTCTGTCTTTTCTCTTCCATCTTACAATGTCAAGGTGTTTGTTACTTTCTTTGCCTTCAACAAACTCCTCGGCTACATCGATGGGTCACTACCTTGTCCTCAACAACCACCCACTACCACCACTGCTTCCTCCACTTCCACTCCTACCTCTCAACCAGCTCCTACCACAGCTGCTTCACTTTCTTCTACTCCTCCTTCCTCCGTCACTGCCATTGATGAATGGGTCTGCACGGATCGCTTCGTAATGGTGTACATCACTGCCACTCTCTCCAATACCTTGGTTCATCAAGCAAATGGCTACACCACTGCCCGTGCATTGTGGCAATCACTGGAAGAAACATTTCTTCAACAATCTATGGCGTACAAATCCCTCTTGCGTGCTCAACTTCGTGGCATCAAGAAACTTAATCGATCCATTCCGAAATACCTTCACCAGATTACTACCCTTTCTGCCTCTCTCTCTGCTATTGGGGATACTCTTTCATATCTTGATTTGGTCATTTTTACGCTTGATGGCCTTCCCCGCGAAAACCGACCTTTCGTCACTTCAATTGAAAACTTAACCCCTACTCCTTCCTTTTCTCAGCTCTGTGCCAAGCTTTTGACGTATGAGCAGCGCTTACTTCTCGATAATGATACCTCTGCCTTGTCTCTGGATTCCTCTGTCTCGGCTCTCAATGTTCAATTCTCTAATTCCTACATGTCTACTACTGGTCTTCTCGCCACACCAACTTCCAAACATTTTCCTTCTCCATTTAGTGCTCCTCCTTAGAATAATCAGAATCGTGCTTCATCTAATAAGCCTAAGTGTCAAATTTGCTCAAAATTTGGTCATAGTGCTGCACGTTGCAGGTACAGATATGCCCAATCCCGTAACAATGGCACGCAAACAGGTTCTGCTACTCATTCGGCTTCTTCCAATGCCTTTGCTGGCTACTCTAATCACACCTCTGCTATCTCTCCTGCGCCGTCTTCTGCCTCTATTGAACCTTGGATACCTGACTCGGGTGCGTCCTCTCACATGACGTCAGACACCTCTATTCTTCAATAGAGTGTTCCTTATCACGACTCTGACAAGGTTGTGGTTTGGGATGGTAAGTCACTGCCCATTGCTCACACGGGTCACTCTCTTTTTAATCACTCATTGCGCACTTTTTCATTAAACAAAATTCTTCATGTCCCAGCCATCACCAAGAGTTTACTCTCTGTTTCTCAATTTACAAAAGATAATAATGTCTCAATTGAATTCTTACCTTTTGAATGTGTTGTCAAGGATTTACGAACAGGGATTCCTCTCTTCAAGGGTCGTGCTGAGTCTGGTTTGTATGTGCTTCCCTTGCCACGGTCAACTCCATCAATTCCTCCTGTTGGTCTCACTGCATCATGTACCGATTCCTCCTCCTTATGGCACGCACGCTTGGGCACCCTTCTCCATCCATCATCTCATTAATTCGTAGTTATGCAAACTTAGATGTTTCAAATTTAAACAATAGGGATGAAATTGAAACTTTTAGAGAAACAATAGGGACTAAATTGAGACATTTTAAATAATAAGGACTAAACTAAAATTTTTTGCAAACAATAGGGACTAAATGTGAGATTTTTCCTTTTTTTCTTTGTGTTGATTGATGACTACAGTCGATTTTCCTGGCTATATCCTCTCAAGCACAAAAATGACTGTGTTGAATCTTTTCTTCATTTTAAAAGTCTAAGTGAAAAACTGTTCAATACTAAAATTAAGTCATTCCAATGTGATGGTCCTCGTGAACTTACTCAAGGACGCCTTCGAACAATTTTGACTAATGCTGGTATTCATTACCGTATTTCATACCCTCACACCCCTGAGCAAAATGTATTAGTTGAGCGCAAAATAAGGCATATAACTGAGGTTGGAAGCACCCTTATGTTTCATTCATCTATCGCTAAATCTTTGTTGCTTGAAGCATTTTCTACCGCAGTCTACCTCATTAATAGACTACCTACTCCTGTGCTGCACAATTGTTCTCCTTTTGAGCTTTTGCACAGTAGAATTCCTGATTACTCTAATATTCGTGTCTTTGGTAGTCGTTGCTTTCCTTATCTTGGTGCTGTCAAATTGGACAAAGTCAGCCCAAAGTCCATTCCATGTGTCTTTGTGGGATACAGTCCAAACCACTCCGGGTATAGGTGCTATGACCCTTGCACTGGGTGTATATACCTCTCTCGACATGTTGTTTTTGACGAACAAACTTTTCCCTTTTGCCAGTCCACCTCCTCAAGTCTTCCTTCGCCTAGCATGTTGTTGAGTCCTTCTTTGAGTCAACCATTATCCTCACCTCTATTAGAGAATTTTTATCTGCCTAGTATATCTTTCCATTTGCCACGCAACTCCACTTTTTCCAACACTTCGCAACTATAACTTGATCCAATTTTAAACTCTTCTTTAAACTCATTGCCACAGCCCACGTGTTCCACTGATCAAACTTACCCACTTCCATGTTCTACTCCTATTCCTAGCCCAGGCTCATCTAGTCTTCCATGTCCCTCACATGCCACGTCTTTGCCTTCATCTCCTACGTCTTCACCATCTGCCTTCCCCGATGAGTCTTCATCTTCTGCTTTGAATCCAGAATCACGTCGCTCTTGCCAATATCTTCATATGCTCGGTCCATCATTCCTCACCACCCTATGGTCACTCATATGCAAGATCATACACGCCGTCCAAAACAGTTTCATGACTATGTAACATTTATAACCACAAAAACAAAAGGAGCTCTTTCTGAACCTGATGTTGAAACCACATCTTATACTCAAGCATCAAAATACAGTCATTGGCGAAGTGCTATGGCAATTGAATACGATGCCTTGATTCAAAATGAGACTTGGTTACTTGTACCGAAACCAGACTCTGTTAATCTTGTGGGTTGCAAATAGGTCTTCCGCATTAACCGAAAATCGGATGGTTCCATTGATCGTTATAAAGCACGGTTGGTAGCTAAAGGTTTCAATCAAGAAGAGGGGGTTGATTACGCCGAAAAGTTTAGTCCAGTTGTTAAACCAAAAACTATCTGAGTTCTTCTTTCACTGGCTTTGTCGCGTGGTTGAGAAATTCGTCAGATTGATGTCAATAATGCCTTCTTGCATGGCTTCCTTTCCGAAGATGTTTATATGGCCCAGCCTCCAGGGTTTGTACACCTTTCTTATCTACAACACGTGTGCAAGCTTAAAAAAGCCCTCTAAGGTCTCAAGCAGGCTCCTCGTGCTTGGTTCTCGAGGTTAAGTTCTTTTCTACTGAGTCTTGGGTTTTATTCTGCCAAGTCTGATATTTCTCTGTTTATGAGGCATGATGATTGTGCAATAATGTTTGTCTTAATTTATGTGGATGATATAATTTTAACTGGGAGTTCTTCAGCTGCTATCCAGTCTCTTGTTTCTACACTTAATAGCCAGTTTGCTTTAAAAGATCTAGGAACTTTGTCTTTTTTCTTGGGTATACAAGTGCAGCAACAGTCTGATGGTATTTTACTTTCGCAAGCTAAGTATGTGCATGATCTTCTTAGCCGTGCCAATCTTGCAAATGCCAATTATGTGTCCACGCCGATTGCACCTTCTCAACATTTGTCCCAAAGTGATGGTGAGCCCTTTGATAATCCTACCTTATACAAAAGTGCAGTTGGGGCATTACAATATCTGACAATCACATGGCCAGACATAAACTTTGCGGTAAATAAAGTTTGTCAATTCATGTACTCACCTACTGAAGTTCACTGGTCTGTAGTCAAGAGAATTTTGCAGTATCTAAAAAGGACTTCCTCTCTTGGGTTGTTTATTAAAAGTTCTACAGACACCACTCTTCATGCTTATTTTGATTCAGACTGGGATGATCGTCGAAGCACAAATGGATATTGTATATTTTTGGGGCCCAATTTGATTTCTTGGTCAGCAAAGAAACAATTTGTCACTTCACGCTCCAGTACTGAGGCTGAGTATCGTGCTCTTGCATTTGCTACTGCAGAGATTTGCTGGCTTCAGTCTCTTTTGACAGAGATCAAACTTACACAGTCTGCGCCACCAATACTATGGTGTGACAATATTGGAGCCACTTACCTTACAACAAATCCGGTCTTTCATGCACGCACTAAACACATAGAAATTTATGACCAAGGGTCTCTCGGTCTCCCGATTCAAGCTTCTAAGACCCAAGCTTACCATACGAAGTCTGGTTGCACTTGATGGGGCCTGATAGACTCAAACCCGATAGATAATGCTAGTGTTTGAATTTTAAACTTGTATATTTTCAGTTGTGATTCTTGTTTATCTTTATCCAAGCATAGCTACTGCTAGGCATATACTTTCGTACTATAAATATCAAACTATACTATACATGTTTGATTGAGTAATACAACATATAACACTTTCAAGATTGGAGAGAGAAAAGTAAGAGAGAAAACAGAGACGATCGAGACAAAAATGATTATCATAACCAGAATCGACACATAACCATTACCATAAAACAAATAAAACACAACCAGAATTGACAGACATCTTCCCCACCTCACAACCATTACCATTAAAGGCAAGTGGCAGGTCTAGTAATGGTTCAATGGGTCTGGTCCATGGATTGAAAGGGTAATGATTGTGCATGGTTCAATAGGAGATGCGTCTGTACAATACTAACAGCGTATCTATTTTTTTTTACTATATATAGAGATTTTGGATAATTTCTCTACTTCTAAAGATTTCTTATTTCAGTTTCACTCCAACAACTTCTTTACGTTTAATCAATCTCTTTTGTAGTGAATTCCTATTTTAGTTTTACTCTAACAACTTTCTTATATTTAATTAATTTCTTTTTTTGTGTCAAATGAATTTAGGGAATGGATAGAGAATTGTTTCAGCATCTCTACATGTGGAGATGCTGAAATTGAATGTAAATTCCCTACAAAGTAAGAAATCTTTAGAGAAATTATTAGAGACTAGTATTTTCAAAAACTTTCTTACATGTATGAGATTTTAAGGTTATAGGGCACTTATAGGAGAGGGCTTTATGCAGTAAAATTCATCATTCAGAAGTATTTCATCTTCAGGTTTTATTTAATTAGTTTTTTTCCTCTTACCATGCAGATTATTGCGTTCAATGGGAAATCAAATCCATGGAGTTTCGAAATTCATCATTTAAAATTTCTAAGGTATGGGCAGGAGATAAATTGGAGAGAGAAAAGTAAGAGACAAAATGTATCTCTGACATGACATATATATATATGTATATACATATATATACATATATATACATGTATATACATATATATACATATATATACATGTATATATATATATATATATATATATATATATATATATATATGTGTATATGTATATAGAGTAAATCTCACATTTAGTAGCTATTATTATTTTTTAAGTTAGTTTTTAATATTTTAAAAATATTATATTAGTTTCTAATATTTATAAAATAATTTAAAATGGTCTTTATTGTTTAAAATTAGTTAATTTAGTCTATATTATTTTTCATAAAATTTAATTTAATCCCCAAATAAGGGTTATGTGTAAGAATTGAATTGAATTTTTTTTTAAAAAAATAATAGGAATTAAATTGAATTTTTTGAAAAATAATAAAGACCAAATTAATTAAGTTTGAACAATATGCACCATTTTGATTAACTTTTATAAATATTAAAGACCACTATAAATCTTTTAAAATATTAAACATTATATTGAAAACGCATGTAAACAATAAAGAGTAAGTGTGAAATTTACCCTATATATATGCATGCTTAGAAAACTGTCACGTAAAAAAGCAGTTGGTTCACATAAAACACATAACATGAATCAACAGCCATCTTCCCCCCTCACTACCATTACCATAAAAGGAAAGTCGCAGGTCTCGACACCAAGAATTTTCGTAAACCTGCATTCTATCTCATCCTTGTACTGGGTTCATATGTTTTCGGTTATCTTTCTGCATCATCTTTCAAGTCAAAATCCATCAATGTAACGTCAAGACTTGCTCAAAATGCAGATCCTTTCACTGCCTCTGACCCGACCTGTTGTTTTACAGTACAGTGTGCTGATCCAAATCCTCCGGTACTTGTGACCCAAACAATTCTCGTCAAAGCTTTCAATAGCACGTCACCATGGGAGAACTTTCCCACTCCTCATGTTAGCTCCTACCTCTCACGAAATAACCTTAAAGGGTGGGGCTCAAAAGGCGCTGTCTTTGAGAAGCAAATCCGAAGGGTGCGACCCAAGACCATAATTGAGGTTGGTACGTTTTTGGGCGATCCGGCTCTTCACATGCTCGAGATTACTCGCCAGCTTGGCCTGGATACACATATAGTCTGCGTTGATGATTTTCGAGCTTGGCCTACTTTCCATAAACTAATCAATAATTTACCTACGATAAATGGAGAAGTTATCGTTTTGTATCAGTTCATGCAAAATGTGGTCGTCGCGGATGCCACTGAGTCGATTTCATTCATGCCATTCTCCTCCGCAACCGTCCTTGATTTCCTCTGTGAGTGGGGTGTATTTTCTGACTTGGTTGTAGTTGATGCTGGACATGAGTTTATCTCCGCGTGGTCAGACATAAACCGGGGTTATAAGCTTTTAAGGCCCGGAGGAATCATATTTGGGCATGACTATTTTCTTCCAGATGATAATTATGGTGTTAGAAGAGCTGTAGATTTGTTTTCACGACTACACAATTTCAAAGTCTATGCCGATGGGGAGCATTGGGTTCTTAGCCCCCCAAAAATGCTGGATAGTTGAAACTTACATATCACGCATCTATAATTTTATGTAAACCTTCACATCCAATGCTGGATAGTTGAAACCTACATACCACGCATTTGTAATTTTACGTAAACCTTCACATCCTTCGTTGATAAGCATCTGGTTTATGTTGTAATGGTTTGGTCCAAGTATTTCTGCTTGATTTATTTCCAGCAAGCTTTGTTAGTGGGTCTATTAGTTGTAATTATGTTGTTTTCTTTTCTTCTTCTTTTCTTTTGTTTTTTGGTAAAGAGGAAGCCTAGCCAATTTCTGATCTAACCGCTCCATAGCCATACAAGGCTACTCAATAACCAATTGCAGTGACTTGTCACCCCCTCCTATCCCTTTATTGTTGGAATTTTTTAAGATATGGGTTACCACTAATTAAGTTATTTTATTATTTTAAAAAATGGGTTGATGTTGATCAGCAAAGTTCAATACATATTTTATAATGATCCACTTCAGTTAAGCATAGGTCCGTCTCAACGATATTCTTTTAATTAGTGGTGTAGTATGCAAGGTGTAGAGTCTGTTTTAATATGAGGGCAGCTTGATGGGGACTCAATAAAGTTTTAAGGCTAGACCGTCTCTCACATCCAAAATACTAATAGCCTATAAATAAAGTTATTAGGGTTGGCTTGTCCCATTGAGGACTGTATATAATATAAAGATAGGATTTTATAAGATAGCCCGAAGTTTCCAGCTTGGTTGTTTTTGTGTTGTACTTGTTTTATGAGTTAAGTATGCAACACTTGTTGACTGGATCTTGACATCTAATAAATGAAGCTGATTTGAATGGGTTAGCTGGTTGGTGTTTTATCAAATAAATAGATAATTTTTGGTTATGACGAATAGTTGGGAGCTATACTCTTATCTGCATAGGTTTTTCTTATTTGTGTAAGAAGTTGATTTTGATTAGTCTAAACTTGAGTTTCATATAGTAAGTTACACATGTTACGTGTAATTTTCTTTTTAATTCATCAGATGTCAGTATTACATTACATTTATATTTGTTCTGGTCATCCGGATCTTTAGACATTTCTATTGCAAGATGCCTATTGCAGTAAGTTAACTAAGATATTACTTCGTCTAATAGATCACCCACTTTAAGTGAGGAATAAGGTACATATATTACCACTGGCCAAAGATAAAATATATGCCCTCGCATACTTGTGATATAAGGCGCATTGGAAGAATCAGTTGCCAACCTGCAAAGTTAATCATATCATAATTGAATCAAATCAATTTTCTTTTCGTTAGTCTAATCTAATCATTCCTATTAAAGAAAGCAAAGCTATTGTTTGATTTTTGCTTTAAAACCTTGGTGGCCTGGCTTTAGCTTTTTCCTGCTTGTGTTCATAATTACATGTACATAGTATAATAGATCAATTATTGCAAGGCTCAATTAATTACGAGAAAATATCTATCAAAAGAGATAGTGATCCAAATATTTTATGCATTAAAGTAATCACTTATATAATATGGGTGTAATGAAAATAAAGAGGATTATTGAAAAAAAAATGAAAAAAAATTCCTATGAACAACCCCACTAATGCACTGGAAGATATTTGATCCAAAGAATTTTACTTTTGGGCATGATTACCTTTGACATCCAAGTGTAGTGATGATGGAAAGAATTATGAAAAATTCACATGGGCACCCATTAAAGGATCAAAAGATTTTATTATCAAGTAAATTCTCATGTACTGCTTGTGTCCAAGAAAAATTGATTACAAGACCATCCTCTACTGAAATTGGCATTGAAACTCCTATATTTCTGGAAAAGATTTAAGGGATTATGTGTGAGCCTATTATTCTATCATTATGATATTTTATGGTATTAATAGATGCCTTAATACGATGGTCACATGCATGTTTACTGTCCACTTGATATGTGGCATTTGCAAGAGTTTTTATATATAATTAGATTACGAAAAATATTTCTGGATACAATCAAGAGAATTCGTCTTGATAATGAAGGAATATTTACATTCAATCATTTAATGATTATTGTATGTCAACTGAGATTAGTGTTGAGTATTATGTGACTCACACATATGCACAAAATGGTCTTGCGGAATCCTTCATTAAATACTTGCAGCTAATTGCCAGACCAATATTATTGCGAACTAAGTTGCATAGTCCTGTTTGGGACATGCTATATTATATGCTGTAATGTTTATTCAAACAAAGCCAATCGATTGAATTATATACTCCCCATTATTCAAAGACCATCTAAGAATGTTTTGGACAATATATATTTCAACTGCTCCCCCACAAGCATAAAAAGATGGGTCTACGAAGAAACTGAAATTTTATTATTTGATACTCCATCAAAGATTGTATATATGTTGGGCCATTTACTGGAGATGTTTCAATAGCACATTTTATTAATTAATGAAATGATATTCTCATTATCAAGAGGACAAAAACGAAAGCTGGAGAAATGAGAAATTGAGGAAAACATTATCATATTGATCCTCGTATAAATTAATGTGAATAAAAGTTCAGCAAATTAATCATTTGCAAATCTCAGATGCAAAGATAGTGACTAAGTCAAATGTACCAGCTTTAAATGCTCCTAATAGAATTGATGTTTTAGAATCTACTGCACGTCGCGAGAGTGGTAGATATCGGTTCCAAAGATAAAGGAGAAAAATTAGCAAGTTGGCATTTTTTGAATGATTTAATATCGTGAAAATGAGGAGTTAAAAATATAACTGAGAAATACTACTCCAAGAGAGTATCAGGTACTTGAAAACGATGTGAATATTGAAAGTTTTGATTATAAAGAGATCTCACTCAATTAAATTACTCTTGAAAAATAATGGAATCGAAAATAAAAATTAATCATGATCAATTTTTTGAAATATAATAGCTATTGATTTTTTGAAAGAAATAGAGGATTTTGAATTGAAGTCCAAACAAAAATGTTAACAAATAAATGATTGGCCAAAATAATAGAGGAGACGCAATCCAGGCAATATATACATACATTTTTTTAAAATAAGTACATATTGAAAGATGTATAATTGTTGAAATGCACATGCATTATTGTCGATGGGATTGATGGGAAACATTGTATGAAATCAATCTCACATCACTATGATAAAATTACAAGGATTTAATCATAATAGTTGGTTTTCCCTTAAATTATTTAAATACGAACAGGGAATGAGTTAGTACGCTGTGTGATTATACATTGGTCTATACTTTCTAAGAAAACATAGTTGATATTAGCCTGGTAATTTTAAAAAATGACTTCATATGCGTCTTATGAATATGGTAATATTTTACCTATATAAATCACATGATAATATTATTGAAGTTTTTGAAAGACTCTTTATGCTTGAAGCATATATTCATTTGATAATGATATATATAGAAGTCCTAGAAGGACTGTATATGCTTGAAGCATATAAATAAAATCTCGAGAAATATATTTGATTACAAAGATCTTTGTATGGATGAAAACATTCTAAAAGAATGTGGTATATCTTTTGTATATATTATGACATAATTATATATTATGGAATTCATTCTTTACATAGAAAGTACTGAAACCACAAAGTCTATATGCTAAATATTAAAATGGCTTAAACAATATATTCTACTAACTGTAAGAACACAACAGATACAATGTTGCAAAGAAAACAATAAGGCAGAATAAATATTGAAACTGGAAATGCATAATAGTAAACTGAATTAAATTTGTTAAACTACTAACTGGCAGAAAAGAAATCCAGTTTATAACGAAAAGCATAACACTCTAATGACTAAGTTAAGTTCTGACAAAAACATTCTTGCCAAAAAATAAAATTCAGAAGGGAAAAATATGAATAACATAAAGGAAAGAATAGACAGAAACTATGCTCCAAAATATTTTATGTCAAAATGATTATGACAGATTGTATATTCTGGAATAAAGAAAAGACAATAAAACCTTAAGATTGTTAGAAGTAGAATAAATAAATCTGACAGAATATGATAAATAATAAGAAATGGAAAAATTAAATTAAATATATCCATGTAACAAACCGGAATTACAGAAAAATGCAAGTGTACCGAGGCTTGTATTCTATACGATGTCCTTTAAGGTTTTATTGCAAGGTTATACTATTGTACCTCTTTGTTGCTCAAACCTCCCAGGATACAACGGTATTCCTCTTACAACAACAACACTCGGATGCAAGAGCTTGTGAAATGAACAGTATTAAAACTAAACAATGTAGAAAACTATAACACTACAAGAAAAAAAGGATGGCGCTACAGACAATTTCCGTAGCCTAGCAGTAGCCAACTTGGGACGGGCTACAAATAGGCTACGGAATAACGTCCGTAGCTAAAAACCCCATAGCCAAATTGATAATCCGTAGCCCATCAATAGTAAATTCTGGAAATTAATTTGTATTTATTTTTTATGACTTCCTTAGCAAAATGGTCATAGCCCATCCGTAGCCAATTAAAATTTTGACTTTTTTTTATTAATTATTAACGTTCGTAGTAATGCCGTAGTTGTTTCTATCGTAAATCGATCGTCGCTTATGGCTACGGATTGATATCCATAGACATTCGATATCCCCTATTCTATAACCAATCTGTAGCCAGTTGTCGCCAAATATCCGTAGTCAATCTGTAGTGTTTTGTCGGCACATTGTCGTAGCTATTATGTCGCTAATTAATTATTTAATTTTTAAAAAATAAAAATAAAATTATATTAACAAAAAAAAATAAAAATACAAATTAATATTTACAATAGATTTATAATATTTGCAAAAAAAACTAATACAAAAATAATATTAATTTACAAAAAAAACTAAAATGATCTATTATTATCTTCTAGTAATCTCGCTCACATGGTTTTAATGCCTGCAAAGCTTTTCTTTTCTCTTTCTGTACTTTCTCATACTTTTCCAAAGTCATCTTCTATTACACCACAAATAAATATGCATGCCATAAATAACACACAAATATTGTTTGAAGATATTTAAAGCAGTTTAATTTATTAAATTCCTCATCTACATATATATTGCCAAATTTCTTCTCCCGACCCCATCTAACCAGTGAAATAGTATTAAAAAGATACCAAAAGCTCATGAGTTAGAAGAGAAAATAGTTAATAAGAAACTTGGAACCAGTCCAAGGCTTCTAGCAAGAAATGTATTTGAATTTCCCAAGTAATGTTTTGTGCATGGAAGTGTCGTTTGTATGAAATTACCTTAGTATCCACCATTCTAATATATAATTATTCGTATCACCAATGTCATTTGCATAAGAAGGGATAGAAGTTGGAGAAAATTGACGCATTCATATAGAAAAGAGAAATCCTACCACAGTTTGAACCGTTGTAAGCCAGATATCCACAGTCCTTAATAGGGGTAGTTCCATCGTCAAACATATAAGAAAAATGTTCAATCATGTTCCCTCCACCGAGTATGCATTTAGATACATCTGCATATCATAGCAAAACTGTATTCAACATCAATGAATTCATCCAAAGATATGTTGATTACTAAACAAAAAGCCTAAGAATTAATCTCATCAATGTTGGTGTTATCTTCAATAGCATAATCCTCACCTTGCCATTCCCACATCTCACTGTTACAACTTAACACATAAAATCAGTTAGACTAAGCTCGTATTTAGTACTAAATATGTGCAAGCCATAAAGATAATCAGGCTTTAGTATTAGTGAAATGGAATAAAAGAAGATGTAGCACGTTTAGTTAAAGATTAGGTGAATATAATTTCAGTGGAAAATAAGATGTAGCACAAAATCAGTTAAACTAAATGCATGGAAAATAATTTCAGTATAGCACGAGAAGTTAAAGATTAGGTGAATATAAAGCCAAGGTGTCTGTCATAGCATGAGAAGATTCCAGAAACTCTAATAACAGATATGAGATAATAACTCTTCCATTGATCAATCAAAATTTCACATTGAAAACTTGCATTCTTTACAGTTGTTCAATTGATTAGGACACTGGGAATATCACAAAAATTCAACAATTTCTCTTTAATACATTTGTCAAGTTTCTCTTTAACTTTTTCTCTCTGTTTTTCCTGCAATTTTTAATTAAAACACATGACAATTATGCAAAGTAAAGCATGACTCACAACCCATATCTCACAAATCAGTGCTAATATATCTCATGATCCATATATGATATGTACATATGCCTATTGACTAAATCACAGGAATAATATGAATCTTTTACAAATCTAGAAAACAAGCCTAGATTCTTTTTCAACACATGTGCCTAAGAAAGATAAACTATGATTAGGAAAAGCTAAAGAAAATGTACAACTAAAGAAAAGCTTAAAAACATAGGGACATTGTGACGCCCGAGCCTTGGAGCATGCATTTGTTATATATATTTGCATATATTTGTGTGCATTTTCTACTCAAAATATTTATTTAGAATAGTTACTATTCACTAAGATTTTTGACTGTTTTATTTTTCTAATTTTGTATTTTTCCTATGTTACTTGGCATTTAAGAGGCATGAGAAAAATAAATTTTTGTGCATAGCATCTCCTGAGCGAGAGATAGAAAATGTTTAGTGTGCCGCATAAATAGTATTTTCTGCATTTTAGTTATTAACTTTCAATAGACTAGTTTTTATTTTAACTTCAATTGACCCACCTAACTTGCATTGACTTGACCCAATTGCCCAACCCATGACCTAAACTTTTTAGCCTTCTCGTATAACCCATAAAACAACCCATTTATCAAACAAAACAAAACAAAACAAAACAAAAAAAGAAAAGAAGAGGACCAATCGGCCAAGAAAAGAAAGGAAAGAAAAAGAGGAAAATTGCACCTAGGGTTTGATCCTTTATATTCTCCAAGCCATTCCCAAGCCAAACCAAGCCATAATCTTGTTCTCCTAAGGGTCAAGATGAGGGATTCATCTTGTTTTTGCATTTTAATGTTAAACCTAGTTTTCTTTAAATTTTATAGATTTGTATTATATTGCTTGTTTATGCTTATATATGCTTAAAATACTCCTTATTATGTTTGTAGAGCTCTCTTTTAAAGTTATTTAGCAATTTTATTGGTTAAAAATGAAGATTGATGGTTTAGGAAGATGATAAATAGAGAAATAAATAGTGAAATGAATAGTGCTATCTTCAAATTTCGGGTTTTCGATTCGAATTGCGTTCTATCACTTTGGTTAGGTTCCATAAATGTTTAGAATCCTAAATGCATCATTTAAATGCTTATTACATTGCTAGAATTGAGAAATTTAGATTAGGAGCTAAAGTGGTCGTTTGAACAAAGTATTGACCGGGCATGTTTTGGAGTGTTGTATGGCCTTAGATATGCTAAGAAGTAAGTGCAGTGCATTTATGGCATTGATTGGGTGATCGGTTAATGTAACTGTAGTTCAAACGGGCTAAAGGACTAAACGGGGTTTTGTAGTAAACGCAGGTTAAAGTGGGTTTTCGTAGGCTTTAGACGCATCATAAAGTGTCTAGGTTTGAGTAGTGAAATCGTATTTCAAGTGTCGTAGCTTAGTTGGGTGTGGTAGCTTGTGAAAGTTAGAGAAATGAATAGTATTTTTATTGAGTTTTATGACTTTGGTTCAATTGATGGTTTTGGTGCTTGCATTAGGAGCCATAAGTGCTAGATTGGCTAATCTAATGCTCGGATGTGTTAGAGTGTGGGTTGAACTTGTGGAGAATTAATTGATCATAAAAGGGCCCTTTGATGGTTTTGGGCTGTGAGTGTGTTTGTGTTCTATGGAGAGTTTGGTTGTGGTTCTTAGGTGATTGTAGAGTGTTTAGAGTGCTTATAATGTATCTTGGTTGATAGATGGTTAGTTCTATAGCTATGAGATATAAAGGGCTTTTGAAAGAAAGTTGGAATTTGATTGTTAGTAATTGACTTATGGCTGAATAGTTAAGTGTTTAAACACATCTGTATGGCTTGTGTAATCTATTAGTGAAGTTCGTGTGTTGAGCTACGTGTTTGCCTTGTTGGGGATTGAGTGAATATGCTTATGATGTTAATGAAATTCTAGTCGGATTACTAACTTTTGGTGTTGGTTATGCGATTTGGTTGGAATTCAGGAGAGTTAGTGATAAAGGGGTCTTCGTTGTTAAGTGTAGTCGAATTAATATATAGATGTTTGAAGAGATTCTGGAAATTAGCAGATGTCTAGTTTTGATTTGTAAATGTATGGTTGCGTAGATTGTAAATGTTTAATTTTTTGTTTATATTGCTAGTTCTGTGCAAAGGGAGAAGATTGAAAGAGTTCGTGGCTTCATAAGGTAAGGGAGTTTTCATTCTCTTGTGCATCTTAGTTTACTTATTGCTCATAAATTGTACAGTTTAATATAATTGCTTATATTTATGTGTGTTTTATTATAAATTGAGTGAATATACATACTTGTCCCTTGTTTATATTATTATATTGCTTGTAAAATTGTCTCGTATATGTTATCTTGAATGGTTATCGAATCAGTTTTTCTTGGAAACTATAGATATCATTGAGTGAAAACTCACACTTATCGTTATCGTTATCATTATCGTAGTTGCGCAACCATTCGCACGAATGCGGTGGTCACCCACTAGGCGGCATCTGGCTTGCCAGTGGTTGTCCATCCTCTATAGCTATTCTCTCTCTCGTTAGGGATGCTGCCCTGGGAAAGCTGGGTCGTAGGATTAATGGGGTGTTACATCTGGAGTACTCCCGTTTGGTGTATAGGGGATGCTGACTTATCGTTATCAAAATCATTATGGTAATTTTATCGGGTTTCTGTTCGTGGATCGTGGATCGTGGTTCGTGGTTCGTGTTCGTAATCAGCTTCGTATACTTTTATTTAAGTGACTCTTGCTTGGGCCCTAAGTCATTGGAAAGTTACATTTGATTGTTACCATTGTTGTGTTCTTTATTTGTGTTTTATTGTATTGTTTCCTCTAGGTTGCTTATTATAATTGTTCTAATACGGTTGACTTTCTTTCTAGATTTGAATTGTTTAGCTTATTTAAATGTATACTAGTTTCGTATTGTTAATTGGCTTTATTGCTGGCTATTGCATTGCACGAAACTATTTTCCAAACTCCCCGGATATTTGTTTCATCTCCCTTACTAAGCAACTGTGTTGCTTACTCCCTCTTTATAACCATTTCAGGTTCGGCTCCTTTGGAGATTGAAAAGAGAAGGTTTCGAAGTCTCCTTGATTGGATATTCTAGCTTCAGTTGATTGCTTCTTTGTAAATTTGCGATAGTTATGTTTTCTTTTGAGGCATGCGTGCCTTGTATATGTTGGTTATTATAAGGATTGTAATATGAATTTAAGGTTTTGTATAATTAGTTAGTGATAGATAACATGTAATAACTCTAAAGCTTTGATTTATTGCTTAATTAGTTGCTTGCTTGTGTGGGGTTTGAATGAAGTATGGTTGAATGACTTAAAATATAAGAAAGTTAAGTACATAAGATTATAGTGGTATGATAATCGGATTTATAACATAGAATTTCAATAGTTAATGAAGTGCATGCTTGTATGTTTTATTTTGTTTTAGAATGAAGGCTCGGATGGCCTTAGAGACTTAGAAGTTATGTTTATGAATGTTTGTATGTTGTGGTTATAGTCATTTCTTCTCCGTGCAGGGTGTAGATGGGCCTAGAAACATGAGAAATTTTATCCGTTTTTTCTCGTTTTTCTTGATCTCGGGATTTGGATCGGGGCTCCGGTCTCGTGAGGGATCAGGGTGTTACAGACATAGTACTTACAATACCACAACACTCAACTCCATATCAAGAAGGATTATCTTCTCCAACATCATCCTTCCAATTCGATAAATACCCAAATGGATCATTCTTCACTCTTTCTTTAAATCTCAACAAAGCCAATCCTAAACCACTTAACAAAATAATTTCATTTAAGCACGTGATTCCATTATTTCAATTCTAAATTAGCATTACTCTATTATTTCAATTCTAAATTAGCACGACTCTATTATTTCAACTCTAAATTAGCACATGACTTCATTATTTTCATATATAACAAAAGAATAATACCACTAACCAAATAACATTTTATATTCGCTACATAGGCATTAACATATACATATTATCAGAATTAACATATACATATTGAACTATAAACGTGATACATATTCAACTCTAAACTATTTACCTATAGATAGAGATAGGAATATGGTGGTGGTGCTCTTGGTGGGGTGATGGTGTCATTGGTGGTGTTGATGGTGCCCTTGATAACAGTGATGGGGGTGGTACTCTTGGTGATGCCTTTGGTGGTGCCCTTGGTAGTGATGGCGAACAAAAATTAAATAAATAAATCAATCAATCAATAAATTACAAACAAAATATAGATTATATATATATATACACACACACAAATATAAACTAGTATATTGCACTACCAAATAAACTAGTATCATTCTAAAATATTAACATCATAGCCCAAAATATTGAACTAGTATATTGCACTATCAAATAACATTTTATATTACACTACCAAATATCACTATAATACAACATTTTTAATTCACACAATATTTATGACAAATATACTAGTACATTGCACTACCAAATAAACTAGTATCATTCTAAAATATTAATATCATAGCACAAAATATTTAACTAGTATATTGCACTATCAAATAAAATTTCATATTACACTATCAAATATCACTACAATACAATAATTTTAATTTACACAACATTTATGACAAATATACTACAAAATATTTATGTCAAATATCACTAAATAAAATTAGAAATAAACATAAAATTAAATACAAAAATTATAGATTGAACAAATAAAAAATTTAAAAGTTACACACATACACATATATATACATATGTGTATACTAGACAAAAAGAGAGAAAAAAAAATGTAAACTCTAAACTATGTAGCTATACAAGAGAGAGAGAGAGAGAGAGAGAGAGAGAGAGAGAGAGAGATGGTGGTAGTGTCCTTGGTGGTGGTGATGGTGCCTTTGGTGAAAGTGGTAGTGCCCTTGGTGATGGTGGTAGTACCTTTGATGGTGTTGGTGATGCCTTTGGTGGTAGTTGTTGGTAGTGGTGGTGCCTTTGTTGGTGATGGTGGTGTCCTTGGTGTTGATGGTGTCACGCCCCAATCCAACCCCTTCTTAGAAGTCAAGTCCAAACGCGGCAATAATCGGACAAAGTCTCCCCTTAATTATGGACATTCCAACACCTGTATAGTTCTACTCAATGCTAACAACAAACACACAAGAACACCTTCTTGAAACTTTGATTATGCATAACATGTTAAACACAACATTTCTTCATAATAGGTCTATATAAGCCTAGCAACATTTATAAGACCAAGTAATTTAAAGTTCATGTAGTAGAAAGCTTCTAAGTCTCACAGTATTAGCTAGACCTGTCTTTAGTCACAAGTTCTCAAGATGATTTACAGTCCATAAAGCAAAGGCTTTCTAAGTTAAAAAATAAGCTAAGTATGCTTTAGTTACATTTCCAAAGTGATTCATAAACTTGCAGCTAAACCCTCTGATTTCCATAAGTCAAAAACTATGATCTAACATGTGCATAATGGAAATTTGTTGCAAAACGAACTATACAACTTTCAAAACATCATAATCCAATCGTTTAATTCAATATAACTCATAAAACATTCACAACCAATAATTCAATTGTTTTACATATCTAGTGATAGCAAAGTAGACTACCACTTATAGTATTCACACACATTTTACCCATTTTTCGTTAGCAATAAACTTGCACGAGAGCACCATTAAGTTCACTTGGTAATTATTTTTAGCAATCTAACTAACTAACAACATAAACAAGTCACATTTCCACTTGAAATCCAAGAAAAATTACAAGATTCCAACTTTAGGCCTTATTTTGCAAGCATGTATCATGTATATATGTTGTATGCAATATGTATAGGCTAACAATACTCATTCAAGCATTTTATCAAACGTATATTCAACATACATACAACTACATCAAACAACAACACCCATATAAAGTCTTTTACTTTCAACAACATTCTACATATGTACTTCACATTTAATTCATAATAAACAACCTAGCATGTGAATTTATAGCCCAATTTAACATTTTATAGCATAAACATAAACTTACCATCTTTAAAACTACAATAAATGCACAAAATACATGAACCCCTCACCTTAAGATTTTAGGAAATGCAAACTAGAGCAAACACTTGAGCTAAAGATGGTGCTTTGGTGGTGGTGGTGATAGTGGTCTTGGTGGTGGTAGTGCTCTTGATAATGGTGGTGCCCTAATTTATGGTGGTGGTTGTGCTTTGTTTGTGGTGGTAGTATCCTTGGTGGTAATAGTGTCCTTGGTGGTGATGGTGCCCTTGGTGGATATGATGGTGAGCTTGATAGTGGTGGTGGTATCCATAGTGGTAGTGGTGGTAGAGAGAAAGAGGGATTGAAGAAGATATTTTTGTTGAAAAAGAGAGAATGAATGAAGAGAGTGGAAGGAAAAATAAAAAATTTTCATACTTGTCTAATTTGAGTGAAAAATCAAATGTACCTGCAACCACAAAAAAAATTGGGGGTTCGCCGGAGGCCGGCAGGCCTTCCGATAGTGGACAAGGGCCAACGTGTAGCCCCGGTCCGCGCCGACGGGCCTAAATTTTTTTAAAATTTTTCTCCTTTCTAAATCATCCCAAATTTATATTTTATTAATATTTATAGGCTTATCTAATTTAGTTATATATATTTTTTTAAGTTTATATGTAGTTTATTATACTACAAGAAAAAAATGCTGGGGCTACGGACGGATTCCGTAGCCTAGTCGTCGCAACCTTGGGACGGGCGACGGTTAGGCTACGAAATCACGTCCGTCATTTCAGACCCCATAGCCGAATTAATATTTCGTAGCCTTTCCGTAGTGAATTGCAGAAATTAATTTGTATTTATTTATTTTTAACTTTTGTAGCCAAATTCCCATAGTCCATCTGTGGCCCATTAAATTTTGACTTTTTTTTATTTATTAATTATTCACTTTCGTAGGCAATCCGTAATTGTTCAATCCTAAACCGTCCGTAGCCCACAGAGCCGTAGCCAATTCGTCGCCCAATTTGTTCGTAGCTAATCCGTCGCCAATTAATTATTTAATTTAAAAAATATATAAAAATATGAAATTAAAATATAAAATATAAAATATAAAAAAATTAATATGTACAATAAATTAAAATTAAATATGCAAATTAATATTTACAAAAAAATTTAATTTTCACAAAAAATCTAAACTATTTACAAAAAACCTAAATTCTATAGGAAAATAATATTTTAAATTTACAAAAAATTGTGAAGATATCAACCCATAGTAAACTTTTGGTCTCCGCTTTTTCTTCAATTTATCGTCTTTGCCGTCGGCCACCATTTGTTTCCGAGATCATAAAGTCATCTGCAAGATCCTCCCACTGAAGAGCTTAGTGACATGTCCTGCAAATCATCTTACTCCAATTCCCGTTGTCCAGAGAAACAAGTAAATAACAATGATTAGATTAAGGTTCTATTTGGCCTAACTGTAAAATTTTAGCTTTTGAGCAGTAGAGCTTTGGTTAGAAATGTTGTTGAACAAAAGTTGTTGATTGTTGGCCTATATTGGACAATGTTAAGCTTTTAAAAAATTTGAGGGTAATATTGTACTTTAAAAAATATGAAAGGGTATATTTGAGAAAGAAAAAGAAATCAGTTTCCCGCATTATATAAAAACGGATTTGCAAAAGCCTATTTTGAAAAGCTCCAATTTGAAGCTTCTTGTTTTCAGCTTTTTGTTTTCAGCTTTTTTCAGCTTCAGCTTTTACCTAAAAATATTTTAAAAAATAGGTCAAACAGGTGAGATCAGCTTCTAAATTTACAAAAAGCACTTTTGACTGTCAAAAAGCTAGACCAAATAGAGCCTAAAAGCCAAATAACAAGCCAACTACAAAGAAGCATTTTAGATCACATGACAAACAATTTAAGAGTGTCACAAGAATATAAATAAAATATTTCTTCTTTTAGGACTAACTGCAATAGATACAACTAACTGCTCTTTTAAAGCATGTCTAATATGGAAAATATAATTCCAAAATCAGCAAGCCATCAGATGTGTTTATCGTATGCTCTGCTAAATCAAGTGAGTTAAGAAAAAAGTACTTGTGTCTTTGATTCAGAAAAGCTGAACCAATGAAACTAGTGTAATTACAGGTCTTATTGTTTACTTTTCATGCCTTTTACTCATGGATAGCTTCACATAACTTATTTTTGGCAGGCCTTATGAAGAAGAATCTCCTCTACAATGCCTCATTCTATACCCACAGAATTATCTTCATAGCCTCTACTCTTTATTCATTTCTATTCCTTTTCGTTTTTGGTAATTATAGCATCAATTAGCAAGTAGCATGATAATCATCTTTATCTTGTATTGTAATTGAGAAGCAAGGACTATCTACAACAAAGGATAAAGTGCTGCTTCCTAAAGCAGCTCTATATCAACAACTTGCCAATAAAATGAGCATGTATTCACTCAAATAACTACTACAAACATAGGTTGGATTAGAAAATGAAATCAGTTTATGCAAACAAAGTATGGTAGGACATAATGATGCAGTAAAGGTGAACTCTTCCATATTGTATCGTAAGTGTGATTTGAAAGGTACAAACTACCATATCTATAGTAGCAGCAAGTTCTCATATTTTCAGTATTAGATAGTATATGGGGTAAGATACCTACAAACAAGAGTGCAACAATGCAAGCCATGGTAAGTGAAAAATAGATATTGCAGAAGCCTTTTGTTCCTCTCCTCCGGCACCAATACCTACAGATACAAATGCATCATAATTAAAATTTGAGATTCTCCATAGAAAAATGTGAAGATAAAACTGGAACCAGTTTATTAGACAACAGTGGGGGCCAATCTTTGATATCCCACTGACCCTAACACTCATTCCAGAAATCAAAAGATAAAAGGGAAAAAGTCTTGGTTGCAAGAAAATTAACTGTTTTATGGAAAACATTTTCATGAAAACTGTTCTATTGTGAATTGATCACTGTAAATATTGCATATCCATGATAGTGGTCAAATTGAAACAGATTACACAAAAGGACAGGACTACTAGAAACTATAAACCCACAGAACAATGCACAAGAAAAGAGAATCTAGAATTTAGCACTAAGGAGAGTTTGTATAGGAGATATGATAGAGGAATTGACATCTACTTGGTCAACCCAAAACAAACACTACTAATTACTCCACCAAATCATGATGAGCAATTAGTATTTTACTTCTGCATGAAATTGAAAAGAACTCAGAACTGCTCATAATGTTTCCTTAAGAGGTTCATAAATAGAATGAAGTGAAATCCTTCATCCTTATATAACCCTTAGACAACTCGCCATGAAAATCAGAATTCTCCTCATTGATTTCCTTTTGTTCAAATTAACTTGCTCCCCGGCACACTAAAGATGAAAGTCAGTAAAATCTTCACCAATTTTCTTTTTGACATCAGTTCAATATAAGATCCAAATATCCTTGAACAAATGTTAGCAAATGTTTACTTTACTTGTATAAATATATTAAACATTTTTTTGCTCGCATATTAGCAAAAGTATACAAAATGTTATCTTTATTTATATAATTTTATGATATTTTTGTTTTTATATTTAAGGACATTATTGAAAAATTGTTCAAAATTCCTAGGAATATTGGGCCTAAACCGAACATAACAAAACAATAAACCTAGGAATTTGACAAAATATTATTAGGAATATTTTTAACGTAGCAAACAGTTTTAATCACATATTCCAAAAATATTATTATTGGGAATAACATTTCCAAAAATGTTATTACCGAAAATAAAAAATAAATCTGTGAACAACACGTGTCTTCTAGTTGCAGATTGTCCTAGCGAGTTGCCCCTAAAATTGCAGTTGATGGTAAAAGTTTTAAATTTCCCCACACATTCCTCACCCACAAAATGTGTGCATCCCATTTACGCGTAGCCTACACGTCAGGAATATAGAAACGTTGTTGTAGACGGTCCCGGATCAATTGTCTGTCTTTGGATGTCTCTTTCTTAGTGTACTATGTTTCCACCATGGTTATAGGATTTCAAGGCGAATCAGCTTCTTCGAAGGTCATTTCCTTATTGGCAAATTGACAGATCTTCAATAATTCCTCCTAATCAGTTGAGGTAAATTTATTTTGCCCTATAAATTTATTACAAAGTTTCCAAATCTTAAATTCATACGAATGGGGCATTTCACTTCACACAGTTGATCTTGACCATAAAGAATAAAATCATACTATAAATGATTTTTAAACAGTTGTGTTTTTACCAATCTGGCCATGGTCCATTCTTGCCTTTCTCCACTCCCCATGCAATCATTTTCTGTCTATAATGTAATTGGTACGATTAGGCATGTGCCCTTCGTAGTATGTCAAAATTATGATATAAATAGTGAGAAAGATATGTGAAAATGTTGTAGGAATATATGGTGAAATACATTAATTATGATTGACCCAAAACAAAAAGTGGGAGTGTACCACCAATAGGAGACACATGTTATAGAATTTGATGTCATGGGAGGAATTTGAGCAAAATTAAAATCTTGTGGGGGAGTTTTGAATTTAGGTAAAAATTCATGGAAAAAATGGCATTCTCTCTTTATTTCACTTTACCTACATAATATATATACAATATAAATTTTGCTCCTAATAATTATTTCATGTTACTTATCCTCTATTCCTTGTTTAGTTAACTAACATGTTCATGTTTTTTTTTCTTGAAAAATATCCCTCTATATTTTTAAATAATTCACAAGAAAATATTTTTCATATTTACTCTTTTATTTAATTTTGTTGTAACAGTGAACAATATTTCTAACATGATAATGGGAAACAATCATCGACTTCTATTCAAATAACTCTTTAAACCAAAATTCAACTATTGAGAGTTGTATAATTCAATAATCAAAATTTCAAAGTTCGATCAAACAAACTTTTATTCCAATTAGTTGTTAGAGATGGCCTTATTTGTACTTACCCCATTTTCCTGTCACGTGCGGGTTTTCTTTCGTGTTATCTTATTATGTCTTCTCAACTTTGCTTTGGTGGATCAAATGATTAATATTGTGAATGTTTTAGTAAAGAAAAGTCCTTTTGCTACATTTACCACCTTGGTGAATATGATTATTTGTCAAATACCGAGCTGATTTTGGTGAAGATAGCGGATATATTTTCAGCTTGCACAGATGATCATCGTACTCCTAAATACGCTATAATATGAGGTAACATCATCCTCCACTATATATAAACAGTTTTTTCAAAACTTGTACTCCAATTTACGTAAACTTCAATTGTCTTGGCAGTTGGCCACGCTCTAGAAGTCAACTTCAGCCTTAGTACCAACGATAATAATTGTTTCACCTCGTACACTCAATTAATATGGAGATTGGATAGAGAAACTCCCCTAAATATAGAGAATTTGAGAGTTTGAATAATCGATTAGAGATATAAAAATCACTCACCTCACGACTCATTGTAGTCTTTCATGATGCTTTGGATCAGTCTTAATGCGTGTAAGATTATTTTAGGTTTTCTAGTATGAAGAGTTGTCTTACCATTAAGGACTACTATGAATTTTTTGGAACAATAGATACGATATTGAAAAATACTACAACAAAAATTGGTTTCGGCGAGGGACGATTCCCCTCGCGGGCCCTAGCCAGGCTCTAGCCTAAAGGGTCTTGGCGAGAGCTCGACGAGGGGAATCGTCCCTCGCTGAAACCTTCATCGGTGAATTGCGGTCCCTCGCCGACCCCACGCCACTCGGCAACGACTCGATGAGTGACCATTTTGGCAACAACTATGCGAGGGCAACAAGCCCTCGCCGTTTTCGTCCCTCTCCGTGCCTTTGCATAAATCGTCACTTGCTGTTTTTGTCCCTCTCCGTGCCCTCGCATAAATCATCCCTTGCTATGCTCTCGCCGATTTCGTCTCTTGCCATGTCCTCGCTAAATGCGTCCCTCGCTGAGCCCTCGCCAAATGCGTCCCTCACCGAGCCCTCGTCGAATGCGTCCCTCGCCGTGCCCTCATAAAATCCTCCCTCGCCGAGCCCTCGATGAGTCTTCGTAAAATTTAAATAATTATTTTTAAAAACTCTTTATAATTAGAGTATAAAATTTAATTGGCAAAATTTCTAAATATGAATTTCATATAAAATTAAATTAATTAAAATTTGACAATCAAAATTCAATTTAAAATTAATATTATAAAATATTTTAATTACATATATGATTAAAATGTTTTACTTACATATATAATTACAAAATAGCTATCCCCAAATCTAACTTAACCCTATGCATTTGAATCTTCTCCGAAACTATTCACGAACTTTGAATCTCCAAAAAATCTTTCATTGATGAATCTTCTCCGAAACGGAACAACCTGTATAAAACTAAATAGATTTATATGTTAATTTCACTTTAAGTTTGGTGACATTGATCAACATGGAGTTTCCATGATATCATTGAACAAAATGGTGACACTGATAACATAGAAACAGAAATTGAATTTGAAATGTCAATTTTGTTTCTCCACCTCTTATTGCTGTGTCCTACCTCAAGCACTATATATCTATAGAACCCAGGAAATGTTGTGGCAGAAAGAGAGTGTTGATAATATTCCATGCAAATCAACTATTCCTAAATCCTAACTGAACTAGGACGATTGTTAAGTATCACTCTCAACAATCACACAAATCATAGAGCATCCATTAAATTGATCCATTCAGACTTGCACATACAGATATATACATCATTACAAATTTGCACTGATGTACAAGAAGTATCAATAAAAGATATGATATCTTAAAAGACTGACTAAAGAGAAAAAAAAAAATTAATAGACAGCAACTTCACAAGCTCCATACCTCAATGTCCAATGATGTCAACCATCGCCAATGAAGGTGTCGAGTTAGACGTTCATCAATAATTGCAAGATGTCGGGAGAACAATCAAATAACATTTTCAATTGCCACGGCCCAGGAAGGAAATACAACAACATTCTTCCCCAAAACAAAAACAGAAAAAAAATAAAAAGATGAGTATGTAAAGAAATCCAATTAAAATCTTACATTCTGCAAGAAATTTTCAAAATTGAAAATAACTTGTACGTGAAAAGGCTATTCCAATATAATTGAGATTCCTAAAATTTGAAAGACGAAACTTCTATAGTCTTGATCAGAAAAAAAAAAAAAGTAATCAGTTTGTTGTTTCATGCATATATGCCCCAATTTTCACATCTGCTTAATTTGGGATTAATTGGGCAAAAACAAAAACAGAAGCTTCTCGGAAAGGCACCAAACCAACATATTCCAAATCCCTTAAACAAGTCATATCAATTATCTATGGCTGCAATATGGCATATAAATGCATGATCCTTGAATGTAATTCATAAGCAATTCCTAATAGAAAGTGCAGCCAACTATCACTTAAGCCATACTTTAGCATGTCATGCTTTCTCTTGCTTAGTTCTACTTTTGCATTCTTTAGCTTTTATGTTTTGCTTCTCTTATTGTTCATTACTGGACATAATCAATATATAGAAGACAAGAAAGGCAAAAGCACCAGCTAATAACCGAATAGATCAAACTCATTTAACTTCCAGAAACTGTACCAAACAACAACATACGCAAGAATATGTATGTATATATATATATATATATATATATATATATATATATATATATATATCGCCTATTACTAGAATTACCGCCAACAGGTAATGATCCAAAGCTCTCTAAACTCTTCTTCCTATTTTCAGTCAAGTAATTCACGAAACACTAAGGTGTACCCAACTATCACTTAAGCCATACTTCTTATCCCGGTGACAACCCATCTAATAGTAGTAGGTAATAGTTAAAGTTTACAATAACAGCAATGCATATACAAAAAACGCCTACTGAATAGGTAATCACAATTAATTAAAAGAAATTCATATTTCATCAATTATTGACTTAAAGCAGTTAATCAAATTGAGATAGCCATATCAATATCCACATATATATACTTAAAAAAAAAAAAATAGAAACAATGCTTACCTCAACAAAGTTGGTGAATTTGGGATCTTTGTTGAATTAGTTGAATCATAGTCATGAACTCTTTGTTGAACCTATACATACAAAAAAAAAAAAAGACAGAACAAGCCTCTGGCATTAAAAAACATAAAAATAAATTCAAAAATAAAAAGGAATAAATTTAAAAAATTAAACATAATGTGTGTATATATATATATATATATATATATATATATATATATATACATATATATATATATATATATGTTGTGGGTGGCAGGGTGAGGTGGCGGGGGTGGAGTAGCGAGGTGGGGGTGGGGGTGGTGGGTCGCGGGGTGGGGGGCGTAGGGCGCTGCTGGGTGGGAATGGGGGGATTGGGGTGGGTAGTGGGGTAGGGGTGGGGGTGGGGGTGGGGGTGGTGAGGGGGATGGGTACACGAGTAAGGGGATTGGGGGTTAGGGGATGCGGGTATGAAGAGGTGAGGTGTAAGGAATGTGAGTAGCGGGGTGGAGAGTTAGATGTTTTATTTTTTTCTTTGAAAGTAACGATCACGTGTTTGGGAGACGGAGCAGGTCCGTCTCCTATTTCTTTTTTTTTCACTTTTTTTTATTATTATATTTACTGTTTTATTATCTTAATTAATTTGTATTAAGTATTTCTCATCATGAATATTATATTAATTAAATATTACTTTGTTTTGTTTTTTTCACTTCTTTTTTTGTTTATTATCTTAACTTTTTTTTATATTAATTTATTTTTACATATTAATAACATAATTAGTATATTAATTAGTTATTAGTTTGTTTTTTTCACTTTTTTTTTGTTTTCAACTCAATTTTTTTACTTGTTTAATTAATTAATTTTTTAATTTATTTTCATCATAATTATAATATTAATTAGCTATTAGTTTATTTTTTTTACACAATTTTTTTTATTATCTTAAATTTTTTCTTTTCTATATTAATTTGTTTGTTTTCATATTTTCATCATAATTAGAATATTAATTAGCTATTCGTTTGTTTTTTTCACTTTTTTTTTTCAATTCAACTCAATTTAGCGAGGGACGACCCTTTCCCTCGCTAAAACGGTGAGGGGCGACCCTTTCGGCGACGGAACGTCACCTCTCTTGTCGAATCGACGAGGGCATTCCCTGTCCCTCGCTGAATCGGTGAGGCCAAGAGGGAGCCCTCGCTGATTCGGAGATGGCAAGAGGGGGCCCTCACCAAATCGGCGAGGGACAGGGACGGCCCTCACTGATTCGGCGAGGGCAAAGGACGGCCCTTGCTGATTCTATGAGGGCAAGGACTGGCTCTCCCTCGCCGAGCCCTTGCCGAAAAGTGAGGGCACAACGACGCCCCGTCGCTGAGACCGTTTTTTCTTGTAGTGAAAATATTTAAACTATTAGGTACTAAATGTGAAATTTACCCTAAAACAATTGGTGGATGCCATTAGCCAAATACCTAACATCACTTCATACTCACCAATTTTATACTCACACGAGAATCGACATTGTTGAAAGTAGTAAATCAAATCTCAAGATAACTCTTTGATTTTTGAAATCTTGAAAAATGAATATTAAAGTTCAAAGCATTTGGCATTTCTAAAATGGATTAATTGAAAATATATTTAAATATTATGAAGTGATGAATCTATTCATGTATTTAGTCAAACGTCTTTTAGTACTTCTAGATTCATATTAATAGTTATAGTACATCATATCTACTAGTATAAATAGATGAAGTATTATGGTATTTTGACGAGTGAAAAAAGTGAGTATAGTAAAAAAAATAATGAGAGTGAAAAAAAGTATTTCACCCTTCTCTATAGAAGTGAAATGGGAATTCGGCTAAGTATGACATTTCGGGAGAGACTTTTTGTTTTTAATTTAAAGAGAGGTTTAAATTAATTTTATATTATTTTTAAAAGATATTTTATACTTTGAGATTTATTTTGAGGTTTTTTGTATTTAAAGTGAGAATCATGCCATTAGTCTAAGTGGCCACTACTTTGTAGTAATTAAGAGCATTGCTCTATGTAACTATTTCACCCTTCTCTACAGAATATATACAAAAGAAATTTGACATTTAATACATAAATTATATTATACAAGAAAGCGTGAAGGAATGACATAAAAGATTACTTTTATAACAATAAATAAACTCATAGGGTAAAATAAATTTTATCTCAATTGATTAGGAGGAAAGAGAGGCAAACTGAGAAGAGTGAGGATCCTCTTTTTTTTTTACTTCTTTTATTTGTGAAATAAAGTGCATTACGAGATATCAGATTTGGTCTTTTTAAATTTGAACTATCAAAATTGAATTAATAAATAACTAATGAATTTAGATAAATGTGTTTATAATAATTTTTAAAATAAATTATTGAGATTTAAAATGATCATATTTAATAACTCATAATACACCTTTATCTCAAAAATAATAGTAGTAAAGAAGGAGATGATTCAAATCGAACATAAAAGGCCTCCCCCAAAAGAAATTGAAGAGCATTATGATGTGATATTTGAATATATTAGAACTCGCTGAAGTAAAAAAAGCTTGATTACCGTGATATTCGACATTAAAATATTATCAACATGATGATAACCTCATACACCATGAAAGAGACCTCCACAAACGCCATTAAACGCCACTTGAAGACAATGGCGCCTCTATTCTCTCTCACCCAAGATCGGCCCAAGTTAAGGGCGGCTTAGACCTGTGTTCAAAATTTTTTTAGTTTAGGGCCTCTAATTTAAAGAAATTATTTTAAATAACTATTTCATCCTTCTCTACAAAATATATATATAAGAAATTTAATATTTAATATATAAATTATATTATACAAGAAAGTGTGAAGGAATGGCATAAAAAAATTACTTTTTTAACAATAAATAAACTCATAGGGTAAAATAAATTTTATCTCAATTGATTAGGAGGAAAGAGAGGCTAACTGAGAAGAGTGAGGATCCTCCTTTTTTTTACTTCTCTTATTTTTGAAATAAAGTGCATTACGGGATATCAGATTTGGTCTTTTTAAATTTTAACTATCAAAATTAAATTAATAAATAACTAACGAATTTAGATAAATGTGTTTATAATAATTTTTAAAATAAATTATTAAAATTGAAAATAATCATATTCAATGACTTATAATACACCTTTATCTCAAAAATAATAGTAATAAAGAAGGAGATGATTCAAATTGAACAGAAAAGGCCTCCCCCAAAAGAAATTGAAGAGCATTCTGATGTGATATTTGAATATATTAGAACTCACTGAAGTCAAAAAAGCTTGATTACCGTGATATTCGACATTAAAATATTATCAACATGATGGTAACCTCGTACACCATGAAAGAGACCTCCACAAACGCCATTAAACGCCACTTGAAGACAATGGCGCCACTATTCTCTCTCACCTAGGACCGGCCCAAGTTAAAGGTAGTTTGGGCTTGTACTTAATGTCTTTTTAGTTTAGGATCTCTAATTTAAAAAAATTGGGACTAAGAGGGCCTTAAAGTCTACTCATTAAATGAGCAGATTTTTATCAATAAATTAGTTGGGACTCTAAGGTCCCATTGGTCCCAATTAAAAGAATTTTTAATTTTTTTTTTATATAAATCTATCTTTTTGTTAACTTGTAATATTATGTTATTTTATAATTCTAATTTTAATTTTTTTTTATTTGTATTAATTATTTTAATAGAAAATTTATAATTTTTTTATTAAAAAAAATTTTAATTATTAAGTTCTCCATTTGATAATTACCCAAGTTTCCCAAATTATTCCACATTAAAATATTATCAACATGATGGTAACCTCGTACACCATGAAAGAGACCTCCACAAACGCCATTAAACGCCACTATTCTCTCTCACCTTTCCAAAATTATATTGGCTTAATAAGCTGTCTGTTTTCTCCTAAAAGCTCAACAACTGGTTCACAAATAACCATAACATGAACCGACTGCCATCTTCCCCACCTCGCTTTCATCACAATAGAAGAAAAGTGGCAGGTCTCGACCCTAAGAATTTCTTCAAACCTGCAGCGTACCTCATTCTTCTACTCGTGTCATATGTTTTCGTTTATCTTGCAGCATCATCTTTGAAGTCAAAACCCGCCAATGTAACGTCAAGAATTGCTCAAAACACAGCTGCTCTCGCCGCCTCTGAACCCACCTATTATTTTTCGACAGTGTGCGCTGATCCAGTTATTCCAGAACTTGTTCGCGAAACAATTCTCGACAGAGCTTTCAATGGTACGTCACCATGGAAGAACTTTCCCCCTCCGTACGTTAGCTCCTACCTCGTACAAAAGAAGGTCAAAGGCTGGGGCTCTTATGGCGCCGTCTTTGAGAACCTAATCCGCAGGGTGCAACCCAAGACCATAATTGAGATTGGTACGTTTTTGGGTGCATCGGCTCTTCACATGGTCGACTTAACTCGTCGGCTCGGCCTGGAAACTCAAATACTTTGCGTAAATGATTTTCGAGCTTGGCCTAGCTTTCGAAAACTAGTCAAGGATATACCGATGCTAAATGGAGATCTTGTCCTTTTGCATCAGTTCATGCAAAATGTGATTGACGCAAATGCCACTGAGTCGATTTCGTTCATGCCATTCTCCTCCGAAACCGTCCTTGAGGCGTTCTGTGAGTGGGGTATATTTGCTGACTTGGTTGAAGTTGATGCCGCACACTATTTTCACTGGGCATGGACAGACATAAATCGGGGTTATAAGCTTTTAAGGCCCGGCGGAATCATATTTGGACATGATTTTTTCCTGGGAGATGATAATAGAGGTGTTAAAAGAGCTGTAGATTTGTTTGCGCGACTAAATAATCTCAAAGTCCAGGTCGACGGCGAGCATTGGGTTCTTACGCCAGATTAATTGCAGAGAATTCAAATACATATCACGGATTTGTTTGTTTGCTTGCTACAGATCCTTCCATGATAGAGGGTCTGCTCTATGTTGTAATAGTTTGGCTCATGTATGCGTGCGTGTGTGATTAATTTCCAATAAGCTCTGCTTGTTTTTGTGGGTTCAGTGGTTTGCAATCTGCTTTAAATATGCTTTAAATAGTAATTCAAGTATTATCATTGGAAGTGATCAAATTCCCAGCTTCTATGTCATGAGAGACGTGAAGCATTGACTTTTCAATGCCCTGTGTAATCTGAATAGGATTTGCGCCAAGATCGGCAAGCTTGTTAACACCAGCCTTAAACTAACACCATCCTGGAGCTTTGTAACAGTTGAACCATCCTTGTACAAAATCTTAACGACCCAAACATCAGATGGAGCTTGGGAACCCGCACACACAAAATCTGATCCAGTTTGTAATGCGGCGATGTTAGGTTGAACATCGATGGTTTGGTGCAACTTAGCCAAACTGCCGAACGAATCCGTTGGGTCAGCACCATCAGATCTAGGGAAATCATGACACATAGTGCAAGGAGGAGAAGGATCGACCATCACCACTGTAGCGGGGACTAGTGGAGAAGAAACACAGCCAGTCGTAGAGGTAGATGGTGGCGATGGAGTGGTGGTGAGTAGAGAAATTTGTGGCTAAGGTGGTTCAGTGTTTGGGGGAGATTTGTCAAGGCGGTGTTCTTGAGAAACAAAGACGGAAGCAAGTTGTTGAAGCAGCTAAATTTTAGAAGCAGAAATAGCAGATAGTTAATATTTCATCAAATTGGTTGAATCGTGTAGCCATGGGGGAAGGTTCAAGGAAAGCACCAATGGAACGATCTCAATAATTTACCTACGATAAATGGAGTAGTTATCGTTTTGTATCAGTTCATGCAAAATGTGGTTTTCGCAGATGCCACTGAGTCGATTTCATTCATGCCATTCTCCTTCGCAACCGTCCTTGATTTCCTCTGTGAGTGGGGTGTATTTTCTGACGTGGTTGTAGTTGATACTGGACATGAGTTTATCTCCGCGTGGTCAGACATAAACCAAGGTTATAAGCTTTTACGGCCCGAAGGAATCATATTTGGGCATGACTATTTTCTTCCAGATGATAATTATGGCGTTAGAAGAGCTGTAGATTTGTTTGCACGACTACACAATTTCAAAGTCTATGCCGATGGGGAGCATTGGGTTCTTAGCCCCCCAAAAATGCTGGATAGTTGAAACCTACATATCACGCATCTATAATTTTATGTAAATCTTCTCATCCAACGCTGGATAGTTGAAACCTACATACCACCACGCATTTGTAATTTTACGTAAACCTTCACATCCTTCCTTGATAAGCGTCTGGTTTATGTTGTAATGGTTTGGTCCATGTATTTCTGCTTGATTAATTTCCAGCAAGCTTTGTTAGTGGGTCTATTAGTTGTAATTATGTTGTTTTCTTTTCTTCTTCTTTTCTTCTGTTTTTTTTGGTAAAGAGGAAGCCTAGCCAATTTCCGATCTAACCGCTCCATAGCCATACGCGGCTACTCAATAACCAATTGCAGTGACTTGTCACCCCTCCTATCCTTTTATTGTTGGAATTTTTTAAGATGTGTGTTACTACTGATTGAGTTATTTTATTATTTTAAAAAATAGGTTGAAGTTGATTAGTAAAGTCCAGTACATATTTTATAGTGATCCACTCCAGTTGAATATAGGTCTGTCTCAACAATATTCTTTTAATTAGTGGTGTGGTATGCAATGTGTAGATCTTGTTTTAATATTAGGACAGTTTGATTAGGGGGGGGGGGGGGGGGGGGGGGGGGGCTGGGGGCTATAAAGTTTTAAGGCTAAATTATTTCTACCATTCAAAATACTAATAACCTATAAATAAAGTTATTAGGGTTGGCTTGTCCCATTGAGAGAGTCACCATATAGAAGTTGGAGAGGGAGAGAGAACTTCTAGTATAGACGTGCTTACCATAACACGTCGCTTAAGGTTTTTCCACAATATTATTAGTAGTTTCAGTGGGTTCATGTAAAGGTACGCTTCCGATTCAATCAACTTAATAGTATTAATTAATTGTTAAAGTGTTTTATTTTTTGGTATTAAATCCTTTAAAATCTAACATTTATATCAATAAGCAACATTACCACATTTAAAGGTATTTAAAACTATTACAAATTAAAAAGGTCAATCCCTATGCAAAAATTAACAGCAGATTGGTGAAAGCATATTATTTTTACCGTGGTATCAATTTGCGAACTGCCTGCTATCTGTAAGTGTTTCGGTATAATTTGAACCAGTCGCCTAAATCTTGTCAAATTTCTACATATAAACACTCTCTTTAATTTAAACCCCAATTTCACATTGCCAAGCTCTTCCTGTAAGTTTCTTTGAAAACAGTTGCTTCTGTGAGGAGATAAATAAGAAAATGGAGGAGGTTGAGCTTTCGAAGTTAAAGCTTACTTTTGGAAGAGATGACCATATTGGTTTGGGAGTTGTCGTTATCTTTATTCCCTGCCTTATTATAGACAAGTGCATTTTATTTGTCTTTATATAATGATTGGCATGGTGTATGCTGTTGTTTCGCCATTGCTTAAAGCTTTCAGCATCTTTTAAACACTTCCTTTCCTAGTCTTAATTCTGAATTATGTATACTAGTTGTTTGCTTTTATTCCCCAAAGAGGCATGTTTACACTTTTGGTTATATACTTTGTAGATATCAAAATCCACAATAATAGATTGCGGGCCACCAGTAACCTACAGAGACAGAAAGCAATCGAACGACGTGAATCTTGGGACACCAGTATGGTGCCGGCCGAAGACACTCTGACGCTCAAGTCAGTAGCCTATCGGAAGGGAAGATCAAACGAGGATTATAAGGAGGGATAATCGGAGACTACCGTAGTTGCAGCGTTGATATAGGGAGAGTAGGTTGTGATTTCGTAAAGGGGAGAAGTAGGGTATTGCTGTATGTGGCTAATATTCGATGCTCTCTCCTTGTGTAGGCGTGGCCTACTTATAGGTGTGGGTCGACCAAGAGTCACGGACCCTTGGGACTTGTATTCCTAATAGACTACCTGATCACTTATCACGTAGGATAAAGGTAGTTTTTAGCCCAAGTCCTTCAATGGTAGTCCCCTTCTCGTAGGTTGGGCGATTGTGATAGGTCGAGAGTCGCTTTACTTCCTGAGACTTGTAAATCAAGTAGACTACTTCGAGGAAGTAACCACTTATCCCGTTGGATAGGCCTCCATCCGAACTTATCAATCGTCATCTACTATGGTAGGCTAGTCACTTAAGGTCTCTTTCTTGGTCACTTATCCGTTAGCACCAGGCAAGGCCTCGGGTCGTGCCCGAGTACGTCGCCAGTCACCTATATGAGATAGTTCGATATTTGGGCCTAGCGTAGAGCTCGGGGCCTCCAAATGGGCTTCTTCGGGAGTAGGCCGCGACTTATAGTATTGCATATGGGCCCTGGCCCAATAACCGAAAGGATTGGGGCTACAAGACGCGTCGTGGTTGGACCATGGACCCAAGCCCAATTTTGGCGTTAACAGTTTGTCCCTCACTCCCTAAGTCAAAGAGTCTTTGAGTTAGGGAGTAATTGTTCGTAAAATAACTCCGGTCCACACTTCTCGGGACGAGGCGCCTTGGAGCGCGCGGCTGTGAGTGGACCTCGAGCTGAAGTTGAAGAATCTTCAGGCACAATTTCGCTCCAATCGTAATCATCATTGCCGACTGCGAGGGGATCATGTGCATGAGGTGGAGGGGCTTACTTGGCTGAAACACACTCAAGAATGACATATATATTCAATGTGTAGTGGCGTAGCCCACTTTCAGTTCGGGCATGACTTCGCAACTTATCGTGTGGAAAGTTCAGAACTTACCATATGTTGGCGGGCAATTCCGCATCCTACCACCCTATGTATTATGGTTCCGCAGCCTACTATGTGCTATCACTCGCTTGCCAACTCACTGCTTACAAGTTGTCTCTACAATCCGCAGCCTACCGTTGCTTTTCGCAATGTGGCAAACTACCATTTCCTCTTGAAACTTCACAACCTACCATTACTTTGGGACAAATCGTAGCCTACCATTTCTCTTGGTGCAAGTCCGCAGCCTACACCATTTGATCATGCTAACTCGCAGCCTACGAACTACAACTGGCAGAACTTTTCTTTGGAGTAGGCTACGAAACTAATTTTCGTTTCTTCCCTTTTTTGCAGCTAGTAGGACAAGTGGTCTGCACATTTATATTCCAAAACTTGATTAGTTCGCCAATCAGGAGCTGACATATGCGTGGGGTCAGCCTTGCTCCATATTTTTTGCTAGCAGTTAGGGGCCCTCGCGCATTAAATGTGTGGTTTGACAAGGCAGATCATACTTGTCCTTTGTTTCAGCATTCTTCTTCTTGTTTCGCGTCAGTCCACAGGTCCAATTTCAAATTGTCATGCATGTGGTGCATTGTATTGTACAATATAATATTTGATATTATAATAATATGATGTGCACATTAATATATTAAATATGATCTCATATTTGATATTATAATAATATATATGATCACATATTTAATATTATAATAATATGTATGATCACATGAATATGTGATTTGCAAAGCTGATCAGTGGGCACGGCTTATTAAATTAATAAGCTTGTAGTCTTCAATGTCCAATTGTGTGGGCCCGATGCTATTCGCTGTTTCTATCGTTTTATTCACGTTCACAATGACAACTTGGGACCCTTTCCAATTTTTTTGATTTCTAGTCTCATGGCTAGCCACTGGCTCTTGCACTGTATCTTAATCCATGTGGCGTCTCCTCTGACATGACGTATGGTCATGTAGAGTATCGCGCAGGACTTGGGTTTTACACTCGAAGTTGCATGGATTATTGTTGTGGATGTCACTCGTGGTGTTGCAAATTATCGTAGAAGTCTTCTCATTTGTAGTAAGGTGGACTGTCGTTACACTTATTTCATAATTGAGTAAACTACCATTATAGTTTTTTCCTTTTTTAATTTTTCGCATCATTCCACATGTAGGTTGTGACCTTTGGGGTTCATCTTTGTAGGCTAATCCCTTGGACCCTACATAGGTTAGTCGCTTGGACATTACGTAAGCTGCAAGTTTTGAACCTTGAAGGTAGGCGAACTCTTAGTGCCCTCAGACCGGAATGAACTTACCTAGGCACCCTGTGGTCACGACCTAACGACTAGTTGGCAACTTGGCACACTCCCCACTCCATGTAGGCTGCTTCTTAGGACCCTCCTCTTGTCGCCGCGGTAAAGCCGACATGCCATAGTGCTTTCAGATAATAGTCTAGAAGTTGCTAGTCAATGTCTTCCTTTGTTATACACCTTCGTTGCTGTATTAAGGTGCCCTTCAAAGGTTAGATCAACTCAGACGAGCTAGCTTGCACAATGTTTGTGGCAAGTTCGCGACAAATCTTTCTATTTAGTTTGTCGTTCTTCTCTCTTTGATGATTTGTAGCGCAAGCGCCACTTAGCAATGGGGTAGCGTGCCCCTAGTACTCCTTGACGTATGGTAGACACTATCACTCTTGACTTTGACATCTAGGATGTATCACGCGTATGGCGCTTTTGCTTTCAATAGGCGGGAATTAACACTATGACTCTAGGGTCCCGGATGTGTTTAATTCACACATGATACAGTTATTCTCTTTAATGCTTTGTTGAAGCTTTACTATGTTAGGGGCTACTTAGCGTTGGTTTTACCATAACGCTGCTCATGGTTTTCAGCTATGCTTTTTCCCCACTTATTGTAGTGGTGTGGGTTTAGCGCCAAACGTTCGGTCTTTGGGGCTCTATTAACTGGAACATATGGTTATCCTTCGCCCTCAATTTAGGAGATAAGACCACTGCGTTAGTAGTCAGGTTCATAATTTTTTTGGCCAAGAAGTGGTCTATGGTCGAGTGAGCTTGACTTGAGATGGATACCAGTAGGTAAGCTATATTGCTCTTGATCGAATGGTCGCCCTCTACCCCAATTTAGGAGAACGAACTACCGAAGAAGTAGTTTGGCCCTTAGTGTGTTTGTCCCAAGAGTAGCCTACTATTACATGGATTTGGGTAGGGTAGATTGGCCTTCAGAAGCTGCACCACTTGTAGGTTGATCCTTATATGACTTTTGCATGGTCGTGTTAGATCATAAGTTGGTTCGCGTAGGACTTTTGTATGGTTGTGAAAGACCGTAAGTTGGCCCGTATAGGACTTTGCCGCGTTCTTTTTCAACTGCATATTGGTCCGCATAGGAGTCTGACTTGGTAAGTTGATAACCTCGGAGTCTACCATAGTAAATGGGTCCCTTTAAGATCCCAAGTTAATGGGTTGATAATTTCAGAGCCTACCGTAGTAGGTTGCAGCATACGAGAGGTCGAGTTGGTACATTACGCATTTCGGATTCTACCTTAGTAGGTTGGTCCCTTTAGGATTTTAAGTTGGTAGGTTAGTCACTCCGGATCCTACCATAGTAGGTTACGCCCTTTAGGCATCTTAGTTGGTAGATAGGTCACTTCAAACCCTACCATAGTAGGTTGCACCTTTTAGGCGTCTTAGTAGGTAGGTGGGTTACTTCGGACCCTACTATAGTAGGCTGCGCCTTTTAGGCATCTTGTTTGGTAGGTATATCACTTGGACCCTACCATAGTGGGTTGCACCCTTTAGGCGTCTTGTTTGGTAAGTAGGTCACTTAGACCCTATCATAATAGGCTATGCCTTCTAGGCGTCTTAATTGGTAGGTATATCACTTGGACCCTACTATAGTACGCTGCGTCCTTTAGACGTTTTAGTTGGTAGGTAAATCACTTGGACCCTATCATAATAGGCTGCACCCTTTAGGCGTCTTAGTTGATAGGTATATCACTTGGACCTTACCATAGTAAGTTGCGCTTTTTAGGCGTCTTAGCGTGGCCACGTGAGACCATAGGCTGGTTTTCATAGGACCCAGCACGGTCATGTAGGACCATAGGTTAGTCATGAAAGGCTACTACTTTGAAGTATGCGTTGTTATCGCATCAATTGCGCGCGGGTATGCCTAGTTAGTTTGCCCCTGGGTAGGCTCCCCATGTTTGAGTTGATGATAAGATGAATGAATTAAACTAAGAAAAGTGTTTCATTCATTGAAACTCGCTACGTTGACTCGCGCCTGGGCGTACCACGAACTACATTGGCATTAACCAAAGACCCCCACGAAGGGGTAGCTAACTAGAAACTACTAACCCCATAGAGGGAGAAACTAATCAACTCTATCAACCCCTAGTGGGTGAGCTAACCATATGCCTAAAAGTAGTACTTCTTAAGGTGGACAACATTCCAACTATTCCCAATGTCTTTGCCCTCTGCGGATCGAAGCTTATAGGCTCCATGACCGACCATCTTCGTGATGAGGTCAGGTCCCTCCCAAGTAGGTCCTAGCTTCCCGGTATTGATCTCCTTGGTGTTTTGGAATACCCTCATCAGGACCCAATCTCCTTCTTTGAAAGTCCTGACTCGGATGTTCTTATTGAAGTGTCGCGCTACCTTCTGGTGGTAGGTTGCAATTCGAACAAGAGCCCGTTCTCTCTTTTTATCAACAGTGTCGAGCAAATGACTAAGTTCTTGACTATTCTGCTCCTCGGACGCTTGCACAACCCGGAGGGTTGGAAGCCCAACTTTCGCTGGAATGACTGCCTCTACGCCGTAAACCAAGGAGAATGGTGTCTCTCCCGTCGAAGACCTTGTCGTAGTCCGATAGGACCATAACACTCTCGGGAGCTCGTTAGCCCATCTTCCTTTCGAACTCTCCAATCTTTTCTTGAGAGTCGAGATGATTGTCTTGTTGGATGATTCAGCTTGACCGTTAGCTTGTGGATAGCGCGAAGTGGAGAAGGTTAACTGGATCCTCAATTCTTTGCAAAAGTCTTGGAAGTCGCGACTAATAAATTGGAAGCCATTGTTTGTGACGATTTCCTTTGGTACCCCAAACCTACATATAATGTTCTTCCATACAAAATTCTTCACCTCTCTGTCTCGGAGTTAGTGGTAGGCCTCAGCCTCGATCCATTTGGTGAAATAGTCAGTAACAGCGAGCATATAGATGCGTTGTCCCGGCGCGGTTGGTAGTTTACCCACAATGTCCATACCTCACTTCATGAATAGCCATGAGGCAGAAATCGTGGCAAGTGGTTCAGGCGGTTGATGAGAAACTTGCGCAAACCTCTGGCAATTGTCGCATCTTTTCATATACTCTATGGTGTCGTCACGTATAGTAGGCCAGTAGTACCCTGCTGTGAGTGCCCTATTGGCAAGGCTGCGTGCTCCAGAATGGTTGCTGCACTGTCCTTCATGTAATTCGGCCAGGATGTAATCAGACTCTTCCTTATTGATGCAACGAAGGTAAGGCCCGGAATAAGACCTCATGTAGAGCTTTTCCTCGATGAGACAGAACCTGGTCGCTTTGGCTTTGAGCCTTCGCACCTCATTGTGATCCTCAGGTAGGACGTCATCTCGGATATACTGAATGATAAGAGTCATCCAAGATGGCATAGCGCTGATACATGTTACCACTTCCGACTTTTCCTTCCAAACGGCGGGCCACTGAAGGTAGACGACGGGAACCACCTTAGGAGCTACTACTTGGGTGGATGCCCCTAGGGCCGCTAGAGCATCGTCGTGGCCATTATCTTCTCTACTCAACTGCTTTATCTCGAACTCCTCGAAAGCTGTCAGTAGCTCTTTGGCAAGTGACAAGTAGGCTGCCATCTTGTTGCCTCTTGCCTGGTAGGTTCCTAGGATCTGGTTGACTACTAATTGTGAATCACTGTTGACAGTTATCCTCTTGACGTTCATCTCCTTGGCCAAAGTGAGTCCCGTAATCAGGGCTTCGTACTCTGCTTCGTTGTTGGTGGCTTTGAAACCACATTTGACCGATTGCTCAATGACGTCTCCCTCGGGAGACTGTAACACTAACCCGAGGCCAATACCCTTGGCGTTACTTGCCCCATCCACACTCAACGTCCACCTCTCTTGTTCCAATGAGATACTAAGGCACAACAACTCTTTCTCGGCTAATAAGTGGATGCTAGGCGTGAAGTCTGCCACACAGTCCGCTAGGGCTTGTGATTTTATTGTAGTCCGTGGCTGATAGGAGATTTCATACTCGCTGAGCTCGATTGCCCACTTCGACAGTCGTCCAGAAAGTTCCGGTTTGTGCAGTACAGACTTGAGGGGGAAGGTTGTCAACACTGTTATTGGATGGCATTAGAAGTATGGCCTTAGCTTGCGTGCTGCATTGACGAGGCCCAATGCTAGCTTCTCTAGTTGACTGTACCTAGTCTCAGCATCGAGCAAAGCTCTGCTTGTATAGTAGACTGGGTGTTGTTTCCTTCCTTCCTCTCGCACCAAGACAGCGCTTACGGCAGTCTCTGAGACAGCCAAGTAGATTAAAAGGGTTTCACCATCTTTCGGCTTGGAGAGTAGTGGCGGGTTGGTAAGGTATACCTTAAGTTGTTGTAGTGCCTCTTCACAGGCAGGTGTCCAAGCAAAGTCTTTATTCTTTCGGAGGGTATCGAAGAAGGCATAGCACTTCTCAGAGGACCGTGAAATAAACCTGGTTAGAGCTGTAAGCCTCCCAGTGAGCTTCTGCAGTTCCTTGACATTAGTCGGAGATGGAATGTTAAGGATGGACCTTATCTGATCTGGGTGGGCCTCGATCCCGTGTTGGGTGACTAAGTATTCCAAGAACTTTCCAGAGGTGACCCCGAATGAACATTTCGTGGGGTTCAACTTCATGTTGTATTTCTTCAAAATTTCAAACGTCTGGCGCAAGTGACTGAGGTGGTCTTCGACAATAAGAGATTTCACCAGCATGTCGTCGATGTAAACTTCCATGGTTTGTCCCAACAAATCAGCGAACATCTTATTGACCAAACGTTGGTAGGTTGCACCAGCGTTCTTCAAGCCAAAGGGCATAACTTTGTAGTAGTATATCCCTCATTTCGTGATGAACGCTGTCTTCTCTTGATCTTCTGGATGCATGAGTATTTGGTTGTAGTCGAAAAAAGTATCCATGAAAGTAAGGAGCTCATGCCCTGCCGTTGCATCCACCATTGTGTCTATGTGCGGGAGAGGAAATGAGTCTTTCGGGCACGCCCTGTTCAGGTCTGTAAAGTCGATACAAACTCTCCACTTACCGTTCTTATTCCTTACAACTACCACATTCGCCAACCAGTCAGGGTAAAGGACCTCGCGAACGGATCCAATGTCAATCAACTTCTGCACCTCTTCATTGTTGATACGATTCCTCTATGCTGTGAACTTCCTCCATTTCTATTTCACAGGAGGATACGTTGGGTCAACTTGTAGTTTGTGAACTATGATCGCCGTGTCAATTTCGGTCATGTCTGCGTGAGACCAAGCGAAGCAGTCGTAGTGATGGCTGAGGAAATCCACCAACTGGTCGCGTAGTCCCGAGTTTAACTTTGAGCCAATCTGAATGATATGATCTGTTTGGTCGGGGTGGATTTGTACTTCGTCGAGATCTTCCATGGTAGGTTGGTCAGGGTAACCTTATGTTGTAGTTTGTTCCACCTGATACAGAACGTCATGGCCAGCCCTCCTCAAGGCAGAGTGGTAGCATTCGCGAGAGTCCCTTTGCTGTCCTCTTATTTCTCCTATTCCCCAACTAGTCGGAAACTTGACTCCCTGGTGGTAGGTTGATAGAATGGCTTTCATCTCATGGATCCACGGACGCCCTAGTATGATATTGTAGGGTGACAGACAGTCTATCACTAGGAATCGAGTATTGTGGTTAACGCCCTCGGCGTAGGTTGGGAGCACAATCTCTTCAATGGTGCTTTTGTGTTCGCCATTGAACCCGATTAGGGTGGTTGAATGACGAATGACACATGTTTCATCGATCCCCATGCCCCTAAGGGCATCTAGCATGAGGACGTTGGCTGAGCTGCCGTTGTTGACTAGTATCCGTTTGACCAGGCAGTTGGCCACCCGTAATGTTATCACCAGGGCATCATGGTACAGATCATCTAAGTAGGCTGCTTCGTTGATAGAGAACGTGATGATCTGTTCAGGCTCAAATTCCCTAGGTGGCCGAGGCCTTAAGCCAAAATCGACTACCTGTCGAACGTATCTTCTCGCCGTCAAGTGGCTGATACTACTGACCTCCGATGCACCAGTGATGCAATTCACTGTTCGCTTAAGGCGTAGCGGCTTAGGTGGGGTGACCTCTCGAACCTTTTGTTTTCCCTCTCGCTGGGCTATGGTTTGTTTCCCTCTGTCGGTCAAGAACTGGGTAAGGTGGCCCCTCTTTAGCAACTCTGTGACTTCTTTTTTGAGGCCAATACACTCCTCAGTTGTGTGCCCATGGTCGTCGTGGAAGTCGCACTACTTAGTTTTATCTCTTCGGTCAGCAGGGGACCTCATCTTCTCCAGCCACTTGACAGCGTTGCCCATCCTCTTCAAAGTATGAACAAGCTTAGTCGGAGCTATACTGAGGTTATAGTCTGGCATTCTCGGTATGTCTGGGCTGCAGTCTTGTCTCTGGTCAAGTGGTCTCCTGTCATCGCGTGATCGTTTACTTCTTTGTTCCTCTACAGGGTAAGGCTCGCGTCTTTTACTACGCAGATCAGACGTTAAAGAGCGCCTGCGATCACCCCTATCACGGTGCGGTGGTGAAGGGCGATAGTTTGACTCATCTTCTTCCCATTTAATCTGAGCCCAAGCCTTCGTCAGAACATCCTCCATGGTCTTGCACGGGTACTTGGTTAATTCCTTATATAAGTCAGACTCGGGGATCAGGCCCTTACGAAAGGCTGAGATGGCCGTAGCCATGTTACATTGGGGGATGGCTACCTTCTCCTTGTTGAACCTCCCTACAAAGTCGCGCATGAGCTCGCCTCTCCTTTGTACAATCAAGTAGAGGTCATCAGACTATTTCTCTAACTTCCTACTACTCGCGAATTGCTCCACAAACATGTCTGTCAGTTGGGCAAAGAAGGTAATACAGTTGTTTGGTAGGTTAGTATACCACTGCAAGGCAGGTCCTACCAAACTAGAGCCGAATCCCTTACACATACATGATTCCTTAGAATCTCGTGGGACGGCCACGGTGAACATCCTCTGCTTGTATTGCATTATGTGATCATCAGGGTCAGTAGTCCCATCATAAGGCCTCATGTTTGGAAAACTAAATTTAGCCGGCATCTCTACCATTGCAATGGTATCAATAAATGGGGAGTTAGCAAAGCTATCTACCGCACTCCTCTTAATAGGGGCAGGTACCCCGGGAATCCTCTGGATGAGGGACTCAATCTCCTAGAACCGTCGAAGGATATCACGGCTCGGTCCTCCCTCGTCTGCTGGCTGTGTTAGAGGTCGTTTAGTTGTGACAGTGGTTTGGAGGTAGACTCTACTGCCAGGCGTTTGCTGGGGTGTGGACCCAAGGGATTGCATGGACGCCACTATCTCACCATGGGCGATTTCCTTCCCGCTGTTCAAAAGGGTAGTGGTCGCTGTGAGGGTCTTGACCCTTTCCTCTAGCTCGATATTCTCCTGGCGAAAGACAGTGTTTTCTGCCTCAAGCTCCTTAAGTTTGTCCTTGCACGCTTCCATCTCGGTCATCAAGGCCTCCATCTGCGCCTGGATATCATTTTGAATGCTACTTTCAGCCATGGCTTTTGTCAAAAATAAGAGTGATCAAGAGTTCGTAGCCTTCTGTTCGGGTAACTGAGTTGCCAGGACCCCACGGTGGGTGCCAAATTATAGATGTCAAAATCCACAATAACAGATTGCGGGCCACCAGCAACCTATAGAGACAGAAAGCAATCGAACGACGTGAGTCTTGGGACACCGGTGTGGTGCCAGCCGAAAATACTCCGACGCTCAAGTCAGTAGCCTATCAGAAGGGAAGATTAAACGAGGATTATAAGGAGGGATAATTGGAGACTACCGTAGTTGCAGCGTTGATATAGGGAGAGTAGGTTGTGATTTCGTAAAGGGGAAAAATAGGGTATTGCTGTATATGGCTAATATTTGATACCCTCTCCTTGTGTAGGCGTGGCCTACTTATAAGTGTGGGTCGACCAAGAGTCACGGATCCTTGGAACTTGTATTCTTAATAGACTACCTGATCATTTATCGTGTAGGATAGAGGTAGTTTTTAGCCCAAGTCCTTTAATGGTGGTCCTCTTCTCGTAGGCTGGGCGATTGTGATAGGTCAAGAGTTGCTTTACTTCCTGAGACTTGTAAATCAAGTAGACTACTTCAAGGAAGTAACCACTTATCCCATTGGATAGGCCTCCATCCGAACTTATCAATCGTCATTTGCTACGGTAGGCTAGTCACTTAAGGTCTCTTTCTTGGTCACTTATCCGTTAGCACTAGGCAAGGCCCCGGGTCGTGCCCGAGTACGTCGCCAGTCGCCTATATGAGATAGTTCGATATTTGGGCCTAGCGTAGAGCTCGGGGCCTCCGAATGGGCTTCTTCGGGAGTAGGCCGTGACTTATAGTATTACATATGGGCCCTAGCCCAATAACCGAACGAATTGGGGCTACAAGACGCGTCGTGGTTGGACCATGGACCCAAGCCCAATTTTGGCGTTAACATACTTTGATGATCTATATAATATTTTGATTTATAGGGTCTAAGCATTTCAGTAATTTCATCATACTAGAAAATTTTGGAGAAGTAATTAAAGAAGAAATTCTATAAAAGGCCAAATATTCCTACTGGCTCAACACCATTTTTTGGAAGTGAATGGAATTAAAGAAGTTCTATAATGGGAATTGAAATTAAGTTCCCCGAAATGAATCCTTTGATATAGTGGCATTATTTAACTACTGCAGTACATATACAAAGTTGTTAATAAAATATGCATATCATGACTGATGTTTAAGATTAATTTTTTCAATGTCAGGTTAATTTGGTGCCTTGGGTTAACTTATAATCATAATCAAAGGACTTGGAGATCTATGCTCTTTATGCTTTTAAAAATACGATCGAGATCTTTATGCTATTTAAAATGTGATTTTTTAATTTTAAAGACGAGTTATTACTTTGGGACTGTACGTAATATAAAGATAGAATTTCATAAGATAGCCTGAAGTTTCTAGTTTGGTTGTTTTTGTATTGTACTTGTTTTATGAGTTCAGTATGCCACACTTGATGACTGGATCTTGATATCTAATAAATGAAGCTGATTTGAATGGGTTAGTTGGTTGGTGTTTTATCAAATAAATAGATAATTTTTGGTTATGACGAATAGTTGGGAGCTACTCTTGTCTGAATAGATTCTACTTATTTGTGTAAGAAGTTGATTTTGATTAGTCTATACTTGAGTTTCATATACTAAGTTACACATGTTTCGTGTAATTTTCTTTTTAATTCATCAGATGTCAGTACTACATTATATTTATATTTGTTATGGTCATCCTGATGTTTTGACATTTCTTCCAATGTATCACATGTAAAAACCATCACCAAGATGCCCACCAAGATGCCTATTGCAGTAAGTTAACTAAGATATTACTTCGTCTAATAGATCACCCACTTTAAGTGAGGAATAAGGTACATATATTACCACTGGCCAATGAGATGAAATATATGTCCTCGCATACTCGTGATATAAGGTGCATTGGAAGAATCAGTTGCCAACCTGAAAAGTTAATCATATCATAATTGAATCAAATCAATTTTCTTTTCGTTAGTCTAATCTAATCATTCCTATTAAAGAAAGCAAAGGTATTGTTTGATTTTTGTTTTAAAACCGTGGTGGCCTGTCTTTAGCTTTTTCCTTCTTGTGCTCATAATTACATGTGTGACGCCCGAGATTTAGCCATGCATTCAATTACTGTTGCATCTCTTGTTTGCGCATTTCCTTCTGTGCTTTATTAACTGTCTTCTTAAATTACTATTCACTCCATTTTTAACTTCATTCTATTAGCGAATTAGCATTTTTATTAAATCATATTAATTGTTAAAGTAGTGAGAAAAATGTGCAATTGAGCTAGAGGCGATAGGGGAGCTCATTTAGAAAATGATTTTTGTAATCAAATGAATAGTGTTACGTAACTAACTTAGAGATTTAATTAGCTAGCCTTTGTTTCACACATTAGGCTCGTTATAAAGCTAGCAACGAACATTTTAGAAGCCCATTTAACCACCCACTTGACCCCACCTCAACTTAACCACATTATATAACTCACCTTAGCTCATAACAAGCAAAAAACAAAACAAAAATTGCTGAAAGTTACTATGCTTGGGCTGAGAGCAGCTAGGAGGAGGAGAAAGTGATTTTTTGCTCTTCAACTCTCCAATTCAAGCCAAGCCAAGCCTTGAGCAAGTAGATTAGGGTGTGTGCAAGCATCCTAGGTGTTTCTATGCGCATTGGTGAGGGATTTCACGGCTTATTTTCGCATTTCTAAATAGTTGTCATTTTTTTGATTTGTTGAAAATGTGATCAAATGCTATTGTATTAATTATCTATGCTATTATACCATGTATATGAATGCTAGAGAACATATTTGAGCCATCATTTCGCTTTTTAAACAGTTGGAATCGTTAGTTTGATTCATGAGGTGAATAGTGACGTTTTTTTAAGGGTTTTGTGTAATTGTTCGAATTAGCTTGATTCAATGCTCCTAATAGACGCCTTAGGTGCTAATGAAGGTAGTCTGATAGCCCCGTGCACTTGCATTGCTCTAGAATCGCATAAAACGTGAAATAGCCGACTTTAACAAAGGGCTTTCGGGGTTAATGCAAATCTGGGTGGATTCGGGCTTTACTTCTAGTATTCTTAGGCTACCTAGGTGCTATAGAAGCTTTGATAACCCTTGTTTGAAGTCCGGATAAGGTATGTGTAGTTTAAAGCCATAAGAGGGAATTCAGGGCTTTCGGGGTATTTGCGGGCGTTTGAATGAATTAGAAGGTTGAGAGGGTTCCTTGAGGGTTAGTTAGAAGGTTGGGAGATTTTCCCTTTGAAATAGAATCATTAACTTTGGTTTGGAAGAGAAATAGTTTGAAAAACAAAGGGGTTTAGGTGCAATTTCGGTTGACTCATGCTACTAAGCCCATGGCATGACTTCTTGAGTGTTTATATGTGGTTTCAAGTTGATTTGGAGCTTTTGGTATGATTCTATGCTTACCTTGTATATGTCCCTTTGTAAAACTGCTTATTTGCTTATATAATTGTTTCTATTCTAACTACATCGAGGTCAACCTACTTTGTTGATCCTCCTATGTGTTATTGCTTATATTATTGACATTAACTTTCCATTGTTAAGTGCATTGCATAGTGGTTGTGCAACCATAGTGTCAGGGGCGGATGTATTGAATGTCGGCTGGGCGGCAGAGGGCTTGCCGGTGGATATTCAAACTCCGTGCCCTAGTCCCTTATTCGCCTGGTCCGGAGATTGCCAGGGGATGTTAGGTCGTAGGATTATCGGGGTACATCCGGAGTACACCCACTGGAGTGTTTGGGGCTATGTCGGCTTATCGTGATCGTGATCGTGGTTCGTGGATCGTGAATGAAGACAGTGAAGATTGGTGTATAGGGGTTATGTGAAATGTATCCTTTTAAATGTGTGGTTATTTAAGCTATCATTGTTTCTTTAATTGTCTAATTGTTATTGTTGTTTAACTATATTACCTGTTGCATTGCACGCCCCGGGACTATATCCCTCACTGAGCAATAGTGGTTGCTCATACCTCGATATATGTTTCAGGAGACGCTGAGGGTGATCCTCAACTTGTTGAGTTAGTTGAGAAGGAGGAAGTTCAGATTGATCCTTTACCTTAGTTGCTGTGCCTGATAGCTTGAGGTGGTTTAAATTCTTACTGCTATGTGGAAGGCTCATCTGTTTATTTTATGTCCTATTTTGTAGCCTGAGGGCTATGTAGATGCTTGTTGTACAAGTTAAAGTATAGTTGATTGTGGTATAGATTTGAAAGCCTATGTTTTGTAATAATTTAGGTTTCTACTTTTATTCACTTTGCATGCTTGGGAGTGAATGGCTTAATGTAGAATGTTTTATCTTTTAAGTACATTTTAATGTTATCCTAGAAGGTCATGGCTATTAGATTATGTTGTAAACAAAGTTACTTGCATGCTTGTGTAGTTTTGGAACTATTGTTTGCTTCAAGGCTCGGATGGCCTTGAATCTTTAAATATTTAGCCATGAAAAGTTTGTTTATCTTGTGGTTACCTTATTTGAGAGTTCACAGGTTTTCAGAATGTCCACGGTACAGGGGAGACTCTGTCCGTGTGTCGGGTCCGAACTTAACCTTTAGCTTGGGGGTTGGGTCGGGGCGTGACATTTAAGTGGTATCAGAGCTATAGATTGCATGAAGCCGGGTTAAATTTCTCGGTCTGTGGGTAGAGATTTGTTATGTGACTTTGTGATTGCATGATTCTGTGATTTTTGATTTGCCTAAGTGAAATTTAAATTAGGAATGAATATGCTAGCATGGAAATAGAATATCAAGAGTCTAGAATGTCAAGTATGATCTAGTGACTTATGTGTACTTCAAGAATGTAGAATATTTATATAAACTTCTATATACTTGACTTTATGTGAATCTATTTGGACTTCTCTTTATGTGTTTACTTATAAATTATATATATACACATATATACCTGTCATAACACTTTGCATTCTAGCTATTCGAGATGGGGCCCCGCCATCGTACTGAGGATCAGAATGTTGATAGAGAACCGGAAGAGGTTCATGGGCAAGAAGACGGATTGGCAGGTAATGCACCCCCAGTTCAGGAACCGAGTACGACACAGATCTTAGCCACAATGGCCACTGCTATGAACACCATCGCCCAGTTTGTGACACAGCAGGGTCAGACAAGGGTTGTTGGAGGTAATCCGACTGCGAGAGTCGGGAGTAGTAGTACTACCGGGGGTAACTTGTATGACCGGTTTATTCATCATAGGGCCTACACTTTCTTTGGAGAACTGGATGATATGAAGGCTGAATTGTGGCTGAGGAAGTTTGAAAGGGTGGCAGCAATACTTGAGTGCCATGATGATAGGAAGATCACTTATGCCACATTCCTTCTAGAAGGTGACGCTGAAGATTGGTGGCATACTATCAGTGAGAAATGGGAAGCCGAGAGGGTTCATCATTCGTGGGCTGATTTCGTCCGAGAATTCCGAGACAAGTACATATCGGTGGTTGCCCATGAGAGGCGTCAAACAGAGTTCATAAACTTAAAACAGGGAAGTATGACAGTGGATCAATATGAAGCTACTTTTACTAGGCTTTCCCGTTATGCGCCAGCCTTGATACAGCCAGAGGACATGAAGATCCAGAGATTTATCCTGGGATTGAGAAAGGATATTATGCTAAATTTGTCTGCGAATGATTTCCCTAATTATGCTGCAGTAATCTGAGCCGCCTCGAGATATGAAAAACGCAAGGCCGATGTGTTAGCCGAGACCAGCCAATCGAGTAAGCGGTTTCAGTCTCAGAGTTAGGGGTACCAGGGACAGGCTATATCAGTTGGGCAGAGTACACAACCGAGGCAGACTCAAAGTTATATAGGGCCTACTCAAACTCAGACACGACCAGTTCAGAGTCAAACTCAGAATCAATTCCGTCCAGCAGTATCCCGTTCGCAGCAGGGTAGTTCAGCTACCTCTACTTACAGAGCTCCTTCGGGAGGCACTGCTCTAAGACGTCACCAGCAGTGCAGCTTCTGTCAGCGTCAGGGCCACACTGAGGATGTTTGTTAGAAGAACAGAACAAGTGTATAGGTTGCGGCAGTGATCAGCACAGGGTTAAGGACTGTCAGAAATTTAAGAACTCTAGGGGTCAGACGTTAGCTCAGAACTCTCAGACCAGGGCACCAGGTGCATTACCACCGCCACGAGGTTAGGCCCGTGTATTTGCTTTGGATGTTGAGGAACTTTCGGATACCATCCTTTGTGGTAGAAGGTATTTTTCTTCTTAATGATCAATCAGTTAAGGTTTTAATTGATTCTGGGGCTTCGCATTCATTTATTACACCTATTTGTGCACAAAATGCTAAGTTGAAACATGATAAATTGTTGCATGATATTGTGGTTTACACTCCTATGGGGCCGAAGTTTGTTACCAAATCTATCTGCAAGGAATGTAATATTTATATTCAAGGTCGTGTTTTTCCTGTCGATTTAATTATTCTACCTTTCCGCGGCTTTGAAATTATATTGGGGATGGACTGGTTAAGTAAATATTATGCCCAGCTTGATTGTAGAAAGAAGATTGTGTATCTAAAAATGCCCGTCCAGCCTGTACTTAAAATAGTTGGTAGTAGAAAATCTACGGGAACTCCTATTATTTCTTCTATTAGAGCATCTAAATTATTGAGCAAGGGTTGTGAGGCTTATCTTGCATATTTGATTAATCAACCTGTGGATCAATTGAAATTGAATGATGTACCTATTGTGAGGGAATTTCCGGGGGTCTTTCCTGATGAATTATCGGGGTTACCGCCTGATAGGGAGATAGAGTTCATGATTGACTTACTGTCGGGGACTTCACCTATCTCTAGGACTCCGTATAGAATGGCTCCGCCCGAATTGCAAGAATTGAAAATTCGACTGCAGGGCTTGCTTGAGAAGGGATTCATTCAGCCGAGTTCTTCACCTTAGGGGGCACCAGTCCTATTTGTTAAAAAGAAAGACGGATCTCTTCGCTTGTGCATTGATTATCGGGGTCTTAATCAGGTAACTATCAAAAATAAATATCCTTTGCCTTTAATTGAAGAGTTATTTGATCAGTTGCAAGGCGCCAAGGTATTCTCTAAATTCGATATGAGGCAAGGCTATTATCAGCTGAGGATTAAGAAAGATGATGTTCCTAAGACTGCTTTCAGAACTTGATATGGCCATTATGAGTTTGTTGTCCTACCGTTTGGTCTTACTAATGCTCCCGCCGCATTCATAGACTTAATATAGAGGGTATTCCGTCCTTATCTGGACCAATTTGTGGTTATCTTTATTGATAATATTCTTGTTTATTCTAGATTTGAGACGGATCATGAACAGCATCTCAGAATTGTGTTGCAGACTCTTCAGGAGTATCAATTATTTGTGAAGTTTAGCAAATGTGAATTCTGGCTTAAGCAAGTTGATTTTCTTGGCCATATTATCTCGCAGGATGGTACTTCTATTGACCCAGCGAAGATTGAAGTTGTGCTATCTTGGAAACGACCTGAAACTGTCACAGAAATTCGTAGCTTCCTTGGTTTAGCTGGGTATTATCAGAGGTTTGTCAAGGATTTCTCTTAGATCGCAGGGCCTTTAACTCAACTTACTCAGAAGAAAACAGTATTTGATTGGAGTGATAAATGCGAGGCCAGCTTCCAGGAATTGAAGAAGAGATTGACTACAGCTCCTATTCTTGCTTTACCTGAGGGTTATGATAATCTGGTGATTTATAGTGATGTTTCGAAGGAAGGTCTGGGTTGTGTATTGATGCAGAATGGCAGGGTTATTGCTTATGCTTCCAGGAAACTGAAACCTTATGAACTCAACTATCCGACTCATGATCTTGAGCTTGCAGCTATCATTCTTGCATTAAAGAAATGGCGTCATTATCTCTGGGGCAACAAGTTTGAAATCTTTACAGATCATAAGAGCTTGAAATATCTGTTTTCACAGAAAGAGTTGAACATGAGGCAGAAGCGTTGGCTGGAATTACTTGAGGACTATAACTGCACTATTAACTATCTTCCGGGTAAGGCCAACATTGTTGCTGATGCTTTGAGCCGAAAGGCTACTGTTGTTAGCTTGATTATCAAGAATTGGGAATTCATGGAAGAATTATGCTTATAGAAGCCTAGTACTTCAAATTCAGGTATTCAATTCGCAAGTTTGCAGATTCAATCTCTATTATTATCCAGGATTCGAGAAGCTCAACAGGCTGATCTTCAATTGTTGAAAGTCTTAGAGAATTCAAAAGGGGGAGAGTCGGATTTCAAATTGCACGACGATGGTATTCTCAAATTCAAAGGCAGAATCTGTATTCCAAGTGATCCAACTTTGAAGAAGGATATTCTTACTGAGGCACACAGTTCTAGATATAATATCCATTCAGGCAGTACTAAAATGTATAAAGATTTAAAGCAAAACTTCTGGTGGAATAATATGAAGAGAGAAATTGCTGACTATGTTGCTCGATGTCTTACTTGTCAGAAAGTTAAAGCAGAGCATCAGAGGCCTGCAGGGTTGTTGCAGCCTTTGGCTATTCCTGTTTGGAAATGGGATCATATTACCATAGATTTCGTATCAGATTTACCGAGGTCTTCGAAGGGTAATGACTCAGTTTGGGTTATTGTGGATAGATTGACCAAGACTTCTCACTTCATCGCTAAAAAGAAGTCTGATTCTCTTGATAAGCTAGTAGAGTTGTATATTGAGAATGTTGTCCGACTTCATAGAATTCCAAAGAGTATTGTGTCAGATAGAGATCCCAAATTCACATCTCAGTTCTGGCAGAAGATTCAGAAAGCATTGGGCACGACTTTGAGTTTCAGTACAGCTTATCATCCTCAGACAGATGGTCAATCCGAGAGAACTATCTTAATCATCGAGGATATGTTACGGGCTTGTATTCTGGACTTCGGTAAGAGTTGGGAGAAGTATTTGCCACTCGCAGAGTTCGCCTATAATAATAGTTATCAAGCTACTATTGGTATGGCACCTTATGAGGCACTGTATGGGCGTAAATGCCGGTCTCCTCTCTACTGGGATGATGTTGGTGAAATGAAGACGGTCGACCCTACTCTCTTACCTAAAATGAACAAAATGATTGATCATATGCAGCTTATCAGAAAAAGAATGCTTACAGCACAGAGCTGGCAAAAGAGTTATGCTGATAGACGCCATCGTGATCTGAAATTTGTTGTAAGGGATCGAGTATTTCTGAAAATCTCTCCTCGCAAGGGTTTGATTCGGCATGGTAAAGGAGGTAAACTCAGTCCTCGATATGTGGGACCATTTGAGATAACTGAAACTATTGGTGAATTGGCTTACCGTCTAGATTTGCCTCCCAGTCTGGGCAGAATCCATGATGTCTTCCATGTTTCTATGCTTCGGAAGTATCAGCCAGATCTCTCTCTCATACTTGAGCCGGAACCGCTAGAAATCAGTGAAACTTTGACCTACACAGAGAAACCTCTTCGGATTGTAGATTAGAAAGTTCAGGAGCTGAAGACTAAAAGTATTCCGATGGTTAAAGTTCTATGGGATCATCACGGCATAGAGGATACGACGTGGGAGAGAGAGGATCAGATGCGGGAGCGATATCCAGAGTTATTCGCCGAATCATGTAAGAATTGCGTGGACGCAATTAGTTTAAGGGGGAGAGGATGTGACGCCCGAGATTTAGCCATGCATTCAATTACTGTTGTATCTCTTGTTTGCGCATTTCCTTCTGTGCTTTATTAACTGTCTTCTTAAATTACTATTCACTCCGTTTTTAACTTCATTCTATTAGCGAATTAGCATTTTTATTAAATCATATTAATTGTTAAAGTAGTGGGAAAAATGTGCAATTGAGCTAGAGGTGATAGGAGAGCTCGTTTAGAAAATGATTTTTGTAGTCAAATGAATAGTATTACGTAACTAACTTAGAGATTTAATTAGCTAGCCTTTGTTTCACACATTAGGCTCGTTATAAAGCTAGCAACGCACATTTTAGAAGCCCACTTAACCACCCACTTGACCCCACCTCAACTTAACCACATTATATAACTCACCTTAGCTCATAACAAGCAAAAAACAAAACAAAGTTTGCTGAAAGTTACTGTGCTTGGGCCGAGAGCAGCTAGGAGGAGGAGAAAGTGATTTTTTGCTCTTCAACTCTCCAATTCAAGCCAAGACAAGCCTTGAGCAAGTAGATTAGGGTGTGTGCAAGCCTCCTAGGTGTTCCTACGCACATTGGTGAGGGATTTCACATCTTATTTTCATATTTCTAAATAGTTGCCATTTTCTTGATTTGTTGAAATTGTGATCAAATGCTATTGTATTAATTATCTATGCTATTATACCATGTATATGAATGCTAGAGAACATATTTGAGCCATCATTTCGCTTTTTAAACGGTTGGAATAGTTAGTTTGATTCATGAGGTGAATAGTGACATTTTTTTAGGGTTTTGTGTAATTGCTCGAATTAGCTTGATTCAATGCTCCTAATAGATGCCTTAGGTGCTAATGAAGGTAGTCTAATAGCCCCGTGCACTTGCATTGCTCTAGAATAGCATAAAAGGTGAAATAGCCGACTTTAACAAAGGGCTTTCGGGGTTAATGCGAATCCGGGTGGATTCGGGCTCCACTTCTAGTATTCTTAGGCTACCTAGGTGCTATAGAAGCTTTGATAACCCTTGTTTGAAGTCCGGATAAGGTATGTGTAGTTTAAAGCCATAAGAGGGAATTCGGGGCTTTCGGGGTATTTGCGGGCGTTTGAATGAATTAGAGGGTTGAGAGGGTTCCTTGAGGGTTAGTTAGAAGGTTGGGAGAGTTTTCCTTTGAAATGGAATCATTAACTTTGGTTTGGAAGAGAAATAGTTTGAAAAACAAAGGGGTTTAGGTGCAATTTCGGTTGACTCATGATACTAAGCCCATGGCATGACTTCTTGAGTGTTTATATGTGGTTTCAAGTTGATTTGGAGCTTTTGGTATGATTCTATGCTTACCTTGTATATGTCCCTTTGTAAAACTGCTTATTTGCTTATATAATTGTTTCTATTCTAACTGCATCAAGGTCAACCTACTTTGTTGATCCTCCTATGTGTTATTGCTTATATTATTGACATTAACTTGCTATTGTTAAGTGCATTGCATAGTGGTTGCGCAACCATAGTGTCAGGGGCGGATGTATTGAATATCGGCTGGGCGGTAGAGGGCTTGCCGGTGGATATTCAAACTCCGTGCCCTAGTCCCTCATTCGCCTGGTCCGGAGATTGCCAGGGGATATTGGGTCGTAGGATTATCGGGGTACATCCGGAGTATACCCACTGGAGTGTTTGGGGCTATGCCGGCTTATCGTGATCGTGATCGTGGTTCGTGGATCGTGAATGAAGACAGTGAAGATTGGTGTATAGGGGTTATGTGAAATGTATCCTTTTAAATGTGTGGTTATTTAAGCTAGCATTGTTTCTTTAATTGTCTAATTGTTATTGTTGTTTAACTATATTACCTGTTGCATTGCACGCCCCGAGACTATAACCCTCACTGGGCAACAGTGGTTGCTCATACCTCGATATATATTTCAGGAGACGCTGAGGGTGATCCCCAACTTGTTGAGTTAGTTGAGGATGAGGAAGTTCAGATTGATCCTTTACCTTAGTTGCTGTGCCTGATAACTTGAGGTGGTTTAAATTCTTGCTGCTATGTGGAAGGCTCATCTGTTTATTTTATGTCCTATTTTGTAGCCTGAGGGCTATGTATATGCTTGTTGTACAAGTTAAAGTATAGTTGATTGTGGTGTAGATTTGGAAGCCTATGTTTTGTAATAATTTAGGTTTCTACTTTTATTCACTTTGCATGCTTGGGAGTGAATGGCTTAATGTAGAATGTTTATCTTTTAAGTACATTTTAATGTTATCCTAGAAGGTCATGGCTATTAGATTATGTTGTAAACAAAGTTACTTGCATGCTTGTGTGGTTTTGGAACTGTTGTTTGCTTCAAGGCTCGGATGGCCTTGAATCTTTAAATATTTAGCCATGAAAAGTTTGTTTATCTTGTGGTTACCTTATTTGAGAGTTTACAGGTTTTCAGAATGTCCACAGTACAGGGGAGACTCTGTCCGTGTGTCGGGTCCGAACTTAACCTTTAGCTTGGGGGTTGGGTCGGGGCGTGACAACATATCCATAGTATAATAGATCAATTATTGCAAGGCTCAATTAATAACAAGAAAAGATCTACCAAAAGAGATAGTGATCCAAATATTTTATACATTAAAATATTTACTTATATAATATGGGTGTAATAGAATTGATGTTTTAGAATCTACTGGACGCCACGAGCGTGGTAGACATATCGGTTCTAAAGATAAAAAGAGCAAAATTAGCAAGTTGGCATTTTTTGAATGATTTAATATCGTGAAGATGAGGAGTTAAAAATCTAACTGAGAAATACTACTCCAAGAGAGTATCAAGTACCTCAAAACGATGTGAATATTGAAAGTTTTGATTATAAAGAGATCTCACTCAGTTAAATTACTCTTGAAAATTAATGAAATCGAAAAGAAAAATTGATCATGATCAATTTTTTTGAAAATATAGTAGTTATTGATTTTTTGAAAGAAATCAAGGATCTTGAATTGAAGTCCAAACAAGAATGTCGACAAATAAATGATTGGCCAAAATAATAAAGGAGACGCAATCCAGGCAATATAAAGTACATTTTTTTTAAATAAGTGTATATTGAAATATGTATAATTGTTGAAATACACATACATTATTGTCGATGGGATTGAGGGGGAGCATTGTATGAAATCAATCCCACATCACTATGAGAAAATTACAAGGATTTAATCATAATAGTTGGTCTTCCCTTAAATTTTTTAAATACTTACAGGGAATGGATTAGTACGCTGTGTGATTATACCTTGGTCTATACTTTTCTGGAAAACATAGTTGATATTAACCTGGTAATTTTGAAAAAGGACTTCATATGTGTCTTATGAATATGGTAATATTTTACCAATATAAATCACATGATAATATTATTAAAGTTTTTGAAAGACTCTTTATGCCTAAAGTATATATTCATTTGATAATGATATATATAGAAGTCCTAGAAGGACCGAATATGCCTGAAGCATATAAATAAAATCTCGAAAAATATATTCGATTAGAAAGTTCTTTTGTATGGATGAAAACATTCTAAAAGAATGTGGTATATCTTTTGTATATATTATGACATAATTATATATTGTGGAATTCATTCTTTACATAGAAAGTATTGAAGCCATAAAGTCTATATGCTAAATATTAAAATGGCTTAAACAATATATTCTACTAACAGTAATAACAAAATAGATACAATGTTGTAAAGAAAACAATAAGGCAAAATAAATTTTGAAACTGGAAATGCAGAATAGTAAACTGAATTAAATTTGTTAAACTAGTAATTGGCAGAAAAGAAATCTAGTTTATAACGGAAAGGATAACACTTTAATGACTAAATTAAGTTCTGACAAAAACATTCTTGCCAAAAATAAAATTCAAAAGGGAAAAATATGAATAACATAAAAGAAAGAATAGACAGAAACTATGCTCCGAAATATTTTCTGTCAAAATGATTATGACAGATTCTATATTCTGGAATAAAGAAAAGATGATAAAACCTTAAGATTGTTAGAAATAGAATAGATAAATCTGACAGAATATGATAAATAATAAGAAATGGAAAAATGGAATTAAATATATCCATGTAACAAACCGAAATTACAGAAAAATGCAAGTGTACCGAGGCTTGTGTCCCATAAGATGTCCTTTAAGGTTTTGTTGCAAGGTTATATTGTTGTACCTCTTTGTCGCTCAAACATCCTAGGATACAATGGTATTCCTCTTACAACAACAACACTCGGATGCAAGAGCTTGTGAAATGAACAGTATTAAAACTAAACAATGTAGAAAACTATAACAATACAAGAAAAAAAAAGGCTGGCGCTACTGACAGTTTTGTAGCCTAGCAGTAGCCAACTTGGGACGGGCTACAAATAGGCTACAGAATGACGTCTATAGCTAAAAGCCCCATAGCCAAATTGATAATCCGTAGCCCATCCATAGTAAATTTCGAAAATTAATTTGTATTTATTTTTTATGACTTCTGTAGCAAAATGGTCGTAGCCCATCCGTAGCCAATTAAAATTTTGACTTTTTTTTATTAATTATTAACGTCCGTAGTAAAGCCATGGTCGTTTCAGTCGTAAATCAGCCGTCACCTATGGCTACAGATTGGTATCCATAGACGTTCGATAGCCCCCTATTTCGTAGCCAATCCGTAAACAATTGTTGCCAAATATCCGTAGTCAATCCGTAGCCTTTTGTCGGCACATTGTCATAGCTATTCCGTCTCTAATTAATTATTTAATTATTTAAAAAAAATACATTAACAAAAAAAATTAAAAATACAAATTAATATTTACAAAAAATTTAATATTTACAATAGATTTATAATATTTACAAAAAAAACTAATAAAAAAATAATATTAATTTACAAAAAAAGCTAAATGATCTACTATTATCTTCTAGTCATCTCGCTCGCATGGTTTTAATATCTGCAAAGCTTTCATTTTCTCTTTCTGTACTTTCTCATACTCTTCCAAAGTAATCTCTTATTACACCACAAACAAATATGCATGTCATAAATAACACAAAAATATTGCTTGAAGATATTTAAAGAAGTTTAATTTATTAAATTCCTCGTCTACATATATATTGCCAAATTTTTTCTCCCAACACAATCTAACTAGTGAAATAGTATTAAAAAGATACCAAAAGCTCATGAGTTAGAAGAGAAAACAGTTAATAAAAAACTTGGAATCAGTTCAAAGCTTATAGCAATAAATGTAATTGAATCTCCCAAGTAATATTTTGTGTATGGAAGTGTCGTTTGTATGAAATTACCTTAGTATCCACCCTTCTAATATATAACTCTTCGTATCACCAATGTCATTTGCATAAGAGGGGAACAAGTTGGAGAAAATTGATGCATTCATGCAGAAAAGAGAAATCCTATCACAGTTTGAACCATTGTAAGCCTGCAGATCTCCACAGTCCTTAACCGGGATAGTTCCATCGTCAAACATATAAGAAAAATGTTCAGTTACGTTCCCTCCACCGAGTATGCATTTAGATACATCTACATATTATAGCAAAACTGTATTCAACGCCAATGAATTCATCCAAAGATCTGTTGATTAGTAAACAAAAAGCCTAAGAATTAATCTTATCAATGTTGGTGTTATCTTCAATAGCATAATCCTCACCTTGCTATTCTCACATCTCACTGTTACAACTTAACACACAAAATTAGTTAGACTAAGCTCATATTTAGTACTAAATATGTGCAAGCCATAAAAATCATCAGGCTTTAGTATTAGTGGAATGGAATAAAAGAAGATGTAGCACGATAAGTTAAAGATTAGGTGAATATAATAACGGTGGAAAAGAAGATGTAGCACAAAATCAGTTAAACTACATGCATGGAAAATAATTTCAGTGTAGCACGAGAAGTTAAAGATTAGGTGAATATAAAGCCAAGGTGTCCGTCATAGCATGAGGAGATTCTAGAAACTCTAATAACAGAGATGAGATAATAACTCTCCCATTGATCAATCAAAATTTCACATTGAAAACTTGCATTCTTTACAGTTGTTCTAATGATTGGGACACTGCGAATATCTCAAAAATTTAACAATTTCTCTTTAATACATTTGTCAAGTTTCTCTTTAACTTTTGCTCTCTATGTTTTTTGCAATTTTTAATTAAAACACATGGCAGTTATGCAAAGTAAAGCATAACTCACAACCCACCTCCCACAAATCAGTGCTAATATATCTCATGATCCATACATGATATGTAAATATGCCTAGTGACTAAATCATAGGAATAATATGAATCTTTTACAAATTCAGAAAACAAGCCTAGATTCTTTTTCAACACATGTGCTTAAGAAAGATAAACCATGATTAGGAAAGGCTAAAGAAAATGTGCAACTAAAGAAAAACTTAAAAACACAGGGACATAGTACTTACAATACCACAATACTCAACTCCAAATCAAGAAGGATTATCTTCTCCAACATCATCCTTTCAATTCAATAAAGACCTGAATGGATCATTCTCCACTCTTTCTTTAAATCTCAACAAAGCCAATCCTAAACCACTTAACAAAAAAATTTCATTTAAGCACGTGATTTCATTATTTCAATTCTAAATTAGCACAACTTTATTATTTCAATTCTAAATTAGCACGACTCTATTATTTCAACTCTAAATTAGCACATGACTTCATTATTTTCACATATAACAAAAGAATAGCACCACTAACCAAATAACATTTTATATTCGCTACATCAGCATTAACATATACATATCATCGGCATTAACATATACATATTGAACTATAAGCGTGATACATATTCAACTCGAAACTATTTACCTATAGATAGAGATAGGAATATGGTGGTGGTGCTCTTGGTGGTGGTGATGGGGATGGTACTCTTGGTGATGTCTTTGGTGGTGCCCTTGATAGTGATGACGAATAAAAATTAAATAAATAAATTAATTAATTAATAAATTACAAACAAAATATAGATTATATATATATATATACACACACACAAATATAAACTTGTATATTGCACTACCAAATAAACTAGTATCATTCTAAAATATTAATATCATAGCCCAAAATATTTAACTAGTATATTGCACTATCAAATAACATTTCATATTACACTACAAAATATCACTACAATACAACATTTTTAATTCACACAACATTTATGACAAATATACTAGTATATTGCACTACCAAATAAACTAGTATCATTCTAAAATATTAACATCATAACCCAAAATATTTAACTAGTATATTGCACTATCAAATAAAATTTCATATTACACTACCAAATATCACTACAATACAAGATATTTAATTTACACAACATTTATGACAAATAGACTACAAAATATTTATGTCAAATATCACTAAATAAAATTAGAAATAAACATAAAATTAAATAAAAAAATTATAGATTGAACAAATAAAAAATTTAAAAGTTATATACACACACATATATATACATGTGTATACTAGACAAAAAGAGAGAAAAAAAATGTAAAATCTAAACTATGTACCTATAGAAGAGAGAGAGAAAGAGAATGAGAGAGAGTGAGAGAGAGATGGTGGTAGTGTCCTTGGTGGTAGTGATGGTGCCTTTGGTGAAGGTGGTAGTGCCCTTGGTGATGGTGGTAGTACCTTTGATGGTGTTGGTGATGCCCTTGGTGGTAGTTGTTAGTGGTGGTGGTGCCTTTGTTGGTAGTGGTGGTGTCTTTGGTATTAATGGTGTCATGCCCCAACCCAACCCCTTCCTAGAAGTCAAGTCCAAACGCGACAATAATCAGACAGAGTCTCCCCTTAATTACGGACATTCCATCACCTGTTCAGTTATACTCAATGCCAACAACAAATACACAAGAACACCTTTTTAAAACTTTGATTATGCATAATATGTTAAACACAACATTTCTTCATAGTAGGTCTATGTAAGCCTAGCAACATTTCTAGTCCAAGTAATTTAAAGTTCATGTAGTAGAAAGCTTCTAAGTCTCACAGAATTAGCTAGACTTGTGACACCCAGATCCATCATGTAGCTAATAGTACCTACTTGCATGTACTTATGTGTTTACTTTAAATGTTTGGTTATAATTACATGAAAAAGTTAATTTATTCATTTATTTACACTATTTTCACATTTCATGAAATACGTGCAAATAATATTTAGTAAATTTAAATGAGGCAATTACCTTAGTAAAATAATTATTAAAAATTATTTTATTGCATTTAGGTGCTAGTTTACATTATTTTCAATTAATTGAATAAGTAGCACCTAAGCCCGGGTTAAATTTTCAAGTCTTCTATTTTTCTAAAATTTCATTTTTCTCTTGTTACTTGGTATTTATCTAGTATTCATTCACTGGAAGTATGTGCATATCATATCTAGAACGTGGGATATAAATAGTTGTGTCCCTGAGTGAATAGTATAAGCTATAATGCATTTTGGGCCATTTGGTACTAGATTTTTCTAAAGCCCAAAGCCTAATCTTCTATCTATATATAAACACATAAAATAACTATTTTATTATTTTATTTACTAAAATTTATTTTACTAACATTTTAATTGATTTAAATTTACTATTTGAATGTGAGGTCCCGGACCCGAGAATAATTATTATTTTTATATTATCACCATTTACCTTTATTTAAAATGTATTTAATTGATCTACGATAATTAATTAATTATAAATTTTATTATTGGTATTTATTTAAATTATATTTATATAATTTACCGGGACCATTATCTTATTATTTTATTTATTTAAATTATTTTACATGCCTTTTTATTGATTTATTTTACTGTTCAAACGAGAAGCATGTGCCCAGATCTGAATAAGGTAGTTATTATTTTAATAATTATATTTATTTATCTTCCCCAGACCCGAACGAGCTGGAGTATTATGTTTAATAATTACATTTCTTTAATTGGCTCGGAACTGAACGAGTTACATTATTAATTTTAATAACTATATTTACTTAATTAGCTTGGAGTAAATTTTAAACTATTTTATTTACCGAGAATTATATTTTTTCCTATATTATACTTTATTTATAATATATTTGCTTATTGTCAGAATGTGTCGTGCATGTCCCAAGTGCGAGTTAGAAAATAGGAAAGTAGTGTCCCTGAGTTAATAATAGCTAGTATTTATTTTTGGCCTATTTGATTTCTAACTTTGTTTTTACCAAACTATTCTTGCCTAAATAGTCAATTAAGTTAAGTCAAACCTTTAGTCTACATATCTATCTACCTTATATACATAGCATTGACCAAAAATATAAAACAAACACAAAACACCAAAGAAAGAAAAAGAAATGAACCTGACGGGTTCATGAGGAAAAGCAAAGGAAAAAAAAATCTTTGGGGCTTTGATGGTTTTGGCAAGATCAAGGTTAAATTCAAGTGGTTTAAGCTTTTACCTAGTGTTTCCTAGCTTTTGCAAGGTGAGAAAGTTGCATATTTCTTGGGTTTGAAGTTTGTTACATATATGTTGAAATTCTTGAATTGTTAGAAATAGTTATATTACTTGTTATGGATGCTAGATATATGTTCTTTAGAGCCTATAGAACTAACTTATATAGCTTGATAGCATATTCTATGGTTGAAAGCTTAATTGACACGAAAGAGATGATGAATAGTGCCTCAAGTTAGGGTTTTCATAAATTTTGCTAGTTAGATCGAATTGATCCCTCCTTTAGGTGGTTTAGACTTTATTGGAACTAGTTAAACCCTTACACGTAGTTAGATTGCTCGAAAATGAGTTAAAATGCAAAATTTGCTATCTTTAAAAAGGGGGTTTTCCACGAAAGATAATCCGGACTCGTTTGGACTTTGGATTAGGTATCCTTGGGGCATGGAAGTACTTTTGGTGCTTTCGTTACGTGAAATTAGGGTTCGGATAGAGTAGTTGTAATTAAAACCCGCTCGGGGCCTTCCCGAGCTTTTGCTTCTAAAACGGGTTTTCATTATCTTGATAGGTGTCTTTTGGCTTAATTAGAAATGTAGTATGATTAGGATGTGATTTTGTAACTTTGAAATGCACATAGGAGAAGAAAAGCTTGGCTAAAGAAAGGGAAATAGTAGTATTTGGCTATTTTGATGCGTCTAGTACTTATAGATGTGTTATCATGTACTTATATGATTATCTAAAGTTTAATTGAGCTATTTGAGTAGATTGTGGGAAAAGTTATGTTGTTTGCCTCTTTTGAGACTATAAAGCTATCTCATGTATATGTTGGCTTATATTGCAATTAAATGCGAGGGCGATCTACTTTGTCGACCCTCTTACTTGTTATTCGTTGTTCTTGAATCTTGTGGTTTGGTTTCGGGGTTGCACAACCTTTTCGGATATGGTAGCGTCGAGAAACACGGGCGGCGTCGGGCTTGCCGTGCTCCCTTGACTACCATGGTGCCTATTCCCTTTCTCGCTAAGTATACTACACTACCCCAGAGGCGTGGTTTACCTGCTGGGTGTATGGACCTACCTCAGGAGAAAGGGTCGTAGGATCGGGGTACATCTGGAGTATCCCAACTTGGAGGAGTAGGGGTTTGCCGGCACTTGCGTGAAGTTCGTGGCTCGTGGTACGAGATTGAAGACTTGAAGTGCAATCGTATCCTTTTTATACATGGTTAAATACTTGTCTAATTAGTTTTGTTATTTGTGTTGTATTTGTTGTTATCTTGTCGCATCTCATGAAAGCAATCCCCGGTATACTACATCACATCCCTCACTGGGTAACTTTGATTACTCATTCCTCGTTTTAACATGTTCCAGGTGCAGTTAGAACAACTACCTTGTGTGCCGTGTTGTTGGTTGCTTATCTTGCTGTGGTTGGAAGTTGTTTGTGAAGATGGGACTCGATGTATTTTTGTTCTGTTTTGAAGCCCTTGAAGTCTTGTATGTATTTCGTACGACTAGTTGGATTGTAAATTAAATTAAGGACTTACGTGGTTTGGTAGAGTAGTTGGCATGTAATAGCTAAAGATAGATTTTGTTGTCTGTTGATTGCGTGCTTGTGTGACAAGTAGGTGGACTTATCATAAGTAAAGCTTGTGAATGTAGTTAGAGTGGTATGATAAGCTATCTTGTAACCTAGAATTTCAAAGGTTGTGTCATTGCGTGCTCGAGTGATTATGTTGTTGTCTAAGGCTCAGATGGTCTTGAGGAGTTCGTTGTGTATGATGGAATTGTAGGATGGGATGGTATCTTGGAGTTGGATTGTGGTTTTGAGGATAAGTTATTGTTTACAGGTTTTGGATTGTCCTATAAACAGGGGAGACTCTGTTCGTTTTCTCTCATTTTTTGTGTCTTGGGCTTTGGAATTGGAGCCCCGATCTCGTGAGGGATCGGGGTGTTACAAGACCTGTCTTTAGTCACAAGTTCTCAAGATGATTTACAATCCATAAAGCAAAGGCTTTCTAAGTTAAAAAATAAGCTAAATATGCTTTAGTTACATTTTCAAAGTGATTCATAAACTTGCAACTAAACTCTTTGATTTTCATAAGTCAAAAACTATGATCTAACATGTGCATAATAGAAATTTGTTCCAAAACGAACTATACAACTTGCAAAACATCATAATCCAATCGTTTAATTCAATATAACTCATAAAGCATTCACAGCTAATAATTCAATCGCTTCACATATCTAGTGATAGCAAAGTAGACTACCAGTTATAGCATTCACACATATTTTACCCATTTTTCATTAGCAATTAACTTGCATGAGAGTACCATTAAGTTCACTTGGTAATTATTTTTAGCAATCTAACTAACTAACAACATAAACTTGTCACATTTCCACTTGAAATCCAAGGAAATTTACAAGATTCCAACTTTAGGCCTTATTTTGCAAGCATGTATCATGTATATATATTGTATGCAATGTATGTAGGCTAAAAACACTAATTCAAGAATTTTATCAAACATATATTAAACATACTATATAACTACATCAAATAACAATACCCATATAAAGTCTCTAACTTTCAACAACATTCTACATATGTACTTCACATTTAATTAATAATAAACAATCTAGCATGTGAATTTATAGCCTAATTTAACATTTTATACCATACAATAAACTTACCATCTTTAAAAATATAATAAATGCACAAAATACATGAACCCCTCACCTTAAAATTGTAGGAAATTGAAACTAGAGCAAACACTTGAGCTAAGGCTAGTGCTTTGGTGGTGGTGGTAATAGTGGTGCTCTTGATAGTGGTGGTACCCTAATTGATGGTGGTAGTTGTGCCTTGTTTGTGGTGGTAGTATCCTTGGTGGTAATAGTGCCCTTGGTGGTGATGGTGTCTTTGGTGGATGTGATGGTGGCCTTGATAGTAGTGGTGTAACGCCCCGAACCCAACCCCAAGCTATAGGTCAAATCCGGACCCGTCACTCGGACAGAGCCTCCTCTGTACCGCGGACTAAACTAATACCTACAAATAGCCACATATAATATTGATCCACAAACAACAACACTTATAACCTATCTACCAAGATTTTCATAGTCAATCCAAGATCACAAGGCCATCCGAGCCTTGGAGCAACAAAAGTTACTTATAGCACACAAGCATGCGAGACAATGTTAACCTTAGCTATAAGTAGTTGGGTACAACTATATCCAAGTTCAAATACCAAGTTATTAACACACAAGCATGCAATAAGAGAAGTAACTAAGATCCATTATTACATGCCATCTAACTTAGCTATCTGCATACATGATTACAACTTCCAAGCATATATACAAGACCTCAAGGTCTCAAAACACAACAACTAGCAACAACTCCAAGCAAACTGCACATATAATCAACCTTATCACACAGGAATCAAGGAATCTGATCTACGTGCACTTCTTCTTCTTCCTCTACTGCTATCAGCTGGGGATTCACCTCAACTTCTCCTGAAACATGTTAAATGAGAAGTGAGCAGCAATGTTGCCCAGCGAGGGAGGTGATACAACATACCGGGGCGTGCAATATGAAATGCAAACACAAGAAGTCATATATATATAACATAAACAACAAGATTAAATAGCCAAGTAATTAACCACATTAAAAAGGATACGATTCTACTTCAAGTCTTCAATCTCAAACCACGAGCCACGAACTTCACGCAAGTGCCGACAAACCCTTACTCCAACAAGTTGGGATAGTCCGGATGTATCCCGATCCTACAACCCTTTCTCCAGAGGTAGGTCTATATGCCGAGTAGGTGAACCACGCCTCTGGGGTAGTGGAGTATACTCAGCGAGAAAGGGAATAGACACCATGGTAGTCGAGGGAGCACGGTAAGCCCGACGTTGCCCATGTTTCTCGATGCTACCATGTCCGAAAATGTTGCACATCCTCCGAAACAAGTCCACAAGAATCAAGATATCAAATAACACGTAAGAGGATCGACAAAGTAAGCCATCCTAACATATAAACACAACATATGCACGAGATAACTATTTAGTCACGAAAGAGACAATTATCGTATTCTTCCACAAAACTCTATAAATAGTTTGAATAATCCTTATCATGCACATAAAATACCTTTTCTAGTAGTTACAAATGCATACAAACACAAAAGCATTCAAAAACACATTTATCCCTTTTGATAACATTCTGATTTCTTCTCCCACGCAAGGTTCAAGGTTCCAAATCAACAAGTCAACCATCCTACGTTCCTAGGTATGTCAAAAGACACCTGTGATGACCCGGACCTAGAATATAGACATTTTATTAATTTGCATATATTCATTTTATCAAATTACACCATTCTTGAAAAACGCGCCACGATAACTGTTGTATTCACTTAAATTACATTCAATTGGTTTTTCTGAAATAATTATTTTATTATTTTATTTATTAGAATTTATTTTACTAACAATTTAAAATGACTTAATTTTACTATTTGAATGTGAAACCTCGAACCCGAGAATAATTATTTTTATTATTATCACAATTTTTATTTATTTAAATTATATTTAATTAATTTACATAAAGTCATTAATTTATTACTTTTATTATTTTTATTTATTTAATTTATATTTAAATGATTTGCCGGGACACTTATTCTATTATTTTAATTATTTAAAATTGTTTTACATGTCTTTAAATTAATTTATCTTACTGTTCAAACGGGAAGCCCGGACCCAGATCTGAACGAACTAGTTTATTATTTTAATAATTATATTTATTTATGTTTCCCAGACCCGAACAAGCTGGATTATTTTCAATATTAATTATAATTATATAAATTGGATTTAAAAGAGTTATTAGAAATGATTATCTTATGTTTATTATTTATTTACATTTAATTAATTTAAACTGCCCAAGCCTAAAGAGACTTTTAATTTATTATATTTAATTATTCTATGTGCATATTTGACTTATTTGCCCTTCGTTTGGCCTTACTTGCTTTTACACGATTTAATTTTCAAATTGAACTTCAGCCCCAGTAAAATTTTGAACTGCTTTATTTTTTTTGAATTTGATATTATCCCCCTGAATATTACTGTATTTAATATATTATTTCATTATTGGATTGTGCATTTTATCTCCCGAGCGTGAAGAAAATAAATGTTTGTAGTGTCCCCGAGTGAATAGTAAAATTTAATTAATTTGGGCATTTAACTTTCTAAATAATTTTCTACTATGTTGACTAGCCAATTGTATTTTAATAAGCCCAATCCTTTAGCTAGGACATTTATTTACTTAACTTATGTATAATTGTACATATATTAGTTAGTAGATTAAAGCAAAAAAAAAATATATATATATATATATATATATATATATATAACAAAAGAAAAAAAATGAAAATGGATCAGCATCAGCAAGGAAAAATCGTGAGGCACTATTTGATCTATGCTTTCTTTTTGCCAACTAGATAACCTTATATACTTATATTATTTGTTAACTAAGCAAAACAATAGTCAAAGATACCAAAAGAAAAACAATTGAACCCGTGAGCAGTAACAGCAAAGGAAAAAAAACGTGAAGGCTTTGAGCTTAGGGTTGACTTCTTCATTTTTCTTCCATTCTTGCTTGGATTAAAGGTGGTTCTAGCTATTTTCCTTCCTTTCCTAGCTTTACTAAGGTGGGGGAGTTTACATTTATAGCATTTCAAAGGTTGTGTCAATTTTTGAGTTTTTGTGATTTGTTGATTATAGTTATTGAAATTCTCAAATATGGTGTTATACATGCTTTACACGTTATGTGGACCTTGCTAGCTTAGTTTACAAGCTTAATCTTTGGTTGAATGCTTGAGTGTATGAAAGAGGCAATGAATAGTGATGAATTTTAGGGTTTCATTTTTAATTGCTATTTAGAATGAATTGATGCTTCCTTTAGATGCTCTAGACATTATTGAAACTAGTTAGAAGCTCACATGTAGTTAATTTGCCCGGAATTGAGCTAAAATATAAATTAGCTAACTTTTTAAAGAGGGTTTTTTCATGAAATGTAATCCGGGTACATTTGGACTTTAAATTAGGTATCCATGCGGCATGGAAGTACTATTGGTGCTTTCGTTGTGGTAAATTGGGGCCCGATTAAGGTAGTTGTAGTTAAAATCCACTCGAGGCCTTCCCGAGCTTTTGTCTCCAAAGCTAGTTTTCAGGGATTGGATAGGTGTATTTTGGTATCCTTAGGGATGTAGTATGGTTGGTTTATAGAATTGGAGTTTTGAATTTCTTATGGAAGTAGAATTGTCTAGTTGTAAAAAGGGACTTTGGAACGAATGTTTGAATAGCTAGATAATCTTGGACGTGTTAGGAAGCCTCTAAAATTTATTTATGACATGGTTTGGTTAATCGAATTAGGTAACTGTAGTTCAAATCACTTAAGGTTCTTTTGGTGTTTTTGTGTAATTATGCTTGGAAATGTGGTTTCATGGCATTTAGGTGTATCATAATGTGGCTAAATGGGATTGGTAAAGTTAGATTTGAAGTTCCATATCGTATGTGAAGTTTAGAACCTAATTCGTAAGCAATTGGAAAAGAGTTTTGTTAGAATTTATATGAATTGGTTGAACTTGTTGCTTAGTTAGTTATTTGGACTACTTAATTGCTATATTTGATTTTTAATTGAGTTATCTATGTTGTATTTGGGTGAATAAGCATGATAATGATTCTTAGAACATGTTATAATTGAATTATGTTTAAGTGTTAAAGTAGTTGTCTTGATTGGATGTTTAACTTGATATTCCTTGTGGTATAAACGAAGTTAAGTTAGTTAGGGAGTTTAACTTGTTAGATGGTAACGTAGCTAATGCCTTTGCAAGACTAAAGAAATGCTTTAGAGTCATTTGTGTGATTTCTTGGGCTATGTGGCAATATGGTATAAAGGTGATTATATATAACTTTTATTGTTGTGAATTGAGTTAAGTTATAGTTAAGTTGCAATTGACATAGTTAATTGCCAAAATGCTAAACTTATATGAACACATTAGGATTATATATTCGAGCTAATTTGAGGAAGTTTGGAGTAAATCGGAGCTATCTTTTTGCGTATTTAGCTAGACCCAACGTGAGGGAGTCTTCATCTCTTCTGTGCATTTTAACTTGATTTATTGTTTCTAAATTAAATTAGTTAGTAGTTGATAAAGTTTATATGTATTATTTTACTTGCCATCTTGTGTCTTTTTGTGTTACTGTGACTAATTGCGAGGGCAGTCTACTTTGTCATCCCTCTTATGTATTATTTGATGATCTTGGTTCTCGTGGACTTGTTTTGGGGTTTCGCAACCTTTTTGGACATGGTAGCATCGAGAAACACGGGCAACATCGGGCTTGCCGTGCTCCCTCGACTACCATGGTGCCTATTCCCTTTCTCTCGCTGAGTATACTCCACTACCCAAGAGGCGTGGTTCACCTGCTGGGCATATGGACCTACCTCTGGAGAAAAGGATCGTAGGATCGGGATACATCTGGAGTATCCCACTTTTGGAGAAGTAAGGGTTTGTCGGTACTTGCTTGAAGATCTTGGCTCGTGGTTCTTGATTGAAGACAAAAGTGAAACTGTATCCTTTTTATACGTGATTAAATACTTGACTAGTTAACTTGATTATTTTGTGTTATTATTATTACTATCTTTGTTGCATCTCATTAAAGCACTCCTCGGTTTACTGCACCACCTCCTTCATTGGGTAACTTTGGTTACTCATTCCTCGTTTCAACATGTTTCATGAAAAGTTGTGGTTGGATACTATGTGCTGGTCTATGTGCAGGAAATGCAAGTTGCTGGTTGTATGTGTTTTGTTTTAAGATTATGATACTTTGCTTGTGTTTCTATTGTCTAAAAGGTTTTAAAATAAAGTAAAGCTTGTATTCTTGTATAAGTTAATAACGGTAGATGGGCTGTAATAACTTCAATGATTTACTTGATTGCCTGGTTAGTTTGCATGCTTGTGTGAATGAGATTGTACCTTGGAGTTGGATGTTTAGTCTCAGGTGATGGTTAGGTGCTAGTGGGTTGTAATAACTTTTATTGTTTCATTTTATCGTCTAGTTGGCTTGCATGCTTGTAAGGATGAAATGGATTATGGTTGTATATTGTTGTTTGCAGGTTTCCAAATAGTCCTATATATAGGGAAAACTCCGTCTGTTTTTTCCTAAATTTCGTGCCCCGGGTTTAGATTTGGGTTGACTATAGCATGGTTAATAGAAGTCCCGGTTCCGTGAGGGATCGGGGCGCTACAGAAGTGGTATCAGAGCTTATATAGCTCTCAGCCGGGATAAGTTCTTTGGCTTGTTGGGTAGTACCTTCAAATTGTATGCTTGTAAAGCGTGTTACGTGGATAGAGTAATATATGTGATTTGTGTGCTAGGTATATGAATGTCTTGTGTGCTTGGAATGTGAGAAACCGTATATTAATAATTAATTTATGTACTTGTGTCCAGGTTGTAGTTTAAGTGACCTTGTGTGATTATATGATCATGTAATAGTTACTTGTCTAAGTATACATAATCGTTTCAGAAGTTAATTGTGCCTATGTGATAAATACATGTTACCTGAGCATTAAATTCAATAAGTTGAGCATGTGTTAATACATGTATATTTTATATAATTTTGACTGCATGCATACATATTACCCTTTGAACTGGTAAGTGGTCTCTCCCCTCTATTGCACGATGGTTGGTAGCAAACCTACTAGAGATGTAAACTAATCAGAAGAGGGGCCAGTTAGTCAGACATCAGAACAAGATCTTATATACTATACAGTTGGACTTCTTGAGTGGTATTCACTTTGGCAATATTCTTGTCGGAGGTTAACTATTGACAGTGGATTTTACTGGCATTTCCATCAATAGTATCACTTGGGAATCTCGGATGGAATCTTTATTTGGTATCATATATGAACTTCTTATCGGGTATTTCTATCTAAGAGAGAGTTTATATTCAAAGGTATCAGACAGCATCCCTGACATGGATTCTTATCTGGGTCCTTATTTGGGATTTCACATATGGCATCACCTCGGTATTCTTATTAGACATTTCTCGGTATTATTTGGGTATTTCTTGGTATTATCTTATTTGTACACAAGAATTACTATTGGGGTTTCTATTCAACTCCGTCTTCGGTATTTAAATATGGAATCCCTTATAGTATTCTCTCGGTATTACTAAAAGATCTTCTCATATGTTATTCCTATTGTGCTTCTATCTGATATTTTCATAGGAGCCTTTATTTGGCTACCTTGTTAGGATTTTAGAGGTGGAGATCACTGATATTCTAGCTGGATTTCTTGGTGGTAGTATGGTGGATATTCTTGATAGTCTTCGTGGATGCTACACTTCTTAACTTCAAGTTCGACGAGAATTGCTGCAGTCATTAAGAGGTTCTTTTGAGTCTAAGAAATTACGAGGACGCAATTTTTGTAAGGAGGGGATAATGTGATAACCCAGACCTAGAATATAGACATTTTATTAATTTGCATATATTTATTTTATTAAATTACACCATTCTTGAAAAACGCGCCATGATAACTATTGTATTCACTTAAATTACATTCAATTGGTTTTCCCGAAATAATTATTTTATTATTTTATTTAGTAGAATTTATTCTACTAATAATTTAAAATGATTTAATTTCACTATTTGAATGTGAAACCTCGAATTCGAGAATAATTATTTTTATTATTATCACAATTTGTATTTATTTAAATTATATTTAATTGATTTACATAAAGTTATTAATTTATTACTTTCATTATTTGTATTTATTTAATTTATATTTAAATGATTTGCTGGGACACTTATTCTATTATTTTAATTATTTAAATTTTTTTTACATGTCTTTAAATTAATTTATCTTACTGTTCGGACGGGAAGCGCGGACCCTAATCTGAACGAACTAGTTTATTATTTTAATAATTATATTTATTTATATTTCCCGGACCCGAACGAGTTGAATTATTTTCAATATTAATTATAATTATATAAATTGGATTTAAAAGAGTTATTAGAAATGACTATCTTATGTTTATTATTTATTTACATTTAATTAATTTAAACTGCCCGAGCCCAAAGAGACTTTTAATTTATTATATTTAATTATTCTGTGTGCATATTTGACTTATTTGCCCTTCGTTTGGCCTTACTTGCTTTTATATGATTTAATTTTTAAATTGAACTTGAGCCCGGGTAAAATTTTGAACTGCTTTATTTTTTTTTTGAATTTGATATTTTTTCCCTGAATATTATTGTATTTAATATATTATTTCATTATTGGATTGTGCATTTTATGTCCCGAGTATGAAGAAAATAAATGTTTGTAGTGTCCCCGAGTGAATAGTAAAATTTAATTAATTTGGGCATTTAACTTTCTAAATAATTTTCTACTATGTTAACTACCCAATTGTATTTTAATAAGCCCAATCCTTTAGCTAGGACATTTATTTACTTAACTTATGTATAATTGTACAAATATTAGTTAGTAGATTAAAGCAAATATGTAATGCCCCGAACCCAACCCCACGCTAAAGTCAGGCTCGGACCCGTCACTCGGACAGAGTCTTCTCTGTACCAAAGACAAAACTGTTACCTGCGAATAGTCACTCAAGACATTTGAACTATAAACAACAACTTATCTTCTAATATCTCCAAAGCCAAAACAAAATCACAAGGCCATCCGAGCCTTGGAGCAATTACAATCTTCTTAAGCACACAAGCATGCGAGATAAGTTGGTTTTAGCCATAACTAGTTAGATACAATAAAATTTTAAGTTCCATATGTAAGACAACACCACTCCAAGCATGCAAGAGAAAATAAAGTCTAGAATCCATTATTAAAATCCAACATCTTTTTCTAATATTCAAGACTACAACTACTAAACATATACACAAGACCCCAAGGTCTCAAAATACAATATTTAACATGAACTCCACGCAAGTTGCACATAAGATCCACCTTAGCACACAAAGTCACGGATTCTGATCTACGTGAACTTCTTCTTCTTCTTCTAGTTCTAAGAGCTGGGGATTCACCTCAGCTTCTCCTGAAACATTTCAAATGAGGAGTGAGCAACAATGTTGCCCAGCGAAAGAGGTGATGCAACATACCAACGTGCAATATGATATGCAAACACAAGAAAACATCTACAAGCCAAGTAAACCAGCAAGATAACAAACCAAGTAATTTAATCACTTTTAAAAGGATACGATTCCACTTCCAAGTCTTCAATCATAAGCCTCGAACCACGAACTTCACGAACATGCCGGCAAACCCCAAACACCAACAATTGGGATACTCCGGATGTATCCCGATCCTACGACCCTTTCTCCTGAGGTAGGTCCATGCCCAACAGGTGAACCACGCCTCTGGGGTAGTGGAGTATGCCTCAGCGAGAAAGGGAATAGGCACCATGGTAGTCGAGGGAGCACGGCAAGCCCGACGCCGCCCGTGTTTCTCGACGCTACCATGTCCGAAAAGGTTGCACAACCCCGAGACAAGTCACAAGCAATCAAGATATCACATAACACGTATGAGGGACGACAAAGTAGGCCGCCCTCACATATATTCACGATATAATTCATTCAAGCACGATTATAGCATTAAGATTCCAAAAGTAGCAATCAACATAAATCATTCCCACAAACTACTCAATTAGCTTAATTATATCTTGAATGTTCAATACAAGACAATACAATCCCACAACAAGTTCCAAATGCAACTAAAATGGCTAAAAACTACTTTTCCCCTTTCTTTAACCGAGTTTTCTTTTTCCTATGCGTGGTTCAAGATTTCCAAATCATATCCTAATCTTTCTATATTCCTAATTAAGCCCAAGGACACCTTTTAGAATCATAAAAACTCATTTTAGAAGCAAAAGTTCAGAAAGGCCCCGAACGGGTTTGAACTACAACTATACTAACCAAACCCCGTTTTCGCGAAACGAAAGCACCAAAGGTGCTTCCTAAGCTCAAGGATACCCGAATCAATGCCCAAACTTGCCCGGATTGCTTAACGAGAAAAGTCCCCTTTTTAAAGTCGGATATTTGTGCAATTAAGTTCGGTTTCGAATGATTCAACCTCACGTGGCTTTTCAACTAACTTCACTAGGGTCTAGAGCATCTAATTGAAGCCTCAATTCAAGCTAATTAGCAATTTTATTCAAAACCCTAAAAAAATGTGCACTATTCATCCCTCTTTAATCAATCTCAAATTCCAACCGTAAACATTGTTATCAAACCTCAAAAGTTAACTCTATAGCATCTATTAAGCATATAATAAGCATGTATAACAAGTTTTAGAGCTATAATCAACAATTAAAAGAAATTCAACAATATGCATAAACTCTAACTTTAAAAAAAAAGCTCCCTCACATAAACAAGCTTAGTAGAGGTAAGAACAAGCTTGAGCTAGGTTGATAACACTTGTAGAAGCCTTAGTGAGCATCAAGATCAAGCTTTGAAGATGACAAAATCTCATTTCTTCTCCTAGAGGTGGTCGGCCATCTTAAGGGACATGGAGGGCATTTTCTATTTTGTTTTGATGACAAGAATGAGCTTTTGTTTTTTAATTTTTGAGTTGGGTTTATTATATGTGTGTATATGTCTATTAATTTGAGTCAATTAATCCCAAAACTTGATCAGCTAAGGCTAAATGTGATCTCAAATATTTTTTAATTACAACTAGCACTATTCTTACGTAACACTATTCAAAGGTCATGAAATCTATTTTCTAAACGTACGCTCCTAAGCTCGAAAGTTCAAAACGACAAATTCTCGGTTCCTTTTAAATGTCATATGACCTAGGAAAAATTTAAAATCAAACTTTTAAAACAGTCGAAAATATTATGAATAGTAACCTCTAATAAAAACAATTAAGCAAGAAAGATGATGCACGTAGAAATGCGCACATAGATATGCAACAGTTATAAATAAATTTATGGTAAAATTCTCGGGTGTCACACCCTCTCCCCCTTAAACTAATTGCGTCCTCGCAATTCTTACATGATTCGGCAAAGAGCTCCGGATACTTCTCTCTGATCTGATCTTCTCGCTCCCAAGTGGCATCCTCAACCCCATGATGATCCCAAAGAACTTTTACCATAGGAATACTTTTAGTTCGAAGTTCCTAAATCTTTCGGTCAACCACTCAAAGAGGTTTCTCAACATATGCTAAGGACTCATCAATCTCCAGCGGTTCTGGTTCAATGATATGCGACGGATCAGGATTATATTTCCTCAACAGTGACACATGAAAAACATCATGAATCCGACCCAAACTCGGAGGTAATGCCAATCTGTAAGCTAAATCCCCAACCTTCTCAGTGATTTCAAATGGTCCCACGTATCTAGGACTAAGTTTACCTCCTTTTTCGTGTCGAATCAAACCTTTGCGCGTAGAGACTTTTAAGAATACACGATCACCCTTAGAAAATACTAAGTCCCGTCGACGTCTATCAGCATAATTCTTCTGTCGACTCTGAGCTGTAAGCATCCTTTTCTTTATAAGTTTCACATTATCCACCATTTTGATCATCTCAGGAAGAATAGCTGGATCAACTGTTTTCATCTCACCTACCTCATCCCAATACAACGGAGACCTACATTTTCGCCCGTAAAGTGCTTTGTAGGGTGTCGTGCCAATAGTAGCCTGATAACTATTATTATAAGCAAACTCCGCTAAAGGTAGGTATTTCTCCCAATTCTTGCCAAAATCCAGAACACAAGCTCTCAACATGTCTTCCAGTATCCTGATAGTCCTCTCTGACTGGCCATCCGTCTGTGGGTGATATGCAGTACTAAAACTCAAATTAGTCCCCAAAGCCTTTTGTAGTTTCTGCCAGAACTGTGATGTAAACCTGGGATCCCTGTCTGACACTATCTGAGATGGGACTCCATGCAATCTCACAATATTTTCAACATATAGCTCGGCCAATTTATCAAGAGAATCTGTTTTCTTTGTAGCAATAAAATGTGAACTCTTCGTCAACCTGTCTACTACAACCCACACAGAATCATTACCTCGTGGTGATCTCGGCAAATCCGACACAAGGTCCATAGTAACCTGGTCCTATTTCCATACCGGAATCTCCAATGGTTGCAACAATCCTACCGGCCTCTGATGTTCTGCCTTAACTTTTTGACAAGTCAAGCACTTAGCTACATAATCAGCTATCTCTCTCTTCATGTTGTTCCACCAGAAATTCTGTTTTAAATCTCGGTACATTTTAGTACTTCCAGGATAAATTGTGTATTTAGAAGCATGAGCCTCAGCAAGAATCTCATCTTTCACAGTCGAATCACTAGGAATGCAAATTCTATTCCTGTACCTGAGAAATCCATCATCATGCAACTTAAAGTCGGACTCTCCCCCTTTTGACTTCTCTAAAAGCTTCAATAACTGAGAATATGATTGTTGCACTTCTATGATTCTAGATAACAATAGAGATTGGATCTGTAGGCTAGCAAATTGAATACCTGATCTAGAAGTCTCTGGTTTCCACAAATATAGCTCTTCCACAATCTCCCAGTCCTTGATTATCATACTAGCCACAAAAGCTTTTCGGCTCAATGCATCTGCAATAGTATTAGCTTTTCCCGGCAAATAGCTAATGGTACAATTATAATCATTTAACAGTTCTAGCCAACGCCTTTGCCTCATGTTCAAATCTTTTTGAGAAAACAGGTATTTTAAACTTTTATGGTCAGTAAATATTTTAAATTTATTACCCCACAAATAATGACGCCATTTCTTCAAAGCAAATACAACAGCAGCAAGCTCAAGATCATGTGTAGGATAATTGAGTTCATATGATTTCAATTTCCTAGAGGCATACGCTACCACCTTACCATTTTGCATAAGAACACAACCTAAGCCTTCTTTCGAAGCATCACTGTAAATCACCAAGTTTTCAATCCCCTCAGGTAAAGCAAGAATAGGTGCAATGGTAAGTCTCTTTTTCAACTCCCGAAAACTAGCTTCACATTTTTCATCCCAATTAAACATAGTTTTCTTCTGGGTTAATGTAGTCAAAGGTCCTGCAATCTTTGAAAAATCTTTAACAAATCGCCTATAATAACCCGCTAATCCCAAGAAACTACGGACTTCCATGACAGTTTCAGGTCTTTTCCACGACATAATCACCTCAATTTTAGTAGGATCAACAGAAATTCCTTCATGTGAAATGATATGACCTAAAAAGGCAACCTGTTTCAACCAGAATTCGCTTTTGCTAAATTTGGCAAACAATTTGTGTTCTTGCAGGGTTTGAAGTACAATTCTCAAATGTTCTTCATGATCTGACTCAGATTTAGAATATACTAATATATCATCAATAAAAATCACAACAAACTGATCAAGATAGGGTTGAAATACTCTCTGCATCAAATCCATAAAAGCGGCTGGAGCATTTGTCAAACCAAATGGTAAAACAACAAACTCATAGTGGTCGTACCTGGTTCTAAATGCAGTCTTAGGTACATCCTCTTTCCGGATCTTCAACTGATAATAACCCTGCCTCAGATCAAATTTTGAAAACACAATAGCACCCTGTAGCTGATCAAACAACTCCTCAATTAAAGGCAAATGATATTTATTTTTCACCGTCACCTGATTAAGACCTCGATAATCAATGCACAAACGCAGAGTACCGTCTTTATTTTTCACTAATAACACGGGAGCACCCCACGGTGACGAACTAGGCTGAATAAAACCTTTCTCAAGTAAACCCTGAAGCTGAATTTTCAATTCCTGTAACTCAGGGGGAGACATTCTATACGGAGTTCTCGAGATAGGATTAGTTCCCGGCAACAAGTCAATCACAAACTCAATCTCCCTATCAGGTGGTAATCCAGGCAACTCCTCAGGGAAAACCCCCGGAAACTCTTTTATAACAGGTACTTCATTCAATTTCAATTTATCTCCAGGCTGATTAATTAAATAAGCTAAGTATGCATCATAACCTTTACTCAGCATTTTAATAGCTTTAATGGAAGATATGATACGAGTCCCAGTAGACTTTTGACTCCCAGTTACTTTAATAACAGGTTGGTTAGGTACTTCTAAAGTTAAAACTTTTCTCCTACAGTTCAAACATGCATAATATCGCCCCAAACAATCCATCCCCAAGATAACTTCAAAGTCCCGAAATGGCATGATTATCAAGTCAATAGGATACATGCAACCCTCAATGCAAATATTACAATCTTTACACACAGACTCCATAACAAATTTAGTACCCATTGGATTACCTACTTCAATCACATACGGCAATTTATCAACTTTTAATGTAGCAGACTGTGTACATGCAGGAGTAATGAATGAATGTGTAGCCCCGGTGTCAATCAAAACTACTACCGGCTGACTATTAATAAGAAAAGTACCTTCCACCACCACTGTCATCTCTGGAAGCTCCTCCTGGTCGAGTACAAATACCCGTGCCTGACCTCGCGGTACAGTAGCTACTCCTGGAGCTCTAGTCTGGGCACCCTGGCCTGAAGTCTGACCTTGACCATATTTAAACTTGGGACAATCTCTAACTTTGTGTTGATCACTGCCACAACCTGTGCAACGGCCCAATTTCCTTCAACACTCAGCCTCTGTGTGGCCCTTACGGTTGCAATGAGTACACTGTAGATTCTTCTTAGCAGCAGCACCTCCTGTAGGGGCCCTATAAGTAAATGTAGCAGAACTACCCTGCTGAGATCTAGCAGTCACTGGTCGGGTCTGTGACTGTCCCTGTGGCTGGCTCTGAGCTGGTCTCGATTATGACTGTACTTGAACTGGTCCTGGATAGCTCTGGGTCTGCTTAGGCTACTGAGTCTGAACAGGCTGCTGATACTGCCTCTGATAACCTTGACTCTGAGACTGAAACTGACGTTTGCTTGACTGACTAAACTGAGCTAACACATCTGCCTTACGTTTCTCATATCTCGATGCGGCCCTGACTACTGCAGCATAGTTCCTGATAATCTTGCGAAGACAAATTAAGCATGATGTCACTCCTCAACCCTATAATAAATCTCTGGATCTTCACATCCTCCGGCTAAACTAAAGCAGGCACATATTGAGATAGTCTAGTAAAGGTAGCCTCATACTGGTCTACAGTCATGTTCCCCTGTTTCAAAGCTATAAATTCATCCTGATGTCTCTCACGGGCTACAACCGATACATATTTATCTCGAAACTCACGAACAAAGTCAGCCCATACATGTTGAACCCTCTCGGCATCCCATTTCTCTCTAATAGTGTACCACCACGCCTCGGCATCACCTTCCATTAAAAAGGCAGCATAAGTGATCTTTCTTTCATCGTTTCACTCAAGTATCGCAGCAACTTTCTTGAACTTACTTAACCACATCTCTGCTTTCATATCATCAGGCTCGCCATAAAAACTATATGCTCTGTGATGCAGGAATTTATCAAACAAGTTACCCCCTGCAGTACCACTGCCCTCTTCTCTGGCAGCCTGATTACCTCTGCCGACACCTGCTGTACCTTGCTGAACCACAAACTGAGCTATGGTATTCATTGCGGTGGCCATTGTGGCTAAAATCTGGGTATTACTCAGTTCCTGACCCTGTGGTACATCCCTGGCTGTCCCAGCACCTTGCGCCGGTACATCCTGTCTGGGAGCTTCCTCCGGCTCTCTCCGTGGTCTACCCCGTCTTCTCATTACAATGCTAGAAGAACATAATATTATAATAGACAAATAAACTATGCAAAGATAATGTATACGTTTTCAAACATTTTACTCACATAAGAAACACATAAAGCACTTAACAACATTTAACACTAACTTTTCATATTCTTATCATGTCATGCTTTATCATTCTGTTTCATGCTAGCATGTCTTTTATCTAAGTACTTAAACAGTTAAACAATCATATATTCACATAATTCACTTTCACATATAGACCACTACCCACATGCCAAGGAATTTAACCCGGCTTCAAGCATTCAAGTAGCTCTGATACCACCTAAAGTGTAACGCCCCGAACCCAACCCCACGCTAAAGTCAGGCTCGGACCCGTCACTCGGACAGAGTCTCCTCTGTACCAAAGACAAAACTGTTACCTGCGAATAGTCACTCAAGACATTTGAACTACAAGCAACAACTTATCTTCTAATATCTCCAAAGCCAAAACAAAATCACAAGGCCATCCGAGTCTTGGAACAACTACAATCTTCTTAAGCACACAAGCATGCGAGATAAGTTGGTTTTAGCCATAACTAGTTAGATACAATAAAATTTTAAGTTCCATATGTAAGACAACAACACTCCAAGCATGCAAGAGAAAATAAAGTCTAGAATCCATTATTACAATCCAACATCTTTCTCTAACATTCAAGACTACAACTACTAAACATATACACATGACCCCAAGGTCTCAAAATACAATATTTAACATGAACTCCACGCAAGTTGCACATAAGATCCACCTTAGCACACAAAGTCACAGATTTTGATCTACGTGAACTTCTTCTTCTTCTTCTACTTCTAACAGCTAAGGATTCACCTCAGCTTCTCCTGAAACATTTCAAATGAGGAGTGAGCAACAATGTTGCCCAGCGAGGGAGGTGATGCAACATACCAATGTGCAATATGATATGCAAACACAAGAAAACATCTACAAGCCAAGTAAACTAGCAAGATAACAAACCAAGTAATTTAATCACTTTTAAAAGGATACGGTTCCACTTCCAAGTCTTCAATCACGAGCCTCAAACCACGAACTTCACGAACATGCCGGCAAACCCCAAACACCAACAATTGGGATACTCCGGATGTATCCCGATCCTACGACCCTTTCTCCCGAGGTAGGTCCATGCCCAGCAGGTGAACCACGCCTCTGGGGTAGTGGAGTATGCCTCAGCAAGAAAGGGAATAGGCACCATGGTAGTCGAGGGAGCACGGCAAGCCCGACGCCGCCCGTGTTTCTCGACGCTACCATGTCCGAAAAGGTTGCGCAACCCCGAGACAAGTCACAAGCAATCAAGATATCACATAACACGTATGAGGGACGACAAAGTAGGCCACCCTCACATATATTCACGATATAATTCACTCAAGCACGATTATAGCATTAAGATTCCAAAAGTAGCAATCAACATAAATCATTCCCACAAACTACTCAATTAGCTTAATTATATCTTGAATGTTCAATACAAGGCAATACAATCCCACAACAAGTTCCAAATGCAACTAAAACGGCTAAAAACTACTTTTCCCAATTCTTTAACCGAGTTTTCTTTTTCCTATGTGTGGTTCAAGATTTCCAAATCATATCCTAATCTTTCTATATTCCTAATTAAGCCCAAGGATACCTTTTAGAATCATAAAAACTCATTTTAGAAGCAAAAGTTCAGAAAGGCCCCGAACGGGTTTGAACTACAACTATACTAACCAAACCCCGTTTTCGCGAAACGAAAGCACCAAAGTTCGGAAAGGCCCCGAACGGGTTTGAAAAATCATGAGGCACTATTTAATCTATGCTTTCTTTTTGCCAACTAGATAACCTTATATACTTATATTATTTGTTAACTAAGCAAAACAATAGTCAAAGATACCAAAAGAAAAAGAATTGAACCCGTGAGCAACAACAACAAAGGAAAAAAAAAACATGAAGGTTTTGAGCTTAGGGTTGACTTCTTCATTTTTCTTCAATTCTTGCTTGGATTAAAGATGGTTCTAGCTATTTTCATTCCTTTCCTAGCTTTACCAAGGTGAGGGAGTTTACATTTATAGCATTTCAAGGTTGAATCAATTTTTGAGTTTTTGTGATTTGTTGATTATAGCTATTGAAATGCTCAAATATGGTGTTATACATGCTTTACACGTTATGTGGACCTTGCTAGCTTAGTTTTTAAGCTTAATCCATGGTTGAATGCTTGAGTGTATGAAAGAGGCAATGAATAGTGAAGAATTTTTGGGTTTCATTTTTGATTGCTATTTAGAATGAATTGATGCTTCCTTTAGATGCTCTAGACATTATTGAAACTAGTTAGAAGCTCACATGTAGTTAATTTGCCCGGAATTGAGTTAAAATGTAAATTAGCTAACTTTTTAAAGAGGGGGTTTTTCATGAAATGTAATCCGGGCACATTTGGACTTTAGATTAGGTATCCATGGGGCATGGAAGTACTATTGGTACTTTCGTTGTGTTAAATTAGGGCCCGATTAAGGTAGTTGTAGTTAAAATCCACTCGAGGCCTTCCCGAGCTTTTGTCTCCAAAGCTAGTTTTCAGGGCTTGGATATGTGTATTTTGGTATCCTTAGGGATGTAGTATGGTTGGTTTATAGAATTAGAGTTTTGAATTTCATATGGAAGTAGAATTATCTAGTTGTAAAAGGGGACTTTGGAACGAATGTTCGAATTTGTCATGTTTGAATAGCTAGATAATCTTAGACGTGTTAGGAAGCCTCTAAATTTTATTTATGATGTGGTTTGGTTAATCGAATTAGGTAACTGTAGTTCAAATCACTTAAGGAGCTTTTTGGTGTTTTTGTGTAATTATGCTTGAAAATGTGATTTCATGGCATTTAGGTGTATCATAATGTGGCAAAATAGGATTGGTAAAGTTAGATTTAAAGTTTCATATCATATGTGAAGTTTAGAACCTAATTCGTAAGCAATTGGAAAAGAGTTTTGTTAGAATTTATATGAATTGGTTGAACTTGTTGCTTTGTTAGTTATTTGGACTACTTAATTGCTATATTTGATTTTTAATTGAGTTATCTATGTTGTATTTGGATGAATAAGCATGATAATGATTCTTAGAACATGTTATAATTGAATTATGTTTAAGTGTTAAAGTAGTTGTCTTAATTGGATGTTTAACTTGATATTCCTTATGGTATAAACGAAGTTAAGTTAGTTAGGGAGTTTAACTTGTTAGATGGTAATGTAGCTAATGCCCTTGCAAGACTAAAGAAATACTTTAGAGTCATTTGTGTGATTTCTTGGGCTATGTGGTAATATGGTATAAAGGTGATTACATATAATTTCGATTGTTGTGAATTGAGTTAAGTTATAGTCAAGTTGGAATTGATAGAGTTAATTGCTAAAATGCTAAACTTTTATGAACACGTTAGGATTACATGTTCGAGCTAATTTGAGGAAGTTTGGAGTAAATCGGAGCTATTTTCTTGCGTATTTAGCTAGACCCAACGTGAGGGAGTCTTCATCTTTTCTGTGCATTTTAACTTGATTTATTGTTTCTAAATTAAATTAGTTAGTAGTTGATAAAGTTTATATGTATTATTTTACTTGCCATCTTGTGTCTTTTTTTGTTATTGTGACCAATTGCGAGGGCGGCCTACTTTGTCGTCCCTCTTATGTATTATTTGATGATTTTGGTTCTCGTGGACTTGTTTCGGGGTTGCGTAACATTTTCGGACATGGTAGCGTCAAGAAACACGGGCGGCATCGGGCTTGCCGTGCTCCCTCGACTACCATGGTGCCTATTCCTTTTCTTTCGCTGAGTATACTCCACTACCCAAGAGGCGTGGTTCACCTGCTGGGCATATGGACCTACCTCAGGAGAAAGGGTCGTAGGATCGGGATACATCCGGAGTATCCCACTTTTGGAGGAGTAAGGGTTTGCCAGCATTTACTTGAAGATCTTGGCTCGTGGTTCGTGATTGAAGACAAAAGTGGAATCATATCCTTTTTATACGTGGTTAAATACTTGACTAGTTGACTTGATTATTTTGTGTTATTATTATTACTGTCTTTGTTGCATCTCATGAAAGCACTCCCCAGTTTACTGCATCACCTCCTTCATTGGATAACTTTGGTTACTCATTCCTCGTTTCAACATATTTTAGGAAAAGCTGTGGTTGGATGCTATGTGCTGGTCTATGTGCAGGAAATGCAAGTTGCTGGTTGTATGTGTTTTGTTTTGAGATTATGAAACTTTGAGTATGTTTCTATTGTCTAAAAGGTTGTAAAATAAAGTAAAGCTTGTATTCTTGTATAAGTTAATAACGATAGATGGGCTGTAATAACTTCAATGATTTACTTGATTGCCTGGTTTGTTTGCATGCATGTGTGAATGGGATTGTACCTTGGAGTTGGATGTTTAGTCTTGGGTGATGGTTAGGTGCTAGTGGATTGTAATAACTTTTATTATTTTATTTTATTGTCTAGTTGCTTGCATGCTTATAAGGATGGAATGGATTGTGGTTGTATATTGTTGTTTGCAGGTTTCCAAATAGTCCTATATATAGGGAAAACTCCGTCAGTTTTTTCCTAAATTTCGTGTCCCGGGTTTGGATTTGGGTTGAATATAGCATGGTTAATAGAAGTCTCAGTTCCGTGAAGAATCGGGGCACTACACATCTATCTAAGCCTTGAAAACCCGGTTTGGAAACAAAAGCTCGGGAAGGCTTCGAACGGGTTTGAACTACAACTACCCTAACCAGACCCCAAATTCACGCAACGGAAGCACCAAAAGTGCTTCCATGCCCCCAATGACATCTGTTTCAAAGCTCAAACTTGCCTGGATTGCATAACGAGAAAAGTCACCTTTTAAAAGTTAACTAATTTTGCAATTTAGCTTGGTTTTGGGTGCTTCAACTTCATGTAGCCTCCCAACTAGCTTCAATAGAGTCTAGAGTACCTAATGGAAGTCTCAATTCGTTCCAATTAACAAGTTTTAACAAAACCCTAAATTTTGGCATTATTCATCGTCTTCTTCGTGCAATCACAAGTTTCATCCATGGAGACTACCAACAAGATACATATTCTAGGTCTATATAACATAATTAAGCCTTATACAACATTATATGAGCATTACATAAGCTAACAATAACAAATCACAAAAGTTTAAAAGATAGCATAAACTTTAAACATCATATAAATGCAAAAACTCCCTCACTTGAAGTTGTAAGCAAGGTGGTGATGTTCCTAGGTACCCCAAAACCCTTCCAAAGTCAAGCTAGGAGCCAAAGATGCAAGGGTTGAACAATTTTTCTCCTCTTTTTCCTTCCTTGTTGCCATCGGGTAGAGGGTATTTTGGGTATTAAATGTTTTGTTTTCTTGAGTAAATTGGCATATGTGTATATATAAAGGGTATATGTATATGTATGTGATATCAATTGAAGTCAAATGCCATTAAGTCTTAGTCAACTAATTGAAAACTCAAACTAAATGCTAACTAAATCAAAACTATTACCTACATATGTAATACTATTCATTCGAAGCGGAAAAACATTTTTCAAATGCATGCTCCTGGGCCCTAAAGCTCAAAACTACCATTCCTCGATTCTTTTCATATGACATGTGACCTAAGAAAAATATAAAATCAATCATTTGAGACAATCGAAAATCTTATGAATAGTGTCTAATAGTAACACAATTAAAGAAAACAAGAAATGCACATAAAATGCACAAGTAATTATGCAACAGTTATTTCAAAATGTACAATGAAATTCTCGGGCGTCACACCATCCCCCCCTTAAACTAATTGCGTCCTCGCAATTCCTATATGATTCGGCAAACAGCTCCAGGTACTTTTCTTTTATATGGTCTTCTCGCTCCCAAGTGGCATCCTCAACTCCGTGATGGTCCCGAAGAACTTTCACCATAGGAATACTCTTGGTTCGAAGTTCTTGAATCTTTCTATCAACCACTCGAAGAGGGTTCTCAACATATGCTAAAGACTCATCAATCTCCAATGGTTCCGGTTCAATAATGTGCGAAGAATTAACAATGACACATGAAATACATCATGAATCCTATCCAAACTCGGAGGTAATGCCAATCTATAAGCCAAATCACTAACCTTCTCAATGATTTCAAATGGCCCTACGTATCTAGGACTGAGTTTACCTCCCTTTCCATGTTGTATCAACCCCTTCCGCGGAGAAACTTTCAAGAACGCATGATCACCCACTAAAAAAACAAAGTCCCGTCGGCGTCTATCCGTATAGTTCTTTTGTCGACTCTGTGCCACAAGCATCCTCTTCTTTATTAGTTTCACATTACCCACCATCTTAATCATCTCAAGTAATATAGCTGGGTCAGCAGTTTTCATTTCACCTACCTCATCCGAATACAATGGAGACCTACATTTCCGTCCATAAAGTGCCTCGTAGGGTGCCATACCCATGGTAGCCTGGTAACTGTTATTATATGCAAACTCCGCTAGAGGTAGATACTTCTCCCAACTCTTACCGAAATCTAGAACGCAAGCTCGCAACATGTCTTCCAGTATCCTGATAGTCCTCTCTGACTGACCATTCGTCTGCGGGTGATATGCAGTACTAAAACTCAAATTAGTCCCCAGAGCCTTTTGTAGTTTCTGCCAGAACTGTGATGTAAACCTGGGATCCCTATCCGACACTATCTGAGATGGAACTCCATGCAATCTCACAATGTTTTCAACATAAAGCTCGGCTAATTTATCAAGGGAATCTGTCTTCTTTGCAGCAATAAAATGGGAAGTCTTTGTCAATCTATCAACTACAGCCCAGACATAATCATTACCTCATGGTGACCTCGGTAAATCCGATACAAGGTCCATAGTAACCTGGTCCCATTTCCATATCGGAATCTCTAATGGTTGCAACAATCCTGCTAGTCTCTGATGCTCCGCCTTAACTTTCTAACAAATCAAACACTTAGCCACATAATCAGCTTTCTCCTTTTTCATGTTGTTCCACCAGAAACTCTGCTTTAAATCCCTGTACATCTTAGTGCTACCGAGATGAATTGTATATTCAGAACCATGAGCCTCCACAAGAATCTCATCTTTCACAGTTGAATCACTAGGAATGCAAATTCTATTCATATACCTGAGTATAGAGGTGGTATTTGGGCTGGGCAGAGACAGGCTCAGCACAGCCCAACACACGAAAATTTGAGCCCAGCCTAACTCAGTTGGTAGTGGGCTCGACTCGGCCCAGCCTATCACATATATGTGGGCCGAGCTGGGTCCTATAATTTCTGACTCAGCCCATTTGAGTCCAGGCCTATTTGAGTTCAGGGCCAGCTCAGCCTAGCCCAGCTCGAAGCATAGCCCAGCTCGGAACCCAGCCCAGCCCAGCTCGAGCCCAGTACAGGCCCAGCTCGAGCCCAAATAAGGCCTATTTTGAGCCCAGATAAGGCCCATCTCGAGCTCAACTCAATTTCAACACAAATTAAACACAATTTGAGCTCACTTGTTAAAAGAAATTAAAATATTATACTTTATGTATGCAATGCAAATCGTAGTAACTATTTTTTTAAAAAAACAAACTAGTAAGTCGTAGTAATTATATTTTTTAACAAACTAATAATAAAAAGTAGCAAATGTATTTCTTAAGTTAATATTAAATGACTTGTTATCAAACCTTTTTTATAATATTGCAAGTTTGCAACTTGTAACTTTAAATCCCTTTATACAAGTTTTTTTAAAAGATTTTAGGTACAATTTTTTTTATAATTTTTATAATTGTATATATAATTTTTCCTATAAATACTTAGTGACAGTGCTTTAGTCATTTAATATATTTAACTTTATTTTACTACAAATCTACAACATTATATATAACTATGTCCATGGAAGAATAAAATCTTTCACGACGATTACATTCATTAGAAGTTTAGAATCATCTTATGTACTTTAAATAACAGGGGTATGTAATTTGTAACTATTATCAATATCAATTTATATTTCTACATAAATTTGATATTATCAATTTACAGTAGCTTTTGTCAAGCATTTATGTAATATTTTATTTACATATTTATATCACTAATGTACTTGTGTCTCATTAACTTGTAGTTTGTTATGTTGTGTTGTATTTTATCGTTTAAGTTAATTATTAATATTATTAATCAACTTGTGTACTGTTTCGTTAATAGTTAAATTAACTTTCCTTAAAAAAATTAAGTTTAAATTTTAATATATATGTATATATGTATATGGGCTAGCCCAGCCCAGCCCACCTCAGCTTGTGACTCGTGACAGCGGGCTCGTAGGCCGAGCTGAGTTCTATATTCTAAAAATTGATCCTAGCTCAGCTCGGCCCACCAAACATATGTGTCGAGCCGGGCTCAATTTTTTTGACACACAATTCGGCCGGACTGTGTCGGGCTGTGCCGGGCTGGCCCAAATGCTACCTCTACTTGAGTAATCTATCATCATGTAACTTTAAGTCAGACTTTCCCCCTTTGGACTTTTCTAGAAGCTTCAATAACTAAGGATCTGACTGTTTCGTTTCTCTGATTTTAGATAGCAATAAAGTTGAATTTGTAAGCTATCAAATTGGATACCTGTTCTAGAAGCCTTCGGTTTCCACAAGCACAACTCTTCCACAGACTCCCAATCCTTGATTATCAAACTAGTTACAACAGCTTTTTGGCTCAATGCATCCACAACAGTGTTAGCTTTTCCAGGCAAGTAGCTAATAGTACAATTATAATCATTCAACAACTCTAGCCAACAACTTTGCCTCGTGTTCAAATCTTTTTGAGAAAACAGATATTTCAGACTTTTGTGATCAGTAAATATCTCAAATTGATTACCCCACAAGTAATGACGCAATTTCTTCAAAGCAAAGACAACAGCAGCAAGCTCAAGATCATGTGTAGGATAATTGAGTTCATATGGTTTCAATTTCCTAGAAGCATAAGCTATCACCTTACCATTTTGCATAAGAACGCAACCCAAACCGTCTTTCGAAGCATCACTTTAAATCACCATGTTATCTGTTCCCTCCGGCAATGCAAGGATAGGTGCAGTGGTAAGTCTCTTCTTAAACTCTTGAAAACTAGCTTAACATTTTTTACTCCAGTTAAATACAGTTTTCTTCCGAGTTAAGGAAGTTATTGGCCCTGCAATCTTTGAAAAGTCCTTAACAAACCGCCTATAATAACCGGCCAATCCTAAGAAACTACAGACCTCCGTGACAGTCTCGGGTTTTTTTCAAGTCATAACCACCTCAATTTTCGCAGGATCTACAGATATTCCCTCTTGTGAAATAATATGGCCTAAATAGGCAACCTGTTTCAACCAGAATTCGTACTTGCTAAATTTGGCAAACAACCTATGTTTTTGCAGAGTTCGCAGCACAATTCTCAAGTATTCTTCATGCTCTGCCTCATATTTAGAATAGACTAGTATATCATCAATAAAGATTACAACAAACTGATCCAGGTATGGTCTAAACACTCTCTGCATCAAATCTATAAAGGCGGCTGACGCATTTGTTAACCCAAATGGCAGTACAACAAATTCATAGTGGCCATACCTAGTTCTGAAAGTAGTCTTGGGCACATCTTCCTTTCGGGTTCTCAATTGATAGTAGTCTGTCTCAAATCAAATTTAGAGAATACAACAGTACCCTGCAGCTGATCAAACAATTCCTCAATCAAGGGTAAATGATATTTATTTTTCACCGTTACCTGATTAAGACCCCGATAATCAATACACAAACACAATGTACCATCTTTCTTCTTTACAAATAATACAGGAACACCCCAAGGTAACGAGCTAGGCTGAATGAAACATTTCTCAAGTAAACTCTGCAACTGAATTTTCAACTCCTGCAACTTAGGGGAAGCCATTCTATATGGGGTTCTAGAAATAGGATTAGTCCCTGGCAACAAGTCAATTGCAAACTCAATCTCTCGGTCAGGTGGTAACCCCGGAAACTCCTCAGGAAATATCCCCGAAAAATCTTTTATAATAGGTACCTCATTCATTTTCAATTTATCTCTAGGCTGATTAATTAAGTAAGCCAAATATGCATCACAACCTTTACTCAACATTTTAGTAGCTTTAATAGAAGATATGATACGTGTACCAGTAGATTTTCGACTCCCAGTAATCTTAACAACAGGTTGATTAGGTACTTCAAAAGTTACAACTTTCCTTCTACAATCCAAACATGCATAATATTGGCCCAACCAGTCCATCCCCAAGATAACCTCAAAGTCTCGAAATGGAATAATAATCAAGTCAATAGGATACATGTGACCCTCAATACAAATATCACAATTTCTACACACAGACTCCGTAACACATTTAGTACCTATAGGACTACCTACTTCAATAACATACGGCAGTTTATCAACTTTTAAAGTAGTAGATTGTGCACATGCAGGAGTAATGAATGAATGTGTAGCCCCGGTGTCAATTAAAACTACTACTGGTTGACTATTAATAAAGAAAATACCTTCTACCACCACCATCGTATCAGGAAGCTCCTCCTAATCGAGTGCACATACTCGTGCCTAGCCTCGTGGAATGGTAGTTGTCCCTGAAGCTCTAGTCTGAGCACCCTGGCCGAAAGTCTGACCCTGTCCCTGTTTAAACTTGGGACAATCTCTAGCTCTATGCTGATCACTACCACATCCCATGCATTGGCCCAATTTCCTCCAACACTCCGCATTCGTGTAGCCCTTGCGATTGCAATAAGTACACTGTAGGTTCTTCTTGGCAATAGCACCTCCTGTAGGAGCCCTGAAAGTAGATGTAGCAGAACTATCCTACTGAGATCTAGTGGTCACTGGTCGGGTCTGTGACTGTCCCTATGGCTGGCTCTGAGATGGTCTCGGCTGTGACTATGCCTGAGCTGGTCCTGGGTAGCTCTGTGTCTGTCTCGGTTGTTGAGTCTGAACAGACTGCTGATACTGTCGCTGGTAGCCCTGACTTTGGGACTGATACTGCCGTTTACTTGACTAATTAAATCAGGCCAACACATCTGTCTTACGTTTCTCGTACATCGATGCGGCCCTGACTACTGCAGCATAGCTCGGATAATCCTGCGAAGACAGATTAAGCATAATATGACTCCTCAACCCTGTGATAAACCTTTGAATCTTCATGTCCTTTGGCTGCACTAAAAAGCTAGCACGTGTCGAGAAAGTCTAGTGAAAGTAGCTTCATACTGATCCACAGTCATGTTTCCTTGCCTCAAAGCTATGAATTCCTCTTGATGTCTCTCGCGAGCTACTACAGACACATACTTATCCCTGAACTCAAGAACAAAGTCAGCCCACACATGCTGTACTCTCTCAGCATCCCATTTCTCTCTAATAGTATGCCACCACTCCTCGACGTCACCCTCCAATAAGAATGCAGCATAAGTAATTTTTCTCTCATTATTGCACTCGAGTATCGCAGCGATTTTCTCAAACTTGCTCAACCACATCTCAGCTTTCATGTCATCTAGCTCTCCATAGAAACTGTACCTTCCGTGGTACAAGAATCTATCATACAAATTACCCCCAGCAGTACCACTACCTTCTGCTTTAGCAGCCTGATTACCTCTACCAACCCCTGCTTGACCCTGTTGAGTCACAAACTGTGCCATAGTATTCATAGCAGCAACCATAGTAGCCAAAATTTGTGCATTGCTCGGCTCTTGACCCTGCAGTACATTCCCTGCTACTCCTGCACCTTGCCCAGGTATATCCTGTCTAGGAGCCTCATCTGGTACCCTTTTCGGTCTTCCCCTTCTCCTCATCTCGATGCTAGAAGAGTATAATATTATAATAGGCAAATAGATAATGCAAAGATAATCTGCACATTGTTTTCAAAACATCTTACTCAAATAAGAGAACATATAAAACACTTAACAACATTAAACATTAAACTTTTCATATTCTTATCATATCATGCTTTACCATTCATTTTTACATGCTAGCATGTCATTTATCCAAGTACTTAAACAATTAAACAATCACATATTCATATAATTCAACTTTCACATATAGACCCCTACCCACATGACGAGGAAGTTAACCCGGCTTCATGCATTCAAGTAGCTCTGATACCACCTAAATGTAACGCCCCGAACCCAACCCCGCGCTATAGGTCAAGTCCAGACCCATCACTCGGACAGAGTCTCCTCTATATCGCAGACTAAACTGATACCTGCAAATAGCCACATATAATATTGATCCACAAACAACAACAATTATAACCTATCTACCAAGATTTTCATAGTCAATCCAAGATCACAGGGCCATCCAAGCCTTGGAGCAACAAAAGTTACTTATAGCACACAAGCATGCGAGGCAATGTTAACCTTAGCTATAAATAGTTGGGTACAACTATATCCAAGTTCAAATACCAAGTTATTAACACACAAGCATGCAATAAGAGAAGTAACTAGGATCCATTATTACATGCCATCTAACTTAGCTATCCGCATACATGATTACAACTTCCAAGCATATATACAAGACCTCAAGGTCTCAAAACACAACAACTAGCAACAACTCCAAGCAAACTGCACATATAATCAACCTTATTACACAAGAATCAAGGAATCTGATCTACGTGCACTTCTTCTTCTTCCTCTACTGCTATCAGGTGGGGATTCACCTCAGCTTCTCCTGAAACATGTTAAATGAGGAGTGAGCAACAATGTTGCCCAGCGAGGGAGGTAATGCAACTTAGCGGGGCGTGCAATATGAAATGCAAACACAAGAAGTCATATATATATATAACATAAACAACAAGATTAAATATCCAAGTAATTAACCACATAAAAAAGGATACGGTTCCAGTTCAAGTCTTCAATTTCAAACCACGAGCCACGAACTTCACGCAACTGCCGATAAACTTTTACTCCAACAAGTTGGGATACTTTGGATGTATCCCGATCCTACGACCTTTTCTCCTGAGGTAGGTCTATATGCCTAGCAGATGAACCATGCCTCTGGAGTAGTGGAGTATACTCAGCGAGAAATGGAATAAGCACCATGGTAGTCGAGGGAGCACGACAAGCCCGATGCCGCTCGTGTTTCTCGACGCCACCATGTCCGAAAAGGTTGCGCAACCCCCGAAACAAGTCCACAAGAATCAAGATATCAAATAACACGTAAGAGGATTGACAAAGTAGACCGCCTTCACATATAAACACAATATAAGCCAACATATGCACGAGATAGCTATTTAGTCACGAAAGAGACAATTATCGTATTCTTCCACAAAAATCTATAAACAGTTTGAATAATCCTTATCATGCACATAAAACACCTTTTCTAGTAGTTACAAATGCATACAAACACAAAAGCATTCAAAAACACCTTTATCCCCTTTGATAACATTCCAATTTCTTCTCCCATGCAAGGTTCAAGGTTCCAAATCAACAAGCCAACCATCCTACGTTCCTAGGTATGTCAAAAGACACCTATCTAAGCCTTGAAAACCCGGTTTGGAAACAAAAGCTCGAGAAGGCCCCGAGCGGGTTTGAACTACAACTACCCTAACCGGACCCCAAATTCACACAACGGAAGCACCAAAAGTGCTTTCATGCCCCAAGGACACCTATTCCAAAGCTCAAATGTGCCCGAATTGCATAACGAGAAAAGTCCCCTTTTAAAAGTTAACTAATTTTGCAATTTAGCTCAGTTTTGGGTGATTCAACTTTACGTAGCCTCCCAACTAGCCTCACTAGAGTCTAGAGCACCTAATGGAAGTCTCAATTTGTTCCAATTAACAAGTTTTGACAAAACCCTAACTTTTGGCACTATTTATCGTTTTCTTCGTGCAATCACAAGTTTCATCCATGGAGACTACCAACAAGATACATATTCTAGGTCTATATAACATAATTAAGCCTTATATTACATTATATGAGCATTACATAAGCTAACAATAACAAATCACAAAAGTTCAAAAGATAGCATAAACTTTAAACATCATATAAATGCAAAAACTCCCTCACTTGAAGTTGTAAGCAAGGTGGTGATGTTCCAAGGTGCCCCAAAACCCTTCCAAAGTCAAGCTAGGAGCCAAAGATACAAGTGTTGAACAATTTTTCTCCTCTTTTTCCTTCCTTGTTGTTGTCGAGTAGGGGGGTATTTTGGGTATTAAATGCTTTGTTTTCTTGAGTAAATTGGCATATATGTATGTATAAGGGATTTATGTATGTGTATGTGATATCAATTGAAGTCAAATGCCATTAAGTCTTAGTCAACTAATTGAAAACTCAAGCTAAATGCTAACTAAATCAAAACTATTACCTACATATGTAACACTATTCATTCGAAGCGGAAAAATATTTTTCAAATGCATGCTCCCGGGCCCTAAAGCTCAAAACTACCATTCCTCGATTTCTTTCATATGACATGTGACCTAGGAAAAATATAAAATCAATCATTTGAAACAGTCGAAAATCTTATGAATAGTGTCTAATAGTAACACAATTAAAGAAAACAAGAAATGCACATAAAATGCACAAGTAATTATGCAACAGATATTTCAAAATGTGCGATGAAATTCTCAGGCGTCACAAGTAGTGGTATCCATAGTGTTAGTGGTGATAGAGAGAAAGATGGATTGAAGAAGATATTTTTGTTGAAAGAGAGAGAATGAGTGAAGAGAGTGGAAGGAAAAATAAAAAAATTTCATACTTGTTTAATTTGAGTGAAAAATCAAACGTGGGCAACGGAATGATACAAAAAAAAAATTGGGGTTCGTTAGAAGCCGGCAGGCCCTTCGGTGGTGGACAGGGGCCAACCTGCAGCCCCGGTCTGCGCCAGCGAGCCGACGAGCCTAAATTTGTTTAAATTTTTTTCTCCTTTCTAAAACATCCCAAATTTATATTTTATTTATATTTATAGGCTTATTTAATTTAGTTATATATATATTTTTAAGTTTATATGTAGTTTATTACACTACAAGAAAAAAAGGTTGAGGCTACGGTCGGATTTTGTAGCCTAGCCTTCGCTACCTTGGGACAGGCGACGGCTAGGCTACGGAATCACGTCTGTCGTTTCAGACCCCGTAGCCAAATTAATATTCCGTAGCCTTTCCATAGTAAATTTTAGAAATTAATTTATATTTATTTTTTTTAACTTCTGTAGCCAAATTCTCGTAGCCTATGCGTGGCCCATTAAATTTTGAATTTTTTTTATTAATTATTAACTTCCGTAGCTAATCCGTAGTTTTTTGGTCCTAAACCGTCTGTAGCCCACAAAGCTGTAGCCAATCCGTCGTCCAATTTGTTCGTAGCTAATCCGTCGCCAATTAATTATTTAATTTAAAAAAAATAAAAAAATTATGAAATGAAAATATAAAATATAAAATATAAAAAAATTAATATGTACAATAAATTAAAATTAAATATGCAAATTAATATTTACAAAAAATTTTAATATTCACAAAAAATCTAAAATATTTACAAAAAAACCTAAATTCTATAGGAAAATAATATTTTAAATTTACAAAAAATTGTGAAGATATCAACCCATAGTAAACTTTTGGTCTCCGCTTTTTCTTCAATTTATCATCTTTGCCACCGGCCACCATTTGTTTCTGAGATCATAAAGTCATCTTCAAGATCCTCCCACTGAAGAGCTTAGTGACATGTCCTGCAGATCTTACTCCAATTCCCGTTGTCCAAAGAAACAAGTAAATAACAATGATTAGATTAATAGCCAAATAATAAGCCACAGTTATAACAACAACTACGAAGAAGCATTTTATATCACATGTCAAACAATTTAAGAGTGTCACAAGAATATAAATAAAATAAATCTTCTTTTAAGACTAACTGCAATAGATACAACTAACTGCTCTTTTAAAGCATGTCAATTATGGAAAATATAATTCCAAAATCAGCTAGCCATCAGATGTGTTTATCATATGCTCTGCTAAATCAAGTGAGTTAAGAAAAAAGTACTTGTGTGTTTGATTCAGAAAAGCTGAACCTATAAAACTAGTACAATTTCAGGTCTTATTGTTTACTTTTCATGCCTTTTACTCATGGACAGCTTCACATAACTTATTTTTGGCAGGCCTTATGAAGAAATTCCTCCTCTACAATGCCTCATTCTATACCCACAGAATTATCTTCATAGCCTCTACTCTTTATTCATTTCTATTCCTTTTCGTTTTTTGTAATTATAGCATCAATTGGCAAGTAGATTATAATCATCTTTATCTTGTATTGTAATTGAGAAGCAAGGACTATCTACAACAAAGGATAAAGTGTTGCTTCCTAGAGCAGCTCTATATCAACAACTTGCCAATAAAATGAGCATGTATTCATTCAAATAACTACTACAAACATAGGTTGGATTAGAAAATAAAATAAGTTTATGCAAACAAAGTATGGTAGGACACAATGATGCAGTAAAGGTGAACTCTTCCATATTGTATTGTAAGTGTGATTTGAAAGGTACAGACTACCATATCTATAGTAGAAGCAAGTTCTCATATTTTCAGTATTAGATAGTATATGAGGTAAGATACCTACAAACAAGAGTGCAACAATGCAAGCCATGGTAAGTGAAAAATAGATATTGTAGAAGCCTTTTTTTCCTTTCCTCCGGCACCAACACCTAAAGATACAAATGCATCATAATTAAAATTTGAGATTCTCCACAGAAAAATGTGAAGATAAAACTTGAACCAGTTTATTAGACAACAGTGGGGGCCAATCTTTGACATCCCACTGAACCTAACACTTATTCCAGAAATCAAAAGGTAAAAGGGAAAAAGTCTTGGTTCCAAGAAAGTTAACTGATTTACGGAAAATGTCTTCATGAAAACTGTTCTATTGTGAATTGATCACCGTAAATATTGCATATCCATGATAGTGGTCAGATTGAAACAGATTACACATAAGAACTGGACTACTAGAAACTATAAACCCACAGAACAATGCACAAGAAAAGAGAATCTAGAATTTATCACTAAGGAGAGTTTGTAAAGGAGAGATGATAGAAGAGTTGACATCTACTTGGTCAACCCAAAACAAACACTACTAATTACTCCACCAAATCATAATGAGCAATTAGTATTTTACTTCTGCATGAATTTGAAAAGAATTCAGAACTGCTCATAATGTTTCCTTAAGAGGTTCATAAATAGAATGAAGAGAAATCCTTCATCCTTATATAACCCTTAGACAACTCGCCATGAAATCAGAATTCTCCTCATTGATTTCCTTTTGTTCAAATTAACTTGCTCCCCGGCACACTAAAGATGAAAGTCAGTAAAATCTTCACTAATTTTCTTTTTGACATCAGTTCAATATAAGATCCAAATATCCTTGAACAAATGTTAGCAAATGTTTACTTTACTTGTATAAATATATTAAACATTTTTTTGCTCGTATATTAGCAAAAGTATACAAAATGTTATTTTTATTTATATAATTTTATGATATTTTTGTTTTTTTATTTGAGAACATTATTGAAAAATTGTTCAAAATTCTTAAGAATATTGGGTCTAAACCGAACATAACAAAACGAATAAACCTAGAAATTTGACAAAATATTATTAGAAATGTTATTACTAGAAATAAAAAAATTAATCTGTGAACAACACGTGTCTTCTAATTACAGATTGTCCTAGCGGGTTGCCCCTAAAATTGCAGTTGATGGTAAAAGTTTTAAATTTCCTCACACATTCCTCCCCTTCCCCACCCACAAAATGCGTGCATCCCATCCACACGTATCCTGCACGTCAGGAATATAGAAACGTTGTTGTAGACGGTCCAAGATCAATTGTCGGTCCTTGGATGTCTCTTTCTTGGTGTACTATGTTTCCACCATGGTTATAGGATTTTAAGGCAAATCAGCTTCTTCAAAGGTCATTTCCTTATTGGAAAATTGATAGATCTTCAATAATTTTATCCTAATTAGTTGACCTAAATTTTTTTTGCCCTATAAATTTATTACAAAGTTTCCAAATCTCAAATTCATACGAATGGGGCATTTTACTTCACACAGTTGATCTTGACCAAAAAGGATAAAATCATATTGTTAATGATTTTTAAACAGTTATGTTTTTACCAATGTTCTTGTTTTTTTTTTTTTTTGGACAAAATATTTTTACCAATCTGGCCGTGGTCCATTCTTGCCTTTCTCCACTCCCCATGCAATCATTTTCTGTCTATAATGTAATTAGTACGATTAGGCACGTGCCCTTCATAGTATGTCAAAATTATGATATAAATAGTGAGAAAGATCTATGAAAATGTTGTAGGAAGATATGGTGAAATACATTAATTATGATTGACCCAAAACCAAAAGTAAATTAATTAGGAGTGTACCACCAATAGGAGACACATGTTATAGAATTTGATGTCAAGGGGGGAATTTGAGCAAAATTAAAATTTAGTGGGAGAGTTTTGAATTTAGGTAAAACCTCATGGGAAAAATGGCATTCTCTCTTTATTTCACTTTACCTACATAATATATATACAATATAAATTTTGCCCATAATAATTATTTTATGTTACTTATCCTCTTTTCCTTGTTTAGTTAACTAAAATGTTCTTCATGTTTTTTTTTTCTTCAAAAATATCCCTCTATGTTTTTAAATAATTTACAAAAAAATTATTTTTCTCATATTTACTCTTTTATTTAATTTGTTGTAACAGTGAACAATATTTCTAACATGATAATGAGAAACAGTCACCGACTTCTATTCAAATAGCTCTTTAAACCAAAATTCAACTATTGAGAGTTGTATAATTCAATAATAAAAAATTTAAAGTTAGGTCAAATAAACCTTTATTCCAATTAGTTGTTGGTGATGGCCTTATTTGTACTTACCCCATTTTCCTGTCACGTGCGAGTTTTCTTTCGTGTTATCTTATTGAGTCTTCTCAACTTTGCTTTGGCGGATCAGATGATTAATATTGTGAAAGTTTTAGTAAAGAAAAATCCTTTTGCTACATTTACCACCTTGGTGAATATGATTATTTGTCAAATACCGAGCTGATTTTGGTGAAGATAGCAAATATATTTTCAGCTCACACAGATGATCATCGTACTCCTAAATACGCTATAATATAAGGTAACATCATCCTCCATTATATATAAACAGTTTTTTCAAAACTTTTACTCCAATTTACGTAAACATGTTTGTCTTTTGCTTTTCTTTATTGAGTTATAAACTTCAATTGTCTTGGCAGTTGGCCATGCTTTAGAAATCAACTTCAGCCTTAGTACCAACGATAATAATTGTTTCACCTCGTACACTCAATTAATATGGAGATTAGATAGGGCAGCTGTTAGAATAATTTAGCACTAATAACTCCCTTAAGTATAGAGAATTTGAGAGTTTGAAGGTGATATGAGGTAAATTTCTAACCCTAGGCACAATTACCAAAATACTCCTAAGACGAAATATGGAGGAAGGGCCACAGGAAACCTTGGCCTGAGGCCTACTTTCCCTGAGGCCCGAGGTCAAGTGAGTGCAACAAAAAAACATCCGAGGGCTCGGGAAAGGAACATATCTTAGAGACCTCGGGATAAGTTGTTGTAACTAACTCTAACACAATTACAGATAATAAGATAGGATAGAGAAAATAGAATCTCTCACAAAGGTATAAATAGTACTCTCACACTCAGAAAAAGGTAACTGATACACACTATACACTTTACTTCAAGTTTATCTTTTTTCTTCATTAAGAAAGCTACTAACTTGATCGTCGGAGTGCTAATGTGGGCTCAACCCACAGTGCTCTTCTTGCGGGGTCCAGCCCAGTCAAGCTCTTCAGATTTTTCTACCTTAAAAAGTCAAGCGCCGCTGCATTCCCTTTTCTTCAAGCGTAAGCCCTCGGCCTTCTCTGCCTGGCACTGAGTATGCTTGACCGCCTCGTCCTCGAGCCTCTTACGTTCAATTTCAGCTGCCATGGAAGTTGCATCCATTTATGGACATATAAAGAAAGCAAATGTTAAAGAAAATAGTAAAGTACAAAATGAAGGTATGAAAACATGAATTGGGATAAGGAAATGCTACCCTCAAGAGGTTCTGGGACTTGACCCGAGGTCTCTCCTGCACCTTGCAGGGAAACTGGTTCGCGATCATATAACCCCGACGGCAGGTCATTATCAAAATCTAACAACTCAGTACCACTTACAGGCCGAGGTTGAGACAGCAATAAGTTCCTAATGTTCTCCTTAGTTGGGGTTAAGAGGGGTTCTTCCTGAAGGAGTTTGAATGTGACCACGGGAATAACATGCCACTTTCTCCTAAAAGGCCACCTAGAAAGGTGTTTCACGAAGAAGTATTTGGAGTGCCACCCCTTACTACTCGAGGGCCAATCGTTAAAAAGGTTAGGGCCAGACCTCGACGAGAAGTAATATCAACCTAACAACTTCTTGAAATTGTGTTTGAGGATATGAAAATAGAGGAAGAGGTTAATAGAAGGGGTCAGGCCGAAGTATTTCATCCACATAACACTACAACATTTTTGACTTCTTGCAACCCTTAAATTGAACATGTAAGAAAACCGTTGCTATAAATGTCATTTTGCAACAATTTTATAGCTGTTGTCTAAAAATAAAACCTTTTGCAATGATTTTAATTAGCTGTTGCAATATCTATAACCTTTTGCAATGATTTTAATTAACTGTTGCAATATCTATAACCTTTTGCAACGATTTTAATTAATTGTTGCAATATCTATAACATTTTGCAATGGTTTTAATTAACTGTTGCAATATCTATAACTTTTTGCAACGCTTTGCATCAGACTATTGTAATATCTATAATATGCAACGCTTTTTTTATGAAGTGTTACTTATTTCATTCTTTTTTTTGCAATAGTTTGTAAAATTATAGGTTAGTTGCAACTTATAAAATAAATTCTTTTGCAACAGTTTTATTAGTATTGAGTCTTACAGTTGCAAAATCTATGATATACTACCTTTTTTGTTAAGTGTTGCGTATCATATTTGGTTTTAGGCAATGGTATGTAAAAGTATTGGATTAAATGCAACGCAAGAAAACTATTGCTTATTTTATATTTATTTGGTGAGACATCGTGAGATATTTTGTTCATAAAGAAATTTGAGTTTTAGTTATTGAAAATGAGAAACAATTACAACTAATTATTTGAAACAAAGAGAAACAATTTTTTTTTTTTAATAAAAAAGTTGATTAATTAGGTTTCATTTTTTACCCCTTTATTTCTACAATTTTTTTTGTCAAAATTTAGATTTTTCGTTGTTTCTTAGTTCTAAAGTACTGTTGACTAGTTAAAAATTTGAGGCAAATTTATGAAAAAGAGCATTGCAGTTGTAAAAGACTATTTTATATTTCTAAAAATTATTACAAAAGTGTTGACTATTAGAGATATAAATGAATATAATAAGCTTTTATCTAACAACTTAACTATTAGATGAGATGGTTAGTTTGATATAGTTATAGAGTTCATTTTCAATAAGGTCCTGGGTTCGAGTCTCATCATTACCTATATAGAAGAAATTATCTAAGTTGCAAATCAATAAAGAAAAAAGAAAGAGAATCTCTCATATATATATATATATATATATATATATATATATATATATATATATATATATCTTTTTTTTTTAAGAATGGTGAACTTACAACTGTAAAATAATTGTTGCTTATGCTTTTGAAAACAGTTGCAAATAGGAAAAAATTTATCATGTAGTCTTTTAAAAAAAAAACCGTTGCAAAAAGAATTAGTTGCAATGGTTTTTTGACCGTTACTATTTATTTATAAAAAACCGTTACAATAGAGATTAGATAATGAAAGCGGATTCAACGGTAAGAAAATTGTTGCCTAATGTCATTTGCAACGGTTTTTAGTTCTTCTGCAACGATTTTCAAATGTTGCAAGAACTAAAAAATGTGGTAGTGTAAAGAAGGCCACTATTTGCATCCAACTGTTCGAAGGAAGTTGGTCGGGTACAATATCAAATAAGTGGAGGATCTGTTCGATAAAAGGAGAGACAAGTAAAGACATGAACTCGAATATAAAATGATATATGGTTGTCTCACCCTCCCGAGGTTGGCAAGCCCACTCTCTACGCCTGGGGATTCTAACCTCATACTTGAGGGAAAACATCCTTCTTTTCCCACTTCTCTTTCTCTTCTTGGGTAGACTTACAGTCATGACCAAGGGCACCGAAAGGTTGAAGCTCATCGGCACTGTTAGAAGGGGAGACAGGTTCTACTAGGTTTTGATGAATGTTGGATGGTACGCGAAGAGGGGACAATTCAGAAGACTCTTTGTTGGAGGTCTCGACATAGGCCCTATAGGAACTTATACCCTTAGGAGGCTGATTAAGGGGAACAAGATGAGGTCCCTCATATCGAATGACAATAATTGAAGCTACATCTAAGGGAATACACCTAGACCTATCTAGTAGGGTTTCTTTTGGAAGTGAGGATTTATCAGCCAACACCTTTATATGATCGGAAAAAGAATAAGGTTCATGAGCAAGAGCCTCTTCACCGGAAGAACTAGACTCAAGAGGGTCCCTATCATCTCAGTCATAGGTTTGAGGATGGAAATTTTGGGAGTCGTCCGAACTTGACATGGTGAGAAAAATAGAAAGAGTTGAGGAGACACGTACCTAGTGATGAGGATTGAAGCAGACTTGAGCTAAAGGAAAGATGTAGGGAGAAGACCCTGTATTCACCAGGAAACTCTGGACAGCGAGAGAAGCTTGAGAGAATTGCTTGGAAGATGTTTGATGAAATGTGAAGAAAGTTTTCAAATAATGCTACTATTTAAAGAGGAAAGTTGAACTTTTAGGCAGGAAGGCCAAGGGACTTATCATCACAGCTATATGTTTCTACTTTTAAGTCGAAGCTGCCACGTGTCCCACGATTTCTTCTATTACTTTTTTTCCATTAATGCATATCTCTAAAAAGATCATTTAGTATTGATGATTGTTCCTGTAAAGTCGGAGCAATTTAGCAGAAGACTTTGATTCCCTCAACCAATTGCATTGCTCAGAGAATTGGGGGTTAATTGATATGAGGTAAATTCCCGACCCCAAGTACAATTACCAAAATACCACTGAGATGAAATATGGAGGGAGGCCCACAGACAACCTCGGCCCGAGGCCTACTTGCCCCGAGGCTTAAGGTCAAACGAGTGTAACAAAACAACATCCGAGGGCTCGGGAAAGGAACATATCTTAGAGACCTCGGAAAAAGTTGTTGTAACTAACTCTGACACAATCGCAAAGAATCAGATAAGAGAGAGAAAATAGAATCTCCCACAAAGGTATAAATAATACTCTTACACTCTATACACTTTACTTCAAGCTTATCTTTCTTCTTCATCAAGAAAGCTACTAATTTGATTGTCAAAGTGCTAACGTGGGCTCAACCCACAGTAATTTTCTTGCAGGGTCCATCCCAGTTAAGCTCTCCGAATTTTTCTACCTTAACAAAAGGATCCATTAAAGATATAAAAATCACTCACCCCATGACTCATTGTAGTCTTTCATGACGCTTTGGATCAGTCTTAATGCGTGTAAGATTATTTTAGGTTTTTTAGTATGAAGAGTTGTCTTATCATTAGGGACTACTATGAATCTTTTGGAATAATAGAGACGATATTGAAAAAATATTTAAACTATTAGGTCCTAAATGTGAAATTTACCCCAAAAAAATTGGTGGGTGCCATTAGCCAAATACCTAACATCACTTCATACTCACCAATTTTATACTCACACGAGAATCAACATTGTTGAAAGTAACAAATCAAATCTCAAGATAACTCTTCGATTTTTGAAATCTTGAAAAATGAATATTAAAGTTCAAAGAATTTGGCATTTCTAAAGTGGATTAATTGAAAATATATTTGAATATTATGAAGTGATGAATCTATTCAAGTATCTAGTCAAACATTTTTTAGTATTAATAGTTATAGTACATCATATCTACTAGTATAAATAGATGAAATATTATGGTATTTTGACAAGTGAATAAAATGAGTATGGTAAAAAAAATAATGAGAGTGAAAAAAAAGTATTTACTGTCTAAAGGAAACAACCTAATTTTATGAGTTTATTACTTAATCAATATAATCATATTTTAAAATATTTCTTTTTGTTCCCCTGAATCAATATATATATATATATATATATATATATATTTCTTTCTGCTCTCTCATTACGATTCATAAATGCAAAATCATATCCAACAAACATCACCTGTTATGACCAAATGGACCCAGATTTTGATAAATAAAAAAAAATATTAGCACTAGATAGTACTGCAGCCACATGAAGATTATGGCGAACACTATTCTTCTCACTTTCTAAGAATTATCTACTGCCGCAGCCACTTGAAGACAATGCACCACTATTTTTTTTTCTCGGGAGGAAAAAGCTAGAAAAAATTAGACACTGATACTCTTAGAGGTGGACTCGCTTACTCTATCTTTTTTCATAAGGAGAAGGAGCAGATGCGGTAATTGATCCAATGTATTGCAACCCAAACATTGACTAATTCCATAATTGGCGAGCCAGTATGCACATTTGTTTGTTTCTCGAAAGATATGCAAAAGCATGTAATGTCCATGTCATTAGAGAATCACTCTGCAATCCTCCAAGAGAGGCGTGAGAGGGCTATTATGAACTGTTGAGCCAGTGATCAACTGAACCACAACTTAAGAACCAGTTTCAATAGAAAGATGTTGTACTCCTATTCTCTCTGCTCTTCTCAATCCTTCCTAAAGTGTTATAAGTTCAACTATGTTGTTGGTGGTGATTCCAAGATTCATGGTGAAATCGTCGACTTATGTGCCATTGATATCTCGAAATATGTCTCCCGCGCCTGCAAGTCATGGATTCCCCTTAGCACAACCATCGATGTTAAGCTTTAAACCATGAGAGGGTTTATTCCAGCAAATCCAGACTTCCTAACTTGATAAGAGAGGATCCTTGTAAGGCCCAGCACGAGACCACATATGCATATAGATCATATCATACATAATTAAATTATTTTATATGTATTTATTATGTTTTATATGCTTTTAAATTAATTTATGTGTATTTGTCTCGATTTATGTGCATATCATCGTTTAACGTGTAATCGAACATTTTAGGTATCGTAGGAAATTAATTAAACACTATGGGGCTAAGATTAGTAACTAGATAGTTAGGAATTGACTAAAATGGCATACTAATAATACATAAGTGAAATGGTGGGCAAGGTGGTCATTGGGCTTGTAGGATATTTTAGCACTATTACTTGCCTACAACAAAACACACAAACACACACTGAAACACATTCACACCACATGACTCAAACACACACACAATTTGAACACACACATACACACACTACACAATTTTTCCAAGGAGAAGGGAGAAAGAAGAAAAAGAAAGGAAGGAAGGAAGAAAGAAGTAGGAGCAAGCCATTTTCAAGCCCTTCAACTATTTTCAATCAATTTTCTTCCATTTCTAACTCAAGGTGAGAGATTCTTCAAAATCTTTCTTAAAAGCCATAGAAGATTATTTGATGCTTATTTAGTACCAAGCTTGTTGTAGTGCTCGTATAAAAGCTCAATGAGAAAATTGAGTATTGTTGTGTGATTTGGATCTAGAACTTGGCTTAATTGTGTTTGATGAACTTGAGGGTTGAATGATGAACTTGAGGATGTTCTTGTGTGTGTTAGAATGCATATAGCTTCTATGAAAGATTTGAAAGTATGAATCTATCACTTTAGGACTTAAATGCTAATTGTTGAGTTTTTGTTCTATTCGATTCTTGATGGTAATTGTTTGATTGGTTGATGTTTTAATATGTTAAGTTAAGGTGTTAGAGTGTTGGTAGACTGAAGTTTGTGTGTAAGTTTGTATGATGCAAGAAGAAGAAGAGAATTGGTGTATAAGCAAAAATTCCATATTTTCCCGTCAAGCCATCCGGGCATTACCTTCTTCATTCGGTCGACCGGATAGAGCATATATCGCCCGGATCAATGCTTGCTATCGGGCGTTGTAGCCTCCATCCGGTCGACAAGATAAATGTTGTAACGACCGGATGTCCAATTGACAACTTCGCGCAATGAACTTGTTTTACTGATTTCGGAAGATACTGATGTCAGATTGAGGCACAGTCGGTTGCGTTGGAACCGTATCGAACCCTGGTTTATTGTAATGGACTTTAATTTAGGAATTTTTGTCTTGGATTGGGATTAGGTAGTTGCTAACTTCTATATGTTGATAGGGGGCTATAGAACGTAGATGAAATTGCTGTCTTTTATCAAGCATGATTCATAAGTATTACATGGCATTACTTGGAGCTCTATAGGTGAGTATATATACCGGTAGGTCATGTACTTGCTTGTATACGTTATTAAGTATTATATTTGTGCTAATGAAGCTTGCATGTTTATATGCTACATTGTTAATATTACTGCTGTGACGGAGGCAACCTACTTTGTTGACCTCCAATTATGTACTTGCTTGGTTAGTGCCTCTTTCGCTTGGTGTGTTTCCTTGGAGAGTTGGGACGTATTGCTTAATTGTAAATCAGTTTATACAGCCTTGTAAACCTCATGGTAGAAGTTTCGTTTCGCCTGGGCAGCATCAGGCTTGCTAGGACGGTGTCGGCTATCATGGTTGAGTTGTTTCCGGAGTACTCATTTTTGTTTGGTGTGTTGAAGAGGATTTAATAAGAAAGATCGAGATTGGCCATCTCCAACAAAGTTTGTGATACTGTATCATTTTCCTAGTTGGTCTCTATTCTCGCTTGGTCCCTCGAGGACCTCGGAGGGTAAAGTTGTTTGCTTATAATAAGATTGGTCCTCATCCTGTTTACGTGAGTTATGCTTACCAAGTTGATTCCGTTTCTGATATACGTTGTACATGCATAGCATGATTTAGAAAGGAGTTTACGAAAAGATAAAACCTTTGCAAAAATTCATCCTTGTTTACCTCCTCACTGAGCTATATGCGAGGATCTAGCTCACCCATCTTTCAACCATTTTAGGTGAGGCCAAGGCCAAGCCAACTGCACAAATAAGGGGCGATGAAGCTCTATGTGACGAGACTAATTTCTGTCTTTATTGATATTCATGCTTGTGTTGGGGATAGGCTTGCTAATAGAAACTGATGATGTATATTTGAACAACTTATGATATGTAATATTCTTTTGGATTCTTAACTACATACTAAGTTTGTAGCGGTCCCGAATTTAAGTTGATTATATTCGCCTCTTCCTCAGAGAAAGACGATCAAATAATTCCCAATCATGGTCCTTGCGGATCGGATTATCCATATAATATACAAAAAGAAACTCCAGATATTTGATATCTTTCTCTTTGAATAAGATCTCAATTCCAGCGACGGTTTCATTAGATATCTTATAATTAGAATCCCTCCTTTTTCTGAACCAGTTCCTCCACCACCACGAACCCCAGTTAGATTCAGGTGTGCTACACTTTTTAGTACTTGGGTTCTCCTAAGTACTCTCTTTCGGATTCAAGAAACAACTCTCAGAGATCTTTTTTCCTTTTGGAAGATACAGGAGCGAAACAATCAACCTATTGATATTGGAAGTCCAATGGAATTCATAGGTGTATGAAGAAGCCCTATCAAATAGAGATTTTTTCTTTCAACCATATTTCGATTGTTAATACGATATATAAGCACCGCTACTACAAGGAGTATTAAACCATTGATCATGAAATATCGATTGCTTGTTGAACCCTGTGAATTGCCTGAAAGTAAGATACTTCAAATTCAGGGGTCAAAGAGTTTTATAAAACGTTCTTGGTCTTTCCGAAAATGTTAAACAAAAGTTTTTCCCTTGCATCTCGGTCACTTTTACTTTTTTGTTATTTCGTAATCCTCTTTTGAGGCCTAGGTATCTGTATTTGGCCACGTGTGAAGTGGCTCAAGTTGATGAAGTTGATGTGGGCTTTTGATGCCAGATGCCATAAGAATTCTTTTGAAGTTACTTGTGGAAGTTAATGAATGTTAGGTTATTAATTGATGATTTTTTAGGTGCTAAGAGATTTACATGTCTCGTCCCGGCCTTAACCTCTGTGGGTCTTGGTCTCGGGGCGTAACAATCCCCCAACTGATTTTCCAAGCCATGGATAATTCTTCCGTTTGCTTAAAGATAAAAGTGCAAATGTGTGAGATGTTGGGTTGTTGTTTCCTGGAAAAGATGAAGTTGTTTTGGAATTTCCAAATCCACCAAACATATGTTGTAAATATGTGCTGCCATTGAAGACCCTTGGTAAGATTCTTCCTTGAAATATTGTCATTAATCCATTGATCCTATGAACAATTCATTAAGCTGTAGAATTGTGTTCTTAGGAGTAAGTGTTCCCAAATTTTTCTAGCATCACTACAATGTCTGAGAATGTGATCAATATCCTCTATGAGCTAACTGATCTTTTGAAGCAATGCGTTGGTGGACAATTTGCCAGATGAAGCTTCTAATGCGTTGATGGCATTCCAATTTCTAAATCGCCTTCCATTTAATCGTGGGTTGCTCTGTGGATTAGTTGTAGATATCATAAGTAGAGGAAACAGTGAATTTTCCTTTTAGGTCACCACCGTATACCATAAAATCTTCATGATTGGAATCAATAATTACATTAATGGCTGCAATATATAAGTGAGTCGAAGGAGGAAAAAGATGCTGGAATTTGTTCCAATCCCACGTACCGTCCTCTTTGATAAAAAATGCATCTTTTTAGTCTTTCTCAACATCAGAAATGGGCTGCAAGGAAAGATCAATTAAGGGGAGGTTGGAGACCCAAATGTCAAGCCAGAACCGAACAGTTAAACCATTAGCTACCACTCAATGAATTCCCTTTCTGAGAAGATCACAACCTTTCATAATACTTCTACATATATGAGAGTTAGTCTGTTTGGGTTTGTAGTCTATAAGACCCTTGTCGAAATATTTATCTTTGGCAATTTTCACCTAGAGAATTCTGGATTCCTAAAGATGTTCCATCCGAGCTTAGCAAGGATAACGTTATTAGCAAGTTGAGAGTTGCATAATCTCAGCCCACCTTGATCCCTTGGTTTGCATAAGGTATCCCAGGCTATCCAATGAACTTTTATTCGACCCTATTCAGAACCCCAAATAAAGTTACATTGAATTTTGTCAATTTCTTTGCAAGTTTAAACCGTGATCTTTGCTAACTGCATGGAATAAGTAGGAATTACTGCGAGGACAGATTTAACAAGAGTGGTCCTGCCTGCGAAAGAAAGAACATGTTTTTTCCAACCTTCTAGCTTATTTTGCACCTTTGTGACCAAGTATTTGTAGGTACCTTTGCAAACCCTCTTGTGAATAACAAGAGCTTCCAGGTAAATGCCTAAGTTGTCAGTCAAAGTTATCCCACTCATAGATCTAAGTTCATTTGCCAGCTCATTGGGGACATTTTTGGACATGTAGATGGAAGATTTTGCCAAGTTGATAGTTTGACTAGATTCTGAGCTAAAGTTGCGAAGAACTCTTAGAATGGTATCCATCTAGGAAGTGGAGGCCTCTGCAAAAAGAGACAGATCGTCAACATAAAAAATATAAGATACAAGTGTTCCATTTTTTTTAAACTTAAAAGGAACCGATCTCTTATGAATTGTTTCATTCATGATTATTTAGGACAGTATTTCCATGCAAAGTAAGAAAATATAAGGTGAAAGAGGATCCCCCTAACAGATTCCTCAAGAAAGATAGAATGGGACGGAAGGGGTGCTATTCTAGAAGAGTCTGGTTAAGGTTGTCTAAAAAGATGTCATAACGAGGGATATCCAGTTTTCCAGGAGATTGGCTTGTTGAAGTGTGTCTTCAATAAAATTCCAACTGAGTTTGTCATAGGCTTTCTCGAGGTCTATTTTGATAGCAATAAATCCTTTAGCTCCGATTTTCTTTCATATTTTATGAACGATTTCTTGGATCAAAATGATGTTATCACATGTCGAACGGCCAGGAATGAAGCTACTTTGATGCGGAGAAATTCGATCACACAACACCGGGCGAGGACGGTTAACGAGAACCTTCATAATAAAGTTTGGCCATGACATTAACTAAACTAATTGGTCTGAACTGCTCGATGTTCTCAGGGTGTTTGACTTTAGGAATAAGATGAATAAAAGCTTGGTTAATCTCTCTAGGAAATTGACCAGCATGGAAGGCTTCTTGGATAAAACTGCAAACAGAAACACCCACAATGTTCTAGCATTTATGAAAGAAGCTCGCTAGCATTCCATCCGGATCTAGAGCTTTGTTAGGATTCATTTGATACAGAGCCTGTTTGATTTCCATGGCACTAACTGGTTGAAAAAAGTTCTCAAGGTCCGTTGTTCAGAGTTGGGGAAAACTTGCTCTAGAGAAATTAGTGGCAGTAATTGAATCTTGTGAGAAGAGCTTTTGAAAGTAGTCACGAGCTAAATCTTTGAGTTTTGTTTGATCTTCAATCCAATTTCCACCATCATTATTAAGCCCATGAATCAAAATTTTCCTGCGTCTGATAGCGGCAAAGAGGTAATAGTATATAGTATTGCGGTCTCCTGAAAAGATCCAATCTCAACGAGATTTCTGGTACCAAAATAATTCTTCTTGCATTAAAATCTGCTCATAATCTGATTTCAACTTTTTCTTGAGGTGGACCAAAGAAGAATTGTAGTTTTGTTGTAATGATCTTTGGATTCCCTGAATTCTAGCCAAGATTCTACATTTGCGATAAAATATATTGCCAAAGGTTTCCTGTTCCAGTTTTGTAGTTTCATAGTCATGTCTTTGATAGATGATGAAATGTTGCAATTCGAGTTCTTCCAATTTCTTGCCACAAAATCAAAAAAATTAGTATGTGTAAACCAAGAAATCTCAAATTTAAACGGGCGACAGTAAGGGAAGTTAGAGAAGTTATCAGAAAAATCAATAAGAATTGTCATATGATCAGAGCATAATCTTAGAAAATGTTTAACACGAGCATTTGAAAATAGAAGTTGCCAACTAGGATTAGCATAAGCCCTGTCTAGACATTCAAGGATACGTTGACCAGAATCCCACGAGTTTAACCAAGTGAAACGAGGTCCGATAAATCCCAAATCAATAAGGTTGCAATCATTTCTCCATTTTTCAAACTGGATCATTTTACGCGAGATGCCCTAATTTTCTCTTCTTTTGTCTTCAGTTTTACCAACTTGGATGAAATCACCAGCAATCAACCAAGGATTATTCATATTCAAGCTGTATTTCAAAGAGCCTCCTATAGGTTATTACAAGCAACTTCGTGGGGGCTTGCATAGATAACTGAGAACATCCAGTTAGGGGAGCCTGGAGAAGAGATCAAAACATTAATAATTTGAGATCCAGCTGAAAGAAGGGATACATGGATATATTTATCGTTCCAAAGAAGCCAAATACCCCTAGAAAAACCCGTAGCCTCGACTCTCATAGAATGCAAAAAATTCAACGAAGTAATAACTCTATCAGTCGTAAGACCACTTATTCTAGGTTCAAAGATAGCCACAAGCCGAGGATTCTAAGATTTGATCATATCCCGAAGGATACGTTTAAAGTTTTTTGAAGCTGCGCTCTTGCAATTCCATAGTAAAATCTTCATAGAAGGCTTCATCAGAGAAGAATTGGGGTTGGAAGTATTCCTATGAGGTCTTAAATCCATAAAAGATTTAAAAGTTTGGGTGTGGTGCAGTACCACTAAGAACATTAGATTCTTGGTGTAATTCATAATCCATCAACTTCATATTATCATATTATAGCCCTTCCATTTCATTGTGATCATCAAGGTGGTCAAGGGGGCGTTTTGTGCCAACTAAGTCGGGTAGTTCAGATTCTTTTTCAAGAGGTAAGTCACTCTCTATTAGTTAGTGTAGGTTATGTGTGGATAGTTGAGAAGAGTTCGATGTATTAGCGTCAAAGGATTTGTGTTGTTCGAAGGAAAGGTCTTGGTTGACTGTATCGGAAGAAGGTTGTATTTTTTGATTGGTACTGATTTGGGTAGGTCTAGGTGTGTCTTTGGTGGTTCTTGGCAGATATTTCTTGGTCTAGGTTGGTTTTGATTTGTTGAAGCTTGGAGTTGTAGTAATCTCTTGGTGAATAGGTTGGGCATTGGGTTTGTCATGAACAACTGAATGTCCCTTGTCTTTTTTCCAGTGAGGAATGACATTGGTATGAATAACAAGTCCATTTTTGTAGGTTGGAGTAGTCAGAGGCGTATTTTCACTTGTTCCAGAATGGATATCTCCTCTCATTCTCCTTGTCTAGGATTATAAACCTTGAGCCTTGGGGTTGTACTTGGATATTACGATTGACTTGCTTGCTCGATGAAGGAGTGTTAGTGTTTTGAACTTGAGCATTCTCATGAATCTCTGGCTTTTTATTACTCACTGAATTAGGTCCAGGTTGTTGTCCTTGTAGATTTCTTCTGGTCTGTCTTCATTGGACAATCATCCAGGTACCAAATTCCAAACTCGGATCCCAAGTTGGGGCTTTAGTAGGTTGAAGAAAACTCTTGCCGGGTGGGTTAAAATTGGTGCTATGTGAGTCTTCGTTGTTATCATGAGGTTTTCTCAATATGGAATAATGTTCTTTACAATGTCCATAACATCCGCAGTGAAAACAAATGAGGTGGATACCCTCATATTCCATTCTTTGCCAGAAATCATCAATCTAAAATTTCGATAACAGTAGTTTTGCAAGATCTACTTGCACAACAACACGAGCAAATCTACCTCTCAAATTTTCCTCTATAAGTTTATCAACTTTAAGAGTTTTTCCAATCATGTTACCCATTCTCGTCAGAGCTGTTTCATTGCAATATTCTATAGAGAGAAATGGAAAACATACCCATACCATTGTAGAAGTTACGGAGGCAAACTCAGGGTGGAAATTGGGCTCCTATCTACGAACAGTGAAGTAGTGATCCGCGAGGAGCCAAGGTCCTCCAATCAACACAAAATCGAAGTCACGTACCGATGTGAATTGAACTATGAAAAAGCCTTCCCCAAGGTCAATCAATCTTATCTGTTTATGAGGGCTCCATAGGCGAGGGAGGCGTAGATTAAGAAACTTGTAATCCACTAATTTTCCCATCAATTTGATGATTAAAGCATTACGCCATGGTCGTCCGAACTCACGCTTCTCCTCTACCGTAAAGATAACTCTGGGAGTAGATGGGTCCAACTCCACCAAAGGTTCAGTCTCAAAATCGGGGAGCTTAGGGAAGTCATCATCAGAAATCTGGTTGTTATCCATCATAGCATTATGCTCTATCGATGACGAAAATGGGTTCTTTGAAAATAGTTTATTCCAACCAAGCGTCTGAACCGTTGGTAATGTGGGACTGCTTTGAGGAATCTTAGTATCTGTAACTTCCATTAAGTCTAGCTGATGAGTAGCAGCGCTATTAGATTCCACAGTCCTAGTTTTTTTACCTCCACGTAGGTCCACATCACGTCCATGGTGAGAGTTCGTTTGAAGGGGTGGGAAGGTAGGGTCTTCCTCCATTGGAGGAAGAACCAGAATCTTACCTCAAACAAATTATGAGCAAAAAGATAAGCTAATGCAAAGATTCACCGTAGGAAAACGCCAGAATTGGCCGCAATGCGATGCAACGGCTCTTATGGCTACAGTGAAGGGACGGAATTGTTGAGAGAAAAGTCAACGAAGGTCAAAGTAACCGTTGCTCTCTTTTTATCTTTCTTTTCCAATTGATGGCGCCACTATTCTCTCTCACCTTTTGAAAATTATATTGGCTTAATAAGCTGTCTGTTTTCTCCTAAATGCTCAACAGCCATGGTTCACAAATAACCATAACATGAACTAACAATTATCTTTCTCACCTCGCTTTTATCACAATAGAAGGAAAGTGGTAGGTCTCAACCCTAAGAATTTCTTCAAACTTGCATCGTACCTCATCCTTCTACTCGTGTCATATGTTTTCGTTTATCTTGCAACATCATCTTCGAAGTCAAAATCCACTAATGTAACATCAAGAATTGTTTAAAAAATGCAGCTGCTCTAGCTGCCTCTGAACCCACCTATTAGTTTTTGACACAGTGTGCTGATCCAGTTATTCCAGAACTTATTAGCGAAACAATTCTCGACATAGCTTTCAATGGCACGTCACCATCGGAGAACTTTCCCCTGTCGTATGTTAGCTTTGCTGGATATGATACGGGAAGTGGCAAAAGACTAATTGGAAACAATTTAGGATTTACGAATCCTCACACAGAAATTACAAATATAAATATACTTTTCAAATAATGACTCTCAAATATATAGGTTGCGGCCTTTAAAAAAGGTTTTCACTCACTATTCACTTTTCTCTTTTTTTACTTTTGCTCTTCACTATTTTACTCTCTTTTGCCTTTCTTCACTTCTGTCAAAATACAATGACAATACACCTATTTATACTAGTAGATATGAATACAAAGAGACATTGTATTTAATATGAATCTAAAAATATTAAAAGACACAAGCTAGATATATGACTAGAAACAATGAATCTTCTTTGGAATACTAAATGCTATGGATCTTGTCTCTTAATTTCCTAAGAATCACCTTGGATTTTGGTTTGCATTCTCCAACACCCCCTTCAAGCTAAAACCATTTTCACAGCAAGTAATGCCCTCAATTTCTTGAATGCCTCAGTTGGTAATGCCTTCGCAAAAATATATACAACTTGATTAGAAGTAATATTGTCGTACTCCAATGAAATTGTCTTCTTCTTGATATGATCTCTTAAGAAATGAAATTTGAGGTCAATGTGCTTGCTCTTTCCATGTTGCACTGGATTTTTAGACAATTCAATTACGGACTTGTTATCAACAAATATGAGAGTTGAATACTCTTGTGGTTGCTTAAGTTCTTTCAACAAATTCCTCATCCATATAGCTTCAACAAATTTCACTTTCACCCTCAACCGAATATTGTTGATAAATGGTGCTGGACAAAGTCTAGCAATAGTTTTTTTTTTTGGTGACATCAGCCTGGGAAGCGATTAGGTATAGATATGAAAATGTAAAATGACATGAGTTGATTTGGGGTAAAAGCAGGATACCAAAACATTGGTTTATTACGTGGATGGCCTTACTTAATCATCTTCCAATAAAGGTGAGACTCCTCACTTTTGGTGTGGTGGATAATAGCACATGTAGTATCTGTGGTATTGCACTGGAGTCACCTTGGGTTTTGGTTTGCATTCTCCAACAAGCTCCTACCTCATACAAAAGAAGGTCAAAGGTTAGGGCTCGTACGTCACTGTCTTTGAGAACCTAATCCGCAGGGTGCAACCCAAGACCATAATTGAGATTGGTACATTTTTGGGTGCATCAACTATTCACATGATCGACTTAACTCGTCAGCTTGGCCTAGAAACTCAGATACTTTGCGTGGATGATTTTCGAGCTTAGCCTAGCTTTCGAAAACTAGTCAAGGATATACCGATACTAAATGGAGATTTTGTTCTTTTGTATCAATTCATGTAAAATGTGATCGACACAAATGCCACTAAGTCAATTTCGCTCTTTCCATTAATTTTCCTCTAAAACTGCCTTCAAGGCATTTTGTAAATAGGGTATATTTGTTGACTTGGTTGAAGTTGAGGTCACACACTATTTTTACTCGGCATGGACAAGACATAAATCAAGGTTATAAGCTTTTAAGGCCCGACGAAATCATATTGGAGCATGACTATTTTCTGGGATATGATAATAGAAATGTTAAAAGAGATGTAGATTTGTTTGCATATGTTGGAAAATAGAGATGGAAAAATAATTTGTTGAATTCTTCCATCGATAGTAATAGAAATAGTTACAATAGTTGTTGTTAGAGTACTATCTCTCCAACATTAATATGAGATTATGGCCCTATCGTTAGAGCTCACGACTCATGATTTTAGTAGCTCATAGGCTTTTTGTTGGAGCTTAGTTTAGATCACTACACAATTGATACACAAGTTCTCAATTTATAACATTCATATGGCAGTACTATGTTGATTCTTGAAGTTTCTATCAAGCATGTCAATAATTTAATTGAACATTCTAGCATATCGGTTTAGAAACCGACTTAATCAATATATTAGTAGCTTTAATTCTAGATTGTTCCTTGAAATGAACAACAATGTTTCAATACTCCCCCTTGGTGCTTATTTGTATAATTCCAGGCACTTTTCATAGTGTCTTGAATTTTGGATGATTCGAATAGTTTCATCCAAGCCCTTATGAATCTTCAATTTCTTCAATGGAACTAATTGATGCCCGTTGGTAGCCTTTTGAAAAAACTAGTTGATGCATGTTGACGACTCTTTGTAATTTTTTGTAAAGGCCTGTTGATTGTCTCCAACGCAAGCTAGTTGATGCCTGATCAAGGCCTTCAGTTGAAGCCAGCTGAAGCTCTCCAATAGCCTGTGATGTTGAAGCCTAGATGATAACTTTTGATGCCCAGTTAATGGGTCTTAGTTAACGCCTAATTGATGATCCAACGTGGCTCTGATACCATGTTGAAAAATAGAGACAGAAGAATAATTTGTTGAATTCTTCCATTGATAGTAATTGAAATAGTTACAATAGTTGTTGTTGGAGCATCATCTCTCCAAAATTAATTTAAGTTCATGGCCCTATTGTTAGAGCTCACGACTCATAATTTTAGTAGCTCGTATAGTAGGCTATTTGCTAGAGCTTAGTTTAGCTCTCTTCACAATTGATGCACAAGTTCTTAATTTATAACATTCATATGGTTGTGCTAAGTTGATTCTTGAAGTTTCTATCAAGCAAGTCAATAATTTAATTGAACATTCTAGCATGTTGGTTTACAAATCGTAGCATGTCTGTTTAGAAATCATAGCATGTCGGTTTAGAAATAGACTTAATCAAGATATTAATAGCTTCAATTCTAGATTGTTCCTTGAAATGAGCAGGAATATTTCAATACTCCCCCTTGGTGCTTATTTGTATAATTCCAGGTGTTTTTCATAGTGTCTTGAATTTTGGATGTTTCAAATAATTTTCCCCAAGCCTTTGTGAATCTTCAGTTTCTTCAATGGAATTGATTGATTCCCGTTGGTAGCCTTTAGCAAAAACTAGTTGATGCCTGTTGATAGCTCTCTACAATTTTTTGTGGAGGCCTGTTGATTGTCTCTAGCTCAAGCTAGTTGATGCTTGATCGTGGCCTTCAGTTGAAGCTAGTTGAAGCTCTTCAACGGCCCGTGATGTTGAAGCCTAGATGATAACCTTTGATGCCCAGTTAATAGGTCTTAGTTGATGCCTAATTGATGATCCAACTGGGCTCTGATGCCATGTTGAAAAATAAAGCCAGAAGAATAATTTGTTGAATTCTTCCATTGATAGTAATTGAAATAGTTACAATAGTTGTTGTTGGAGCATCATCTTTCCAATATTAATTTGAGTTTATGACCCTATTGTTGGAGCTCACGACTCATGATTTTAGTAGCTCGTAGGCTCTTTGTTAGAGCTTAGTTTAGCTCACTTCATAATTGATGCACACGTTCTCAATTTATAACATTCATATGGCGGTGCTATGTTGATTCTTGAAGTTTCTATCAAGCATGTCAATAATTTAATTGAACATTCTAGCATGTCGGTTGAGAAATCATAGTATGTTGGTTTAGAAACTGACTTAATCAAGATATTAGTAGCTTCAATTCTAGATTGTTCCTTCAAATGAGCAACAATATTTCAACAGCACGACTAAATAATCTCAAAGTCCAAGTCGACTGCAAGCAATGGGTTCCTATCCCACCTTAATTCTAGAGAATTGAAATACATATCACGAATTTGCATTTGTAAATTTGTCTGTAAACCTATATATCCTCTATGATAGAGCATCTACTTTATCTATTCTTGTTTTATGTCAAAATTCATACCATTTGAATGTGAAATCATATTGAAGAATGAGTTATAATATCTAGTAAGTACTTTATAACTTGTTGGCATGACATAAGTTGGTATAAGTGCCACTGGTTTGAAGATCTTGGCTCAGACTTTCGAAGAATTATAGTGGTCATACTATCATGACGGACTCTCAGTAGAGCAAGGTAGTGGGGCCCAAACGATAGAATAAGGTCACGATAATCATACTTCTTGGGTTATACTCTCAAAGTTGTATAAGGTTATGGTAACACGATGGAGCAAGGTTTGGTTGTCGGGATCCCAACCGTACTCGTATGAGACTAAGATCGCGGTGCCTCATGGTTAATCTAGGTGCACGAACGATGAAGTAAGATCACGATAAGTATAATTATTAGGCTACACTTTCAAATTTGTATGAAGTTATGGTAACGCGATGGAGCAAGACTTGGTTGTTGAGATCCCAAGGGGGCTCGATCGTACGAGAATAAGATCACAGTGCCTCATGGTTGATCTGGGTACACAAGGAAGAGCTACTAGAGCCGGCATGGTAGCTAAGGTGAAAAAGAGTTCTAACAGCTTGTGAAAGTAGTGAAGATGAATCCATCAACTATAAAATATGGATCAAAGGGTAGTTGAGGCCCGACGTGGAGTTCACATGTGAAAAGGGAGAGATTTTTTAAGAGTTTCACATGGTGAACTAAGAGAAAATTTCTCCCATATGGAAAGATTATGAGAAAAATGAGCTATTAATAAACATGTGTAGCTTCACGACCCAACAATTTACGCTTTTAAATCAATAGTTGAGTTCTACACATATGTTAAGACTCATTTCTTTTTGGATTCTCAAGGCTTGCAATAACATATATGTTTTGTAATCTTGCATAATTATCTGTTTTTGTTCTTAAATGGAATGGGAGGAATAACGGTTCTGTGATCGGCAGATTGATAATAGAATATATTATTATTGGAAGTATTAGGTTACTTGGAAAGAAAATGATTGTAGAGGGAGAAATATGAGAAAGGAAATGATTCAAATCGATTAGTGGTGAGAAACAATTAACTTTTTTTAGGTTGATTAAAAAAGAAAAAAACCATTAGCGGTGAGAAATGAAATGGGAATTCGGCTAAGTATGACATTTTGGGAGACATTTCGGGAGAGACTTTTTGTTCTTAATTTAAAGAGAGATTTAAATTAATTTTATATTATTTGTAAAAGATATTTTATACTTTGAGATTTATTTTGAGGTTTTTCGTATTTAAAGTGAGAATCATGCCATTAGTCTAAGTGGCCACTACTTTGTAGTAATTAAGAGCATTGCTCTATGTAACTATTTCACCATTCTCTACAGAATATATACATGATAAATCAGACATTTAATACATAAATTATATTATACAAGAAAGTATGAAGGGATGACATAAAAGATTACTTTTATAACAATAAATAAACTCATAGGGTAAAATAAATTTTATCTCAATTGATTAGGAGGAAAGAGAGGCCAACTGAGAAGAGTAAGGATCCTCGTTTTTTTTTTTTACACTTCTCTTATTTGTGAAATAAAGTGCATTACGGGATATCATATTTGGTCTTTTTAAATTTGAACTATCAAAATTGAATTAATAAATAACTAACGAATTTAGATAAATGTGTTTATAATAATTTTTAAAATAAATTATTGAGATTTAAAATGATCATATTCAATAAATCATAATACACCTTTATCTCAAAAATAATAGTAGTAAAGAAGGAGATGATTCAAATCCAACAGAAAAGGCCTCCCCTAAAAGAAATTGAACAGCATTCTAATGTGATATTTGAATATATTAGAAATTGCTGAAGACAAAAAAGCTTGATTACCGTGATATTCGACATTAAAATGTAATCAACATGATGGTAATATCGTACACCATGAAAGAGACCTCCACAAACGCCACTTGAAGACGTTGGCGCCACTATTCTCTCTCACCTTTCGAAAATTAAATTGGCTTAATAAGCTGTCTGTTTTCTCCTAAAAGCTCAGCAACTGGTTTACAAATAACCATAACATGAACCGACTGCCATCTTCCCCACCTCGTTTTCATCACAATAGAAGGAAAGTGGCAGGTCTCGACCCTAAGAATTTCTTCAAACCCGCAGCCTACCTCATCCTTCTACTCGTGTCATATGTTTTCGTTTATCTTGCAGCATCATCTTCGAAGTCAAAACTCGCCAATGTAACGTCAAGAATTGCTCAAACTACGGCTGCTCTCGCCACCTCTGAACCCACTTATTATTTTTCGACAGTGTGGGCTGAACCAGTTATTCCAGAACTTGTTCGCGAAACAATTCTCGACAGAGCTTTCAATGGCACGTCACAATGGAAGAACTTTTCCCCTCCGTACGTTAGTTCCTACCTCGTACAAAAGAAGGTCAAAGGCTCGGGGTCGTATGGCGCTGTCTTTGAGAACCTAATCCGCAGGGTGTAACCCAAGACCATAATTGAGATTGGTTCGTTTTTGGGTGCATCGGCTCTTCACATGGTCGACTTAACTCGTCGGCTCGACCTGGAAACTCAGATACTTTGCGTAGATGATTTTCGAGCTTGGCCTAGCTTTCGAAAACTAGTCAAGGATATACCGATGCTAAACTAGTCGATTTCGTTCATGCCATTCTCCTCTGAAACCGTCCTTGAGGCGTTCTGTGAGTGGGGTATATTTGCTGACTTGGTTGAAATTGATGCCGCACACTATTTTCACTCGGCATGGACAGACATAAATCGGGGTTATAAGCTTTTAAGGCCCGGCGGAATCATATTTGGACATGATTATTTCCTGGGAGATGATAATAGAGGTGTTAAAAGAGCTGTAGATTTGTTTGCGCGACTAAATAATCTCAAAGTCCAAGTCGACGGCGAGCATTGGGTTCTTACGCGAGATTAATTGCAGAGAATTCAAATACATATCACGGATTTGTTTGTTTGGCTCATGTATGCGTGCGTACTGTGTGGTTAAATTTCCAATAAGCTCTGCTTGTTTTTTGTGGGTTCAGTGGTTTGCAATCTGCTTTTAATATGGTTTCCTTTCATGTATATGAAAACAAATTCATACACTTAAATTGCTCAGTGAGCGAGATGGATTCCGTTTGGTTCATGGGCATCGTGAAACAAACTTTTACGCGGACGGGTTTAACAACTTTGGCCTTCAATTGCCACTTGGGCGCCATACGATAGATTCACTATCACATTCATTATTTGTCCTCTAAAAAAAAATACAAAGGATAAAACATCTCCTCGTATGGTTATTTTGTAATTAAACTCCGCCTCATGTTGAAAAAAAAAGGGAAATACACATAAATGTGTGAATTGTATTTGTATAATACTTTGTATTCTACTTTATTTCTTTAGACATGTATTTTAGAATGATAATATCATGTAATTGGTATTTTATCTTTGTGTATATGTACATAGACAATATTAGGCCCTAATTAGAATCAAGAATTATATTGACCGCAATTATTATTTTTTCAAGATGGCTCTCATAAAGAATTTGACTCTTCAACAATACTATTACCTACAATTTATGCCATACACATCTGGATAAAAAAAAACTACGGACATTAATCTTTGGGAAAATCTCACATTTAGTCGCTATTATTTATAAAGTGTCTCAATTTAGTCTTTATTGTTTAAAATGTCTCAATTTAGTCCCTATTGTTTTTCTAAAAGTTTTAATTTCATCTCTATTGTTTAAAATTTTTAATTTCGTCCTTATTGTTTCTCAAAAAGTTTTAATTTCGTCCCTATTATTTTTAAAAAGTTTCAAATTCATCCCTATTATTTCTCAAAAAAAAATAATTTGGTCCTTGGATAATAGGAACGAATTTGAAACTTTGAAAAAATAATAGGGATGGAATTGAAACTTTTTAAAAATAATAGGGATGAAGTTGAAACTTTTTAAAAAATAATAGGGACTAAATTGAGACATATTAAACAATAGGGATGAAATTGAAACTTTTGGTAGAATAATAGGGACTAAATTGAGACATTTTAAACAATATGAATTAAATTAAGACATTTTACAAATAATAGGGACTAAATGTGAAATTACCCCTTAATCTTTCTACATTAACCCTGCAACTACGTTAAAAAATATTAAATACCAAAAATCAACTATATCAAATCTTCTAATTACCTAAATCAAACCATGTTGAGAAAAACAAAAATACTTATATACAAAAAAAAGAAAAAAAAAAGTGAAGATTTAGTAGATCCATAATGAAGTTTCAGGACATGATTAGTCTGTGTGCTTAAATTATCAAATAAACATTGAGCAACGTTGCTCAAAGGATGGCGACTCCAGTCAGCCTCAAATTGGGATCCAGCAATATAACCAATGCTGAAACAGTACGAGTTTCATGTGAGCGTATTCTCCTCCTTGAAGTTTGACTTGGTCAAGTTGGAGCATAGCCTAACTCGACTCTTTTATTTCATTGATTAGGTAAATTTTCAGTCATTAATTCTAAATTTTTGTTTTGCTAAATATTGCTTGATGATACAATCAAATATTAAGGCTTCCATTTGTTTTTGTTAGGAATTTCACATTGTGAACTAAAAAGCAAAAGAGAATGATTTATTCTATATGGAAAAATTAAGAGAAGAATGAGCTATTACGGTATCAAAGCAGATGATTTGTAGATCTTGGCTCGGACTCTCGAAGAATTATGGTGAGCTAGGCAATAAGGTATAAGGTTACAGTAACGTGATGGATCAAGGCATGGTTGATCTAGGTGATCCCAAATAGGCTCGTATGAGAGTAAGATCACGATGTCTTATAGTTGATCTGAGTTCACAGGGAAGAGCTACTAGAGCCGCCGCGGTAGTTAAGGTGCAAAGATATCTAAAAAAGCTTGTGAGAGTAGAAGATGGATTCATCGGCAATGAATATGAATCAAGGGGAGTTGAGGCTCAACATGGAGAGTTCACATATGAAAAAGAGTAGATTTATTAGGAATTTCACATAGTAACTAAAGAGCAAAAGAGAATGATTTCTCTCACATGAAAAGATTAGGAAAAGAATGAGCTATTAATAAAAATGTGTAGACTCAAGACTCAAAAACTTAAACTTTTGGATTAATAGTTGAGCTTTACACATGTGTTATGACCCATTTATTCTATGATTCTATGTGCTCAGCACAACAGTACTCGTTGGGTATGCGAGAGAATACAAGCTCGAGTCTTGCTAGTTATGTTGTACCGCTTTAGGCCTCCCATGAATAAAAAAAAGTAAAAAATCCCCCAATGAATGGCTTGAGTGATAGGTGTGGGGAAGTGCCTGTGGTTGGGCCTTGCTTCGATTCCCCTCCATACCCTCGATGTTCCGTTTTTGACTCACCTGGTGTATCCTTGTTGTAAGCCTTTGCACCTGAAGTTTTACTAGTTGGTGGTCAAGCTTTGATCTGTCGGATAATCTGATGGTAGGACTCCGCCAACTGGGTTTCCCTTGTCATAAAAAAAAAATGTTGTACTTGAAAAGGTTTTTTAATTATCGAGTGGTAGCAAGACTCAAACCCATGACCCTTTTGATGATGCATGGACTTTGATATCATGTTAAAGTGACCATTTTATTTAAAAGTTTAAATTATTAGAAAGAAATTTATTTTATTGATTGGCTTCAATTGTCATTACTTTGCAATAATTTTCAAAAATATATGTATGCTCTCTAGATTTGGCTATACTTCTTTTGGTTATTAAACTTGCAATAACTCTTGAGCTACTCAACAATATCCCAGGATTAAGAAGTAATGAGAATTATCAAATTATCCAATGAGAAACGAGAGGAAGGAAGAGGGTTGAAAAGAAAAACCTAATTAATCAGATTTTTGAGTTTTTCTAAGAAAATGGTTGATAGTTTTTCCTTTTGAACAAAATGCACTAAAATGATTACTAGAATAAAATAACTCAAAATGTCTCACCAAATAAATAATAATAAGCAACAGTTTTTTGTGTGTTGCAATCAAAAAATAATTTTACAAAACCGTCAAAAAATTAATACAATGAGCAACAGCTAACCAAAAGCTTCACATATGAAAGATATTGTAATGGTTAGATGCAAGACTAACAAAAATATTGCAAATGATTTTAGTTTCTGATGATGGTTATGAAAATTATTGCGCCAAGTAGCAGTTTTTTTGCATGTCCAATTTGAGCGTTGCAAGAGATCAACAAAAATGTGATAGTATTAGTAATAGTAATAGACGGTACGGGGACGCTCAATCACATAGTTAAGAAGTCCATTAAAGGTAAATAACTTCAGAATTTGGGTCTTTTACGAAAGAGAATTGATGTAGTATAATATTACTGTTATATAGATTTTAACATTGTATTTTGGAAGTGTTAAAATATATACTTTCCTACATCAGAAAAATTATAAAGTCTTAAACCACCTTATAAGATATTTGGCTACTGCACTTAACATCAATTAGTTTTAAGATGAAACTCCATGATTCCTAATATGATATCAAATCTAGTCCTATAATCTAGTCTTATTCATCTTCCGCGTGTATTCTACGCGTGTTCAATCTTGCACGTGCTGCCCTTTCCATGTGTTTAATTCAATCTTTCACGCGTGACTTAAATCAAGTCACATGTGAGGGGGACTTTAAAATATGCACTTGTCTCACATAAAAAAATTATAAATTTTTAGACCATCTTATAAAATCCTGATCTACTTTACTTAGTACCAATTGATTTTAAAATATAACCTCCATTATTTTAACATGAAGATCAAACAAAGGTTTGGAGTCTGTAGCCACAATCAAGATTAGGTTGTTGGTGAATATGGATGGTACTTGGAATCTCTGCCATCATGGAAGTTTTTGTATTTCTCATTCATCCAATGAATTATAGACGTAAATTTTAACATTGTATGTTAGAAGATAAAAGAAAGGTTTGGAGTCTGTAGCCATAATCAAGATTAGAGTTGGTGAATAATGGATAGTATTTGGAGTTTCATGAAAGTTTTGTATATATTTCTCATTCGTCAAATATATTATTCACTATATATAAACTTTTGTATTTCTCATTGATGAAATATATATATTATAGACCATGTGTATACATACAATTTAAAATAATACATTATCACTGACCAAAAAAAGACACACATTCATTATCGGAGTGGGGTCTTCTAATTTTTTTTGAACAAATACATCATCACTTACCAAAAACAGACACATACATTATGGGAGTGGTTGTCCGAACAAGATTGGGAAAAAACCAATTTTCATGATGCCGCGTCGTTATAAATATCAAACTATGCTGTACATGTTTGATTGAGTAATACAACATATAACACTTTCATGGTATCAGCGTTCACTGACTAATCGTCAGCTTTACTGCCCGCTTTACTTTTCTCCTTTTGCTTCCGCACTTTCCTCCGTCCTTTCTAGTCTTCATCATGGCTACTGCTTCTGTCTTTTCTCTTCCATCTTACAATGTCAAGGTGTTTGTTACTGTCACCTTCGACTACACCAATTACCTTACCTGGAAAAATCAGATTACCACTTTCTTTGCCTTCAACAAACTCCTCGGCTACATCAATGGTTCACTACCTTGTCCTCAACAACCACCCACTACCACCAATGCTTCCTCCACTTCCACTCCTACCTCACAACCAGCTCCTACCACAGCTGCTTCACTTTCTTCTACTCCTCCTTCCTCCGTCACTGCCATTGATGAATGGGTCTGCACGGATCGCTTCGTAATGGTGTACATCACTGCTACTCTCTCCAATACCTTGGTTCATCAAGCAAATGGCTACACCACTGCCCGTGCATTGTGGCAATCACTGGAAGAAACATTTCTTCAACAATCTATGGCGTGCAAATCCCTCTTGCGTGCTCAACTTCGTGGCATCAAGAAACTTAATCGATCCATTCCAGAATACCTTCACCATATTACTACCCTTTCTGCCTCTCTCTCTGCTATTGGGGATACTCTTTCATATCTTGATTTGGTCATTGTTACGCTTGATGGCCTTCCCCGCGAATACCGACCTTTCGTCACTTCAATTGAAAACTTAACCCCTACTCCTTCCTTTTCTCAGCTCTGTGCCAAGCTTTTGACGTATGAGCAGCGCTTACTTCTCGATAATGATACCTCTGCCTTGTCTCTGGATTCCTCTGTCTCGGCTCTCAATGTTCAATTCTCTAACTCCTCCATGTCTACTACTGGTCTTCTCGCCACACCAACTTCCAAACATGTTTCTTCTCCATTTAGTGCTCCTCCTTAGAATAATCAGAATCGTGATTCATCTAATAAGCCTAAGTGTCAAATTTGGTCATAGTGCTGCACGTTGCAGGTACAGATATGCCCAATCCCGTAACAATGGCACGCAAACGTTCTGCTACTCATTCGGCTTCTTCCAATGCCTTTGCTGGCTACTCTAATCACACCTCTGCTATCTCTCCTGCGCCGTCTTCTGCCTCTATTGAACCTTGGATCCCTGAATCGGGTGCGTCCTCTCACATGACGTCAGACACCTCTCTTCTTCAACAGAGTGTTCCTTATCACGACTCTGACAAGGTTGTGGTTTGGGATGGTAAGTCACTGCCCATTGCTCACACGGGTCACTCTCTTTTTAATCACTCATTGCGCACTTTTTCATTAAACAAAATTCTTCATGTCCCAGTCATCACCAAGAGTTTACTCTCTGTTTCTCAATTTACAAAAGATAATAATGCCTCAATCGAATTCTTACCTTTTGAATGTGTTGTCAAGGATTTACGAACAGGGATTCCTCTCTTCAAGGGTCGTGCTGAGTCTGGTTTGTATGTGCTTCCCTTGCCACGGTCAACTCCATCAATGCCTCCTGTTGGTCTCACTGCATCATGTACCGATTCCTCCTCCTTATGGCATGCACGCTTGGGGCACCCTTCTCCATCCATCATCTCATTAATTCGTAGTTATGCAAACTTAGATGTTTCAATTGCTGCTTTGAAAAATAAAGTTTGTACTTCATGTATGATGGAGAAGAGTCAAAAAAGTTTCAATTTTGTCTTTATTGTTTTTAAAAAGTTTCAATTTCATCCCTATTGTTTTCTTAAAGTTTCAAATTCGTCTCTATTATTCAATGACTAAATTAAAATTTTCTAAGAAACAATAGGGACGAATTTGAAATTTGTTTAAAACAATAAGGACGAAACTGAAACTTTTGACAAACATTAAGGATGAAATTGAAAAAATTTAAACAATATAGATGAAATTGAAACTTTTAGGGAAATAATAGGGACTAAATTGAGACATTTTAAACAATAAGGACTAAACTAAAATTTTTTGCAAACAATAGGGACTAAATGTGAGATTTTTCCTTTTTTTCTTTATGTTGATTGATGACTACAGTCGATTTTCCTGGCTATATCCACTCAATCACAAAAATGACTGTGCTGAATGTTTTCTTCATTTTAAAAGTCTAACTGAAAACCTGTTTAATACTAAAATTAAGTCATTCCAATGTGATGGTGCCCGTGAACTTACTCAAGGGCGCCTTTGAACAATTTTGACTAATGTTGGTATTCATTACTGTATTTCATGCCCTCACACCTCCGAGCAAAATGTATTAGTTGAGCACAAAATAAGGCATATAACTGAGGTTGGAAGCACCCTTATGTTTCGTTCATCTGTCCCTAAATCTTTGTTGCTTGAAGCATTTTCTACCGCAGTCTACCTGATTAATAGACTACCTACTCCTGTGCTGCACAATTGTTCTCCTTCTGAGCTTTTGAACAGTAGAATTCCTGATTACTCTAATATTAGTGTCTTTGGTAGTCGTCGCTTTCCTTATCTTGGTGCTGTCAAATTGGACAAAGTTAGCCCAAAGTCCATTCCATGTGTCTTTGTGGGATACAGTCCAAACCACTCCAGGTATAGGTGCTATGACCCTTGCACTGGGCGTATATACCTCTCTCGACATGTTGTTTTTGACGAACAAACTTTTCCCTTTTGCTAGTCCACCTCCTCAAGTCTTCCTTCGCCTAGCATGTTGTTGAGTCCTTCTTTGAGTCAACCATTATCCTCACCTCTATTAGAGAATTTTTATCTGCCTAGTATATCTTTCCATTTGCCATGCAACTCCACTTTTTCCAACACTTCGCAACTATAACTTGTTCCAATTTTAAACTCTTCTTTAAACTCATTGCCACAGCCCACGTGTTCCACTGATCAAACTTACCCACTTCCATGTTCTACTCCTATTCCTAGCCCAGGCTCATCTAGTCTTCCATGTCCCTCACATGCCACGTCTTTGCCTTCATCTCCTACGTCTTCACCATCTGCCTTCCCCGATGCGTCTTCATCTTCTGCTTTGAATCCAGAATCACGTCGCTCTTGCCAATATCTTCATATGCTCGGTCCATCATTCCTCACCACCCTATGATCACTGGTATGCAAGATCATACACGCCGTCCAAAACAGTTTCATGACTATGTAACATTTATAACCACAAAAACAAAAGGAGCTCTTTCTGAACCTGATGTTGAAACCACATCTTATACTCAAGCATCAAAATACAGTCATTGGCGAAGTGCTATGGCAATTGAATACGATGCCTTGATTCAAAATGGGACTTGGTTACTTGTACCGAAACCAGACTCTGTTAATCTTGTGGGTTGCTAATGGGTCTTCCGCATTAAGCGAAAACCGGATGGTTCCATTGATCGTTATAAAGCACGGTTGGTAGCTAAAGGTTTCAATCAAGAAGAGAGGATTGATTACACCGAAACGTTTAGTCCAGTTGTTAAACCAACAACTATCTAAGTTCTTCTTTCACTGGCTTTGTCGCATGGTTGAGAAATTCGTCAGATTGATGTCAATAATACCTTCTTGCATGGCTTCCTTTCCGAAGATGTTTATATGGCCCAGCCTCCAGGGTTTGTACACCCTTCTTATCTACAACACGTGTGCAAGCTTAAAAAAGCCCTCTAAGGTCTCAAGCAGGCTCCTTGTGCTTGGTTCTCGAGGTTAAGTTCTTTTCTATTGAGTGTTGGGTTTTATTCTACCAAGTCTGATATTTCTCTGTTTATGAGGCATGATGATTGTGCAATAATGTTTGTCTTAATTTATGTGGATGATATAATTTTAACAGGGAGTTCTTCAGCTGCTATTCAGTCTCTTGTTTCTACACTTAATAGCCAGTTTGCTTTAAAAGATCTAGGCACTTTGTCTTTTTTCTTGGGTATACAAGTGCAGCAACAGTCTGATGGTATTTTACTTTCGCAAGCTAAGTATGTGCATGATCTTCTTAGCCGAGCCAATCTTGCAAATGCCAATTATGTGTCCACGCCGATTGCACTTTCTCAACATTTGTCCCAAAGTGATGGTGAGCTCTTTGATAATCCTACCTTATACTAAAGTGTAGTTGGGGCATTACAATATCTGACAATCACACGGCCATGCATAAACTTTGCGGTAAATAAAGTTTGTCAATTCATGCACTCACCTACTGAAGTTCACTGGTCTGCAGTCAAGAGAATTTTCCGGTATCTAAAACGGACTTCCTCTCTTGGGTTGTTTATTAAAAGTTATACAGACACCACTCTTCATGCTTATTTTGATTCAGACTGAGATGATCGTCGAAGCACAAATGGATATTGTATATTTTTGGGGCCCAATTTGATTTCTTGGTCGGCAAAGAAACAATATGTCACTTCACGCTCTAGTACTGAGGCTGAGTATCGTGCTCTTGCATTTGCTACTGCAGAGATTTGCTGGCTTCAGTCTCTTTTGACAGAGATCAAACTTACACAGTTTGCGCCACCAATACTATTGTGTGACAATATTGGAGCCACTTACCTCACAACAAATTCAGTCTTTCATTCACGCACTAAACACATAGAAATTTATGACCAAGGGTCTCTTGGTCTCCCGATTCAAGCTTCTAAGATCCAAGCTTACCATACGAAGTCTGGTTGCGCTTGAGGGGGCCTGACAGATAATGCGAGTGTTTGAATTTTAAACTTGTATATTTTCAGTTGTGATTCTTGTTTATCTTTATCCAAGCATAGCTACTGCTAGGCATATACTTTCGTACTATAAATATCAAACTATACTATACATGTTTGATTGAGTAATACAACATATAACACTTTCAAGATTGGAGAGAGAAAAGTAAGAGAGAAAACAGAGACGATCAAGACAAAAATGATTATCATAACCAGAATCGACACATAACCATTACCATAAAACAAATAAAACACAACCAGAATCGACAGACATCTTCCCCACCTCACAACCATTACCATTAAAGGCAAGTGGCAGGTCTAGTAATGGTTCAATGGGTCTGGTCCATGGCTTGAAAGGGTAATGATTGTGCATGGTTCAATGGGAGATGCGTCTATACAATACTAACAACGTATCTATTTTTTTACTATCTATAGAGATTTTGGATAGTTTCTCTACACTTAAAGATTTCTTATTTCAGTTTTACTCCAACAACTTTTCTACAATTAATCAATCTCTTTTTTAGGGAATTCCTATTTTAGTTTTACTCCAACAACTTTCCTATATTTAATTAATTTCGTTTTTTGTGTCAAATGAATTTAGGGAATGGATAGAGAATTGTTTCAACATCTGTACATGTGGAGATGCTGAAATTGAATGTAGATTCCCTACAAAGTAAGAAATCTTTAGAGAAATTATTAGAGACTAGTATTTTCAAAAACTTTCCTACATGTATGAGATTTTAAGGTTATAGGGCACTTATAGGAGAGGGCTTTATGCAGTAAAATTCATCATTCAGAAGTATGTCATCTTTAGGTTTTATTTAATTTGTTTTTTTTTTTCTCTTACCATGCAGATTATTGCGTTCAATGGGAAATCAAATCCATGGAGTTTCGAAATTCACCATTTAAAATTTCTAAGGTATGGGCAGGAGATAAATTGGAGAAAGAAAAGTAAGAGACAAAATGTATCTCTGACATGATTAACAAATGGACGACGGGGAAGAGTGGTGTTAGGAATAGGTATATATATATATATATATATATATACATACATATATATGTATGTATACATACATATATATGTATATATACATACATATATATGTATGTATACATACATATATATGTATGTATACATCTATACATACATATATATGTATGTACATATATGTATACATATATATATGTAGGATAAATTTCACAAATAGTCTCTATTGTTACCTAATTGTCTCAGTTTAGTCCCTATTATTTTATTTGTCTCAATTTAGTCCTTATTGTTTGCAAAAAAATTCCAATTTCGTCTCTATTGTTTAAAATTTCTCAATTTCGTCCTTATTGTTCTAAAAAAGTTTTAATTTTGTCCTTATTATTTTTAAAAATTTCCAATTTCATTCCTATTGTTTTCTTAAAGTTTCAAATTCGTCCCTATTATTCAAGGACTAAATTGAAATTTTTTGAGAAACAATAGGGACGAATTTGAAATTTTTTAAAAATAATAAGGACGAAACTGAAACTTTTGGCAAACATTAAGGATGAAATTGAAAAACTTTAAACAATAGGGATGAAATTGAAACTCTTGGGGAAACAATAGGGAGTAAATTGAGACATTTTAAACAATAGGGACCAAATTGAAATTTTTTGTAAATAATAGGGACTAAATGTGAGATTTTCCCATATATGTATGTACATATATGTATATATATAGATATATATATGTATATATATACAGAAACTACCCAGGGGGGACGAGATAATAAATGACATAACAGAAAGTGGAATAAACACAGATAATAGATAAGGAAAATAAATGGAATACAGATAAGATGAAGACAAAAGAGGTAACTGAATCTCTTACTTGTTATTAACTGTTAAGGAAGCAGTTCTACACTGTTGGTTGTACAGGAGTACAATGATCAAAGAGTGATTCCAAATTAAAATAAAAATGTTTTAAGAAAATTCGAATCCTATGTAACTGAGAATGAGAATTCTAATCCCCTGTGAATGAGACAGACTCTGTCTTATATAGGATATCGAATCTGTAAAAGCAAAATTGAAAATGAAAAAAGAAAAGTCAAAAGTAACTTTTCTTAAAGTGAACAGTAAAAAGTGATTTTACTATTCATGAATAGTGGTCGGCTTTTACTATGGCCGAATATTGTTTTGTCGTGACTTGATGATCATGTCTGCTTTTTACTGTGGCCGAAAGATCATTTGTCTCGATGTGATAATTCTGTCTTTTGACTAGATTACTTTCACTATGACCGAAAGTAATTTCGTCGTCTTGCGATGATGATGTCTGATAGTGGAATCTTGACTGTAGATTCATCTTCTTCATCGTCTCTGAATTTGATTGGTTCTGTACTGAAGACAGATATGAACTTCTTCAGTCTGGATCATTCTGACTAATGGTAGAATACATAGAAGTACACTGATCGACGTGTATTTCCCACTAATATAAAGAAAATAAATAAACTAGTCTATTTTTCCTATAATCTACCCTGCATCGTACTTAGTCTTACTATCTTCGAAGCCTTACTATCTTCGAAGCCTAACTACTTCTCACCAAATCGCCACATGGCCATCACGGAGTCTTACGCCCTCTGCTCCTCAACGCCGTGACCTTACATGGTTGTTGAAATAGGTTTGCTAAAGGTAAATTGGCTAAAGGTAAGTTGACTAAGTAAAATACAAAATAAAATACAGGCTAAAAGATAAACAAGTTTCTAAATTTCCTTTGGCTTTTTGGGAAAGCCACACCCATCAACGGACTTGAGATGTCTTTACCAGTTGCCGTTTGACCTGAACTAGCTGAAGTTTCATGGAATTCTTTAGAAACCATATGACTTCAGAGAGGGGAACTCTTACCGTTTCATCCTAGTTTTTTAAGAGAACTTAGAAGAACAAAACCCTATCTGTCCAATATTTTTTAGAGAACATTAGAAAACTCATATGTCCTGTGTTTTTGGAGAGAACACCGGAAAACTCATTTGGCCTAGTTTATACTCATAGAGGAGTATTACAAAGTTCTGTATTTTCTGTTTCTGTTTCCAGTTTATACTCGTAATGGAGTACTACATCCAGTTTATACTCATAGGGGAGTATATATGCCGTAACAGTCATCTTCGTTGTTATCGGCATGATCTGTTGCTACTGATGCTTGATTTGAGGCTTTATCTAACTCTTCTAATTGTAGCATGATGGCCTTGACTTCGTCAAAACTGGTGGCCGCTGCTAACTGAGTAGTGAGGAAGTTCTTAAATGAAAAAAATTCCTGTTGTTCTGGTTGGATTTCTTTTTTCTGCTTCTGGTTGGTCTCGAGCCATGCTTGGACTTTTGGTTTTGAACACGAACTATTGTTCATCTTCTTCCACCACATGACTGAATGAGCTCTTCCGAAAGCCAAGATGTCTTGATGGTCTCCGAAAGAAACATGCTTGTACGCGAATTCTGATCTGAAAATCCACGTGACAAAGAAGATTATGTAAAACACAAAGAATGGAGGGAGATAAGCTAACTGAGCTGGAGCCTTCCATTGTTCTGTGAAATACTGGAATCCTTCTAAGACTGGTTCTGGTAGAATGTCTGTGATTGGGCCGAATGATGCCCACCATTGGATGAACCAATTTGGAACTTCTAATGGGAATGTCTTGGTGAATAGAAAGAACCATGACATATCATGCTTGTCATTCTGGCGGTTGAAAGCTCTGAACCACGCCTGAATGTAGTCATAATAGTTGTAGTCCTTGAGGGGTATGTCATCTGGGATCTGTTTGGTTTTCTGTGGGGGTTGTCCCCATTGATTGAGAGTGATCACTTTCTGGAGTTTAGCCTTGACATGGCTATACTGGCTTGGGGGTTTGTTTTTGTCATCTGCAACAAACTCGATGGACTCTGTTGCTATGAGGATGGACTCATAGTAACTCTGTGTTTTATATGTGTTGTCTGGGATATAGTTTGAGTGGGGGTGAAGAAACGCCCTAGCAAACTCATTGGGTGTCATGTTGGTGTTATGTCTGAATGAAAAGGTTCTGTTACAAGAATCTGGTCAAAGACGTTCTTGTATATGTATGTGGGCGACGGTAATGGTGGCTGTGTCTGTTTAGGTTCTGGGGTTACTGTCTTTTTCTTAGTAACAAGCAGCTGAAACCTGTTACTGGTTGTCGTCTGAGAAAACGATGTACCTGCAGTACCTGCACGAACATCTGTTAACTGTTTTTGAGGGGTCAAAGTCCCCAAAACTGTGATGTTTCTACCTAGGGGTGACTGGGTAGAATATGGTGTATATGTTATCTGTTTATCTTCAACCTTGACTGGGGTTGATGATTGAGCTGGGGATGCTGCTGGTGTACTAGCTTTCTGAGCATAGGATGCGAGATCTAATGCTTTAGCTTTACCTTTATCTTTCTTGGGTGCCATTGCTACTAAGTGTCAGGAGATGATGATCCTGCAAAATGGTTAGCAACAATATATGGAAAGAATTACGGAATTGAAACAATTATCAATTACGCTTCTGGATCTGAATCTTTGTTCCAATCTACTTAATTGCGGTGGACTTGAAACAATCCATCTAAATCGACTAATTCGATTTTTGGTGCCCGCTTCTGTGATCTGTAAAAGAAAATAAAATGAAAAGGTATTCCCGGAGAAATCCTATGTGATAGGCACGTGGCCTGTTAGAAACTCTCTGGTTAGAAAATAAGGGATGAACTTATCCTCTCCCTTGATATACTGAATGTCAAAATCAAAAATTGACAGGATAGCCTCCCATCTGGCAAATATCTGTTTAGATGCAATATTTTTAACATCCTTAGTAAGCACATCTTTTGCTAACTTGCAGTCAACACGAACTAAGAATTTCTGATTCAACAAATCATCTTGAAATTTTGATATGCATTTAACAATGGAAAAAATCTCTTTTTTGACTGTTGAATAGTTCTGTTGGGCTTTATCCCAAGTTCCTGAATGGAAACGAACAATGTGTTCTTTTCTTTCTAAAATCTGGATAAGTATACCACCAAATCTTAATTCAGAAGCATCTGTCTGAACTATCTTTGGGGTGTCTGGTTGACATAAAATCAAAACTGGTAAAACTCTGACTTGACGCTTAATTTCCTTAACAGCGTTGGTATGGACATCAGTCCATGTTGGAGGGTTCTTTTTAAGACGTTAAAAAAAAGGTTTACATAAATGGCGAATGCCAGGATAAAAATCTACAACATAGTTCAAATATCCTAAAAATTTTTGTAACTGTGTCTTCTCACACAGAATATCTGGGAATTTTCTACAAAATCAAGTGTTCTTTGGATTGGGGTGATTTTCCCGAAAGAAATCATGTTACCAAGAAACCTAATTTTGGTCTGAAAAAGTCTAATCTTGGGTGCAGAAACCACAAGACCGTTTTCTTTAATGACTTTAAAGAAAATATGCAAATGTTTCCAATGTAGATGAATGTCATTACTGAAGACTAAAACATCATCAATGTAAACAATTGTAAAATTTGTATACTGATTCATGATATTCTGGAATTCTGAAGGTGCATTCTTGAGCCAAAAAGGCATAACATTCCACTCATATTGTCCAAATGGAATGGTGAATGCTGTCTTGTACCTTTCTGATTCAATGACTTGGATTTGCCAAAATCCCGATTTCATGTCAAATTTACTGAAGACATGGGCCTGATTTAATCTCTTAAGGAGATTATTCTTGTTGGGTAATGGATATCTGATCCATTGCAAAACCTTGTTTAAGGGTTTATAATTGATGACTAAACGAGGGACGCCTCGTTCCTGTTCTGCATATTTATTAACATAAAAGGCTACACACGACCATGGGCTTTTGCTGGGTCGGATCAGCTTCTTGTCCAATAAACTCTGGATCTCTTTTTTACAAAGAGAAAGATATTCCTGATTCATCTGAATGGGCCGAGCCCTGGTAGGAATATTCTGTTCTGAAAAGTCCTTCTCATAAGGAAGAGAGACAGAATGTTTCTTACGAACCCAAAAGGCCGTAGGAAGATCTGAACAAACTTCTTTTTCAAGTTTGGTCTGGAAATTATTGATGGACTTTTGCTGTTTAGCAATCTGTTCATCAATTCTGAGACTTTTGATGTCTTGTTTAAGAAAACTCATCTGGTTTTCTTTCTGTTGGATTGAGTTAATATTTTTTCGCTGTGAAGGGAAATAAAACTCAAAAATGATAGGTTTACCTAACACATTGGTAGATATACCTTGTTCTGTAACAGTCATGGGAAATATTTGTTGAAGGAATGGATTCCAGAGAATGACTAGGGAATTTAACTGTTTTATCAGCACAAAGCTGGTAGGAAAACAAATACCTTGATTGCACACATGGGCATTAGGTAGTTTGTATTGAATATGAAGTCTGGTAGAGTCAGTTGTAAAAAGCTTATCTTTGGTTTTCTCGAAATATCGAGAAGGAATGAGACTTTCTTGGATGCAGTTCATATCTGCACCTGAGTCAAGTAAGGCAATGGTTTCAAACTTGAAATCATTAACCTTGATGGTTAACTGGACATACCATTTCTGGTACGTGATTCTGTTCAAAAGATTGAGATAATCTTCTGTGGGTTTGGAGGTACTAGCTTATTCTGTCAGTTTTCCAATCGCAATCTGAGTCTGTTTATCAAGTTCATCATTCTGAGAAAGATGTTCTTGACGTTCTAAATATTCTATCTGTAAGAGTTGGACATCTTGTTGGAGATATTCATGATCTAGTCTGAGATCACAAATCTCTTGCCTATACTCTTGTCTGAGTTGCTGGATTTCTGATTTTAACAGTTTAATCTCATGCTGGAGATCAGAGATACCTACTGGTTGGGTTTTTCTCTTCTGAAAATGACTGAGGACATCAGAATAATTGGTATTCTTGATGGTATTCTGGAAAGGAATGGATGAAGGTTTTTCTTCCTCTTTTTGGTCCATGATTTCTTTGAGTCTGAGAAGATAAGCTTGCTTTTCTTCTGGATCATTGATCTTACAAATCATATCGATCATAAGACTATGAGAATCTGTAAGGACATTTAATCCTTTCTAACAGAAACATGCTCCTTTACTGGGACAAGCACATTCTTGAACGGAGTTGGAAGAACTACTGGAATAGTAGTTATCTGTTCCAATTTGATTAATATTTTCTTCATCAGAGTATTCTGAAGAAGAACTGGATGATGATTCAAGATCATCTATGGATTGGATGATTCTGCTCTTTGTAGCTTCATCTAATTCTAATGATTGAATTAGTGATCTGATTCTACAATCTTTTGCAAAATGTCTTGATTTACCACATTTGAAACATCCCGTGGTTTTCTGTTCTTTTTTACTATCTTTCTGATATTTTCAATTTCTTCGTGGAAACCTCTGGTAATGTTTTTTCTTATGGGTGTATGGTTTATTGCCATACTTCTGGTTATACTTTTGTCCAATGGACTTGAAGTGACTCTTATATTTTCTGGCGGAAATTATGGGCTTATGTGTTTTCTGAGTATGGGGTGGTTTAATACTTTCCATGCCATACTGTTCACACCAATTTTCTAGTTCTTTTCTGTTAGACTGTTTCTTTAACTGTGCTTTTAGACGAAGATCAGTACAAATCTTCAAGGCAGTCTTATTAATATGGGAAATGATGTCTCCATATGTCATAAGATCATAATCTAAACTGGGATATTCATTTGAGAGAGATTCTCTCACTTGCTGAGCAAACAATTTTGGAAGTCCACAAAGGAACCTTTCTTTCCAATAACTAGCATTGTTGTTAGATCTTTGGTATAGTTTACTAAGGAAGACATCCTTATACCATCGGAAGTCCTGGAGTGTTCTGCATCTGAGGTTCTGAAGAATTTCAGATGTTCTTTCTTGATAAATTGTGGGATCACCTATGAAATGGTAGGTGATATTGAAGACTAAGGCTGATAGAGCACAAGACTATGTCTGACCTTGCTGATTGAGAACAGGTTCTCCATTCTCATTGGTTTTCACCATGTTAAGAATGCTTTCTTTGGTAGCTTCACTGAGGTGGTCATCCCACCATCCTTTGAGCTGACCATTGAAGCCAAGAATGATATTTCTGGTTGTTGCTCTCTCAGAAACAGCTTGTTTGTAAATGTTACCGATAATGATCATCTGTTTGGTAACATTGAGAATCTGATATTCAGACATCCCATCTACGTTCCATTCATAGATCTAAGATCCTGAGAAAGATCTTTGAGTATGTGATTCTTCAAATTGAAGATCTGGAGGTGAAGGTCTAGGATAGAAATTCTTTGTATCTGGAAAAGAAATTCTATTGAGATGGATAACTTTATCCCTCCCGGAATTCTATGAAGATGAAAACTCACAATCAGAATTACTGTCTGACTGTTTCAATGTTTGAAGAGCTAACTGACTCAATGAAGGTTCTGATTTCTTTGATCTGGAAATCAGTTCCTGGAGAAGTCTAGTATTCTTTTCTTCTGTAGATTCCAAGTTTGGAATATATTTTGATATTTTAAAAGGTAAAATCTTGATTGGAAATTCTGGTTTAACCTTTGAACTAGTTAACTTAAGTGAATCAAATGGTTTTGTCAATGCAACAGTGGTCTGTTCAGTTGACTTCTGGTTCGATTCATCAGTCTTAACTGGAGTAATCAGTTTTTCAAGAATATCTTCGATATTCTGAATCTGTTTTTGCAATGTAACAACTGAAAGATTAGTCCAATTATTTTGTTGGGCTATATCTTTTAATTCTGGTTGTTGAGCAATAATAACTGGTTTAAGATCTACAATTCCTTCTGTTATAGGAATCTGTGTATGTTGAAACGGAGGGTGCTCCGCATCAATGACTTTTGTGGAATTAGGCAAATTCTATTTTCTTGTTCTTGCAATAAGAACATTAATGTTCATTGGCTTATTCCTATGTCTAAACCACATAAAAAATGGTACATTTAACCTAACAAGTTGCAAATATTGAAGCCATTGGCTTTTTAAATCTGCTAATTGTTCATTGTTATGGTTCTCAAAATACCATTCTCTGATTTGTTTATTTTCTTCTGACATGAATTTATCTTTTAATCCTTGAACATCTCGTTCAAAGATTTCAGATAAAACATTGACGCCGAAGTCTGAGGCTGAAGGATTGAAATCAACAGATGATGTATCGTTGGTCCAAATTATGGATAGACTGGACGAGCAGTCTGTTCTTCAATTCTGATTCCAATGGGAACAGATTGAGTCTGATTTCTGTGTGATGAGGAAAGATCGACAAATCCTGGAGTAGGGTCAGAAATACTGATCCTAGAAACACTAGAAGCTGATCGGGATAAAACTGATCCTCTATTTCCTCTATCTATTTTAGTGGAAACAGTACCATCATCATACTGGATGATCTGTTCTATTTTGGAGTTCTGAACATTCTGATTCTGAACAACTGGTTTAGTGGCATTCTCAATATCCTACATTTCTGGAAATGAAATGTCATTCCACTTAATAGTTCTGGGTATGTTAACTATTGATCTATTTCTGTCCATGTTTCAAAGGATAGTTTCACCTTTAGGACGTTGTCTGGTTATAGATCTAGGATTTAATCCTGTGGTCATTAATTTGTAATTAAGACGATAAATAACTTCATATGCATGTGTTCCACAATCAACATAATAATTATACGTCTTAATATCTAATTGCAAAGCTTTCATGACATGTGGGCATGTAAGCGATATGGTATGATCTGGAAAATAATTAAAGAAAATAGGTCCATTACAAAGACTCGTCTCTACTAAACCTAGTAGTGAATCATTGTATCTGAGTAACCTACAATCTCTAAGAGCTAGATATACACTAGTATCTAGTCCTTCTCTGATTAAAGGCTTAAGTGCGACCTGCACATGGCCAATATGTAGAAACCTATAGCCGTTTCTAATGGCTTTGTTAATGCTTTTCTGGGAGAAAAGTCTGATACTCTATTGATCACTGGTCAGTGGCACTACTACTTCCTTGCATTTAATAGTAAGAAGAGATTTAAAGTCGATGAGACTTTTCTGGTAGATATCTTTTATGTCTATCTTAGGAGGTTTCCAATTACTTAACTCTCCTACTGTCCATGTCTGTTTTGTTTTTGCTATAGCATTATTATCTGATCCCACTAAAGCATTACTGCTACTAGAAGCCATTACAACTGTGTTACTAGTTTTGTCCTTACTATCTGCGAACCTACTTACTATCTTCGAGCCAACGACGCCTACAAGGGAACCTGGAGCCAACTGCCTTTCCTCGGGTCTTACTTACTCCCTAACCCTATCACGACCTATCTCGGCAAAGGTAAGTTGTAGATACAGGTAAGTTGGACACAACTAATAACCTAGTTGCTCTGGCTCTGATACCAGAAACTACCCAGGGGGGACGAGATAATAAATGCCATAACAGAAAGCGGAATAAACACAGATAATAGATAAGGAAAATAAATGGAATACAGATAAGATGAAGACAAAAGAGGTAACTGAATCTCTTACTTGTTATTAACTGTTAAGGAAACAGTTCTACACTGTTGGTTGTACAGGAGTACAATGATCAAAGAGTGATTCCGAATTAAAAGAAAAATGTTCTAAGAAAATTCGGATCCTATGTAACTGAGAATGAGAATTCGAATCCCCTGTGAATGAGACAGACCCTGTCTTATATAGGATATCGAATCTGTAAAAGCAAAATTGAAAATGAAAAAAGAAAAGTCAAAAGTAACTTTTCTTAAAGTGAACAGTAAAAAGTGATTTTACTATTCATGAATAGTGGTCGGCTTTTACTGTGGCCGAATATTGTTTTGTCGTGACTTGATGATCATGTCTGCTTTTTACTGTGGCCGAAAGATCATTTGTCTCGATGTGATAATTCTGTCTTTTGACTAGATTACTTTCACTGTGACCGAAAGTAATTTTGTCGTCTTGCAATAATGATGTCTGATAGTGGAATCTTGACTGTAGATTCATCTTCTTCATCGTCTCTGAATCTGATTGGTTCTGTACTGAAGACAGATATGAACTTTTTCAGTCTGGATCATTCTGACTAATGGTAGAATACATAGAAGTACACTGATCGAAGTGTATTTCCCACTAATACAAAGAAAATAAATAAACTACTCTATTTTCCCTATAATCTACCCTGTATCGTACTTAGTCTTACTATCTTCGAAGCCTTACTATCTTCGAAGCCTAACTACTTCTCACCAAATCGCCACATGGCCAACACGGAGTCTTACGCCCTCTGCTCCATAACGCTGTGACCTTACATGGTTGTTGAAATAGGTTTGCTAAAAGTAAGTTGGCTAAAGGTAAGTTGACTAAGTAAAATACAAAGTAAAATACAGGCTAAAAGATAAACAAGTTTCTAAATTTCTTTTGGCTTTTTGGGAAAGCCACACCCATCAACGGACTTGAGATGTCTTTACCAGTTGCCGTTTGACCTGGACTAGCTGAAGTTTCATGGAATTCTTCAGTAACCATATGACTTCAGAGAGGGGAAGTCTTACCGTTTCATCCTAGTTTTTGAAGGGAACTTAGAAGAACAAAACCCTATCTGTCCAATGTTTTTAGAGAACATTAGAAAACTCATATGTCCTGTGTTTTTGGAGAGAACACCGGAAAACTCATTTGGCCTAGTTTATACTCATAGAGGAGTATTACAAAGTTCTGTATTTTCTGTTTCTGTTTCCAGTTTATACTCGTAGTGGACTACTATATCCAGTTTATACTCATAGGGGAGTATATATGCCGTAACAGTCATCTTCGTTGTCATCGGCATGATCTGTTGCTACTGATGCCTGATCTGAGGCTTTATCTAACTCTTCTAATTGTAGCATGATGGCCTTGACTTCGTCAAAACTGGTGACCACTGCTAACTGAGTAGTGAGGAAGTTCTTAAATGAAAGAAATTCCTATTGTTCTGGTTGGATTTCTTTTTTCTGCTTCTGGTTGGTCTCGAGCCATGCTTGGACTTTTGGTTTTGGACACGAACTATTGTTCATCTTCTTCCACCATATGACTGAATGAGCTCTTCCGAAAGCCAAGATGTCTTGATGGTCTCCGAAAGAAACATGCTTGTACGCGAATTTTGATATGAAAATCCACGTGACAAAGAAGATTCTGTAAAACACAAAGAATGAAGGGAGATAAGCTAACTGAGTTGGAGCCTTCCATTGTTCTGTGAAATACTGGAATCCTTCTAAGACTGGTTCTGGTAGAATGTCTGTGATTGGGCCGAATGATGCCCACCATTGGATGAACCAATTTGGAACTTCTAATGGGAATGTCTTGGTGAATAGAAAGAACCATGACATATCATGCTTGTCATTCTGGTGGTTGAAAGCTCTGAACCACGCCTGAATGTAGTCATAATAGTTGTAGTCCTTGAGGGGAATGTCATCTGGGATCTGTTTGGTTTTCTGTGGGGGTTGTCCCCATTGATCGAGTGTGATCACTTTGTGGAGTTTAGCCTTGACATGGCTATACTGGCCTGGGGGTTTGTTTTTGTCATCTGCAACAAACTCGATGGACTCTATTGCTATGAGGATAGACTCATAGTAACTCTGTGTTTTATATGTGTTGTCTGGGATGTAGTTTGAGTGAGGGTGAAGAAACACCCTGGCAAACTCATCGGGTGTCATGTTGGTGTTATGTCTGAAATGAAAAGGTTCTGTTACAAGAATCTGGTCAAAGACGTTCTTGTATATATATGTGGGTGACGGTAATGGTGGTTGTGTCTGTTTAGGTTCTGGGGTTACTGTCTTTTTCTTAGTAACAAGCGGCTGAAACCTGTTACTGGTTGTCGTCTAAGAAGGCGATGTACCTGCAGTACTTGCACGAACATCTGTTAACTGTTTTTGAGGGGTCAAAGTCCCCAAAACTGTGAGGTTTCTACCTAGGGGTGACTGGGTAGAATATGATGTATATGTTATCTGTTTATCTTCAACCTTGACTGGGGTTGATGATTGAGCTGGGAATGCTGCTGGTGTACTAGCTTTTTGAGCATAGGATGCGAGATCTAATGCTTTAGCTTTACCTTTATCTTTCTTGGGTGCCATTGCTATTAAGTGTCAGGAGATGATGATACTACAAAATGGTTAGCAACAATATATAGAAAGAATTACGGAATTGAAACAATTATCAATTACGCTTCTGGATATGAATCTTTGTTCCAATCTACTTAATTGCGGTGGACTTGAAACAATCCATCTAAATCGACTAATTCAATTTTTGGTGCCCGCTTCTGTGATCTGTAAAAGAAAACAAAATTGAAAAGGTATTCCCGGAGGAATCCTATGTGATAGGCACGTGGCCTGTTAGAAATTCTCTGGTTAGAAAATCAGGGATGAAGTTATCCTCTCCCTTGATATACTGAATGTCAAAATCGAAAATTGACAGGATGGCCTGCCATCTGGCAAATATCTGTTTAGATGCAATATTTTTAACATCCTTAGTAAGCACATCTTTTGCTGACTTGCAGTCAACACGAACTAAGAATTTCTGATTCAACAAATCATCTTGAAATTTTGATATGCATTTAACAATGGACAAAATCTCTTTTTTGACTGTTGAATAGTTCTATTGGGCTTTATCCCAAGTTCCTGAATGGAAACGAACAATGTGTTCTTTTCCTTCTAAAATCTGGATAAGTATACCACCAAATCCTAATTCAGAAGCATCTGTCTGAACTATCTTTGGGGTGTCTAGTTGACATAAAGTCAAAACTGGTAAAACTCTGACTTGACGCTTAATTTTCTTAACAGCGTTGGTATAGACATCAGTCCATGCTGGAGGGTTCTTTTTAAGACGTTCAAAAAGAGGTTTACATAAATGGCAAATGCCAGGATAAAAATCTGCAACATAGTTCAAAGATCCTAATAATCTTTGCAACTGTGTCTTCTCACGTAGAATATCTGGGAATTTTTCTACAAAATCAAGTGTTCTTTGGATTGGGGTGATTTTCCCGAAAGAAATCATGTTACCAAGAAACCTAATTTTGGTCTGAAAAAGTCTAATCTTGGATGCAGAAACCACAAGACCGTTTTCTTTAATGACTTTAAAGAAAATATGCAAATGTTTCCAATGTTGATGAATGTCATTACTGAAGACTAAAACATCATCAATGTAAACAATTGTAAAATCTGTATACTGATTAAATATCTGATTCATGATATTCTGGAATTCTGAAGGTGCATTCTTGAGCCCAAAAGGCATAACATTCCACTCATATTGTCCAAATGGAACGGTGAATGCTGTCTTGTACCTTTCTGATTCAATGACTTGGATTTGCCAAAATCCCGATTTCATGTCAAATTTACTGAAGACATGGGCCTGATTTAATCTCTTAAGGAGATCATTCTTGTTGGGTAATAGATATCTGATCCATTGCAAAACCTTGTTTAAGGGTTTATAATTGATGACTAAAAGAGGGACTCCTCGTTCCTGTTCTGCATGTTTATTAACATAAAAGGCTGCACACGACCATGGGCTTTTGCTGGGTCGGATTAGCTTCTTGTCCAAGAAACTCTGGATCTCTTTTTTACAAAGAGAAAGATATTCCTGATTCATCTGAATGGGCCGAGCCTTGGTAGGAATATTCTGTTCTGAAAAGTCCTTCTCATAAGGAAGAGAGATAGAATGTTTCTTACGAACCCAAAAGGCCATAGGAAGATCTGAACAAACTACTTTTTCAAGTTTGGTCTGGAAATTATTGATGGACTTTTGTTGTTTAGCAATCTGTTCATCAATTCTGAGACTTTTGATGTCTTGTTTAAGAAAACTGATCTGGTTTTCTTTCTGTTGGATTGAGTTAATATTTCTTCGCTGTGAAGGGAAATAAAACTCAAAAAGGATAGATTTACCTAATACATTGGTAGATATACCTTGTTCTGTAACAGTCATGGGAAATAACTGTTGAAGGAATGGATTCCCGAGAATGACTTGGGAATTTAACTGTTTTATCAGCACAAAACTGGTAGTAAAACAAATACCTTGATTGCACACATGGGCATTAGGTAGTTTGTATTGAATATGAAGTCTGGTAGAGTCAGTTGTAGAAAGCTTCTCTTTGGTTTTCTCGAAATATCGAGAAGGAATGAGACCTTCTTGGATGCAGTTCATATCTGCACCTGAGTCAAGTAAGGCAATGGTTTCAAACTTGAAATCATTAACCTTGATGGTTAACTGGACATACCATTTCTGGTACGTGATTCTGTTCAAAAGATTGAGATAATCTTCTGTGGGTTTGGAGGTAGTAACTCCTTCTGTCAGTTTGCCAATAGCAATCTGAGTCTGTTTATCAAGTTCATCATTCTGAGAAAGATGTTCTTGACGTTCTAAAGATTCTATCTGTAAGAGTTGGACATCTTGTTGGAGATGTTCATGATCTAGTCTGAGATCACAAATCTCTTGCCTATACTCTTGTCTGAGTTGCTGGATTTCTGATTTTAACAGTTTAATCTCATGCTGGAGATCAGAGATACCTACTAGTAGGGTTTTTCTCTTCTGAAAATGACTGAGGACATCAGAATAGTTGGTATTCTTGATGTTATTCTGGAAAGGAATGGATGGAGGTTTTTCTTCCTCTTTCTGGTCCATGATTTCTTTGAGTCTGAGTAGATAAGCTTGCTTTTCTTCTGGATCATTGATCTTACAAATCATATCGATCATAAGACTATGAGAATCTGTAAGGACATTTAATCATTTCTGACAGAAACGTGCTCCTTTACTGGGACAAGCACATTCTTGAACGGAGTTGGAAGAACTGCTGGAATAGTAGTTATCTGTTCCAATTTGATTAATATTTTCTTCATCAGAGTATTCTGAAGAAGAACTGGATGATGATTCAAGATCATCTATGGATTGGATGATTCTGCTCTTTGTAGCTTCATCTAATTCTAATGATTGAATTAGTGATCTGATTCTACAATCTTTTGCAAAATGTCCTGATTTACCACATTTGAAACATCCCGTGGTTTTCTGTTCTTTTTTACTATCTTTCTGATATTTCCAATTTCTTCGTGGAAACCTCTGGTAATATTTCTTCTTATGGGTGTATGGTTTATTGCCATACTTCTGGTTATACTTCTGTCCAATGGACTTGAAGTGACTCTTATATTTTATGGCGGAAATTCTGGGCTTATGTGTTTTCTGAGTATGGGGTAGTTTAATACTTTCCATGCCATACTGTTCACACCAATTTCCTAGTTCTTTTCTGTTAGACTGTTTCTTTAACTGTGCTTTTAGACGAAGATCAGTACAAATCTTCAAGGCAGTCTTATTAATATGGGAAATGATGTCTCCATATGTCATAAGATCATAATCTAAACTGGGATATTCATTTGAGAGAGATTCTCTCACTTGCTGAGCAAACAATTTTGGAAGTCCACAAAGGAACATTTCTTTCCAATAACTAGCATTGTTGTCAGATCTTTGGTATAATTTACTAAGGAAGACATCCTTATACCATTGGAAGTCCTGGAGTGTTCTGCATCTGAGGTTCTGAAGAATTTCAGATGTTCTTTCTTGATAAACTGTGGGATCACCTATGAAATGGTAGGTGATATCGAAGACTAAGGCTGATAGAGCACAAGACTCTGTCTGACCTTGCTGATTGAGAACAGGTTCTCCATTATCATTGGTTTTCACCATGTTAAGAATGCTTTCTTTGGTAGCTTCACTGAGGTGGTCATCCCACCATCCTTTGAGCTGACCATTGAAGCCAAGAATGATATTTTTGGTTGCTGCTCTCTTAGAAATAGCTTGTTTGTAAATGTTACCGATAATGATCATCTGTTTGGTAACATTGAGAATCTGATATTCAGACATCCCATCTATGTTCCATTCATAGATCTGAGATCCTGAGAAAGATCTTTGAGTATGTGATTCTTCAAATTGAAGATCTGGAGGTGAAGGTCTAGGATAGAAATTCTTTGTATCTGGAAAAGAAATTCTATTGAGATGGATAACTTTATCCCTCCCGGAATTCTGTGAAGATGAGGACTCACAATCAGAATTACTGTCTGACTGTTTCAATATTTAAAGAGCTAACTGACTCGATGAAGGTTCTGATTTCTTTGATCTGGAAATCAGTTCCTGGAGAAGTCTAGTATTCTTTTCTTCTGTAGATTCCAAGTTTGGAATATATTTTGATATTTTAAAAGGTAAAACCTTGATTGGAGATTCTGGTTTAACCTTCAAACTAGTTAACTTAAGTGAATCAAATGGTTTTGTCAATGCAACAGTGGTCTGTTCAGTTGACTTCTGGTTCGATTCATCAGTCTTAATTGGAGTAATCTATTTTTCAAGAATATCTTCGATATTCTGAATCTGTTTTTGCAATGTAACAACTGAAAGATTAGTCCAATTATTTTATTGGGCTATATCTTTTAATTCTAGTTGTTGAGCAATAATAACTGGTTTAAGATCTACAGTTACTTCTGTTATAGGAATCTGTGTATGTTGAAACGGGGGGTGCTCCGCATCAATGACTTTTGTGGAATTAGGCAAATTCCATTTTCTTGTTCTTGCAGTAAGAACATTAATGTTCATTGGCTTATTCCTATGTCTAAACCACATAAAAAATGGTACATTTAACCTAAAAAGTTGCAAATATTGAAGCCATTGGCTTTTTAAATCTGCTAATTGTTCATTGTTATGGTTCTCAAAATACTATTCTCTGATTTGTTTATTTTCTTCTGACATGAATTTATCTTTTAATCCTTGAACATCTCGTTCAAAGACTTCAGATAAAACATTGACGCCGAAGTCTGAGGCTGAAGGATTGAAATCAACAGATGATGTATCTGTTGGTCCAAATTCTGGATAGACTGGACGAGCAGTCTGTTCTTCAATTCTGATTCCAATGGGAACAGATTGAGTCTGATTTCTGTGTGATGTGGAAAGATCGACAAATCCTGGAGTAAGGTCAGAAATACTGATCCTAGAAACACTAGAAGCTGATCGGGATAAAACTGATCCTCTATTGCCTCTATCTATTTTAATGGAAACAGTACCATCATCATACTGGATGATCTATTCTATTCTGGAGTTCTGAGCATTCTGATTCTGAACAACTGGTTTAGTGGCATTCTCAATATCCCACCTTTCTGGAAGTGAAATGTCATTCCACTTAATAGTTCTGGGTATGTTAACTATTGATCTATTTATGTCCATGTTCCAAAGGATAGTTTCACCTTTAGGACGTTGTCTGGTTATAGATCTAGGATTTAATCCTATGGTCATTAATTTGTAATTAAGACGATAAATAACTTCATATGCATGTGTTCCACAATCAACATAATAATTATGCGTCTTAATATCTAATTGCAAAGCTTTCATGACATGTGGGCATGTAAGCGATATGGTATGATCTGGAAAACAATTAAAGAAAATAGGTCCATTACAAAGACTCGTCTCTACTAAACCTAGTAGTGAATCATTGTATCTGAGTAACCTACAATCTCTAAGAGCTAGATATACACTAGTATCTAGTTCTTCTCTGATTAAAGGCTTAAGTGCGACCTGCACATGGCCAATATGTAGAAACCTATAGCCGTTTCTTATGGCTTTGTTAATGCTTTTCTGGGAGAAAAGTCTGATACTCTGTTGATCACTGGTCAGTGGCACTACTACTTCCTTGCATTTAATAGTAAGAAGAGATTTAAAGTCGATGAGACTTTTCTGGTAGATCTCTTTTATGTCTATCTTAGGAGATTTCCAATTACTTAACTCTCCTACTGTCCATGTCTGTTCTGTTTTTGCTATAGTATTATTATCTGATCCTACTAAAGCATTACTGCTACTAGAAGCCATTACAACTGTGTTACTAGTTTTGTCCTTACTATCTGCGAACATACTTACTATCTTCGAGCCAACGACGCCTACAAGGGAACCTGGAGCCAACTGCCCTTCCTCGGGTCTTACTTACTCCCTAACCCTATCACGACCTATCGCGGCAAAGGTAAGTTGTAGATACAGGTAAGTTGGACACAACTAATAACCTAGTTGCTCTGGCTCTGATACCAGAAACTAGGAACTGATTTCCAGATCAAAGAAATCAGAACCTTCATCGAGTCAGTTAGCTCTTCAAACATTGAAACAGTCAGACAGTAATTCTAATTGTGAGTCCTCATCTTCACAGAATTCCGGGAGGGATAAAGTTATCCATCTCAATAGAATTTCTTTTCCAGATACAAAGAATTTCTATCCTAGACCTTCACCTCCAGATCTTCAATTTGAAGAATCACATACTCAAAGATCTTTCTCAGGATCTCAGATATATGAATGGAACATAGATGGGATGTCTGAATATCAGATTCTCAATGTTACCAAACAGATGATTATTATCGGTAACATTTACAAACAAGCTGTTTCTGAGAGAGCAGCAACCAGAAATATCATTCTTGGCTTCAATGGTCAGCTCAAAGGATGGTGGGATGACCACCTCAGTGAAGCTACCAAAGAAAGCATTCTTAACATGGTGAAAACCAATGAGAATGGAGAACCTGTTCTCAATCAGCAAGGTCAGACAGAGTCTTGTGCTCTATCAGCCTTAGTCTTCGATATCACCTACCATTTCATAGGTGATCCCACAGTTTATCAAGAAAGAACATCCGAAATTCTTCAGAACCTCAGATGCAGAACACTCCAGGACTTCCGATGTTATAAGGATGTCTTCCTTAGTAAACTATACCAAAGATCTGACAACAATGCTAGTTATTGGAAAGAAAGGTTCCTTTGTGGACTTCCAAAATTGTTTGCTCAGCAAGTGAGAGAATCTCTCTCAAATGAATATCCCAGTTTAGATTATGATCTTATGACATATGGAGACATCATTTACCATATTAATAAGACTGCCTTGAAGATTTGTACTAATCTTCGTCTAAAAGCACAGTTAAAGAAACAGTCTAACAGAAAAGAACTAGGAAATTGGTGTGAACAATATGGCATGGAAAGTATTAAACCACCCTATACTCAGAAAACACATAAGCCCAGAATTTCCGCCATAAAATATAAGAGTCACTTCAAGTCCATTGGACAGAAGTATAACCAGAAGTATGGCAATAAACCATACACCCATAAGAAGAAACATTGCCAGAGGTTTCCACGAATAAATTGGAAATATCAGAAAGATAGTAAAAAAGAACAGAAAACCACGGGATGTTTCAAATGTGGTAAATCAGGACATTTTGCAAAAGATTGTAGAATCAGATCACTAATTCAATCATTAGAATTAGATGAAGCTACAAAGAGCAGAATCATCCAATCCATAGATGATCTTGAATCATCATCCAGTTCTTCTTCAGAATACTCTGATGAAGAAAATATTAATCAAATTGGAACAGATAACTACTATTCCAGTAGTTCTTTCAACTCCGTTCAAGAATGTGCTTGTCCCAGTAAAGGAGCATGTTTCTGTCAGAAAGGATTAAATGTCCTTACAGATTCTCATAGTCTTATGATCGATATGATTTGTAAGATCAATGATCCAGAAGAAAAGCAAGCTTATCTTCTCAGACTCAAAGAAATCATGGACCAGAAAGAGGAAGAAAAACCTTCATCCATTCCTTTCCAGAATAACATCAAGAATACTAATTATTCTGATGTCCTCAGTCATTTTCAGAAGAGAAAAACCCAACCAGTAGGTATCTCTGATCTCTAGCATGAGATTAAACTGTTAAAATCAGAAATCCAGCAACTCAGACAAGAGTATAGGCAAGAGATTTGTGATCTCAGACTAGATCATGAACATCTCCAACAAGATGTCCAACTCTTACAGATAGAATCTTTAGAACGTCAAGAACATCTTTCTCAGAATGATGAACTTGATAAACAGACTCAGATTGCTATTGGCAAACTGATAGAAGGAGCTAGTACCTCCAAACCCATAGAAGATTATCTCAATCTTTTGAACAGAATCATGTACCAGAAATGGTATGTCTAGTTAACCATCAAGGTTAATGATTTCAAGTTTGAAACCATTGCATTACTTGACTCAGGTGCAGATATGAACTGCATCCAAGAAGGTCTCATTCCTTCTCGATATTTTGAGAAAACCAAAGAGAAGCTTTCTACAGCTGACTCTACCATACTTCATATTCAATACAAACTACCTAATGCCTATGTGTGCAATCAAGGTATTTGTTTTTCTACCAGCTTTGTGCTGATAAAACAGTTAAATTCCCAAGTCATTCTCGGGAATCCATTCCTTCAACAGTTATTTCCCATGACTGTTACAGAACAAGGTATATCTACCAATGTGTTAGGTAAACCTATCCTTTTTGACTTTTATTTCCCTTCACAGCGAAGAAATATTAGCTCAATCCAACAGAAAGAAAACCAGATCAGTTTTCTTAAACAAGACATCAAAAGTCTCAGAATTGATGAACATATTTCTAAACAGCAAAAGTCCATCAATAATTTCCAGACCAAACTTGAAAAAGAAGTTTGTTCAGATCTTCCTACGGCCTTTTGGGTTCGTAAGAAACATTCTGTCTCTCTTCCTTATGAGAAGGACTTTTCAGAACAGAATATTCCTACCAGGGCTCGGCCCATTCAGATGAATCAGGAATATCTTTCTCTTTGTAAAAAATAGATCCAGAGTTTATTGGACAAGAAGCTAATCCGACCCAGCAAAAGCCCATGGTCGTGTGCAGCCTTTTATGTTAATAAACATGCAAAACAGGAACGAGGCGTCCCTCGTTTAGTCATCAATTATAAACCCTAAAACAAGGTTTTGCAATGGATCAGATATCCATTACCCAACAAGAATGATCTCCTTAAGAGATTAAATCAGGCCCATGTCTTCAGTAAATTTGACATGAAATCGGGATTTTGGCAAATCCAAGTCATTGAATCAGAAAGGTACAAGACAACATTCACCGTTCCATTTGGACAATATGAGTGGAATGTTATGCCTTTTGGGCTCAAGAATGCATCTTCAGAATTCCAGAATATCATGAATCAGATATTTAATCAGTATACATATTTTACAATTGTTTACATTGATGATGTTTTAGTCTTCAGTAATAACATTCATCAACATTGGAAACATTTGCATATTTTCTTTAAAGTCATTAAAGAAAACGGTCTTGTGGTTTCTGCACCCAAGATTAGACTTTTTCATACCAAAATTAGGTTTCTTGGTAACATGATTTCTTTCGGGAAAATCACCCAAATCCAAAGAATACTTGATTTTGCAGAAAAATTCCCAGATATTCTGCGTGAGAAGACACAGTTGCAAAGATTTTTAGGATCTTTGAACTATGTTGCAGATTTTTATCCTGGCATTCGCCATTTATGTAAACCTCTTTTTGAACATTTTAAAAAGAACCCTCCAGCATGGACTGATGTCCATACCAACGCTGTTAAGGAAATTAAGAGTCAAGTCAGAGTTTTACCAGTTTTGACTTTATGTCAACCAGACACCCCAAAGATAGTTCAGACAGATGCTTCTGAATTAGGATTTGGTGGTATACTTATCCAGATTTTAGAAGGAAAAGAACACATTGTTCGTTTCCATTCAGGAACTTGGGATAAAGCCCAACAGAACTATTCAACAGTCAAAAAAGAGATTTTGTCCATTGTTAAATGCATATCAAAATTTCAAGATGATTTGTTGAATCAGAAATTCTTAGTTCGTGTTGACTGCAAGTCAGCAAAAGATGTGCTTACTAAGGATGTTAAAAATATTGCATCTAAATAGATATTTTCCAGATGGCAGGCTATCCTGTCAATTTTCGATTTTGACATTCAGTATATCAAGGGAGAGGATAACTCCATCCCTGATTTTCTAACCAGAGAGTTTCTAACAGGCCACGTGCCTATCACATAGGATTCCTCCGGGAATACCTTTTCATTTTATTTTCTTTTACAAATCACAGAAGCAGGCACCAAAAATCGAATTAGTCGATTTAGATGGATTGTTTCAAGTCCACCGCAATTAAGTAGATTGGAACAAAGATTCAGATCCAGAAGCGTAATTGATAATTGTTTCAATTTCGTAATTCTTTCTATATATTGTTGCTAACCATTTTGCAGGATCATCATCTCCTGACTTAGTAGCAATGGCACCCAAGAAAGATAGAAGAAAAGCTAAAGCATTCGATCTTGCATCCTATGCTCAGAAAGCTAGTACACCAATGGCAACCCCAGCTCAATCATCAACCCCAGTCAAGGTTGAAGATAAACAGATAACATATACACCATATTCTACCCAGTCACCCCTAGGTAGAAACCTCACAGTTTTGGGGACTTTGTCCTCTCAAAAACAGTTAACAGATGTTCGTGCAGGTATTGCAGGTACATCGTCTTCACAGACGACAATCAGTAACAAGTTTCAGCCGCTTGTTACTAAGAAAAAGACAGTAACCCCAGAACCTAAACAGACACAGCCACCATTACCGTCACCCACATACATATACAAGAACGTCTTTGACCAGATTCTTGTAACAGAACTTTTTCATTTCAGACATAACACCAACATGACACCCGATGAGTTTGCCAGGGCATTTCTTTACCCCCACTCAAACTACATCCCAGACAACACATATAAAACACAGAGTTACTATAAGTCCATCCTCATAGCAATAGAGTCCATCGAGTTTGTTGCAGATGACAAAAACAAACCCCCAGGCCAGTATAGCCATGTCAAGGCTAAACTCTAGAAAGTGATCACTCTCGATCAATGGGGACAACCCCTACAGAAAACCAAACAGATCCCAGATGACATACCCCTCAAGGACTACAACTATTATGACTACATTCAGGCGTGGTTCAGAGCTTTCAACCGCCAGAATGACAAGCATGATATGTCATGGTTCTTCCTATTCACCAAGACATTCCCATTAGAAGTTCCAAATTGGTTCATCCAATGGTGGGCATCATTCGGCCCAATCACAGACATTCTACCAGAACCAATCTTAGAAGGATTCCAGTATTTCACAGAACAATGGAAGGCTCCAGCTCAGTTAGCTTATCTCCCTCCATTCTTTGTGTTTTACATAATCTTCTTTGTCACGTCGATTTTCAGATCAGAATTCGCGTACAAGCATGTTTCTTTCAGAGACTATCAAGACATCTTGGCTTTCGGAAGAGCTCATTCAGTCATGTGGTGGAAGAAGATGAACAATAGTTTGTGTTCAAAACCAAAAGTCCAAGCATGGCTCGAGACCAACCAGAAGCAGAAAAAAGAAATCCAACCAGAACAACAGGAATTTCTTTCATTTAAGAACTTCCTCACTACTCAGTTAGCAGCGGCCACCAGTTTTGACGAAGTCAAGGCCATCATGCTACAATTAGAAGAGTTAGATAAAGCCTCAGATCAGGCATCAGTAGCAACAGATCATGCCGATGCCAACGAAGATGACTGTTACGGCATATATACTCCCCTATGAGTATAAACTGGATGTAGTACTCCACTACGAGTATAAACTGGAAACAGAAACAGAAAATACAGAACTTTGTAATACTCCTCTATGAGTATAAACTGGGCCAAATGAGTTTTCCGGTGTTCTCTCCAAAAACACAGGACATATGAGTTTTCTAATGTTCTCTAAAAACATTAGACATATAGGGTTTTGTTCTTCTAAGTTCCCTTCAAAAACTAGGATGAAACGGTAAGACTTCCCCTCTCTGAAGTCATATGGTTTCTAAAGAATTCCATGAAACTTCAGCTAGTCCAGGTCAAACGGCAACTGGTAAAGACATCTCAAGTCCGTTGATGGGTGTGGCTTTCCCAAAAAGCCAAAGGAAATTTAGAAACTTGTTTATCTTTTAGCCTGTATTTTATTTTGTATTTTACTTAGTCAACTTACCTTTAGCCAACTTACCTTTAGCAAACCTATTTCAACAACCATGTAAGGTCACGGCGTTGAGGAACAGAGGGCGTAAGACTCCATGTTGGCCATGTGGCGATTTGGTGAGAAGTAGTTAGGCTTCGAAGATAGTAAGGCTTCGAAGATAGTAAGACTAAGTACGATGCAGGGTAGATTATAGGGAAAATAGACTAGTTTATTTATTTTCTTTGTATTAGTGGGAAATACACTTCGATTAGTGTACTTCTATGTATTCTACCATTAGTCAGAATGATCCATACTGAAGAAGTTGATATCTGTCTTCAGTACAGAACCAATCAGATTCAGAGACGATGAAGAAGATGAATCTACAGTCAAGATTCCACTATCAGACATCATCATCGCAAGACAACGAAATTAATTTCGGTCACAGTGAAAGTAATCTAGTCAAAAGACAGAATTATCACATCGAGACAAATGATCTTTCGGCCACAGTAAAAAGCAGACATGATCATCAAGTCACGACAAAACAAGATTCGGCCATAGTAAAAGCTGACCACTATTCATGAATAGTAAAATCACTTTTTACTGTTCACTTTAAGAAAAGTTACTTTTGACTTTTCTTTTTTCATTTTCAATTTTGCTTTTACATATTCGATATCCTATATAAGACAGAGTCTGTCTCATTCACAGGGGATTCGAATTCTCATTCTCAGTTACATAGGATCTGAATTTTCTTAGAACATTTTTCTTTTAATTCGGAATCACTCTTTGATCATTGTACTCCTGTACAACCAACAGTGTAGAACTGCTTCCTTAACAGTTAATAACAAGTAAGAGATTCAGTTACCTCTTTTGTCTTCATCTTATCTGTATTCCATTTATTTTCCTTATCTATTATCTGTGTTTATTCCGCTTTCTGTTATGACTTTTATTATCTCGTCCCCCCTGGGTAGTTTCTATATATATATATATATACATAGATATATATATATATATATCTATGTATATATATATATATAGATGTGTATATGTATATAGAGTAAATCTCACATTTAGTAGCTATTATTTTTTTTTTAAAGTTAGTTTTTAATATTTTAAAAATATTATATTAGTTTCTAATATTTATAAAATAATTTAAAATGGTATTTATTGTTTAAAATTAGTTAATTTAGTCCATATTATTTTTCATAAAATTTAATTTAATTCCCAAATAAGGGTTATATGTAAGAATTGAATTGAATTTTTAAAAAAAATAATAAGGACTAAATTGAATTTTTTGAAAAATTATAAGGACCAAATTAATTAAGTTTGAATAATATGTACCATTTTGATTAACTTTTATAAATATTAAAGACCACTATAAATCTTTTAAAATATTAAAGATTATATTGGAAACACATGTAAACAATAAAGAGTAAGTGTGAAATTTACCCTATATATATGCATGCTTAGTAAACTGTCACGTAAAAAAGCAGTTGGTTCACATAAAACACATAACATGAATCAACAGCCATCTTCCCCCCTCACAACCATTACCATAAAAGGAAAGTCGCAGATCTCGACACCTAAGAATTTTCGTAAACCTGCATTCTATCTCATCCTTGTACTGGGTTCATATGTTTTCGGTTATCTTTCTGCATCATCTTTCAAGTCAAAATCCATCAATGTAACGTCAAGACTTGCTCAAAACGCAGATCCTTTCACTGCCTCTGACCCGACCTGTTGTTTTACAGTACAGTGTGCTGATCCAAATCCTCCGGTACTTGTGACCCAAACAATTCTCGTCAAAGCTTTCAATGGCACGTCACCATGGGAGAACTTTCCCCCTCCTCATGTTAACTCCTACCTCTCACGAAATAACCTTAAAGGCTGGGGCTCAAAAGGCGCTGTCTTTGAGAAGCAAATCCGCAGGGTGCGACCCAAGACCATAATTGAGGTTGGTACGTTTTTGGGCGCTTCGGCTCTTCACATGCTCGAGATTACTCGCCAGCTTGGCCTGGATACACATATAGTCTGCGTAGATGATTTTCGAGCTTGGCCTACTTTCCATAAACTAATCAATAATTTACCTACGATAAATGGAAAAGTTATCTTTTTGTATCAGTTCATGCAAAATGTGGTCGACGCGGATGCCACAAAGTCGATTTTATTCATGCCATTCTCCTCCGCAACCGTCCTTGATTTCCTCTGTGAGTGGGGTGTATTTTTTGACTTGGTTGTAGTTGATGCTGGACATGAGTTTATCTCCGCGTGGTCAAACATAAACCGGGGTTATAAGCTTTTAAGGCCCGGAGGAATCATATTTGGGCATGACTATTTTCTTCCAGATGATAATTATGGTGTTAGAAGAGCTGTAGATTTGTTTGCACGACTACACAATTTCAAAGTCTATGCCGATGGGGAGCATTGGGTTCTTAGCCCCCCAAAAATGCTGGATAGTTGAAACTTACATATCACGCATCTATAATTTTATGTAAACCTTCACATCCAATGCTGGATAGTTGAAACCTACATACCACGCATTTGTAATTTTACGTAAACCTTCACATTCTTCGTTGATAAGCGTCTGGTTTATGTTGTAATGGTTTGGTCCAAGTATTTCTGCTTGATTAATTTCCAGCAAGCTTTGTTAGTGGGTCTATTAGTTGTAATTATGTTGTTTTCTTTTCTTCTTCTTTTCTTTTGTTTTTTGGTAAAGAGGAAGCCTAGCCAATTTCTGATCTAACCGCTCCATAGCCATACAAGGCTACTCAATAACCAATTGCAGTGACTTGTCACCCCCTCCTATCCCTTTATTGTTGGAATTTTTTAAGATATCGGCTACCACTAATTAAGTTATTTTATTATTTTAAAAAATAGGTTGATGTTGATCAACAAAGTTCAATACATATTTTATAATGATCCACTCCAGTTAAGCATAGGTCCGTCTCAACGATATTCTTTTAATTAGTGGTGTGGTATGCAAGGTGTAGAGTCTGTTTTAATATTAGACAGCTTGATGGGGACTCAATAAAGTTTTAAGGCTAGATGGTCTCTCACATCCAAAATACTAATAGCCTATAAATAAAGCTAGCCTATAAATAAAGCTATTAGGGTTGGCTTGTCCCATTGAGAACTGTATATAATATAAAGATAGGATTTTATAAGATAGTCCGAAGTTTTCAGCTTGGTTGTTTTTGTGTTGTACTTGTTTTATGAGTTAAATATGCAACACTTGTTGACTGGATCTTGACATCTAATAAATGAAGCTGATTTGAATGGGTTAGCTGGTTGGTGTTTTATCAAATAAATAGATAATTTTTGGTTATGACGAATAGTTGGGATCTATACTCTTATCTGCATAGGTTTTTCTTATTTGTGTAAGAAGTTGATTTTGATTCGTCTATACTTGAGTTTCATATAGTAAGTTACACATGGTACGTGTAACTTTCTTTTTAATTCATCAGATGTCAGTACTACATTACATTTATATTTGTTCTGGTCATCCTGATCTTTAGACATTTCTTCCAATGTATCACATGTAAAAACCATCACCAAGATGCCCACCAAGATGCCTATTGCAGTAAGTTAACTAAGATATTACTTCGTCTAATAGATCACCCACTTTAAGTGAGGAATAAGGTACATATATTACCACTGGCCAAAGATAAAATATATGTCCTCGCATACTCGTGATATAAGGCGCATTGGAAGAATCAGTTGCAAACCTGCAAAGTTAATCATATCATAATTGAATCAAATCAATTTTCTTTTCGTTAGTCTAATCTAATCATTCCTATTAAAGAAAGCAAAGGTATTGTTTGATTTTTGCTTTAAAACCTTGGTGGCCTGGCTTTAGTTTTTTCCTGCTTGTGTTCATAATTACATGTACATAGTATAATAGATCAATTATTGCAAGGCTCAATTAATTACGAGAAAATATCTACCAAAAGAGATAGTGATCCAAATATTTTATGCATTAAAGTAATCACTTATATAATATGGGTGTAATGAAAATAAAGAGGATTATTGAAAAAAAAAAAGAAAAAAAAATCCTATGAACACCCCCACTAATGCACTGGAAGATATTTGATCCAAAGAATTTTACTTTTGGGCATGATTACCTTTGACATCCAGCTGTAGTGATGATGAAAAGAATTATGGAAAATTCACATGGGCACCCATTAAAGGATCAAAAGATTTTGTTATCAAGTAAATTCTCATGTACTGCATGTGTCCAAGAAAAATTGATTACAAGACCATCCTCTACTGAAATTGGCATTGAAACTCCTATATTTCTGGAAAAGATTTAAGGGATTATGTGTGAGCCTATTATTCTATCATTATGATATTTTATGGTATTAATAGATGCCTTAATACGATGGTCACATGCATGTTTACTGTCCACTTGATATGTGACATTTGCAAGATTTTTTATATATAATTAGATTACGAAAAATATTTATGGATACAATCAAGAGAATTCGTCTTGATAATGAAGGAATATTTACATTCAATCATTTAATGATTATTGTATGTCAACTGGGATTAGTGTTGAGTATTATGTGACTCACACATATACACAAAATGGTCTTGCGGAATCATTCATTAAATTCTTGCAGCTAATTGCCAGACCAATATTATTGCGAACTAAGTTGCATAGTCCTGTTTGGGACATGCTATATTATATGCTGTAATGTTTATTCAAACAAAGCCAACCGATTGAATTATATACTCCCCATTATTCAAAGACCATCTAAGAATGTTTTGGGCAATATATATTTCAACTGCTCCCCCACAAGCATAAAAAGATGGGTCTACGAAGAAACTAAAATTTTATTATTTGATACTCCATCAAATATTGTATATATGTTAGGCCATTTACTGGAGATGTGTCAATATCACGTTTTATTAATTAATGAAATGATATTCTCATTATCAAGGGGACAAAAACAAAAGCTGGAGAAATGAGAAATTGAGGAAAACATTATCATATTGATCCTCGTATAAATTAATGTGAATAAAAGTTCAGCAAATTAATCATTTGCAAATCTCAGATGCAAAGATAGTGACTAAGTCAAATGTACCAGCTTTAAATGCTCCTAATAGAATTGATGTTTTAGAATCTACTGCACTTCGCGAGCGTGGTAGATATCAGTTCCAAAGATAAAGGAGAAAAATTAGCAAGTTGGCATTTTTTGAATGATTTAATATTGTGAAGATGAGGAGTTAAAAATATAACTAAGAAATACTACTCCAAGAGAGTATCAGGTACTTGAAAATGATGTGAATATTGAAAGTTTTGATTATAAAGAGATCTCACTCAATTAAATTACTCTTGAAAATTAATGAAATCGAAAAGAAAAATTAATCATGATCAATTTTTTGAAATATAATAGCTATTGATTTTTTGAAAGAAATAGAGGATTTTGAATTGAAGTCCAAACAAGAATGTTAACAAATAAATGATTGGCCAAAATAATAGAGGAGACGCAATCCAGGCAATATATAAGTACATTTTTTTTAAATAAGTGCATATTGAAATATGTGTAATTGTTGAAATGCACATGCATTATTGTCGATGGGATTGATGGGAAACATAGTATGAAATCAATCCCACATCACTATGAGAAAATTACAAGGATTTAATCATAATATTTGGTTTTCCCTTAAATTATTTAAATACAAACAGGGAATGGGTTAGTACGTTGTGTGATTATACCTTGGTCTATACTTTCTAAGAAAACATAGTTGATATTAGCCTGGTAATTTTGGAAAATGACTTCATATGCGTCTTATGAATATGGTAATATTTTACCTATATAAATCACATGATAATATTATTGAAGTTTTTGAAAGACTCTTTATGCTTGAAGCATATATTCATTTGATAATGATATATATAGAAGTCCTAGAAGGACTGTATATGCTTGAAGCATATAAATAAAATCTCGAGAAATATATTTGATTACAAAGATCTTTGTATGGATGAAAACATTCTAAAAGAATGTGGTATATCTTTTGTATATATTATGACATAATTATATATTGTGGAATTCATTCTTTACATAGAAAGTATTGAAACCATAAAGTCTATATGCTAAATATTAAAATGGCTTAAACAATATATTCTACTAACTGTAATAACAAAACAGATACAATGTTGTAAAGAAAACAATAAGGCAAAATAAATATTGAAACTAGAAATGCAGAATAGTAAACTGAATTAAATTTGTTAAACTACTAACTGGCAGAAAAGAAATCTAGTTTATAACGAAAAGCATAACACTCTAATGACTAAATTAAGTTCTGACAAAAACATTCTTGCCAAAAAATAAAATTCAGAAGGGAAAAATATGAATAACATAAAGGAAAGAAAAGACAGAAACTATGCTCCAAAATATTTTCTGTCAAAATGGTTATGACAGATTGTATATTCTGGAATAAAGAAAAGACAATAAAACCTTAAGATTGTTAGAAGTAGAATAAATAAATCTGACAGAATATGATAAATAATAAGAAATGGAAAAATGAAATTAAATATATCCATGTAACAAACCGGAATTACAGAAAAATGCAAGTGTACCGAGGCTTGTATTCTATACGATGTCCTTTAAGGTTTTATTGCAAGGTTATACTATTGTACCTCTTTGTTGCTCAAACCTCCCAGGATACAACAGTATTCCTCTTACAACAACAACACTCGGATGCAAGAGCTTGTGAAATGAACAGTATTAAAACTAAACAATGTAGAAAACTATAACACTACAAGAAAAAAAGGCTGGCACTACAGACAATTTTCGTAGCCTAGCAGTAGCTAACTTGGGACGGGTTACAAATAGGCTACGGAATAACGTCCGTAGCTAAAAGCCCCGTAGCCAAATTGATAATCCGTAGCCCATCAATAGTAAATTCTGGAAATTAATTTGTATTTATTTTTTATGACTTCCTTAGCAAAATGGTCATAGCCTATCCGTAGCCAATTAAAATTTTGACTTTTTTTATTATTAATTATTAACGTTCGTAGTAATGTCGTAGTTGTTTCTGTCGTAAATCGATCGTCGCTCATGGCTACGGATTGGTATCCATAGACGTTCGATAGCCCCTATTCTGTAACCAATCTGTAGCTAGTTGTCGCCAAATATCCGTAGTCAATCTGTAGCGTTTTGTCAGGACATTGTCGTAGTTATTCCGTTGCTAATTAATTATTTAATTTTAAAAAAATAAAAATAAAATTATATTAACAAAAAAAATTAAAAATACAAATTAATATTTACAATAGATTTATAATATTTGCAAAAAAAAACTAATACAAAAATAATATTAATTTATAAAAAAAGCTAAAATGATCTACTATTATCTTCTAGTAATCTCGCTCACATGGTTTAAATGTCTGCAAAGCTTTTCTTTTTCTCTTTATGTACTTTCTCATACTTTTCCAAAGTTATCTTCTATTACACCACAAATAAATATGCATGCCATAAATAACACACAAATATTGCTTGAAGATATTTAAAGCAGTTTAATTTATTAAATTCCTCATCTACATATATATTGCCAAATTTCTTCTCCCGACCCCATCTAACCAGTGAAATAGTATTAAAAAGATACCGAAAGCTCATGAGTTAGAAGAGAAAACAGTTAATAAGAAACTTGGAACCAGTCCAAGGCTTCTAGCAAGAAATGTATTTGAATTTCCCAAGTAATGTTTTGCGTATGAAAGTATCATTTGTATGAAATTACCTTAGTATCCACCATTCTAATATATAATTCTTCGTATCACCAATGTCATTTGCATAAGAAGGGATATAAGTTGCAGAAAATTGATGCATTCATATAGAAAAGAGAAATCCTACCATAGTTTGAACCGTTGTAAGCCATATCCACAGTCCTTAATAAGGGTAGTTCCATCGTCAAACATATAAGAAAAATGTTCAAATCACGTTCCCTCCACCGAGTATGCATTTAGATACATCTGCATATTATAGCAAAACTGTATTCAACATCAATGAATTCATCCAAAGATCTGTTGATTACTAAACAATAAGCCTAAGAATTAATCTCATCAATGTTGGTGTTATCTTCAATAGCATAATCCTTAGCTTGCCATTCCCACATCTCACTGTTACAACTTAACACATAAAATCAGTTAGACTAAGCTCGTATTTAGTACTAAATATGTGCAAACCATAAAGATCATCAGGCTTTAGTATTAGTGAAATGGAATAAAAGAAGATGTAGCACGTTTAGTTAAAGATTAGGTGAATATAATTTCAGTGGAAAATAAGATGTAGCACAAAATCAGTTAAACTAAATGCATGGAAAATAATTTCAGTAAAGCATGAGAAGTTAAATATTAGGTGAATATAAAGCCAAGGTGTCTGTCATAGCATGAGAAGATTCCAGAAACTCTAATAACATATATGAGATAATAACTCTTCCATTGATCAATCAAAATTTCACATTGAAAACTTGCATTCTTTACAGTTGTTCTATTGATTAGGACACTGGGAATATCACAAAAATTCAACAATTTCTCTTTAATAAATTTGTCAAAGTTTCTCTTTAACTTTTACTCTCTATTTTTCCTGCAATTTTTAATTAAAACACATGGCAATTATGCAAAGTAAAGCATGACTCTCAACCCACATCCCACAAATCAGTGCTAATATATCTCATGATCCATACATGATATGTACATATGCCTATTAACTAAATCACAGGAATAATATGAATCTTTTACAAATCCATAAAACAAGCCTAGATTCCTTTTCAACACATGTGCCTAAGAAAGATAAACCATGATTAGGAAAAGCTAAAGAAAATGTGCAACTAAAGAAAAGCTTAAAAACACAGGGACATTGTGACGCCCGAGCCTTGGAGCATCCATATGTTATATATATTTGCATATATTTGTGTGCATTTCCTACTCAAAATATTTATTTAGAATAGTTACTATTCACTAAGATTTTTGACTGTTTTATTTTTCTAATTTTGTATTTTTCCTATGTTACTTGGCATTTAAGAGGCATGAGAAAAATAAAATTTTGTGCATAGCATCTCCTGAGCGAGAGATAAAAAATGTTTAGTGTGCCGCATAAATAGTATATTCAGCATTTTAGTTATTAACTTTCAATAGACTAGCTTTTATTTTAACTTCAATTGACCCACCTAACTTGCATTGACTTGACCCAATTGCCCAACCCATGACCTAAACCCTTTAGCCTTCTCGTATAACCCATAAAACAACCCATTTATCAAACAAAACAAAACAAAAAAAGAAAAGAAGAGGACCAATCGCCCAAGAAAAGAAAGGAAAGAAAAAGAGGAAAATTGCACCTAGGGTTTGATCCTTTATATTCTCCAAGCCATTCCCAAGCTAAACCAAGCTATAATCTTGTTCTCCTAAGGGTCAAGGTGAGGGATTCATCTTGTTTTTGCATTTTAATGTTAAACCTAGTTTTCTTTAAATTTTATAGATTTGTATTATATTACTTTTTTATGCTTATATATGCTTAAAATATTCCTTATTATGTTTGTAGAGCTCTCTTTTAAAGTTATTTAGCAATTTTATTGGTTAAAAATGAAGATTGATGGTTTAGGAAGATGATGAATAGTGAAATAAATAGTGAAATGAATAGTGTTATCTTCAAATTTTGGGTTTTCGATTCGAATTGCGTTCTATCACTTTGGTTAGGTGCCATAAATGTTTAGAAGCCTAAATGCATCATTTAAATGCTTATTACATTTCTAGAATTAAGAAATTTAGATTAGGAGCTAAAGGGGTCGTTTGAACAAAGTATTGACTGGGCATGTTTTGGAGTATCGTATGGCCTTAGATATGCTAAGAAGTGAGTGCAGTGCATTTATGGCATTGATTGGGTGATCGATTAATGTAGTTGTAGTTCAAATGGGCTAAAGGACTAATCGGGGTTTTGTGGTAAACACAGGTTAAAGTGGGTTTTCGTAGGCTTTAGACGCATCATAAAATGTCTAGGTTTGAGTAGTGAAATCGTATGTCAAGTGTCGTAGCTCAGTTGGGTGTGGTAGCTTGTGAAAGTTAGAGAAATGAATAGTATTTTTATTGAGTTTTATGACTTTGGTTCAATTGATGGTTTTGGTGCTTGCATTAGATGCCATAAGTGCTAGATTGGCTAATCTAATGCTCAGATGTGTTAGAGTGTGGGTTGAACTTGTGGATAATTAATTGATCATAAAAGGGCCCTTTGATAGTTTTGGGCTGTGAGTGTGTTTGCGTTCTATGGAGAGTTTGGTTGTGGTTCTTAGGTGATTGTAGAGTGTTTAGAGTGCTTATAATGTATCTTGGTTGATAGATGGTTAGTTCTATAGCTATAAGATATAAAGGGCTTTTGAAAGAAAGTTGGAATTTGATTGTTAGTAATTGACTTATGGCTGAATAGTTAAGTGTTTAAACACATCTGTATGGCTTGTGTAATCTATTAGTGAAGTTCGTGTGTTGAGCTACGTGTTTTCCTTGTTAGGCATTGAGTGAATATGCTTATGATGTTAATGAAATTCTAGTCGGATTACTAACTTTTGGTGTTGGTTATGCGATTTGGTTGGAATTTAGGAGAGTTAGTGATAAAGGGGTCTTCGTTGTTAAGTGTAGTCGAATTAATATATAGATATTTGAAGAGATTCTGGAAATTAGCAGCTGTCTAGTTTTGATTTGTAAATGTATGGTTGCGTAGATTGTAAATGTTTAATTTTTTGTTTATATTGCTAGTGTTGTGCAAAGGGAGAAGATTGAAAGAGTTCGTGGCTTCATAAGGTGAGGGAGTTTTCATTCTCTTGTGCATCTTAGTTTACTTATTGCTCATAAATTGTACAGTTTAATATAATTACTTATATTTTTGTGTGTTTTATTATAAATTGAGTGAATATACATACTTTTCCCTTGTTTATATTATTATATTGCTTGTAAAATTGTTTCGTATATGTTATCTTGAACGGTTATCGAATCAGTTTTTCTTGGAAACTATAGATATCATCGAGTGAAAACTCACACTTATCGTTATCTTTATCGTGGTTGCGCAACCATTCGCACGGATGCGGTGGTCACCCACTGGGCGGCATCTGACTGGCCAGTGGTTGTCCATCCTCTATAGCTATTCTTTCTCTCGTTAGGGATACTGCCCTGGGAAAGCTGGGCGTAGGATTAATGAGGTGTTACATCTGGAGTACCCCGTTTGGTGTATAGGGGATGCTGACTTATCGTTATCGAAATCATTATGGTAATTTTATTGGGTTTCTGTTCGTGGATCGTGGTTCGTGGTTCAGGTTCGTAATCAGCTTTGTATCCTTTTATTTAAGTGACTCTTGCTTGGGCCCTAAGTCCTTGGAAAGTTACATTTGATTGTTACCATTGTTGTGTTCTTTATTTGTGTTTAATTGTATTGTTTCATCTAGGTTGCTTATTATAATTGTTCTAATACGGTTGACTTTCTTTCTAGATTTGAATTGTTTAGCTTATTTAAATGTATACTAGTTTCGTATTGTTAATTGGCTTTATTGCTGGCTATTGCATTGCACGAAACTAGTTTCAAAACTCCCCGGATATCTGTTTCATCTCCCTTACTGAGCAACTGTGTTGTTCACTCCCTCTTTCTAACCATTTCAGGTTCGACTCCTTCGGAGATTGAAAAGAGAAGGTTTCGAAGTCTCCTTGATTGGATATTCTAGCTTCAGTTGATTGCTTCTTTGTAAATTTGCAATAGTTATGTTTTCTTTTGAGGCCTGCGTGCCTTATATATGTTGGTTATTATAAGGATTGTAATATGAATTTAAGGTTTTGTATAATTAGTTAGTGATAGATAACATGTAATAACTCTAAAGCTTTGCTTTATTGCTTAATTAGTTGCTTGCTTGTGTGGGGTTTGAATGAAGTATGGTTGAATGACTTAAAATATAAGAAAGTTAAGTACATAAGATTATAGCAGTATGATAATCGGATTTATAACATAGAATTTCAATAGTTAATGAAGTGCATGCTTGTATGTTTTATTTTGTTTTAGAATGAAGGCTCAGATAGCCTTCGAGACTTAGAAGTTATGTTTATGAATGTTTGTATGTTGTGGTTATAGTCATTTCTTCTCCGTGCAGGGTATAGATGGGCCTAGAAACATGAGAAATTCTGTCCGTTTTTTCTCGTTTTTCTTGATCTCGGGATTTGGATCGGGGCTCCGGTCTCGTGAAGGATCAGGGTGTTACAGACATAGTACTTACAATACCACAACACTTAACTCCATATCAAGAAGGATTATCTTCTCCAACATCATCCTTCCAATTCGATAAATACCCGAATGGATCATTCTTCACTCTTTCTTTAAATCTCAACAAAGCCAATCCTAAATCACTTAACAAAATAATTTCATTTAAGCACGTGATTCTATTATTTCAATTCTAAATTAGCATGACTCTATTATTTCAATTCTAAATTAGCACGACTCTATTATTTCAACTCTAAATTAGCGCATGACTTCATTATTTTCATATATAACAAAAGAATAGCACCACTAACTAAATAACATTTCATATTCGCTACATAGGCATTAACATATATATATTATCAGAATTAACATATAAATATTGAACTATAAACGTGATACATATTCAACTCTAAATTATTTACCTATAGATAGAGATAGGAATATGGTGGTCGTGCTCTTGGTGGGGTGATGGTGTCATTGGTGGTGTTGATGGTGCCCTTGATAACAGTGATGGGGGTAGTACTCTTAGTGATGTCTTTGGTGGTGCCCTTGGTAGTGATGACGAACAAAAATTAAATAAATAAATCAATCAATAAATAAATTACAAACAAAATATAGATTATATATATATATATATACACACACACAAATATAAACTAGTATATTGCACTACCAAATAAACTAGTATCATTCTAAAATATTAACATCATAGTCCAAAATATTGAACTAGTATATTGCACTATCAAATAACATTTTATATTACACTACCAAATATCACTAAACTACAACATTTTTAATTCACACAAAATTTATGACAAATATACTAGTACATTGCACTACCAAATAAACTAGTATCATTCTAAAATATTAATATCATAGCACAAAATATTTAAATAGTATATTGCACTATCAAATAAAATTTCATATTACACTATCAAATATCACTACAATACAATAATTTTAATTTACACAACATTTATGACAAATATACTACAAAATATTTATGTCAAATATCACTAAATAAAATTAGAAATAAACATAAAATTAAATACAAAAATTATAGATTGAACAAATAAAAAATTTAAAAGTTACACACATACACATATATATACATATGTGTATACTAGACAAAAAGAGAGAAAAAAAATGTAAACTCTAAACTATTTACCTGTAGAAGAGAGAGAGAGAGAGAGAAAGAGAGAGATGGTGGTAGTATCCTTGGTGGTGGTGATGGTGCCTTTGGTGAAAGTGGTAGTGCCCTTGGTGATGGTGGTAGTACCTTTGATGGTGTTGGTGATGCCTTTGGTGGTAGTTGTTGGTAGTGGTGGTGCCTTTGTTGGTGATGGTGGTGTCCTTGGTGTTGATGGTGTCACGCCCCAATCCAACCCCTTCTTAGAAGTCAAGTCCAAAAGCAACAATAATCGGACAAAGTCTCCCCTTAATTATGGACATTCCAACACCTGTATAGTTCTACTCAATGCCAACAACAAACACACAAGAACACCTTCTTGAAACTTTGATTATGCATAACATGTTAAACACAACATTTCTTCATAATAGGTCTATATAAGCCTAGCAACATTTATAAGTCCAAGTAATTTAAAGTTTATGTAGTAGAAAACTTCTAAGTCTCACAGTATTAGCTAGACATGTCTTTAGTCACAAGTTCTCAAGATGATTTACAGTCCATAAAGCAAAGGCTTTCTAAGTTAAAAAATAAGCTAAGTATGCTTTAGTTATATTTTCAAAGTGATTCATAAACTTGCAGCTAAACCCTCTGATTTCCATAAGTCAAAAGCTATGATCTAACATGTGCATAATGGAAATTTGTTGCAAAACGAACTATACAACTTGCAAAACATCATAATCCAATCGTTTAATTCAATATAACTCATAAAGCATTCACAACCAATAATTCAATTGTTTTACATATCTAGTGATATCAAAGTAGACTACCACTTATAGCATTCACACACATTTTACCCATTTTTCGCTAGCAATAAACTTGCACGAGACTTGCACGAGAGCACCATTAAGTTCACTTGGTAATTATTTTTAGCAATCTAACTAACTAACAACATAAACAAGTCATATTTCCCCTTGAAATCCAAGAAAAATTACAAGATTCCAACTTTAGGCCTTATTTTGCAAGCATGTATCATGTATATATGTTGTATGCAATGTATGTAGGCTAAAAATACTCATTCAAGCATTTTATCAAACATATATTCAACATACTATACAACTACATCAAACAACAACACCCATATAAAGTCTCTAACTTTCAACAACATTCTACATATGTACTTCACATTTAATTCATAATAAACAACCTAGCATGCGAATTTATAGCCCAATTTAACATTTTATAGCATACACATAAACTTACCATCTTTAAAACTACAATAAATGCACAAAATACATGAACCCCTCACCTTAAAATTGTAGGAAATGCAAACCAGAGCAAACACTTGAGCTAAAGATGGTGCTTTGGTGGTAGTGGTGATAGTGGTCTTGGTGGTGGTGGTGCTCTTGATAATGGTGGTGCCCTAATTTATGGTGGTGGTTGTGCTTTTTTTGTGGTGGTAGTATCCTTGGTGGTAATAGTGTCCTTGGTGGTGATGGTGCCCTTGGTGGATATGATGGTGACCTTGATAGTGGTGGTAGTATCCATAGTGGTAGTGGTGGTAGAAAGAAAAAGGGATTAAATAAGATATTTTTGTTGAAAAAGAGAGAATGAATGAAGAGAGTGGAAGGAAAAATAAAAAATTTTCATACTTGTCTAATTTGAGTGAAAAATCAAATGTACCTGCAGCCACAAAAAAAATTGGGGGTTCGCCAGAGGCCGGCATGCCTTCCGGCAGCGGACAGGGGCCAACGTGTAGCCTCGGTCCACGCCGACGGGCCTAAATTTTTTTTAAATTTTTCTCCTTTCTAAATCATCCCAAATTTATATTTTATTAATATTTATAGGCTTATTTAATTTAGTTATATATCTTTTTAAAAGTTTATATGTAGTTTATTACACTACAAGAAAAAAATGCTGGGGCTACGGATGGATTCCGTAGCCTAGTCGTCGCCACCTTGGGATGGGCGACGGTTAGGCTACGAAATCATGTCCGTCGTTTCAGACCCCATAGCCAAATTAATATTCCGCAGCCTTTCCGTAGTGAATTACATAAATTAATTTGTATTTATTTTTTTTAACTTCTGTAGCCAAATTCCCATAGTCCATCTGTGGCCCATTAAATTTTGACTTTTTTTTTATTAATTATTCACTTTTGTAGCCAATCCGTAATTGTTCAATCCTAAACCGTCTGTAGCCCACAGAGCCGTAGCCAATCCGTCGCCCAATTTGTTCGTAGCTAATCCGTCGCCAATTAATTATTTAATTTAAAAAAAATTATGAAATTAAAATATAAAATATAAAATATAAAATATAAATAATTTAATATGTACAATAAATTAAAATTAAATATGCAAATTAATATTTACAAGAAAATTTAATATTCACAAAAAATATAAAATATTTACAAAAAACCTAAATTCTATAGGAAAATAATATTTTAAGTTTACAAAAAATTGTGAAGATATCAACCCATAGTAAACTTTTGGTCTCCGCTTTTTCTTCAATTTATCGTCTTTGCCGCCGGCCACCATTTGTTTCCGAGATCATAAAGTCATCTGCAAGATCCTCCCACTGAAGAGCTTAGTGACATGTCCTGCAAATCATCTTACTCCAATTCCCGTTGTCCAGAGAAACAAGTAAATAACAATGATTAGATTAAGGTTCTGTTTGGCCTAACTGTAAAATTTTAGCTTTTAAACAGTAGAGCTTTTGTAGTAGAACTTTGATTAGAAATGTTGATAAACAAAAGTTGTTGACTGTTAGCCTATATTGGACAATATTAAGCTTTTAAAAAATTTGAGGGTAATATTGTATTTTAAAAAATATGAAAAGGTATATTTGAGAAAGAAAAAGAAATTAGTTTCCCGCATTATATAAAAACAGATTTGCAAAAGCCTATTTTGAAAAGCTCCAATTTGAAGCTTCTTGTTTTCAGCTTTTTTCAACTTCAGCTTTTATCTAAAAACACTTTAAAAAATAGGTCAAACAGGTGAGATCAGCTTTTAAATTCATGAAAATCACTTTAGACTGTCAAAAAGCTAGACCAAATAGAGCCTAAAAGCCAAATAACAAGCCAACTACAAAGAAGCATTTTATATCACATGACAAACAATTTAAGAGTGTCACAAGAATATAAATAAAATATATCTTCTTTTAGGACTAACTGCAATAGATACAACTAACTGCTCTTTTAAAGCAAGTCAAATATGGAAAATATAATTCCAAAATCAGCAAGCCATCAGATGTGTTTATCGTATGCTCTGCTAAATCAAGTGAGTTAAGAAAAAAGTACTTGTGTCTTTGATTCAGAAAAGCTGAACCTATGAAACTAGTGTAATTACAGGTCTTATTGTTTACTTTTCATGCCTTTTACTCATGGATAGCTTCACATAACTTATTTTTGGCAGGCCTTATGAAGAAGAATCTCCTCTACAATGCCTCATTCTATACCCACAGAATTATCTTCATAGCCTCTACTCTTTATTCATTTCTATTCCTTTTCGTTTTTGGTAATTATAGCTTCAATTAGCAAGTAGCATGACAATCATCTTTATCTTGTATTGTAATTGAGAAGCAAGGACTATCTACAACAAAGGATAAAGTGCTGCTTCCTAGAGCAGCTCTATATCAAAAACTTGCCAATAAAATGAGCATGTATTCACTCAAATAACTACTACAGACATAGGTTGGATTAGAAAATGAAATCAGTTTATGCAAACAAAGTATGGTAGGACACAATGATGCAATAAAAGTGAACTCTTCCATATTGTATCGTAAGTGTGATTTGAAAGGTACAAACTACCATATCTATAGTAGCAGCAAGTTCTCATATTTTCACTATTAGATAGTATATGGGGTAAGATACCTACAAACAAAAGTGCAACAATGCAAGCCAAGGTAAGTGAAAAATAGATATTGCAGAAGCCTTTTGTTCCTCTCCTCCGGCACCAACACCTACAGATACAAATGCATCATAATTAAAATTTGAGATTCTCCACAGAAAAATGTGAAGATAAAACTGGAACTAGTTTATTAGACAACAGTGGGGGCCAATCTTTGACATCCCACTGAACCTAACACTCATTCTAGAAATCAAAAGATAAAAGGAAAAAGTCTTGGTTGCAAGAAAATTAACTGATTTACGAAAAACATCTTCATGAAAACTGTTCTATTGTGAATTGATCACTGTAAATATTGCATATCCATGATAGTAGTCAAATTAAAACAGATTACACAAAAGGACAGGACTACTAGAAACTATAAACCCACAGAACAATGCACAAGAAAAGAGAATTTAGAATTTACTTGGTCAACCCAAAACAAACACTACTAATTACTCCACCAAATCATGATGAGCAATTAGTATTTTACTTCTGCATGAAATTGAAGAGAACTCAGAACTGCTCATAATGTTTCCTTAAGAGGTTCATAAATAGAATGAAGTGAAATCCTTCATCCTTATATAACCCTTAGACAACTCGCCATGAAAATCAGAATTCTCCTCATTGATTTCCTTTTGTTCAAATTAACTTGCTCCCCGGCACACTAAAGATGAAAGTCCGTAAAATCTTCACCAATTTTCTTTTTGACATCAGTTCAATATAAGATCCAAATATCCTTGAACAAATGTTAGCAAATGTTTACTTTACTTGTATAAATATATTAAATATTTTTTTGCTCGTATATTAGCAAAAGTATACAAAATGTTATCTTTATTTATATAATTTTATGATATTTTTGTTCTTTTATTTAAGGACATTATTGAAAAATTATTCAAAATTTCTAGAAATATTGGGCCTAAACTGAACATAACAAAACAATAAGCCTAGGAATTTGACAAAATATTATTAGGAATATTTTTAACGTAGCAAACAGTTTTAATCACATATTCCAAAAATATCATTATTGGGAATAACATTTCTAAAAATGTTATTACCGAAAATAAAAAATTAATCTGTGAACAACACGTGTCTTCTAGTTGCAGATTGTCCTAGCGAGTTGCCCCTAAAATTGCAGTTGATGGTAAAAGTTTTAAATTTCCCCACACATTCCTCACCCACAAAATGTGTGCATCCCATTTACGCGTAGCCTACACGTCAGGAATATAGAAACGTTGTTGTAGACGGTCCCGGATCAATTGTCTGTCTTTGGATGTCTCTTTCTTGGTGTACTATGTTTCTACCATGGTTATAGGATTTCAAGGCAAATCAGCTTCTTCGAAGGTCATTTCCTTATTGGCAAATTGACAGATCTTCAATAATTCCTCCTGATCAATTGAGGTAAATTTATTTTGTCCTATAAATTTATTACAAAGTTTCCAAATCTTAAATTCATATAAATGGGGCATTTCACTTCACACAGTTGATCGTGACCATAAAGAATAAAATCATACTATAAATGATTTTTAAACAGTTGTGTTTTTACCAATCTGGCCATGGTCCATTCTTGCCTTTCTCCACTCCCCATGCAATCATTTTCTGTCTATAATGTAATTAGTACGATTAGGCATGTGCCCTTCGTAGTATGTCAAAATTATGATATAAATAGTGAGAAAGATATGTGAAAATGTTGTAGGAATATATGGTGAAATACATTAATTATGATTGACCCAAAACAAAAAGTAGGAGTGTACCACCAATGGGAGACACATGTTATAGAATTTGATGTCATGGAAGGAATTTGAGCAAAATTAAAATCTTGTGGGGTAGTTTTGAATTTAGGTAAAAATTCATGGGAAAAATGGCATTCTCTCTTTATTTCACTTTACCTACATAATATATATACAATATAAATTTTGCTCCTAATAATTATTTCATGTTACTTATTCTCTATTCCTTGTTTAGTTAACTAAAATGTTCATGTTTTTTTTCTTGAAAAATATCCCTCTATATTTTTAAATAATTCACAAAAAAAATTATTTTTCTCATATTTACTCTTTTATTTAATTTTGTTGTAACAGTAAACAATATTTCTAACATGATAATGGAAAACAGTCACCGACTTCTATTCAAATAACTCTTTAAACCAAAATTCAACTATTGAGAGTTGTATAATTTAATAATCAAAATTTCAAAGTTAGGTCAAACAAACTTTTATTCCAATTAATTGTTAGAGATGGCCTTATTTGTACTTACCCCCATTTTCCTGTCACGTGCGGGTTTTCTTTCGTGTTATCTTATTATGTCTTCTCAACTTTGCTTTGGTGGATCAGATGATTAATATTGTGAATGTTTTAGTAAAGAAAAGTCCTTTTGCTACATTTACCACCTTGGTGAATATGATTATTTGTCAAATACCGAGCTGATTTTGGTGAAGATAGCGGATATATTTTCAGCTTGCACAGATGATCATCGTACTCCTAAATACGCTAGAATATGAGGTAACATCATCCTCCACTATATATAAACAGTTTTTTCAAAACTTTTACTCCAATTTACGTAAACTTCAATTGTCTTGGCAGTTGGCCACGCTATAGAAGCCAACTTCACCTTAGTACCAACGATAATAATTGTTTCACCTCGTACACTCAATTAATATGGAGATTGGATAGAGAAACTCCCCTAAATATAGAGAATTTGTGAGTTTGAAGGATCCATTAGAGATATAAAAATCACTCATCTCATGACTCATTGTAGTTTTTCATGATGCTTTGGATCAGTCTTAATGCGTGTAAGATTATTTTAGGTTTTCTAGTATGAAGAGTTGTCTTATCATTAAGGACTACTATAAATCTTTTGGAATAATAGATACGATATTAAAAATACTACAACAAAAATTGGTTTCGGCGAGGGACGATTTCCCTCGTCGACCCTCGTCGGGCCCTCGCCTAAAGGGTCTCGGCTAGGACCCGACGAGGGGAATCATCCCTCGCCGAAACCTTCGTCGGTGAATTGCGATCCCTCGCCGACCCCATGCCATTCGGCGACGACTCGGCGAGTGACCATTTTGGCAACGACTATGCAATGGCAACAAGCCCTCGCCATTTTCGTCCCTTTCCGTGCCCTTACATAAATTGTCACTTGTCGTGCCCTCGCCGTTTTTGTCCCTCTCCGTGCCCTCGCATAAATCATCCCTTGTCGTGCCCTCGCCGATTTCGTCTCTTGTCATGCCCTCGCCGAATGCGTCCCTCGCCGAGCCCTCGGCAAATGCATCCCTCACCGAGCCCTCGTCGAATGCGTCCCTCACCGTGCCCTCATAAAATCCTCCCTTGCCGAGTCTTCGTAAAATTTAAATAATTATTTTTAAAAATTCTTTATAATTAGAGTATAAAATTTAATTGGCAAAATTTATAAATATGAATTTCATATAAAAATTAAATTAATTAAAATTTGACAATCAAAATTCAATTTAAAATTAATATTATAAAATATTTTAATTTCATATATGATTAAAATGTTTTAATTACATATATAATTACAAAATAGCTATCCCCAAATCTAACTTAACCCTATGCATTTGAATATTCTCCGAAACTATTCATGAACTTTGAATCTCCAGAAAATCTTTCATTGATAAATCTTCTCCGAAACGGAACAACCTGTATAAAAATAAATAGATTTATATGTTAATTTCACTTTAAGTTTGGTGACATTGATCAACATGGAGTTTCCATGATATCATTGAACAAAATGGTGACACTGATAACATAGAAACTGAAACTGAATTTGAAATGTCAATTTTGTTTCTCCACCTCTTGTTGCTGTGTCCTACCTCAAGCACTATATATCTACAGAACCCAGGAAATATTGTGGCAGAAAGAGGGTGTTGATAATATTCCATGCAAATCAACTATTCCTAAATCCTAACTGAACTAGGATGATTGTTAAGTATCATTCTCAACAATCACACAAATCATAGAGCATCCATTAAATTGATCCATTCAGACTTGCACATACATATTTATACATCTTTTGTGCAGTACCAATTTCATTACAAATTTGCACTGATGTACAAGAAGTATCAATAAAAGATATGATATCTTAAAAGACTGACTAAAGAGAAAAACAATAAATTAATAGACAGCAACTTCACAAGCTCCATACCTCAATGTCCAATGATGTCAACCATCGCCGATGAAGGTGTCGAGTTAGACGTTCATCAATAATTGCAAGATGTCGGGAGAACAATCAAATAACATTTTCAATTGCCACGGCCCAGGAAGGAAATACAACAACATTCTTCCCCAAAACAAAAACATAAGAAAATAAAAAGATGAGTATGTAAAGAAATCCAATTAAAATCTTACATTCTGCAAGAAATTTTCAAAATTGAAAATAACTTGTACGTGAAAAACCTATTCCAATATAATTGAGATTCCTAAAATTTGAAAGACGAAACTTCTATAGTCTTGATTAGAAAAAAAAACAGTAATCAGTTTGTTGTTTCATGCATATATGCCCCAATTTTCACATCTGCTTAATTTGGGATTAATTGGGCAAAAACAAAAACAGAAGCTTCTCGGAAAGGCACCAAACCAACATATTCCAAATCCCTTAAACAAGTCATATCAATTATCTATGGCTGCAATATGGCATATAAATGCATGATCCTTGAATGTAATTCATAAGCAATTCCTAATAGAAAGTGCAGCCAACTATCACTTAAGCTATACTTTAGCATGTCATGCTTTCTCTTGCTTAGTTCTACTTTTGCATTCTTTAGCTTTTATGTTTTGCTTCTCTTATTGTTCATTACTGGACATAATCAATATATAGAAGACAAGAAAGGCAAAAGCACCAGCTAATAACCGAATAGATCAAACTCATTTAACTTCCAGAAACTGTACCAAACAACAACATACGCAAGTATATGTATATATATATATATATATCGCCTATTACTAGAATTACCGCCAACAGGTAATGCACCAAAGCTCTCTAAACTCTTCTTCCTATTTTCAGTCAAGTAATTCACGAAACACTAAGGTGTACCCAACTATCACTTAAGCCATACTTCTTATCCCAGTGATAACCCATCTAATAGTAGTAGGTAATAGCTAAAGTTTAGAAAAAATGAGGCAAAAGGTGGCACTTTTTTTCTATATAGGTGGCGTTTTAGAAAGCGCCGCTTATAAATAGGCAGCATTTTAGTAAGTGCCACAACAAACGCCGCGGTAGCGAGTGTCACAAACATTTAGCAGCATTTAAATTAAGCGCCACCTATTATATAACTTAGGCGACATTTAAACTAAGCGCCGCATATAATAGCAATAAAATCTGCGCTTGTGATTATTATAGATGGCGCTTATAGAAATGCCGTCTATTCTATATTTTTTTATAATATTTTTTCTCTATAGACGGCATTTTAAGAAACGCTACATATTACAATAATTTTATCTATATTTTGTTTTAAATTCGCTGCTGCTATTAGGCAGCATTTTTTGAAACGTCGCCTATGAGTGACTTTTTTTTTTTGGATGGATGAATTTCAAAGCAAATCTTACTTCATGACTCAACTTTTGTCATAAAAACGTAACATCTAGATTAGTTGTATTTCATAACTTGGATCAAGTCACTTTTACCTTAATGTAACATTCACATACAAGGTATTAGGTACCCAAATTAAATGTTGAGATAATTCAAATAACAAAACTAACAATTCTCAAAATAAACTGATAACACCAAATAAAGTTTATGTAAGTATCCATATAAAGCCAGAAAATCCTTCATAATTTTATAATATCATACAACATAGTAGTAGCAAAACAAAGTCTCACAACTTTGCAACATAATAAGGGCTAAAAGAAATACTGTATAATAAGCCCAGAAAGTTGTGAGTCAATCCTAATAAGTAGTTGGTTCAAATATTATACAATGTTCAAAAACTTGGCAAAAAAAGATAAAGGGTAACATGACTAATCAGTCCAAAAACTTGTGCCCAAAATACCAACATATTACTCCGAACAAATCCGGTAGGTAGTAAGATCAAGCACGTGGAATGAATCTACAATAAAATAAGAAAAAATTAGTCCAAAAACTTTGCAAGATGCATACATATAAATCAGATAGCTTAGGAACTCTAGCTTCTTATTCGTTTTCAACTGATTCAAACAATAATTTATATCTGATAACTAAAGTATCCATCTATGTGAAAACGTAAAATTAAGGGGCACTAGTATAAAATAAGAGGAAGGGACATAATAGTGGGAGAAGAAGTTAAACTTTAACTACACAGGCGAGACTGATGTAATGAGTTCTAAAACGATCCTTTTTGCTTATTTCTTGGAGTAAACCAGCAAGAATGAATTCATCCAAAATCAAATAAACCTAAACATGAAAAAACAATAAATGAATACTAAATAAAAACATATAGATTAGCAAGAGTCCTGAAATTAATGAGTGAGTATTCATTAAGTCCAAGATATTGAAGAAGATGTCATATTCATTAAATCCAAGATATTGAAGAAAATGTTATCCATCAAGAATTTGATATAGGTCTTCTTCTTACCTGTATGTTATACTAAGGTAATGATAATAAATTTCATTCACGAGCCTTATGGGCCTAGTTTCATGTATGAGAACTTATTTCCCCATGATCACAAGGGTACTTTTTTCGAGAAATAGCATTGAGGACTAATAAGGACATTTACTTTAGTTATAATTAAGCTATAATCAAATAATAGTTGTGGAAGAAGATACAGTAAATGGAATAGCAACAAAGATACATCTTTATTAAAAAATCATCTCAATCACAAGGGCACTTTTGCTAACAATTGAATCTATTGAGAACTTCCAAGGTGAAGATCAATTATATAATTATGAAAACAAATATGTTGCATGAACTAATGAAAAATAGTACATATAATGAAAAAGAAATTACCTTTCAATGAGTAACTGCAATTTTTCATTTAGTTGATTCACATCTACCTCCAACTTGGAACGTGCAGCCTGCTCAACAGCTAGTAGGGCTTCACGTTCAGCCCTCTCGGCAGCCAATAGAGCTTCACGTTCAGCCCTCTCGGCAGCCAATAGAGCGTCTCTCTCAGCCCGCTCAACAGCTAATTGATTCTCCAAACGTCGTACTTCCAATGAGGTATGCTTCGAGCCAAAGATTGAAGAAGGGTTTGGTCCCAACCCTTCCCTTCTAACACGACCCAGACGTTCTGGGCCCCGTATTTCATGGATGGCCTCGTACTCTAAGTCAATTGATTTTGGGTCATCAGCTCCAATACCTAGAGATGTCATCTTTTCATCGAAAGATTATTTACTCTTAGCCTACACATAGAAAATGAAAAGAGTTAAAATGAAGAATTATATTATTTGTGATGCAAATAAAGAAGATTTATAAAGATGCTATCATGTTCAATTTTTACTACATATTGATCGTAATTGGCAGAATTTCAAACTCAGTTAAGATTGCTAAGCATGGCTTGTACATTGAGTTTCAAATCTTCCTAGGTCAAGATAATTAGAATTCATATGTTATTTTTCTTTATAAGCAATAGATAATTGATGCTAATAAGGTAAATTTCAGAAATATATATATATAAAGTTGTGTGATTTTGTGTGTGTGTGTGTGTGTGAATGAATGTTGCTTTGCGAAAGGAACGTGGAAATGCAAATATTCTTGATTTTTGCTTCTGACCTACGCTACAACAAAGATAATGCGATCGAGAAAACTAGATGTTTTCAGGTACTTGATCAAATCTTTTGCATGTAGAAAATAAACCCACATGACCAAACAAGAAAAACTTCAACAGTAGCATATCTTGTAACCATTGGACAAGCTAATGTGGAATGATTTATAAAGAGATAGAGGTAATGTGTCTGAATTTTTTAGACAAAAATTTAGCTTTACTCATATTTGAAGTTTCTTTCTCTCTCTCTCTTCTATTCACTGTTATGTGGACTTTCTTGGGAAATTTTAGAAGGCAAAGCCACAAGAAGTGGAGGCAATAACTTGAGCTATTTAAGTAAGAAAAAACTATTTGACTATCACCGTTTCTAAGCCTCCTCTTTATCAAAAAAAGGAAAAAAAAAATAAGAAAATAGATTAAAGCCAATGTGAGTTAGATGGACAAAGACTGTGGAGCTAGCAAATCTTATTTTTGTAATCAATCAGTAGACTGATGAGTTTACATTACAAGTGGCATACAAGTACCACATGTCATCATTCTTTCCTTTTAACTCATTAATTACGATGTTGCTAATGTCTAAGCCCCTTTAATCATGATGTATTACAAGCTCTAGGTAGTTTAGCTATCATCATCTGCGTTTGTAGTTAATTGTCCTAGGAGTTGATATCAAATACAAGCAACAGTATACACCCAAAGTCAAGCATCAAAGATTTAATATATTAAAAGTGAAAGAGAAAAATCTCCTCCAAGGACAAAGACAAATAGAGGGAGAAATTACCCAAACATCGTGACACTCATCATCCATGTCGCCATTTTTCTTACTGTGTGTAATTTTATAGAATTCAATGGGACCCACGCGACGTTTCTTCTTTTTTTCCTGCAAACGTATATAGGTAAGTTTAATTGTAATGTTTACTCATTTATTGTGCAATTGGGCAAGAAATCTAAAAGAGATTATTCTGAGTACCAGAGCATGCATTATATCGGCATAACTCTTATTGCCACATCTGTGTAACTTTGTTTGCTGACTTCTATATTTTTTTCCCATTTATTGATGCTTTCTGTCAATATAATTAACATCAAAGTTATAACAATAACTAAATAAACACAACTATAACTACATAGTGAATAGATATTAAATATGACACATATGGTACTTACTCTACCGCTTTTGGATAAATACACATTTACCAAATGCCTCCATTGACGATCGTTCACCCCCTCTGGAACTGCATCAACAATTTCTTGCAAAGAACTTCCACTGTCTGCTAATTTATAGATATGTTTCCTTAACTTGGACTTGTAGTTTCTCCATTTGGTTCCGATAGAACGAAGAACAAACTTTTCATACTTGTTGCTGTCATCCGGGTTGTCTTCAGGAAAAACGTAACGCTCCTAACACATATAAGAGCTATTAGTATAAAAAGAGTATCAATGAAAGCTAAAACGAGGAAAAGAGTCATTTACAAGGGTATAATTAGATCATTAACCTTTATATACTTGATAATATCATTTTTTGCTGAACCAGAAAGGCGTCTCCAATCACTATAAATTAGCGAACAGTAATTGCCCATGCGAGCAACTACTCCACAGCCACTTGCCAACTTAGCTCTTCCCCGACCAATAGGCTGGCCCTTTAGGTTAAATTCCACTGGGATTCGTTTATCCCTGTCAAGATGCCAACCTTTCCTACAATAAGTCTTGCCTCTTTTCTTTCTGGGGTATTAGTTACTGAAGAATTCAACCAATTCCAATCATTTAAATGTAAAAATTCATAGTAAATATATGTATTCTTAAACACATGGTATGTTCGGTACCTGGCCCCTGAGGAGATGATGCGTCTGTCACACTGATTTCTGCCATTTACTGACAATTTTCATCACATATATGATCAGTGAAACTTTTATTCTTTTAATGATAACAGATAAAAGATAACTCCAAGCACATCTTTAATATCTGAGCTAAATTCTCGTTAATCTATATATAATCATAGGCATGATAGATATCTAATGAAATCAAGTTCACTCATTGATTGCTGCAGATACATATGCAACAACCTTGAATGCTAACACACTGGTTGCAATAGCTAATAATATGCAAACTGAACCAGTAGAAAAGTTGAAAATGATATAATCAATGTGTTTCAGTCAGCTTCTGTATCAATCAAACCTTGAATGTACTTTTATGAATTATGTAAAGATGTGTAACGAATCACACACATGTGCAAGACCACAAGAACGATATTGATGTTGAGCTGGCTCTTAAGGCATAATTACCTCTGACGGATCACAACAAAAATAATGAACCAGAGTAGTTAGGAAAAGACCTGTGTAACAAATTGATTCCAAGGCATCTGGATGGTTACATAAAAAAAATAAGAATAGCATGAATGAAGGCCCATATCTATAGAACCAATTATATATGAGTTTTGGGCATCAAGAAAATTGTATTAGCTCTCTAGTTTTTACTTTCATGTCTAAGAGTTTGTCCAGTTCACTATGAAAAAACTTCTTGTACTTCTCTGTTTACTACAATTCAATAAAAGCTTCTCTTAGTTTTTCCCTAATTCGTCTTTTAGATACTGAACTGCTACATTACAAGACGGAAATGGTATCACTATGAAGAATTGATGGCTTAATTTACACTCAAGATAAGTATGGGGTCACTCTCTTAATTTTCTTCTTGTTGTTTTTGTAATTGATTGCCCTCAATTCTCTAATTCATCCATCATCATCTACTGTCTTTTTTTTGTAGTCCTACTGGAAGGTTGAGAAAGTTTTGGGAATAATGAATGCGAAAAGCCTTGCCATGCAGCTTTTTGTGAACAACAACAACAACAACAACAAAGAAAGAGAGAAAACAATTTTTTTTTTTCATTCTGTGCCAGTACTATTATCTTGTTGTGTGATATGGAATTTCACTTGTTTATTATTCTTCAACCCAATTAAATCTAATAGTTTGCTTTTCAGTAGTAATACATATCAATACTAGCTCAATTCGCTTGTCCTAAAAGAAAAGAAACAAGCAAAACTAATCCATATTATTCTTTTTTTTCAATAAATTCTAAAGGAGACATAACCCAATTTTGCATCATAAAAATAATGCATACTTTAAGAATTGATCTCGAATCATATCACTAGGCCAAATGAATGAAAGAAAGAAATGAACAAATGCTACTACATCTCTTACAAATTTATATATATCCTCATCCAGCCCAAACAAAAATTTCATTCGCTGGTAATGTAGCACGATATTGATAGCTTTCACAAAAAAAGGAACACCAAACTAATACCTCACTGGCCGACATTGCAGCAGCACCTTGTCTATGTGCTGAGATGATTTAATCATAATCGATGCTTACATCTAACAAACGCACGACTTGAGAATCAAAGCCACAAAATCAATTTTCCTTTAAAATTAGTGTATGAACGAAAATAGACCAATAATGAAGAAGTTCATGAACGGCAAAAATCATCTGATGAACGAAAATAGACCAATAATGAAGAAGTTCATGAACGGCAAAAATCATCTAACATTGAACTACATTTTTCTAAAAAAAATGGTTAAGCATGTGGTTCTCAAACCTGGTCTCTAGCAATGACGATGGATAGTGCAACTTTGAGATGATCGGATAGTACAACTTTGAGATGATCCGAGGGGTGAAACAGTTAGATGAGTTTAGTGTGTGTGTGTGTGTAAAAGTGGAAAGATGTGGGTATTGGAAGCGTTTTATGGGTATTGGGGAAAAGGATTTTGTTGGGAAGTGATATATTGGGGAAAAAATTATGCGGGAAATGAATAGGATTTGGTGGGTAAATTAAATTTTACTTTTAATAATACTTGGTATTTATGGTTAATATTGTGTAGATTATATATAGAGATAGAAAAAAAATTTCACATTGAATATTTGATATTGTGAGATAATTGTAATTGTACGAAAATAAAGTATGAGAGATAGTTCATATATCTATGTATATATATATTAATAATATTTTTATGACCAAAAATTGTATAAGAGCAATAAAAATATATGTACCATGAGTATAATTTGAGAAAATATGTATTTGGCGGAAAATTGATATTATCCTCTTCATAATGCATATATTAATTAAAATTATTCTCAATTAGAATTAACTAAAAGTTAAAGAAACTTTTCTTTTGCAAAAAATTGAACTTCGGCGAGAATATAATAGAAAATTATGATAAATGTACTTTAAATGGAATTGAACTTAATTATTGAATTGAATGATAAAAAATTGTACAAGTTTTTTGTGTTCATTTTTCATTGCAAATTCCAATGTTTTATATCTTGATTGTATATTTTTCTCTCAATAGGTTATTTTATTGACATGTATAGATTAATATTTTATAGTTCCGTAATTAAATTCCCTATTTGGCTTATTTTATAAAACTGAGTTTTTTGAAAGAAAAAAAAAATTCAATATAAATATTTATAGAATTAAAAATTAAATTGAAATATAAATCTTAAAAAGTAAACTGAAAAGGCTAGCAATTGTTTAAGCAACAAAAATTTACTTCTCAAAAACCTTTCTTTTGACATACATTTTTCATAGCAACAAATTGTTTCTGAGCATATTATAAGAACTTCTAATCCTACGCTCTCTGGTCTTTCATGGTGATGAACCAGTCATTACAGCAATTTTAAGCATCAAAAGGTCTTTCTGAGACTTGATTTATCTGATCAAATAGAAATATATATAATGAGAAGCTTCGTAGACAATTTAAGCATCAAGAGATTTTACTGAGATTTGCATTATCTTACAATGATAAGCTCCACAAGCAACTAAATTCAGGCACAGCAGGGACACCTGAAACATAAAATGTGCCACTCAATGTATACAAATATCTTGCAAACACTTTGAATCGATAAATAAATTGCTATACTAATTACTGAAAACACCTGTTGCTGGGAAAAAAGCGCACGATAAACCAACTTTCAAGGACTTGTAAAGTTTAATTGTTTGCAGCCTTACAGAAATAGAGCGTCGGTATACATAACTGACAAATCTGAACACAATGTTCATCCTTGTATGGCAATCAGAATGGAGTTAGTCGTCTGCTATCTATTTCGGAATCCAAATCGATTTATAGGTTAAGGATTCAGAACAATGCACAAACAAGAAAGGGAGCAAACTGCAATCACTAAGCCGGACAGAAACTCGCAGCACCCTCTTATTCAACGGGGTGTATAAGTAATGCCAAAGTAAGAGATTCCATGTTTTAATTGCATCATTAAAACATGTTCACGCAAAAGAACCATGGCAGCACAAATCCTACTACCAGGCATGCCATTAAGAAGTTACAAAGTGGCTGGCCATGCCTCTGTTCCTTTCTGATGAGCCAGAATCACCACTAGTAGATCTGTTTTCGTTCCATTCTTCCATGAATCTATGATCAACAGAACCTGTAATGTTTTTTGCATTCCCACCACAAATTTCGCATAATCTGCATAAAAGAGAATACAATAACTAATAAAATTTGTAGAAGATATCGTCAAGGCCCTTGATATACATTTTTACAACTCCAGGAACTAGTTAAAAAGTCAGCCAATCGAGTGCAGGTTGAGAGAGAGAAGTTATTGGGACACTAGCCATGAACATTGCTATCAGATTGTTGTGCACGACCATCATTCGCAACTTTTTCTTAATTTATAATTTGATTGTCAATTTAGATTAAGGTTGATATATTTCAAGATTTTTGCACTCCTACAATTGACAACTTAGCAGGAGGGAATAGGCAATAACTAGATCAAAATACGCGGAGCATTCGGAACATAAAGGATCAAACTGGATAACTTGTTACATGATCATACTGTTGCAAGAATAGATATGCTCTGTGAAACATCAAACAGTCACAGCCACTGAAGAGTAAATGGGAAGATCAAATGATTTTAAAGCATTAATTTCTACTACTTCGTGTAAAATTGTAAAATTGTATAATTGTATAATCTTGATAGTTGTAGTAGCTCAGGCCCCAACATTGTACAAATTAGTACACCTGAAACATCTAGAGTTGTTGAATAAACCATCAAAATCTGTATCTTAAAGTTGATTACCGGCATAATATATGGAAATTTTGCAGGTTTAATTCGAAAAACGTTTCGTAGATTTAAGAAAATGACATAGCTCAAAGTGATTGAACGATGTTTTATTTCTGGTCCACTGATACATGGTTAACAATTAACATTCAAAATCTATAGCAGAACATTTTTATCTCAGATAGCTCAGCAGGACTATGCCAACCTCCTTACTCTCCCCACCACTTTGACCCGTCCCGACCCCCATTCCAACCTACGGTACAACCAATTGGTACATCTCGACTGCAACAATCACCTCAAGAGACAATCTCACAAGCCAGCAAGTGGATCTCAGGCATTTAGTCCTAAGTTCCAAGGTGACTGTCCCTCCATTCTCAGAGGACTAATGTTTTTCATATAATAACAAGCCACAGATAGGCATATCTTCTGATTCATTGGGAGGGACATGATAAAACCAGAGCCTCGCCCTACGCGTGAAAGAAGGGATCAAAGAGGATGGAAAAGTAGCATTCAGGGCAATGATGCCGTTCTAATAATTGAGAATTTTTCAGAGGAATATTTATTGTTCTGTAAGAGATGTAAGAGTTAAAAACCATTGACACTTCTCATTCCTCCTACAAGTTTGATGTCCAAACTGCAATTTTCCTACAAACTATATCTATGTCTCACAGTGTAGTTAAATCCTCCGAAGAACTTTGATTTTCACCTGATGTATCCTGTGATCCACAACTAACGAAAATTTCTGAAAAACTTCAAATTCCAAGTAGTGAAGTCTACTCTATGTTCCTACAAGAAAAAGCTGAACCTATGTGCCTTGTGTTATATCAAAGCGAATGCTTTAAGTTACAATTGTTAATTGACAACTCCAACCTAACACATTCGAAACAGAGCATGAAACATGCCTTTCCTTTCCTTCTGTTGTGGTCCAAGACACTTTCACAAGCATCTCAATCTACAAGAAAAAGATTAGATTTCCCTCTCTTCCCCAGAAAAGAAATTCAATATTGTCACGCCCCAAACTCGAGAGCGAGACTAGTGTTGTTACTTGAGCCTCAAATCTTTTGTCCTAGAATGGTTAACTGAAATTATTAATTATACCTTTTTTTTTTCTTTTTTTTGTCGAATTAATTATACCTATAACACTCACTTATAATAACTAACATATCATGTATCCCATTAATATGGGACATTACAAATATTAGCATATAAGACAAGTAATATCACAAGTAACCCCAGAAAAGTACTAGATTCAGACACCTAAACACTTTCGCAAAATGAATTTCGTGAATTATTGCATTTAAAAGGAACTTCTGTTTTCAAATGGTGAAAAAAACTATTGGTCTGTAAATAATACCAAAATCAAGTCAGAATACTGAAAAATGGAAAACTTTTGGTCCAACAAACCAGACATCTGACCCACAATATGAGTGTCAGATGTCTGACCTTACCAGACCAAAGCATGTCCCCTGTAAAATTATCATAAAGAGTAATTATATTGCATCTTCTAAAGGTTCTATCTAACATAATTTTCAACCTATCATTGAAGAGGTTGATTACCAAACAGATAGCAATATATTCCTAAAATATTAATATGGAAAAGAGAACAATTCCATGTTGTAGAGGTCAAAAGTCAAAACTACCACAAAAGGATTTTAAAATCTAACCTTACCTGTGAGTCATACTGCATTGTACATCTCAATTATGCATAAATTAAATGCACCCGACATGGTAAAACGTTAGCTATACACTCCAAGTGCTGGTTGACCCAAAAAAAGTAAATAAATAAATTTACAATCTCTCTTTGGAAATTCAGAAATCAACATAAATGAACACCACACAAATTCTTTTTAGCTAAAGCCAAAACCGATTAATCAGATAAGCTCAGGATATGAAACTCCAGTGATGTTAGAGAAAAAAAAAAAACCAAAAACACACTAATAAAACAACGATACTTATGAGTTATAATCTTATCATCCATAAATTGCATTAAGAAAAAAGTGAAAAAGGTGGGAAACTATTTGCCAACTTAAATTGATAGCAATCTCTCATACAATGGTAAGATCTTCACTTGTGAATCTCACCACCTATACAAGAGACTGATGGGCAATCCAAACCGGTCGAACAATTTTCCTAAGATAAATACCTGTTGCCTTTGAGCTTAAACCAGGCCTCTGCACAATGAGAGTGGGCAAAACCAAGCTCACCTTTACATGCACAACCAAGTTCAATCAAATCCACCAAGCTTTTACCACTTTCCTATGCACTCAAATGGCATATTCTATACACCCTTTGGCTATCTCCATCACCAAAGTCTCCACCACACTTTGCATCTATCACACATGATGAACATCTTTCTTCTTCTTCTTCCTCCACATTCTTCACCATTAATGCCTTATCTAAACTCGACCCTTTTGACTTTCCACCAATACCTTCATGTTCTTCACTGATACTTCTCGCTGTGCTTTCATGGTTTTCGTCTAAACTGATTGCGATCATGGCTTCTGATACAGTTTCATTTGCTGAAATTATTCTTGAATCTTGAATAGCATCATGTTGATGATGGGTTGAGCCAACTGAAATGCCCTTTTCTTGATCCATAAATATCTAAAAAAGATAATAATTAACCCCTAAAAAATAATTGAAAATTAAACACTTTGCAGACACTGCAGCAAAAGTGCAAGCAATCTAATTATCCGTTTAGGTGTAAAATGGAAAAGATATATATGGGTAAGAGAAGGACTTCCCAAGGAGTCCCCTGTTATATGGGAAAAAAAATAAGAAAAATATGTAGATGCAAGTAAATATCATATTTACGCAAAATCTTTTTCATTAACTATATATATATATTCTTCACTTTCTAAACATGCATAAGCATAAAAAGACCCAAGCAAGCATAAATTAATCTATTATCAATCACATAAAAAGAGAAAAAATTTCAAAATGAGAAAAAGAGGCTACTTATGCTAATACATTGTACTATTCTTGAAACAATGGTTCGATGCCTGTCTCGATGGTACCAGACAGACCACCTAGATTTCTCTGAAAAACTCCTAAACAGACACTTCCCTTCGACAAATGGTTGTCCAGACGTCTAATACAAAAATGGGCCTTACAACATATGGAACCACTTTTAAAAGCAGCAATTTTGAAGACAAATTTTTTTTGTTAAAAAAATAATAATAGATTTTGCAGGAAAAAAAAAACAGAGAAAAAAAAATCCCCTTTTTCCTTAAAATTTTGATTTTTAGCATATTCTTTATCTTCTATAAACAAAAGAAAGGATTTTGACATAAAATGATGAATAAATTTCAGATAGAAACATAGAAAAGAAGCAATTTTGAGGATAAAACCAATGAAAATAATAATCTTTAGCGAAAAAGAACAGATAAAACAAACGTTTTGATAGAAAAAACATATGGATATAGGAGTTGATTACCAAGACAACATAATAGGCAAAAAAAGAGAAAAGGGGTTCACAACACATACACATTAGAGGGTATACTCATCGATTAATTGAACTATGTATGCGAAAAATATGCAATTCTTTTTAATGTTAAAATAGAATATGAGAACATTTGAGTAGTATACGTACTAGAAGTATAATATACTCAAATAGATTCATTTTCATTTACATCAAAAAGTGAAGGCGTTGCACCAGCATTCTCGACAAAGATGATGAAACAAAATATAAACTTTCAATGAATGCAATACATAACATGAGATTCGTGCACTGGACTTTCATTTTATTAGGTAAAACATCTCTAGTTTTTGTGCCTACAAGTTACAAAACTTCTTAGCTAACAGTTTCAAAAGAATCAATGCATTTATTTCACATATCAAAGTTAATTTATAACTCACTAACTCTGACCAATCAAGTTCAATATTAAAGAAAAAGCTTATGTTTTATAAACAAAAAAAAAACACTTCACAACACACGAAAAAGATGTGTTTACTTACCACTCAAAAGGCATCAAGAATCTAGAAGATATTAAGAACCCTTAAATGGAAAAATATGTCTATCCTATGATTGTAGCACAACATCAGATAGCAAATCTTCGTTAACATCCTCCCGAACCCAGTCACTTTCTTCCAACTCCTGACATTCATAAGGAACACTTCTTGCAAAACTAGTGACATTATCTTCAATAACATTATCTTCAATAGTTGATTCACCTTCCACACCAAGATCAAAAATATCTCTAGGGATTGTTTTTATCACGACATTCTATGGAGGGCACAATAGATCTTGCACATAGAAAGCTTGTTGCACTTGAGAAGGTATAACATAGGGCTCATAAGTAATGCGTTCCCCGGTATATGACAACCGTGTAAAATTAACAAGTGTAAACCCATATTCATCTTTCTTCACTTCTCTTTCTCGTGTGATATCAGCCCAATCACAACGAAATAGCACCACCTTGAATTTTCCAGATTAGTTTAATTCAATTATGTTGTTAAGCTCACCAAAGTACTCAACATCTCCATCTACAACATTTGGATCTCGACGAGAAGCAATGCTTGGCGTTGCCGATATTACAACTACCCCATAGTTTTGCGTTCTTTTTCCCCTATTTCCTTCCTTAGTACGAAACTTAATACCACTGAAATCAAAGCCTTTGAAACTTCTTACAATTGTTGAAGGACCCAAAGAAAGCAATCTTATTATCTCTGGCACATTCTCATCACATATATTTGATACCTATATAATGAAGGATAAACACTTTTAGCCAAGAAGATTTCTCTCGTAGTACATAAGTTTTGTAATTGAAAATTTTAGTTAAAGAAAAAAAAAATCTTACTTACATGGGTTTTGAACCATATATGAAATTCATCTGCCACTAGCCGTTGCAATGTGCTTGGATTATTGCCATATCTTCTATGGGGAAAATTTTGAATCTTGTACCTCTTAAATTGTCTGTAAGTTCAAAAGAAATAGTCTTATTAAAAATATCACATAAGAATGGTAATTATGAACATATAAATGCAATAATGTAGAAGTAGTAACTCACGCAACATATGACTCTACTTCATCAAGATGCAACAGGACATATCTGTGTGCTTGTATCAATGATAAATCATCCAACACTTTAATCTCAACTGCTCCCTTGAATACACCACCACTGGAAAACAAATATTTATCTCTTTCTATAGGATCAATGTCTTTACTCCGACGTGGTCGATTGAAAACTGTCTCAATCCCATCAAAGTATCTAGAGCAAAAAGTATGACACTCTTCTGCAATGTAACCCTCAGCAATTGAAGCTTCTGGATGAGCTTTATTGCCAACATACTTTTTGAATACTTTCAAGCACCTTCAGAAAGTTTAAACTGATTATATGATATTAAGAAACATAATTGACAATACATAAATCTAATTAAAATAATAATACCTTTCAATAGGATACATCCATCTAAATTGAACAGGACCTGTAACTTTTGCCTTGTCTGCAAGGTGAATGATCAAACGTACCATTATAGTAAAAAACGATGGAGGAAAACATCTCTCCATGTGACATAATAGTAATGCTGAACGAGATTTCAATATATCCAACTCGTCAACATTGAGTGTCTTGCAACATATGGCCTTGAAAATACTACTCAATTCAATTATGAGTTTCGTAATTTGTTTGTTCATAGACGAGCGTAATGCAACAGGAAGTAGATCTTGCATCAATATGTGATAATCATGGGTCTTAAGGGATTGCAACTTTCTTTCCTTAACATTAATAGCCCTTGATATCTGTGATGCATAACCATCAGGTACTTTAATATTCTTCAAGATATTGAGAAATACTTCTTTCTCTTTTCTAGTCATTGAGTAAGAAGCAGGAGGATAAAACACTTTTCCGTTAGATAGTTCCACAGGGTGAAGTTTATTTCGTATTTCCATGCGTTTCAAATCATAGCGAGCCTTTGGATCATCTTTGCTCTTTCCTTTAATGTTCAACAACGTTCCAAGCACATTTTCACATACATTCTTCTCGATGTGCATAACATCAAGATTATGACGTAATATATTGAACTCCCAATAAGGCAATTTAAAGAAGATGCTCTTTTTTTTCCATGACATTGATTCACCAACAATCTCATCACCCATCTCAATTTCTGTCTCGTCAAACGTGTCATCTAGGGCACTAGTAACTCTCTTTCTCTTCCTTTTAGAAGTACTTGCTTCATTTCTTATATTCACAATGGGTTCATCCATGAAATTAATCCCACGCAACTGTCTTAATGCATCTGACCCTGACAATGTCTTCGGTGCTATCCTTTGTTCCTCAGTCCCATCAAAGTCACACTTTTGTGCTCGAAACTTGTGTGATTGACTCAACCATCGACGATGCCCTAAATAACAATATTTGTGCCCATGATGTAGCCACCTTGATTCTGTCATATCTGCACAACATGGACATGCCTTCTTTCCTTTGGTGCTCCAACCTGATAAATTAGCATAGGCAGGAAAATCATTGATAGTCCACATTAATACAGGCCGCATTGTGAAATTCTGTTTACTCGTTGCATCATATGTTTGGACACCTTCCCACAATTGTAACAACTCATCAATAAGTGGCTGAAGAAAAATATCTATTTTGTCTCCTGGGGCATCTTTTCCTGGGATGATTGTCAACAAGATTAGTGAAGATTGTTTCATGCACATCCACGGAGGTAAATTATACGGCATTAGAATGACATGCCATATGCTGTATACATTGCTCATAGATCCAAATGGATTGAAACCATCACTGGCTAATGCAAGTCTAACATTACGTGGATCATTAGCAAAATCAGAATACCTTTGATCAAATGCCTTTCACGCAAGTGAATTAGCAGGATGTCTTAAAAGTCCATCCTTTGTGCGGCCTTGGTCATGCCATGTCATTGAGGATGATGTTTTTGATGACATATACAATCTTTGTAACCTGGGGATTAATGGAAAGTATCTCATAACTTTACAAGCAATTTGTTTCTTTTTGTATCTTCTACCATTAACTTCATTCTCCTGTTGCCAACGAGAAGAATTACAAACATGAAAGGATTGTTGCTTTGCTGTAACACCCCTATACAACATCCAGTTATTTGGACACACATCAATATTTTCATACCCCAAACCCAAAGCATTTGTTATCTTCTTTGCTTCGTATAAAGTTTTAGGAATATTTGATTCTGGAAATTGTTGTTTCAAAAATTTAAGAAGCATGTCAACTGATTTTCCACTCCATTTGTAGTAGGATTTTATGTGCATGGGTTGGATGGTAAATGATAATATGGTAGATTTGGAACCAGCATAAAGTTCTTTGTTACATTCTTGAAAGAATTTAAAGAACCCGGCAGCTTCTTCATTAGGACCATATTCACTTTGAATGTGAGGCTCAACATTAGGATCGCCGTCATTTTCTTTACTTTTTTCTCTTTCTACATCTTCTCTCATTGCATTTGATATATCATGAATTCCAAATGCATCCCTCATTAACTCATCTTCATTTATTGCATTTAATGTATCATGAATTCCGAAAGCATCTCTCACTAACTCATGCATATTGTAATTTTCTTCAAGTGGACTATCGTGTGATGAGTTTGAAGCAATTGGAGATGGCAAATTTGTAGTTGCAAAATCTTCTCCATGGCAAACCCAAACAGTATATCCCTTGGTCATTCCTTTGCAGACTACATGATTTTTCACATCATCGCGCTTTTGATATAGACGATTGGCACACATAACACAAGGGCATAATATTTTCTGAGGTGTACTAGCATCGTAAGGTGGAGTACATTGACTAAACGCAAAATCGAGAAACATCTCTAAGCCATTTTCATATTCGTTGCTATATCGTGGCTTCGTCATCCAACTTTTATCCATTGTTGTATCTATAACAATAAAATTAAGATATAGTGTTATAACCAATATAAAAAGAAAATATAATATGCACCTCACACATTGTTATTTCTTAGCAAAGAAATATTAGAGACAACTATTAAAAATAAAAATCATGCATGTACTATTTCTATAGCTCAGTAGAAAAAGGGTCAATTCCAATTTATCTTAGGCTTTATTTTGATTTAAATCTTTCTCATTTTGTCAAAAAATAAAAAAAATAAATCTAAAAATAGTCATTATTTCTTCACATTTACATTTATGTAGACCCAATACCAATTTAAACACTTTTAAAGAAAAGGGTTGCGATATACACAATGAGGAAAAACATAGGAGCATATTATGAAAGATCAAGAAAAATCTTGAAGAAACATAGTTGCAAAATTGAACTTACTAGTTAGTTTATAACTCGAACTTGATATTGAAACTCCTGATGAAAAGATAGAAATTGAAAGACTATCAATTATAATTAAGGAAATCAATGAAATACAACAACAAACTGAGAAAAAAAAGGCAAATTTCAAATTGTTTAACTGACCTGGATCTTTTATGCTTGTAGAAAAATTATGCAAATTTTGAGGAAGTAAAGTTAGCAATTTACGGATATTTATATTGCCATTTTACAAATAGGCGGCGCTTCCTAAAATGCCGCTTATGTACTATTTGACTTATTATCAAATAGGTGGCGTTAGTAAATGCGGCTTATGTTAACTTAAAATAAGCGACGCTTGTGTAAATGTCGCGTATAGCGAAATGACTATAATAGTATTCGTTATTCGCGGCATTTAATATAAACGCCACCAATTCTCAACTGTTTTGGCGCAACTTTTTCGCGCTAAATTCTCGTTGCTGGTTAGTGGCATTTTTTTTCCTATCATAAGTGGCAATTTTACAAAACGTCGCCTAAGGTGTGGCTTGTCCTCTAATAGGTGGCGCTTTATTAAAACGCTACTAAGTAAGTGCCACTTATCTCCATCTTTTTTTGTAGTGAATAACAGCAATACATATACAAAATACGCCTATTGAATAGGTAATCACAATTAATTAAAAGAAATTCAGATTTCATCAATTATTGACTTAAAGCAGTTAATCAAATTGAGATAGCCATATCAATATCCACAAATATATACTTCAAAAAAAAATAGAAACAATGCTTACCTCAACAAAGTTGGTGAATTTGGGATCTTTGTTGAATTAGTTGAATCATAGTCATGAACTCTTTGTTGAACCTATACATACAAAAAAAAAAAAAAAAGACAGAACAAGCCTCTGGCATTAAAAAACATAAAAATAAAATCGAAAATAAAAAGTGATAATTTTTAAAATTTAAACATAATGTGTGTATATATATATATATATATATATATATATATATATATATATATATCTGTACAGATCTATACATATATATATATATGTTGTGGGTGGCGGGGTGGGGTAGGGGGTGGAGTAGCGGGGTGGGGGGCGTAGGGCGCTGCTGGGTGGGAGTGGGGGGACTAGGGTGGGTAGCGGGGTAGGGGTAGGGGTGGGGGTGGGGGTGGGGGTGGTGAGGGGAATGGGTACACGGGTAAGGGGGTTGGGGGGTAGGGGATGCGGGTATGGAGAGGTGGGGCGTAGGGGCTGCAGGTATGAGGGGTAGGGGGTTGGATGTTTTCTGGATGTTTTCTTTTTTTCTTTGAAAGTAACGATCAGGTGTTTGGGAGACAGAGCAGGTCCGTCTCCTATTTCTTTTTTTTTTTCCACTTTTTTTTTTATTATTATATCAGTTTTCTTATCTTAATTAATTTGTATTAAGTATTTCTCATCATGAATATTATATTAATTAAATATTACTTTGTTTTGTTTTTTTCACTTCTTTTTTTTGTTTATTATCTTAACTTTTTTTTTATTAATTTTTTTTTACATATTAATAACATAATTAATATACTAATTATGTTATTAGTTTGTTTTTTTCACTTTTTTTTTTGTTTTCAACTCAATTTTTTTACTTGTTTAATTAATTTATTTTTTAATATTTTCATCATAATTATAATATTAATTAGCAATTAGTTTATTTTTTTTACACATTTTTTTTTTTTTATTATCTTTAATTTTTTTTTTTTTATATTAATTTTTTTTTCATATTTTCATCATAATTAGTATATTAATTAGCTATTCGTTTGTTTTTTTCACTTTTTTTTTGTTTTCAATTCAACTCAATTCAGCGAAGGACGACCCTTTCCCTGGCCGAAACGGTGAGGGGCGACCCTTTCGGCGACGAAACATCACCTCTCTTGTCGAATCGGCGAGGGCATTCCCGATCACTTGCCGAATCGGTGAGGGCCAGGGACGGCCCTCGCTGATTCTGTGAGGGCAAGGACTGGCCCTCGCCCTCGCCGATTTGGCAAGGGCTTGCCTCCCTCGTCGAGCCCTTGCAGAAAAGTGAGGCGCCCCGTCGCTGAGACTGTAGCGTCCCGATCCCTCACGAGACCGGGGTCCTGATTCCAAACCCAAGGCACAAAAATTTAGGGAAAACAGACAGAATCTCCCCTGTTTATAGAACAATCCGAAAATCTGCGAATAATAGAATACAAATACAAGACCATTATCTTCAACATCAATCCATTTCATCCTTACAAGCATGCAAATCAACTAGACAACAAGGTAAAGATTACAAATTAATAAAACATTATAAGCCATTCATAACTATCAATACATTCTAAACTTAACTTTACAATTACAAAACTGAATTCAATGACAATCCACGTAAGCCAGCATAGTCAACACGAAACTCTCGAGCCTTCTTTTCTACTTCTGATAGCACTGATCTTGAAAGGTGTTAGAAACGAGGGTGAGTATACAACATGTATACTCAGTGAGGGAGGTGATGCAGCATACCGGGCATGCAATGCAGCAACTTAACACAATTAATACAACAAATAAACAATGAATAACAATTCTAATACCACATTTTAAAAGGATACAATTGATAACCCTTATCACTCCAAATCTTCGATCCCTAATCCACGAACCACGATCTCAATCTCGATATGTCGGCATCCCTTACACCAATGGGTACTCCGGATGTACCCGATCCTACGACCCAACACCCCCTGGCAATCTCCGGACCAGGCGAGTGAGGGAATAGCAGATGGAGCTAAGGCAACCAACACTGGCAAGCCCGATGCCGCCCAGCGAGGCCATCGCATCCACCGCGACAATGAGGTTGTGCAGCCACGATACAATGCAAGAATGATAACAATGACAATATAATCAAGAAATATATTTCAGGATAAAAAGTAGGTTGTCCTCACACCAAGTTACAATTTAGCAACAATAAGCATATATCAATTACGCAATTATACTAAATAATATACTCTTTTAGCAAGAAAATAAACTATAATGCACGTAAGGATGTAGGTCCCTCACCTTTATCAAGCTTCAAGATGTAAAAATGGCTTAGTTACTCCAACTTTTCTTTAGCTTGAATATGCAAATCCCTAGTATATTCATTTAAGTATAACGCTTTAGCAATTGATTATATTAACTCCACATTAGCACGTAATCTCAAATAACCACATATTATTCATGTATGTCATATTGCCACATAGCCTAAGTAATCAAACGAATAACTCTAAAACATTTCTTTAATCTTACCAAGGACATTAACTATATGAACTTTAACAAGTTAACTTCATAACTAATTCAACTTCATTTATATTGCAAAGGAATATCAAACTAAGTATTAAATCAAGACAACTATGCTTAACACTTAAACATAATTCAACTATAACAAAATCTAAGAATCATTATCATGTTTATTCACCCAAGTACAACATACATAACTCAATTAATAATCAATTATAGCAATTAAGTAATCTAAATAACCAACTAGGCAACAATCTTAGCTAACCCACATAGAATCCAACAAAACCCTTTTCCAATGCATACAAATTAGCTTCTAGTCTTCACACAAGATAATGAATTCTAAATCTAACTTTACCAATCAGTTATAGACACTTTATGACCCATTTAAATTCTTTGAAACCACATTTATAAGCACGTTAACTTAAAAACTACATAAAGCCTTTTAGGTGTTTTGTACTACAACTACTTAATCTAATTACCAATTAAGTGTCATAATTACATTTTAAGAGCTCCCCAACACTTTTAAGATCATATACTTATTCAAACAAGCCATCGCTAACACTTCACTTCAAAGACCCCTTTGAATTCTAAGCCAATTATGCAAATTTCCTAAAGTTCCAATCAAGCCAACCATATCTAATCACTAATCTATGCTCATTAGAGCCAATATTATCTATAGATAGCATCGAATCAATCCTAGAATCAACTTTGCATAAAACCCTAAATATCACCTAAACATTTTCCATTTTCTCCAACAAAGGCTTAAGTTAATCAATTCAGTTACCTATGCTATAGACCTCCAAACATACTTATTTATATATAAACGTATCTCTCTGAGTGTAGATGACTTTAGCCTCAAGAGCAACTCAATTTCGATCTAAATTCCACAAGTTATGACCTTTTCCGTGGAACTGCGCGAACTGCCTCTTGCACCAGCAATTTTCAGATACATTTCAGAAATAGCTAAATCGTAGGGCCAAAACGTTAGAATTTTCCTTAGCTCTAGAAATCCACATTTGTTCTAAACTGTCTAATCTAGCTGCCATATAAATTTTGTTAATTTTAGAGGAAGTTTGCTATGTCAAAAGTGCTTCGAAAGACGGGCAGTGGGCTGACCGAATATGCACTTCTTGTTCTACTTGATGTTTTCATGCACTAAACTAACTACAAGCAATATACTAGTATGCAACACATTTCTATTCCTCTCTTAAAACTTTTAGTAAACATGTAGCCTACACACAATTGAACAAATTACCTAGCATTCACTACAACATAATACATTAAGTAATTCCACATGATAGCCAAACACGCAAGTAAAGTAATCCATTGAACAATTTAAGGCAAGTCATTCATTTAGCTCCTAAACTACTCATATAACTCAAGAAACCACATAAACACCCCTTATACACAAGAACACTACTCGGCCCCTTAGGTTCACCACACACAAACACACCACATTCACTTTATTTTGAGCCACTAATAAGTGATCCTAGTCTCTACAACACATATAACTCAATAACCAAGCTAAAACTAAGCATTAAGGCTCTAACTTCATTTTTTCCCCTTTTTAATTCAATAAGGCAATACTAGTAATGAATCAAGTTATCCAATCACATAGACATATTCTATACCCATATTTGAGAGTAAAATAAGCATAGATAAGCATATATAGTACATTATTTAACTTCAAGAAGCCAAAGAGCACAAAACAAATAAGTTTAACACTTTCAACATCTCAGCAGTACCTCGATTTTGGCTGCACAATTACCTAAGAAAACGACCTCCTATGAAACTGATTTTTACGTGTATGGACAGCTCTTCAGAAGTAGATAACTCTAGAATCAAAAGGAACTCAATTCTGATTTAAATTCATCAAGATATGACTAAAACAACTCAAGTGCGCAAAATTGTCCAGATTGGTCACGAATTCTGTCAGGTTTCGGTTTTTATTTTCTTAGAGGTACTAGATGGAGGAATTGGCCAACTCGACCTAAACATAACTTGTTCTAAACTAGCTTATCTAGGTCCTGTAAAATTTTCATAATTTTCCAAGTTATCTAACTAGGTCAAAAACTCCATGAAATTCAGGCAAGTAAAACTGTCCAGTTCCAGTCAACTACAAAACTTCACTGATTTCAGCAATTACGAGCAAACAAACGATTTTTCTTCACAATTCTTCCAACATGAAAGTTGTATCTCTCCAAGTATATATTAATATGTGATTTTTCCAGATTTTTCCCAAAGTAATTAATTGCTCAAACAATACATAAAGTACAACAGCTACAACAAAATCCTGCAAACATATACATGTATAAACTTGTCTAATACAACTTCTTACTCAAAAATACATATATATGCAATGTAAGTTCTGAAATTAGTTTTTAAAAGATTTCCCCTTACCTTACACATGCTAGGAACGCGAGCTAAGGCACGAAAATGCGAGAAAATCGGCTTGGGTTGTTTATTTCTTCTTCTTCTCCTCTTTCTTCTTTTGATCGATTGGTGTGTGTTGTGTGTGGTCTGATGTGTGTATGTGTGTCGCAGTATTTTTGTGTGTGTGGGGGGTGTGTTGTGTGTGTTTTATGTTAAATAAAAATATCTAAGTGGCTCCAAAGACCAAATTGCTCCCTTAACTAAGTGTATATTTCTAGTTTGCCACCTTATAGTATTTTGACTAATCTAGTTAGCTAGGGTAGTGTAGTGTAATTATTTTATTGCCCACGATATGCTTACGATACTTAGAATATAAAAAAATGCACGTGAATGTACACTAAATAAAACGAATGCACATTTTCCTAGAAATATAAAAAGTAATGCTAATAATTATATGCAAACAATTAAGGTAACATGTAAATGTACGCAAATCATTAAAATAAGCATATTAATATACGCAAATAAATAAAATAACTATATGCTCAGGGTCGGGGTATTACACTCTCCCCTCCTTCAAACAATTGCATCCTCGCAATTCCTTCTTTCAAGAGAACTCCACATGTGCATCTTGATCACCTTGGATAAGAAGCTCAAATGCGAAAGCCACAGAAAATACCAAGAAGGAGTACCGAGTAAACACACCAATAAGAGCTTGCTGATAGAAATCCCAAAGAAAACCATCACTCATGAATGCTGGTAAGAACACTCACGTGATTCTCCATATGAAGACCAATGGAAATATTATATGTGAAATCCAAAGATAAGAACGCCAAATAAAGGCTCCAATTAGAATACCAACATGGAATCCTGAAAATGAACCCCCTTGAAGACAAATACCGTGCAAGAATTCCAAATATGATGATTGAGTAAGAAGTCCCGTCGAGAGTCTCAAATGAAAATACCAATGATAACACCAAACAAGAATCCCAGTTCTGGATACCGAGAAAACTGTGAAGTAGAATACCCCATGAGAATCTCAAACTTGCTTCTAGAAGCACTTCTTGTTATTCATTGACATAAATTACGGCTGGCTCTATTGGTTCACATCTTCAGGAAACCCGCTTCCGACTTCCTCAATAAGGAGAGTGTTTACTTACCATTTTCAAAGGGGTAATATATGTATGCAATTGATTCTATTTAAATTAAACTCTTAATGCACATTATTACAAGTAACTAAAGCAAGTAGATACTCAAGGAATCAATTAAATGTTCCTACCACATAATCTTCACATATTGTGCATACACACCACATAAATGTATCATAGTCACATAGTACACATATCACATATTTTCCATTACTACATGAATAAGTCACCTAGGTGCACACGAAATTACACATTTGCACATTTTGCATATTCATCAGGTTAACATAGTGAGGCACAAAAGTACATAATTTCATACAAAGACACACACAAGGATTACATGTAAGCACATTCCTAATCAAAACACATTACACATGCACACACTCGAGGGTTGCTACCCGATAGACCGAGGACCTTGTCCCGGCTGAGAGCTAATTAAGCTCTGATGCCACTTTTATAGCGTCCTGATCCCTCACGAGACCGGGGTCCCGATTCTAAACCCAAGGCATGAAATTTTAGGGGAAACAGACAGAATCTCCCCTGTTTATAAGACAATCCGAAAATCTGCGAATAATAGAATACAACTACAAGACCATAATCTTCAACCTCAATCCATTTCATCCTTACAAGCATGCAAGTCAACTAGACAACAAGGTAAAGATTACAAATTAATAAAACATTACAAGCCATTCATAACTATCAATACATTCTAAACTTAACTTTATAATTACAAAACTGAATTCAATGACAATCCACGTAAGCCAGCATAGTCAACACGAAACTCTCGAGCCTTCTTTTCTACTTCTGATAGCACTGATCCTGAAAGGTATTAGAAACGATGGTGAGTATACAACATGTATACTCAGTGAGGGAGGTGATGCAGCATACCGAGCGTGCAATGCAGCAACTTAACACAATTAATACAATAAATAAACAATGAATAACAATTCTAATACCATATTTTAAAAGGATACAATTGATAACCCTTATCATTCCAAATCTTCGATCCCCGATCCACGAACCACGATCTTAATCTCGATATGCCGGCATCCCTTACACCAATGAGTACTCTAGATGTACCCGATCCTACGACCCAATACCCCCTGACAATCTTCGGACTAGGCGAGTGAGGGAATAGCAGACAGAGCTAAAGCAACCAACACTGGCAAGCCCAATGCCGCCCAGTAAGGCCATCGTATCTGCCACGACAATGAGGTGCGCAACCACGATACAATGCAAGAATGATAACAATGACAATATAATCAAGAAATATATTTAAGGATAAAAAGTAGGTTGTCCTCACACCAAGTTACAATTTAGTAACAATAAGCATATATTAATTACGCAATTATACTAAACAATATACTCTTTTAGCAAGAAAATAAACTATAATGCACGTAAGGATGTAGGTCCCTCACCTTTATCAAGCTTCAAGATGTAAAAATGGCTTAGTTACTCCAACATTCCTTTAGCTCGAATATGCAAATCCCTAGTATATTCATTTAAGTATAACGCTTTAGCAATTGATTATATTAACTTCACATTAGCACGTAATCCCAAATAACCACATATTATTCATGTATGTCATATTACCATATAGCCTAAGTAATCAAACGAATAACTCTAAAACATTTCTTTAATCTTACCAAGGACATTAACTATATGAACTTTAACAAGTTAACTTCATAACTAATTCAACTTTATTTATATTGTAAAGGAATATCAAACTAAGTATTAAATCAAGACAATATGCTTAACACTTAAACATAATTCAACTATAACAAAATCTAAGAATCATTATCATGTTTATTCACCCAAGTACAACATACATAACTCAATTAGTAATCAATTACAGCAATTAAGTAATCCAAATAACCAACTAGGCAACAATCTTAGCTAACCCACATAGAGTCCAACAAAACCCTTTTCCAATGCATACAAATTAGCTTCTAGTCTTCACACAAGATAATGAATTCTAAATCTAACTTTACCAATCAGTTATAGACACTTTATGACCCATTTAAATTCTTTGAAACTACATTTATGAGCACGTTAACTTAAAAACTACATAAAGCCTTTTAGGTGTTTTGTACTACAACTACTCAATCTAATTACCAATTAAGTGTCATAATTACATTTTAAGAGCTCCCTAACACTTCTAAGATCATATACTTATTCAAACAAGCCATCGCTAACACTTCGCTTCAAAGACCCCTTTGAATTCTAAGCCAATTATGCAAATTTCCTAAAGTTCCAATGAAGCCAACCACATCTAATCACTAATCTATGCTCATTAGAGCCTATATTATCTATAGATAGCATCGAATCAATCCTAGAATCAACTTTGCACAAAACCCTAAATATCACCTAAACATTTTCCATTTTCTCTAACAAAAGCTTAACTTAATCAATTCAGTTACCTATGCTATAGACCTCCAAACAGACTTATTTATATATATAAACGTAGCTCTCTGAGTGTAGATGACTTTAGCCTCAAGAGAAACTCAATTCTGATCTAAATTCCACAAGTTATGACCTTTTCCGTGCAACTGCGCGAACTACCTCCTGCACCAGCGATTTTCAGACACATTTCAGAAATAGCTAAATCACAGGGCCAAAATGTTAGAATTTGCCTTAGCTCTAGAAATCCACATTTGTTCTAAACTGTCTAATCTAGCTGCCATATAAATTTTGTTAATTTTAGAGTACGTTTGCTATGTCAAAAGTGCTTTGAAAGACGGGCAGTGGGCTGACTGAATATGCACTTCTTGTTCTACTTGATGTTTTCATACACTAAACTAACTATAAGCAATATACTAGTATGCAACGCATTTCTATTCCTCTCTTAAAACTTTTAGCAAACATGTAGCCTACACACAATTGAACAAATTACATAGCATCCACTACAACATAATACATTAAGTAATTCCACATGATAGCCAAACACACAAGTAAAGTAATCCATTGAACAATTTAAGGCAAGTCATTCATTTAGCACCTAAACTACTCATATAACTCAAGAAACCACATAAACACCCCTTATACACAAGAACACTACTTGGCCCCTTAGGTTCACCACACACAAACACACCACATTCACTTTATTTTGAGCAACTAATAAGTGATCCTAGTCTCTACAACACATATAACTCAATAACCAAGCTAAAACTAAGCATTAAGACTCTAACTTCATTTTTTTCCCTTTTTAATTCAATAAGGCAATACTAGTAATGAATCAAGTTATCCAATCACATAGACATATTCTATACTCATATTTGAGAGTAAAATAAGCATAGATAAGCATATATAGTACATTATTTAACTTCAAGAAGCCAAAGAGCACAAAACAAATAAGTTTAACACTTTCAACATCTCAGCAGTACCTCGACTTTGGATGCACAATTACCTAAGCAAACGACTTCCGATGAAACTTATTTTTATGTTTATGGAAATATCTTCGGAAGTAGATAACTCTAGAATCAAATGGAACTCGATTCTGAGTTAAATTCATCAAGATATGACTAAAATAACTCAAGTGCGCAAAGCTGTCTAGATTGGTCACGAATTCTATCAGGTTTCGGTTTTTATTTTCTTAGAGGCACTAGATGGAGGAATTGGCCAACTCAACTTAAACAGAACTTGTTCTAAACTAGCTTATCTAGGTCCTGTAAAATTTTCATAATTTTCCAAGTTATCTAACTAGGTCAAAAACTCCACAAAATTCAGGCAAGTAAAACTGTCCAGTTCCAGTCAACTACAAAACTTCACTGATTTCAGAAATTACGAGCAAACAAACGATTTTTCTTCACAATTATTCCAACATGAAAGTTGTATCTCTCCAAGTCTAGATTAATATGTGATTTTTCCAGATTTTTCCCAAAGTAATTAATATCTCAAACAATACATAAAGTACAGCAGCTACAATAAAATCCTGCAAACATATACATGTATAAACTTGTCTAATACAACAATTTCTTACTCAAAAACACATATATATGCAATGTAAGTTCTGAAAACAGTTTTTAAAAGATTTCCCCTCACCTTACACATGCTAGGAACGCGAGCTAAGGCACGAAAATGCGAGAAAATCAACTCGGGGTTGTTTATTTCTTCTTCTCCTCCTCTTTCTTCTTTTGATCGATTGATGTGTGTTCTGTGTGGTCTGATGTGTGTATGTGTGTTGTAGTATTTTTGTGTGTGTGTGGGGTATGTTGTGTGTGTTTTATGTTAAATAAAAATATCTAGGTGGCTCCAAAGACCAAATTGCCCCTTTAACTAAGTGTATATTTCTAGTTTGCCACCTTATAGTATTTTGACTAATCTAGTTAGCTAGGGTAGTGTAGTGTAATTATTTTATTGCCTACGATATGCTTACGATACTTAGAATATAAAAAAATGCATGTGAATGTACACTAAATAAAACGAATGCACATTTTCCAAGAAATATAAAAAGTAATGCTAATAATTATATGCAAACAATTAAGGTAACATATAAATGTACGCAAATAATTAAAATAAGCATATTAATATACGCAAATAAATAAAATAACTATATGTTCAGGGTCGGGGTATTACAGAGACCGTTTTTTCATGTAGTGTAAAAATTTAAACTATTAGGTACTAAATGTGAAATTTACCCAAAAAGAATTGGTGGATGCCATTAGCCAAATACCTTACATCACTTCATACTCACCAATTTTATACTCACACGAGAATCGACATTGTTGAAAGTAGTAAATCAAATCTCAAGATAACTCTTTGATTTTTGAAATCTTGAAAAATGAATATTAAAGTTCAAAGCATTTGGCATTTCTAAAATGGATTAATTAAAAATATATTTGAATATTATGAAGTGATGAATCTATTCATGTATTTAGTCAAACGTCTTTTATTACTTCTAGATTCATATTAATAGTTATAGTACATCATATCTACTAGTATAAATAGATGAAGTATTATGGTATTTTGACAAGTGAAAAAAGTGAGTATAGTAAAAAAATAATGAGAGTGAAAAAAAAGTATTTCACCCTTCTCTACAGAAGTGAAATGGGAATTCTGCTAAGTATGACATTTCGGGATAGACTTTTTGTTCTTAATTTAAAGAGAGGTTTAAATTAATTTTATATTATTTTTAACAGATATTTTATACTTTGAGATTTATTTTGAGGTTTTTTGTATTTAAAGTGAGAATCATGCCATTAGTCTAAGTGGCTACTACTTTGTAGTAATTAAGAGCATTGCTCTATGTAACTATTTCACCCTTCTCTACAGAATATATACATAAGAAATTTGGCATTTAATACATAAATTATATTATACAAGAAAGTGTGAAGGGATGACATAAAAGATTACTTTGATAACAATAAATAAACTCATAGGGTAAAATTTTTTATCTCAATTGATTAGGAGGAAAGAGAGGCCAACTGAGAAGAGTGAGGATCCTCTTTTTTTTTTACTTCTCTTATTTGTGAAATAAAGTGCATTACGAGATATCAGATTTGGTCTTTTTAAATTTGAACTATCAAAATTGAATTAATAAATAACTAACGAATTTAGATAAATGTGTTTATAATAATTTTTAAAATAAATTATTGAGATTTAAAATGATCATATTCAATGACTCATAATACACCTTTATCTCAAAAATAATAGTAGTAAAGAAGGAGATGATTCAAATCGAACAGAAAAGGCCTCCCCCAAAAGAAATTGAAGAGCATTCTGATATGATATTTGAATATATTAGTACTTGCTGAAGTCAAAAAAGCTTGATTACCGTGATATTCGACATTAAAATATTATCAACATGATGATAACCTCGTACACCATGAAAGAGACCTCCAGAAACGCCATTAAACGCCACTCGAAGACAATGGCGCCACTATTCTCTCTCACCTAGGACCGGCTCAAGTTAAGAGCGGCTTGGGCCTGTGCTCAAGGTTCCTTTAGTTTAGGGCCTCTAATTTAAAGAAATTGTTCTATGTAACTATTTCGCCCTTCTCTACAGAATATATATATGAGAAATTTGATATTTAATACATAAATTATATTATACAAGAAAGTGTGAAGGGATGACATAAAAAATTACTTTTATAACAATAAATAAACTCATAAGGTAAAATAAATTTTATCTCAATTGATTAGGAGGAAAGAGAGGCTAATTGAGAAGAGTGAGGATCTTCCTTTTTTTTACTTCTCTTATTTTTGAAATAAAGTGCATTACGGGATATCAGATTTGGTCTTTTTAAATTTCAACTATTAAAATTAAATTAATAAATAACTAACGAATTTTGATAAATGTGTTTATAATAATTTTTAAAATAAATTATTAAGATTTAAAATGATCATATTCAATGACTCATAATACACCTTTGTCTAAAAAATAATAGTAGTAAAGAAGGAGATGATTCAAATTGAACAGAAAAGGCCACCCCCAAAAGAAATTGAAGAGCATTCTGATGTGATATTTGAATATATTAGAACTCACTGAAGTCAAAAAAGCTTAATTACCGTGATATTCGACATTAAAATATTATCAACATGATGGTAACCTCGTACACCATGAAAGAGACCTCCACAAATGCCATTAAACGCCACTTGAAGACAATGGCGCCACTATTCTCTCTCACCTAGGGCCGGCCCAAGTTAAAGGTAGTTTGAGCTTGTGCTTAATGTCCTTTTAATTTAGGGTCTCTAATTTAAAAAAAAATTGGGATTAAGAGGGCCTTAAAGTTCCAAGATCTGCTCATTAAACGAGCAGACCTTCATAAATAAATTAGTTGGGACTCTAAAGTCCCATTGGTCCCAATTAAAAGAATTTTAATTTTTTTTATATAGATTTATCTTTTTGTTAACTTGTAATATTATGCTATTTTATAATTCTAATTTTGGCAGTTTTTTTTTATTTATTTGTATTGATTATTTTAATAGAAAATTTATAATTTTTTTATTGAGAAAAAATCTAATTATTAAGATCTCTATTTAGATAATTACCCAAGTTTCCCAAATTATTCCACATTAAAATATTATCAACATGATGGTAACCTCGTACACCATGAAAGAGACCTCCACAAACGCCATTAAGCGCTACTTGAAGACGATGGCGCCACTATTCTCTCTCACCTTTCCAAAATTATATTGGCTTAATAAGCTGTCTGTTTTCTCCTAAAAGCTCAACAACTGGTTCACAAATAACCATAACATGAACCGACTGCCATCTTCCCCACCTCGCTTTCATCACAATAGAAGAAAAGTGGCAGGTCTCGACCCTAAGAATTTCTTCAAACCTGCAGCGTACCTCATTCTTCTACTCGTGTCATATGTTTTCGTTTATCTTGCAGCATCATCTTTGAAGTCAAAACCCGCCAATGTAACGCCAAGAATTGCTCAAAACACAGCTGCTCTCGCAGCCTCTGAACCCACCTATTATTTTTCGACAGTGTGCGCTGATCCAGTTGTTCCAGAACTTGTTCGCGAAACAATTCTCGACAGAGCTTTCAATGGTACGTCACCATGGAAGAACTTTCCCCCTCCGTACGTTAGCTCCTACCTCGTACAAAAGAAGGTCAAAGGCTGGGGCTCTTATGGCGCCGTCTTTGAGAACCTAATCCGCAGGGTGCAACCCAAGACCATAATTGAGATTGGTACGTTTTTGGGTGCATCGGCTCTTCACATGGTCGACTTAACTCGTCGGCTCGGCCTGGAAACTCAAATACTTTGCGTAGATGATTTTCGAGCTTGGCCTAGCTTTCGAAAACTAGTCAAGGATATACCGATGCTAAATGGAGATCTTGTCCTTTTGCATCAGTTCATGCAAAATGTGATTGACGCAAATGCCACTGAGTCGATTTCGTTCATGCCATTCTCCTCCGAAACCGTCCTTGAGGCGTTCTGTGAGTGGGGTATATTTGCTGACTTGGTTGAAGTTGATGCCGCACACTATTTTCACTCGGCATGGACAGACATAAATCGGGGTTATAAGCTTTTAAGGCCCGGCGGAATCATATTTGGACATGATTATTTCCTGGGAGATGATAATAGAGGTGTTAAAAGAGCTGTAGATTTGTTTGCGCGACTAAATAATCTCAAAGTCCAGGTCGACGGCGAGCATTGGGTTCTTACGCCAGATTAATTGCAGAGAATTCAAATACATATCACGGATTTGTTTGTTTGCTTGCTACATATCCTTCCATGATAGAGGGTCTGCTCTATGTTGTAATAGTTTGGCTCATGTATGCGTGCGTGTGTGATTAATTTCCAATAAGCTCTGCTTGTTTTTGTGGGTTCAGTGGTTTGCAATCTGCTTTAAATATGCTTTAAATAGTAATTCAAGTATTATCATTGGAAGTGATCAAATTCCCAGCTTCTATGTCATGAGAGACGTGAAGCATTGACTTTTCAATGCCCTGTGTAATCTGAATAGGATTTGCGCCAAGATCGACAAGCTTGTTAACACCATCCTGGAGCTTTGTAACAGTTGAACCATCCTTGTACAAAATCTTAACGACCCAAACATCAGATGGAGCTTGGGAACCCGCACACACAAAATCTGATCCAGTTTGTAATGCGGCGATGTTAGGTTGAACATCGATGGTTTGGTGCAACTTAGCCAAACTGCCGAACGAATCCGTTGGGTCAGCACCATCACATCTAGGGAAATCATGACACATAGTGCAAGGAGGAGAAGGATCGACCATCACCACTGTAGCGGGGCCTAGTGGAGGAGAAACACAGCCAGTCGTAGAGGTAGATGGTGGCGATGGAGTGGTGGTGAGTAGAGAAATTTGTGGCTGGGGTGGTTCAGTGTTTGAGGGAGATTTGTCAAGGCGGTGTTCTTGAGAAACAAAGACGGAAGCAAGTTGTTGAAGCAGCTAAATTTTAGAAGCAGAAATAGCAGATAGTTGTTTGAGTATTTCATCAAATTGGTTGAATCGTGTAGCCATGGCGGAAGGTTCAATGAAAGCACCAATGGAACGATCTCAATAATTTACGTATGATAAATGGAGAAGTTATCGTTTTGTATCAGTTCATGCAAAACGTGGTCGACGCGGATGCCATTGAGTCGATTTCATTCATGCCATTCTCCTCCGCAACCGTCCTTGATTTCCTCTGTGAGTGGGGTGTATTTGCTGACTTGGTTGTAGTTGATACTGGACATGAATTTATCTCCGCATGGTCAGACATAAACCGGGGTTATAAGCTGTTAAGGCCCGGAGGAATCATATTTGGGCATGACTATTTTTTTCCATATGATAATTATGGTGTTAGAAGAGCTCTAGATTTGTTTGCACGACTACACAATTTCAAAGTCTATGCCGATGGGGAGCATTGGGTTCTTAGCCCCCCAAAAATGCTGGATAGTTGAAACCTACATATCACGCATCTATAATTTTATGTAAATCTTCACATCCAATGCTGGATAGTTGAAACTTACATACCGCCACACATTTGTAATTTTACGTAAACCTTCACATCCTTCCTTGATAAGCGTCTGGTTTATGTTGTAATGGTTTGGTCCATGTATTTCTGCTTGATTAATTTCCAGTAAGCTTTGTTAGTGGGTCTATTAGTTGTAATTACTGTATGTTGTTTTCTTTTCTTCTTCTTTTCTTCTGTTATTTTTGGTAAAGAGGAAGCCTAGCCAATTTCCGATCTAACCGCTCCATAGCCATACGCGGCTACTCAATAACCAATTGCAGTGACTTGTCACCCCTCCTATCCTTTTATTGTTGGAATTTTTTAAGATGCGTGTTACCACTGATTAAGTTATTTTATTATTTTAAAAAATAGGTTAAAGTAGATCGGTAAAGTCTAATACATATTTTATAGTAATTCACTCCAGTTGAATAGAGGTCTGTCTCAACAATATTCTTTAAATTAGTGGTGTGGTATACAAGGTGTAGATCTTGTTTTAATATTAGGACAGTTTGATGGGGGGCCAATAAAGTTTTAATGCTAGATTATTTCTCCCATCCAAAATACTAATAGCCTATAAATAAAGTTATTAGGGTTGGCTTGTCACATTGAGAGAGTTACCATATAGAAGTTGGAGAGGGAGAGAGAACTTCTAGTTTAGACGTGCCTACCATAACACGTCGCTTAAGGTTTTTCCACAAGATTATTAGTAGTTTCAGTGGGTTCATGTAAAAGTACGCTTCCGATTCAATCAACTTAATAGTATTAATTAATTGTTACAGTGTTTTATTTTTTGGTATTAAATCCTTTAAAATCTAACATTTATATCAATAAACAACACTACCACATTTAAAGATATTTAAAACTATTACAAATTAAAAAGGTCAATCCCTATGCAAAAATTAACAGCAGATTGGTGAAAGCATATTATTTTTACCATGGTATCAATTTGCGAACTGCCTGCTATCTGTAAGTGTTTCGGTATAATTTGAACCAGTCGCCTAAATCTTGTCAAATTTCTACATATAAATACTCTCTTTAATTTAAACCCCAATTTCACATTGCCAAGCTCTTCCTGTAAGTTTCTTTGAAAACAGTTGCTTCTGTGAGGAGATAAATAAGAAAATGGAGGAGGTTGAGCTTTCGAAGTTAAAGCTTACTTTTGGAAGAGATGACCATATTGGTTTGGGAGTTGTCGTTATCTTTATTCCCTGCCTTATTATAGACAAGTGCATTTTATTTGTCTTTATATAGTGATTGGCATGGTGTATGCTGTTGTTTCGCCATTGCTTAAAGCTTTCAGCTTCTTTTAAACACTTCCTTTCCTAGTCTTAACGATTATGTTGTTTCTATTTGAATATGGAAAGGGGTGCTCTATGACAGTTTTTTTTTTTTTGAAGCTGTTTATGGAGGTATAAATATCATATCATACTTTATGTATATCATTCATAGGAAAGTCATTTCCAGCACAGGTATGTTAATCTCAATTCTGAATTATGTATACTAGTTGTTTGCTTTTATTCCCCAAAGAGGCATGCTTAGACTTTTGGTTATATACTTTGTAGATATCAAAATTCACAATAGCAGATTGCGGGCCACCAGCAACCTACAGAGACAAAAAGCAATCGAACGACGTGAGTTTTGGGACACTGGTGTAGTGCCGGCTGAAGACACTCTGACGCTCAAGTTAGTAGCCTATCGGAAGGGAAGATCAAACGAGGATTATAAGGAAGGATAATCGGAGACTACGTAGTTGCAGCGTTGATATAGGGAGAGTAGGTTGTGATTTCGTAAAGGGGAGAAGTAGGGTATTGCTGTATGTGGCTAATATTCGATGCTATCTCCTTGTGTAGGCGTGGCCTACTTATAGGTGTGGGTCGACCAAGAGTCACGGACCCTTGGGACTTGTATTCCTAATAGACTACCTGATCACTTATCGCGTAGGACAGAGGTAGTTTTTAGCCCAAGTCCTTCAATGGTAGTCCTCTTCTCGTAGGCTGGGCGATTGTGATAGGTCGAGAGTCGCTTTACTTCCTGAGACTTGTAAATCAAGTAGACTACTTCGAGGAAGTAACACTTATCCCGTTGGATAGGCCTCCATCCGAACTTATCAATCGTCATCTGCTACAGTAAGCTAGTCACTTAAGGTCTATTTCTTGGTCACTTATTTGTTAGCACCACGCAAGGCCTCAGGTCGTGCCCGAGTACGTCACCAGTCGCCTATATGAGATAGTTCCATATTTGGGCCTAGCGTAGAGCTCGAGGCCTCTGAATAGGCTTCTTCGAGAGTAGGCCGCGACTTATAGTATTGCATATGGGCCCTAGCCCAATAACCGAAAGGATTGGGGCTACAAGACGCGTCGTGGTTGAACCATGGACCCAAGCCCAATTTTGGCATTAATAGTTTGTCCCTCACTCCCTAAGTCGAAGAGTCTTCGAGTTAGGGAGTAATTGTTCATAAAATAACTCCGGTCCACACTCCTCGGGACGAGGCGCCTCAGAGCGCGCGGCTGTGAGTGGACCTCGAGCTAAAGTTGAAGAATCTTCGAGCACAATTTTGCTCCAATTGTAATCGTCATTGCCGACTGCGAAGGGATCATATGCATGAGGTGGAGGGGCTTACTTGGCCGAAACACACTCAAGAATGACGTACATATTCAATGTGTAGTGGCGTAGCCCACTTTCAGTTCGGGCATGACTTCGCAACTTATCGTGTGGAAAGTTCAGAACTTACCATATGTTGGCGGGCAATTCCGCATCCTACCACCCTGTGTATTATGGTTCCGCAGCCTACTATGTGCTATCACTCGCTTGCCAACTCACTGCTTACAACTTGTCTCCACAATCCGCAGCCTACCGTTGCTTTTCGCAATGTGGCAGACTACCATTTCCTCTTGAAACTTCGCAGCCTACCATTACTTTGGGACAAATCGTGGCCTACCATTTCTCTTGGTACAAGTCCGCATCCTACACCATTTGATCACGCTGACTCGCAGCCTATGAACTACAACTGGCAGAACTTTTCTTTGGAGTAGGCTACGAAACTAATTTTCGTTTCTTCCCTTTTTTGCAGCTAATAGGACAAGTGGTCTACACTTTTATATTCCAAAACTTGATTGGTTCGCCAATCAGGAGCTGACATATGCGTGGGGTCAGCCTTGCTCCATATTTTTTGCTAGCAGTTAGGAAAAATGTGGGGCCCTCGCGCATTAAATGTGTGGCTTGACAAGGCAGATCATACTTGTCCTTTGTTTCAGCATTCTTCTTCTTGTTTCGCATCAGTCCACAGGTCCAATTTCAAATTGTCATGCATGTGGTGCATTGTATTGTACAATATAATATTTGATATTATAATAATGTGATGTGCACATTAATATATTAAATATGATCTCATATTTGATATTATAATAATATATATGATCACATATTTAATATTATAATAATATGTATGATCACATGAATATGTGATTTGCAAAACTAATCAGTGGGCACGGCTTATTAAATTAATAAGCTTGTAGTCTTCAATGTCCAATTGTGTGGGCCCAATGCTATTCCCTGTCTCTATCGTTTTATTCACGTTCACAATGACAACTTGGGACCCCTTCCAATTTTTTTGATTTCTAGTCTCATGGCCAGCCACTAGCTCTTGCACTGTATCTTAATCCATGTGCCGTCTCCTCTGACATGACGTATGGTCGTGTAAAGTATCGCGCAGGACTTGGGTTTTACACTCGAAGTTGCATGGATTATTGTCGTGGATGTCACTCGTGATGTTGCAAATTATCGTAAAAGTCTTCTCATTTGTAATAAGGTGGACTGTCGTTACACTTATTTCATAATTGAGTAAACCACCATTATAGTTTTTTCCTTTTTTAATTTTTCGCGTCACTCCACATGTAGGTTGTGACCTCTGGAATTCATCTTTGTAGGCTAATCCCTTGGACCCTACATAGGTTAGTTGCTTGGACATTACGTAAGCTGCAAGTTTTGAACCTTGAAGGTGGGCGAACTCTTAGTGCCCTCAGACCGGAATGAACTTACCTAGGCACCCTGTGGTCATGACCTAACGACTAGTTGGCAACTTGGCACACTCACCACTCCAGGTAGGCTGCTTTTTAGGACCCTCCTCTTGTCGCCGCGGTGAAGCCATCATACCGTAGCGCTTTCAGATAATAGTCTAGAAGTTGCTAATCAATGTCTTCCTTTGTTATACACCTTCGTTGCTGTATTGAGGTGCCCTTCAAAGGTTAAATCAACTCAGACGAGCTAGCTTACACAACGTTTGTGGCAAGCTTGCGGCAAATCTTTCTATTTAGTTTGTCGTTCTTCTCTCTTTGATGATTTGTAGCGCAAGCGCCACTTAGCAATGGGGTAGCATGCCCCTAGTACTCCTTGACGTATGGTAGACACTGTCACTCTTGACTTTGACATCTAGGATGTATCGCGCGTATGGTGCTTTTGCTTTCAGTAGGCGGGAATTAACACTATGACTCTAGGGCCCCGGATGTGTTTAATTCGCACATGATGCGGTTATTCTATTTAATTCTTTGTTGAAGCTCTACTATGTTGGGGGCTACTTAGCGTTGGTTTTACCATAACGCTGCTCGTGATTTTCGGCTATGCTTTTTCCCCACTTATTGTAGTGGTGTGGGTTTAGCGCTAAAGTTCGATCTTTGGGGCTCTATTAATTGGAACATATGGTTATCCTTCGCCCTCAATTTAGGAGATAAGACCACTGCGGTGGTAGTTTGGTTCACAATTTGTTTGGCCAAGAAGTGGTCTAGGGTCGAGTGAGCTTGACTCGAGATGGCTACCAGTAGGTAAGCTATATTGCTCTTGATCGAATGGTCGCCCTCTACCCTAATTTAGGAGGACGGACTACCGAAGAAGTAGTTTGGCCCTTAGTGTGTTTGTCCCAAGAGTAGCCTACTATTACATGGATTTGGGTAGGGTAGATTGGCCTTTAGGAACCGCACCACTTGTAGGTTGAGCCTTATATGACTCTCGCATGGTCGTGTTAAATCATAAGTTGGTTCGCGTATGACATTTGTATGGTTGCGAAAGACCGTAAGTTGGCCCGTATGGGACTTTGCCATGTTCTTTTTCAACGGCATGTCAGTCCGCATAAGAGTCTGACTTGGTAAGTTGATAACCTCAGAGTCTACCGTAGTAGATGGGTCCCCTTAGGATCCCAAGTTGATGGGTTGATAATTTCGGAGCCTATCGTAGTAGGTTGCAGCATACGAGAGGTCGAGTTAGTACATTACGCATTTCGAATTCTACCTTAGTAGGTTGGTCCCTTTAAGATTTGAAGTTGGTAGGTTAGTCACTCCGGACCCTACTATAGTAGGTTATGCCCTTTAGGCATATTAGTTGGTAGATGGGTCACTTCGGACCCTACCATAGTAGGTTACGCCTTTTAGGCGTCTTAGTAGGTAGGTGGGTCACTTCGGACCCTACCTTAGTAGGCTGCGCCCTTTAGGCATCTTGTTTGGTAGGTATATCACTTGGACCCTACCATAGTGGGTTGCGCCCTTTAGGCATCTTGTTTGGTAGGTAGGTCACTTGGACCCTATCATAGCAGGCTATGCCTTCTAGGCATCTTAATTGGTAGGCATATCACTTAGACCCTACCATAATAGGCTGCGTCCTTTAGGCGTCTTAGTTGGTAGGTATATCACTTAGACTCTACCATAGTAGGCTGCGCCCTTTAGGCGTCTTAGTTGATAGGTATATCACTTGGACCTTACCATAATAGGTTGCACCCTTTAGGCGTCTTAGGTGGCCACGTGGGACCATAGGCTGGTCTTCATAGGACCCAGCACGGTCATGTAGGACCATAGGTTAGTCATGAAAGGCTACTACTTTGAAGCATGCGTTGTTATCGTATCAATTGCGCGCAAGTATGCCTAGTTAGTTTACCCCTGGGTAGGCTCCCCATGTTTGAGTTGATGATAAGATGAATGAATTAAACTAAGAAAAGTGTTTCATTCATTGAAACTCGCTATGTTGACTCACGCCTGGGCGTACCATGAACTACATTGGCATTAACCAAAGACCCTTACGAAGGGGTAGCTAACTAGAAACTACTAACCCCATAGAGGGAAAAACTAATCAACTCTATCAACCCCTAGTGGGTGAGCTAACCATATGCCTAAAAGTAGTCCTTCTTGAGGTGGACAGTATTCCAACTATTCCCAATGTCTTTGCCCTCTGCAGATCGAAGATTATAGGCTCCATGACCGACCACCTTCGTGATGAGGTAAGGTCCCTCCCAAGTAGGTCCTAGCTTCTTGGCGTTGATCTCCTTGGTGTTTTGGAATACCCTCCTCAGGATCCAATCTCCTTCTTTGAAGGTCCTGACTTGGATGTTCTTATTGAAGTATCGCGCTAACTTCTGGTGGTAGGTTGCAATTCGAACAAGAGCCTGTTCTCTCTTTTCATCAACAGTGTCGAGCAAATGACTAAGTTCTTGACTATTCTGCTCCTCGGACGCTTGCACAACCCGGAGGGTTGGAAGCCCAACTTTCGCTGGAATGACTGCCTTTGCGCCGTAAACCAAAGAGAATGGTGTCTCTCCCGTCGAAGACCTTGTCGTAGTCCGATAGGACCATAACACTCCCGGGAGCTCATCAGCCCATCTTCCTTTCGAGCTCTCCAATCTTTTCTTGAGAGTCGAGATGATTGTCTTGTTGGATGATTCAGCTTGATCGTTGGCTTGTGGATAGCGCAGAGTGGAGAATGTTAACTGGATCCTCCATTCTTTGCAAAAGTCTTGGAAGTCGCGACTAATAAATTGGGAGCCATTGTCTGTGACGATTTCCTCTGGTACCCCAAACCTACATATAATGTTCTTCCACACAAAATTCTTCACCTCTCTGTCTCGGAGTTAGTGGTAGGCCTCAGCCTCGATCTATTTGGTGAAATAGTCAGTAACAACGAGCGTATAGATGAGCTGTCCCAGCGCAATTGGTAGTTTACCCTTAATGTCCATACCCCATTTCATGAATGGCCACGGGGCAAAAATCGTGGCAAGTGGTTCAGGCAGTTGACGAGAAACTTGCGTAAACCTCTGGCAATTGTTGCATCTTTTCACATACTCTATGGTGTCGGCACACATAGTAGGCCAGTAGTACCCTGCTGTGAGTGCCCTATTGGCGAGGCTGCGTGCTCTAGAATGGTTGCCGCACTGTCCTTCATGTAGTTCGGCTAGGACGTAATCAGACTCTTCCTTATTAATGCAACAAATGTAAGTCCCAGAATAAGACCTCCTGTAAAGCTTTTCCTCGATGAGACAGAACCTGGCCGCTTTGGCCTTGAGCCTTCGCACCCCATTGCGATCCTCAGATAGGACGTCATCTCGGATATACTGAATGATAGGAGTCATCCAAGATGGCATAGCGCTGATACATGTTACTACTTTCGACTTTTTCTTCCAAACGGCGGGCCACTGAAGGTAGATGACGTGAACCACCTTAGGAGCTACCACTTAGGTGGATGCCCCTAGGGCCGTTAGAGTATCAGCATGGCCATTATCTTCTTTACTCAACTGCTGGATCTCGAACTCCTTGAAAGCTGTCAGTAGCTTTTTGGCAAGTGACAAGTAGGCTGCCATCTTGTTGCTTCTTGCCTGGTAGGTTCTTAGGATCTGGTTGACTACTAACTGCGAATCACTGTTGATAGTTATCCTCTTGACGTTCATCTCCTTGGCCAAAGTGAGTCCCGCAATCAGGGCTTCCTACTCTGCTTCGTTGTTGGTAGCTTTGAAACCATACTTGACCGATTGCTCAATGACGTCTCCCTTGGGAGACTGTAACACTAACCCGAGGCCAATACCCTTGGCGTTACTTGCCCTATCCATGCTCAACGTCCACCTCCCTTGTTCCGATGAGACACTAAGGCACAACAACTCTTTCTTGGCTAATAAGTGGATACCGGGCGTGAAGTCTGCCACAAAGTCCACCAGTGCTTGTGATTTTATTGTAGTCCGTGGCTGATAGGAGATTTCATACTCGCTGAGCTCGATTGCCCACTTCGACAGTCATCCAGAAAGTTTTGGTTTGTGCAGTACAGACTTGAGGGGGAAGGTTGTCAACACTGTTATTGGATGGCATTGGAAGTATGGCCTTAGCTTGTGTGCTGTATTGATGAGGCCCAATGCTAGCTTCTCTAGTTGACTGTACCTGGTCTCGGCATCGAGCAGAGCTCTGCTTGTATAGTAGACTGGGTGTTGTTTCCTTCCTTCCTCTCGCACCAAGACAGCGCTTACGGCAGTCTCTGAGACAACCAAGTAGATTAGAAGGGTTTTACCATCTTTCGGCTTGGAGAGCAGTGGCGGGCTGGTAAGGTATGCCTTAAGTTGTTGTAGTGCCTCTTCACAGGCAGGTGCCCAAGCAAAGTCTTTATTATTTCGGAGGGTATCGAAGAAGGCGTGGCACTTCTCAGAGGACCGTGAAATAAACCTAGTTAGAGCTGCGAGCCTCCCAGTGAGCTTCTGTACTTCCTTGACATTAGTCGGAGATGGAATGTTAAGGATGGACCTTATCTGATCCGGGTGGGCCTCGATCCCACGCTGGGTGACTAAGTATCCCAAGAACTTTCTAGAGGTAACCCCAAAGGAACATTTCGTGGGGTTCAACTTCATGTTGTATTTCTTCAAAATTTCAAACGTTTGGCGCAAGTAACTGAGGTGGTCTTCGGCAATAAGAGATTTCACCAGCATTTCATCGATGTAAACCTCCATGGTTTGTCCCAGCAAATCAGCGAACATCTTATTGACCAAACGTTGGTAGGTTGCACCAGCGTTCTTTAAGCCAAAGGGCATAACTTTGTAGCAGTATATAACTCATTCCGTGATGAACGCTGTCTTCTCTTGATCTTCTGGATGTATGAATATTTGGTTGTAGCCGAAAAAAGTATCCATGAAAGTAAGGAGCTCATGCCCTGCCGTTGCATCCACTATTGTGTCTATGTGCGGGAGAGGAAATGAGTCTTTCGGGCATGCCCTGTTCAGGTCTGTAAAGTCGATACAAACTCTCCACTTACCGTTCTTCTTCTTTACAACTACCACATTCGCCAACCAGTCAGGGTAAAGGACATCGCGAACGGATCAAATGTCAATCAGCTTCTGCACCTCTTTATTGATGATACGATTCCTCTCTGCTGCAAACTTCCTCCGTTTCTGTTCCACAGGAAGATGCGTTGGGTTGACTTGTAGTTTGTGAACCATGACTGCCGTGTCAATTCTGGTCATATCCGCGTGAGACCAAGCGAAGCAGTCTTAGTGATGGCTGAGGAAATCCACCAGCTGGTCGCGTAGTCCCGAGTTTAACTTTGAGCCAATCTGAACGACATGATATGGATGGTCGAGGTGGAGTTGTACTTCGTCGAGCTCTTCCATGGTAGGTTGGTCAGGGTAACCTTGTGTTGTAGTTTGTTCCACCTGATACAGAACGTCATGGCCAGCCTTCCTCAAGGCAGAGTGGTAGCATTCACGAGAGTCCTTTTGTTGTCCTCTTATTTCTCCTGTTCCCCAACTAGTCGGGAACTTGACTACCTGGTGGTAGGTTGATGGAATGGATTTCATCTCATGGATCCACGGACGCCCTAGTATGATATTGTAGGGTGATGGACAGTCTATCACTAGGAATCAAGTATTGTGGTTAACGCCCTTGGCGTAGGTTGGGAGCACAATCTCTCCAATGGTACTTTTGTGTTCGCCGCTGAACCCGATTAGGGTGGTTGAACGACGAATGACACACGCTTCATCGATCCCCATGCCCCTAAGGGCATCTAGCATGAGGATGTTGGCTGAGCTGCCGTTGTCGACTAGTATCCGTTTGACCAGGCAGTTAGCCACCCTTAATGTTATCACCAGGGCATCATGGTGCGGATCATCTAAGTAGGCTACTTCATTGTTAGAGAACGTGATGATCTGTTCAGGCTCAAATTCCCTAGGTGGCCGAGGCCTTAAGCCAAAATCGACTGCCTGTCGAACATATCTTCTAACCGTCGAGTGGCTGATACCACTGACCTCTGATCCACCAGTGATGCAATTCACTGTTCGCTCAAGGCGTGGCGGCTCAGATGGGGTGACCTCTCGAACCTTTTGTTTTCCCTCTCGCTAGGCTATGGTTTGTTTCCCTCTGTCGGTCAAGAACTGGGTGAGGTGGCCCCTCTTTAGCAACTTTGTGACTTATTTTTTGAGGCCAATGCACTCCTCAGTTGTGTGCCCATGGTCATCGTGGAAGTCGCACTACTTAGTTTTATCTCTCCGGTCAGTGGGGGACCTCATCTTCTCCGGCCACTTGACGACGTTGCCCATCCTCTTCAAAGTATGAACAAGCTCAGTCGGAGCTATACTGAGGTTATAGTCTGGCATTCTCCGTATGTCTGGGCTGCGGTCTCGCCTCTGGTCAAGTGGTCTCCTGTCATCGCGTGATCGTTTACTTCTTTGTTCCTCTGTAGGGTAAGGCTCGTGTCTTTTACTACGTGGATCAGACGTTAGAGAGCGCCTGCGATCACCTCTATCACGGCGCGGTGGTAAAGGGCGATAGTTTGACTCATCTTCTTCCCACTTAATTTGAGCCCAAGCCTTCGTCAGAACATCCTCCAAGGTCTTGCATAGGAACTTCGTTAATTCCTTATATAAGTCAGACTTGGGGATCAGGCCCTTACGAAAGGCTGAGATGGCCGTGGCCATGTTACATTGGGGGATGACTACCTTCTCCTTGTTGAACCTCCCCACAAAGTCGCGCAGGAGCTCGCCTCTCCTTTGTACAATCAAGTAGAGGTCATCAGACTGTTTCTTTGATTTCCTACTACTCGCGAATTGCTCCAAGAACATGTCTATCAGTTGGGCAAAGAAGGCAATACAGTTGTTTGGTAGGTTAGTATACCACTGCAAGGCAGGTCCTACTAAACTAGAGCCGAATTCCTTACACATACATGATTCCCTAGAATCTCACGGGACGACCACGGTGAACATCCTCTGCTTGTATTGCATTATGTGATCATCAGGGTCAGTAGTCCGATCATAAGGCCTCATGTTTGGAAAATAGAATTTAGCCGACATCTCCACTATTGCAATGGTGTCAACAAACGGGGAGTCGACAAAGCTGTTTACCGTACTCCTTTTAATGGGGGCAGGCACCCTGGGAATCCTTTGGATGAGGGACTCAATCTCCTGGAACCGTCGAAGGATATCACAGCTCGGTCCTCCCTCGTCTGCTGGCTATGTTAGAGGTCATTTAGTTGTGACAGTGGTTTGGAGGTAGACTCCACTGCCGGGCATCTGTTGGGGTGTGGACCCAAGGGATTGCATGGGCACCACTAACTCACCATGGGCGATTGCCTTCCCGCGGTTCAAAAGGGTGGTGGTCGCTGTGAGGGTCTTGACCCTTTCCTCTAGCTCGATATTCTCTTGGCGAAAGACAATATTTTCCGCCTCGAGCTCCTTAAGTTTGTCCTTACACGCTTTCATCTCAGTCATCAAGGCCTCCATCTGCGCCTGGATATCATTTTGAAAGTTGCTTTCAGCCATGGCTTTTGTCGAAAATAAGAGTGATCAAGAGTTCGTAGCCTTCTGTTCGGGTAACTGAGTTGCCAGGGCCCCACGGTGGGCGCCAAATTGTAGATGTCAAAATCCACAATAATGGATTGCAGGGTACCAGCAACCTACAGAGACAGAAAGCAATCGAACGACGTGAGTCTTGGGACACCGGTGTGGTGCCGGCCGAAGACACTCCGACGCTCAAGTCAGTAGCCTATCAAAAGGGAAGATTAAACGAGGATTATAAGGAGGGATAATCAGAGACTACTGTAGTTGCAGCGTTGATATAGGGATAGTAGGCTGTGATTTCGTAAAGGGGAGAAATAGGGTATTGCTGTATGTGGCTAATATTTGATGCCTTCTCCTTGTGTAGGCGTGGCCTACTTATAGGTATTGGTCGACCAAGAGTCACGGACCCTTGGGACTTGTATTCCTAATAGACTACCTGATCACTTATCGCGTAGGATAAAGGTAGTTTTTAGCCCAAGTCCTTCAATGGTAGTCCCTTTCTCGTAGGCTAGGCGATTGTGATAGGTCGAGAGTCGCTTTACTTCCTGAGACTTGTAAATCAAGTAGACTACTTCGAGGAAGTAACCACTTATCCCGTTGGATAGGCCTTCATCCGAACTTATCAATCGTCATCTAGGCTAGTCACTTAAGGTTTCTTTCTTGGTCACTTATCCGTTAGCACCAAGCAAGGCCTCGGGTCGTGCCCGAGTACATCGCCAATCGCCTATATGAGATAGTTCGATATTTGGGCCTAGCGTAGAGCTCGGGGCCTCCGAATGGGCTTCTTCGAGAGTAGGCCGTGACTTATAGTATTGCATATGGGCCCTGGCCCAATAACCGAACAGATTGGGGCTACAAGACGCGTCGTGGTTGGACTATGGACCTAAGCCCAATTTTGGCGTTAACATACTTTGATGATCTATATAATATTTTGATTTATAGGGTCTAACCATTACAGCAATTTCATCATACTAGAAAAATTTTGGAGAAGTAATTAAAGAAGAAATTCTATAAACGGCCAAATATTCCAACTGGCTCAACACCATTTTTTTTGAAGTGAATGGAATTAAAGAAGTTCTGTAATGGGAATTGAAATTAAGTTCCCAATTATTGAATCCTTTGATATAGTGGTATTATTTAACTATTGCAGTACATATACAAAGTTGTTAATAAAATATGCATATCATGACTGATGTTTAAGATTAATTTTTTCAATGTCAGGTTAATTTAATGCCTTGGGTTAACTTATAATCATAATCAAAGGACTTGGAGAAAAATGCTCTTTATGCTTTTAAAAATACGATCGAGATCTTTATGCTATTTAAAATGTGATTGTTTAATTTGAAAGACGAGTTATTACTTTGGGACTATATGTAATATAAAGATAGAATTTCATAAGATAGCCCGAAGTTTCTAGTTTGGTTGTTTTTGTATTGTACCTGTTTTATGAGTTCAGTATGCCACACTTGATGACTGGATCTTAATATCTAATAAATGAAGTTGATTTGAATGGGTTAGTTGGTTGGTGTTTTATCAAATAAATAGATAATTTTTGGTTATGATGAATAGCTGGGAGCTACTCTTGTCTGAATAGATTCTTCTTATTTGTGTAAGAAGTTGATTTTGATTAGTCTATACTTGAGTTTCATA